>OX467709.1:52725834-53925834 GCA_950111635.1 Agelastica alni
CAAGGCTTTAACAGGTTTTGAAGCCTTTTCACTTTTTTTTTACCATTTAAGAAATCAATGAAGTTATTAAGCGATAAATCAGGTAAATGTGGGAATGAGACATTAATTCTATGCTTTTCTACTTTACGTTGGTTAAATGAGTGAGGGGTGAAGAAAGAGATGAGGAATGTCTTCGATTGTTTATCCTGATTTTATTGATAACTCCCCTGACAAAAAAATTGCTGAATACCAATCTTCCGATAAGTATTCTTCGTTACCTCAAGCTTACGTCAAGTCCAGTACAACTAAAAATCATAAAATTTCATGGATGTGAACAACTTTTGCCGAATTCAATTTATCTTGGAACATCCAAACAAACTAGTGCCGGTTAGTTTTTGGTTGGTAAGGACAGTTTCAGGCTAAATTGTCAACCACTTTAAACAAACTATAACAATAAGAAATATTAAGTAAATGGCTTAACATCTAACGTTAGTGGTATTGTGAAATATATTTTTTTTATTTATAATTTTTAATCTTCCTGACTTTTTAAATAAATATTTTGTGAAATTTGTTTAAATTAAACTTTATCATGTAATGTAAACGTGAAAATGATGACCTCTAAATGATATAATTGTAGGAGAACCAAAAGTCAAAATTTATCTGTAACTTTTCATTTTCTACAAGTACTCTCTTATCCTGGTAGTAGCTATTATTTATAAATTAAAAATATTCAGCTTAATATTGATAATAAGTAGATACAATAATTTAATTAATAATTTGTAGAATTGCGCGTGAAATTTTCAAACCAGTATATCTTACATTATAGTAAATGCATTTTGACGCTGTTCTTCCAGTATCCATGATATCATCATAGTTTCTATGATCGATAAGAAGCAAACCACCCGGTTTAACACACTTTTCGAAATTTTGTAATGCTTGCATCTGTTCCCTTTGATCACCATAGTTATCTAGCAAGTGAGCAAATGAGTTTCCCAAGCAAATAACAGCATCAAAACCGTTTCCAACTAAATCTTCAATGTCATCGTACATGGTAACCCAGTTAGCCTCTTCAATAACTGAAAAAAACTGTATTTTATAAAATAAAAATAAAAAATTATTTATTTATAAACGTAGTACGAAGTGCTAATAATAAAATAAACAAAATGTTTTGAGTTGCACACAATTCGACCCTTTAACGAGAGGCAATCGCGGAGCTCGTTTAGGTTGGACTGAGGAACTTGTGCTATAGCAAAGTCAAGATTTGGGAAACATACTGATTTAAGACATGTAAGAGTGCGGAGAAGGCAATGAAGCATGATTTCAATATTTACAATGGATTCATTCTTATAAAGGAGGTACAGTTTGGGACGAAATCAGCATCGGATCTCGTTTTGCAGCAAAATTTTCAAATGCCAAAAGATGCATTGATGAAATACCTCGACCAATTGTGCTTTCATATGATGCAGCCATTGGAGAAAATGTCGTACTGATGCATAATAATGCACGACCGTATGTTGCGCAAGCATGTATGAGACCTTTAACGAAAAGATTTGTGAAGAGGCAAGAGTTTTTAGAACCGCCAACAATTATTTGAGGCTTTGTTGGGAATATCTATACATCAACAAGAAAAAGATAACACGATTCTATTCATGCAAAGACGAGTTTCTATAAATATACGAGGAATAAAACTGAATTTGAATCTGAGTGTTACATTTGAGTATTGTCAGGTTTTTCTATATTTTTGTTAATAATATTTAAAAAAATGATTGTGGTTTAAATATTAATAAAATTAACTTTTAAGTTTTAATTTATTAACTGCAAAACCTTAATTTTCATCTTAGAATAAAATATCTTTAGATAATTTCTATGTGTGTACTGGTACTTTCGCAGAGATTAAATACAAGTAAATTGGTTACCCCATTTATCAAACGCTTCTTCCTTCCTTCTGTTCCATCTAGCCTTGAGGGCATATTTTAACATTTTGTCGGAGGCATCAACTGAAACAACTTCGAAACCTTCTTCCAACAACATTATGGAATCAATACTGAAAATACAATTTACCAGATTGATAAAGAATTACGTAATTAATATTAAATTTTTCTCATTACCGTGACATCCTTTATTTTTTTTGCCACGTATACAAATTAATTGATAATTTTACAAAAACTAAAATTTAGAATATCTTTTTATCTTTAAATAATAAAACATTTTGGATTCTGTAAT
Source organism: Agelastica alni (assembly GCA_950111635.1). Lineage (NCBI taxonomy): Eukaryota > Metazoa > Arthropoda > Insecta > Coleoptera > Chrysomelidae > Agelastica > Agelastica alni. The sequence continues at coordinate 52,728,037 of OX467709.1, forward strand.
CAGTATAATTTATTTTTATTTTTAAATTATCATAATTTTGCAATACGATATAGTATTACAAAATAAAATATGTTTTTAATATTTCTTTTTATGTATATATATAAATATATATATATATATATATATATATATATATAAACAAACAGTAATTAATAATAATATTTTATATTTAACCTTACTAAACAAATTCCAATTATATTTTGAATTTAAGTTACCCTGGTTAAGTGTTAATAATTTTATTTCATAATAAAAAACAACCTTGTGGTTATTTATGGTATGATAAAGCCGAAATACAAATTTTTCCCAACAAATATTTCGATAGAAATTTTATTTGATAAAGTGGAATAAATCTAGTTGAAATATCAACAATTTTTTTTTTATTTCCAAAAAAACGAAATAATCCATTCAAATATGTACTAAGGATATTTGAATGAGAATGAAGTATGGATTTCAAAGAATTATTAAGTATGCACAGTGATAATTTCTTTTAAATGAAATAAACGAAGATTTCAAACTTACCCAGTACCGCAAGCAACATCCAATATCCTCTTGCATCCATTTCTTTTTAGTAACCCTACCAAGAAATTTTTGTAATTCTTAGTCCTGGATTTTTTGTCGCCGATAAATACTTCCCACACTTTCGCTGCCTTACCATCGGCGTATTGGTCTTTTATACCTTCAGACGCGGTACCAAGAGATCTGGTAGTAAACACGTTAGTTTCTGCCATTTTTTCTCTACAAAAAAATGTTAAATTTGAGCTTTTATTTCAAAAGTTGGGGCGTAAGTGGCTCAGTAGGTGGTGGGTTCAATCCTACTCAAAGACAAAACCTACTTATAATTGTGCCTAAATTAGCAATTGATGTGAATAATCCTGATGAGATTTCTTAATTGACGAAAAGATCCCGAAATTGTTACTAGTTAACCGTAATAAGGCCTGCAGAAAACAGGAGGTAAATAACAAACACCAAGTGAAAACAATTTAGAAAAAAATCACCAGTTAATATACCAATTAATTTGCAAAATTTTATAATTATATTTTGCTCGTTTTACTTTCATAAATTTCCGTTTGGAGTATCAGTTCTTTCTGAAGATTTATCTACACTCCCGACATTTTTTAAGATACGGAAAGTTCTCCACTTCCATCCACCTTTTCTTAGCCCATCAAAAACCCTTTGTGCCACACAAAAATTGCTCTTTACACCTGGGTCAACATTTGTTGGCATTCGAGCGGTCTCTCAGTTTTTCTTTTAAACTGACTTTTTAAAGAATATTATTATAAGGGACACTTTACTTTTCTGTGTCTCTTGGGCAACAAGTCTTAGAACTTTATTGTCAGACCTCGTATATACATTTAATCGGTACACCGGTTATTCGGGTTAAAAATTGTCTAGCAAACCATTTGGATCACCTTTTCTTACTAATTACTTTGAACAACGTATTTAATTTTGCATGATGAAATAATTTATTTTTTTACGAAATGTAAAATATAAACAGTAAAATTCAATAATGATGCCATCAAAAACATAACTTGTAAAGAACACCAAGTCTGGAAACCCAGTTCTTTTACCGTAAAAAGTTGTGAGATCCATGTAATACCAAGTCGGTTAATTTAGTCAGTCCCTACTCAAGGGTCCTTCTGTCTTAAGTTATTACGTAATTAGCTAAACTAACAAAATCTTATAGTGACCATATCAATATTAAAAATATTTTATGTTTTAAATAAATAGAGTGACTTGCCAATCGCACTAAACAATCTAATTTAAAATAATATGTATTATTTGTGAGATACATTGTTTTTTCATGCGATGGCCAAGTCAATCCATTTATTTAAAACATAAAATATTTTTAATATTGATATGGTCACAACTTTTTACAGTAGAAGAACTGAGTTGCCAGACTTGGTGTTTTTTAGAAGTTATGTTTTTGATGGCATCTCATTTCTTTTTGTAAATAGTCCTACTTTTTTTCTTTATTATACATATACAGGTACACTGATTCATTCATATACCTTTGTAATCCTATATATTTATGGGGGATTACAAAGTTATTTATGCAGTTGGTGTATCTAGAAAACTGGACCGAAACTGCAGAATACTTTAGTTTTTTCTTGATTTATACACTAAACACTAATTGTATTCTAAATTTGAAGCTTCTGTGTCTGCTAGAAGGGCCTTATAGTTTTGATGATCGGTCAGTCAGTGAGTGAGTAACAAAATTAAGAAACTTTGACTAGTTATAATTCTACTGGTTCAAATTAAATGAAATTTAAAATATACCGTGTTTATACAATACCTGCTTGGTTACTGAATTCAGGCTTTTAGTTTTATTTACAACGAAGTTATAGGGGGGTCGAAAATGGCCTGAACTGCTTCGAGAAAAGGACGAGGGCACTATCGTGCCCCCAGATACATAATTAAATGCAGCAAAGCAATGAAAACGGTGACACATAGTTTTAACGAAGTTATTAGATTAACAAAATACGCCAAAAAATAGTACAGTATATTAATTACTTCTGCGTTTATAAATAATGGCAATGACGTAAAACAAAAATAAATGAACTTGAAACAATTAAATTTAATAGGATGGTGATAATATTATACTAAATAATTGAAACGCACTTGGTATAACGAAACAATTAAAAATTTATTAAAAAAAATTTACGTGACAAAATAGAAACATTATTTCTTAATAGTAACAAACGAGTCAAGCATTTGAACGATATAAATTATATTAACGACATTTGGGTAACCTTAAGGATTTACTGATGTATCCTGAAGGATTATGATGTTAAAAAAATACCTACCTATTGGTAGTGACACCTGTCACAATAAATGCTTGCAGCTTGGACTAGATCAGTGAGGGTAAATACCCAATTAATTACAATTACTTGAAAAACTAATTAAATTATTTTCATTGCAATTAAAGCAGTAGTTAATTACTTGCTCTTCAATTGGAATTCATTTGTGATTTAATTACTCGCTCTAATTATAATTACATTTTCACAATAACATTTTAGAAAAGTACTTAATATTTTCAACAGTAATAAGGACTTCTCAAATCAGGAGGAAAAAATAACAAACACCAAGTTAAGACAATTTAGAAAAAAATCACCAGTTCGTATACGTTAATTTGCAATACTATAGAATTATTTTGCTTGTTTTACTTTAATAAACAAACATACCTGAAAAAGTAATTAAATTACTTTCATTGTAATTGAAGCAGTAATTAATTACTTGCTCTTCAATTGATATTCATCTCTAATTTAATTACTCGTTACAATTATAATTAAATTTTTACAATAATATTTTAGAAAAGTACTTATTATTTTCAACATGGGGAAAGTTTAAATCCGACTGCAAACTTGTAGGTAGGTAGCTTAAAGTAATCAGTTCTAAGTAAAATTTGAAAAATTATTATTTATATTTATATTAGCATTATCAATAAGTTAAATAAATTAGATTATTAGTTAGGATAATTAGCATGAAATCCCGACTCGTTTAAGATGAGTTTTGTGTTATAAAACTGATAAATTATGAAATCGATGTTTTATTATCAGAATAACTAGGTACAGGTAACATTCTTTTGAAAACTCTTTTAACTTCTTAGCTGATCCTTACCAAAAAACAGATGTAATTGATTATTTGAAATTACACTAAAGCGAGTAATTATAATTGTGACTAATTAATTACATAATATTGTAAAGTAATTTTAACATCACTGGACAAAACTTCATAACATAGTTTTTATGATTCATTAACTAGCTTCAAGAAATATACAAAAATCCTTTTATATTTTTTATTGGTAAGAATAAACAAAAATTACATTTTTTTTTAAATTCCATATTTTCAAATTGAAACTAAGTTGAAAAAAAAATTATTATATGAAATAAAGTACCTTAATAATTGCACGATGAAATCGCACTGCGTATGGCTTCTAAACGTCTGCAATATATGTGTTGCTTGGTCGGTAACTTATAAGCAACTGTCTGTGACGAAATTATCGTGTTAATTTAGTAAGCGCTTAAAATATTGATAATATTTTTTGTTTATGTTATATCTACTAACTTAGTTAAAATGTTACATCAGAAAATAACAAACAGACCTTATAAAAATGTACAAACACAACACCAAAGATAATAATTCATCTTCATCATTGTTTTCACGAACGTGTTGCACAATTACTAAGTCCAGAGGTTTTGATTTAATATGAGCATTGTTGTTTTAAAAGCAAAAAATTAGCAGATTAAAAGAAAGTGTCATCGATCATCCATTATTAATTGTTAATCGAGTCGAAAGTAATTATAGAAATATGTAAGATCATAAATAATAATTTTTTTGTAAAAAAAAATAATCGATAATACGAAAAATAGGCAAACATAATTTATTTACAGGGCAGCAATATTTTATGGAACTTAAATATATTTTACATTATGTGGTCTCCACAAACCAGACTCGTAGCATAACATTATCGATAGAAAATACTACGAATTAATCCACATGTCCAAAAATGGAATAACGTCGGTGATAACCAGCAACAGAAATCACTTCAATTTGGGGTTTTTTCTTTTATTCATTCGCAATGCAATAAAAATGATCCACGCACCCCATTTTTTTACCTCAATAATTTTCTTTTTTTAATACACAGCAATACAACATATTTAATTGTTTAGTATAATAAATCTTTCCGTACAGAAGCAAGTGCAGGTTATTTTATTTTAAAAATTTGTAAGAAATATTTTTATTTTATTTTATCTATCGCCAGATATAATAAAAAATAAAATAAATGCCCAAAAACAACGAACCTCATAAATACCATGCTCGCAAACAGACAATTTATTATGTGCAAAAACGAGCAATGTAGTACAAGAAGAACCCTCAACAACGGATTGCCTCAGGGATCTGTCTTGGCTCCTCTACTTTTTAATCTGTATATTGCGGATATGCCTTGCACTATGTCTAGAAAATTTGGATATGCAGACGACCTCAGAATCGCCGTGTAGCACAAAAACATCACCGTAACGGGAGACACTCTAACCAATGATTTTACCACACTGGGAGTCTACTTTCGGAATGGAGATTAAAGCCTAGCATGAGTAAAACTGAATCTTGTTGCTTCCACCTTAACAACAAAATGGATAACACAAAGCTTAATGTGTATTTCGATGAAGCACTTCTTTACCACAACCCAACTCCAAAATATCTTGGTGTTACTCTGGGCCGGACTTTGACATACAAAAAGCGTCTCACCAACACAGCTGGAAAATTGCAAACCAGGAATAATATCCTACATAAGCTGACAGGGTCAACATGGGGTGCAACTGCAGGCACCTTAAGAACTACAGCCCTCAGTCTGGTTTATTCAGTAGAGGAGTACTGCACGCCTGCGCGGATCAACAGCCACCATACTAAACTAGTAAACACCCAGCTAAACGATTCTATGCGCATAATTTCAGGTACCATAAAGACAACACCACTGTACTGGCTACCTACCCTAAGTCATATCGAGCCTCCAAACATTCATCGCTCCAGGGCGTTACTTGAAGAATACAATAAAATAATGAGCAGCATTGAGCTTCCTATTCACAATGACTTTCCAGCTGGGAGACAACACCTGAAATCGAGACGCTTACCGATGACTACGAGAACTCTCTATCTCGCATTTTAATGGTAGGAGCAGTTAGCGACACATGTGGCTCCAGAAAGCCCCACCTGAATGGAATCAAGTCCTGAATGTCAACTCAACACCAAGTGGCCTTGACCTACCTCGCCGTACATGGTCCAAATTAAATAGAGTACGCACCGGTCATGGCCGCTACGCTGAATCGTTTTTCAAATGGGGACTAGACCAATCCCCGCAATGTGACTGTCAAAATGGTAATTAGACGATCCACCACATGACGACCGAATGCCCTATTCGCGCATATCCTGGCCCACTCTCAGATTTTGTCGGACTACCCCCAGAAGCAATCCAATGGCTGAAAGGTTGGAATCACAATGTCCGGAAATACCCTTGAACCAAGTCCCTCCATCTCGATTTTGGGAGTCACGGTGTTCAATAATATGTCTTGGCATGACCATGTTGCTAACATCGCAAAGTCGGCAAGCCAGAGGCTAGGTTTTCTGAGGAAAGCCAGAAAGTTTTTTACTTCTATAAAACTGTTGACGACGTACAAGGCTCAAATCCGACCTCTACTGGAGTATTGCTCGCATGTTTGGGGTTCAGCACCAAGGCATTCTCTTCGTCTTCTAGATTCCATTCAGAAAAGAGCCATTCGCTTGATAAACAGCTCAACTCTCACAGATACCCTTCACCCTCTAGAATATAGAAGAAGAGTTGCAGACCAGTCATTGCTCTACAGATATTTCCATGGCAGATGCTCCAGAGAAATAAAAACTCTTGTACCACCATTGGCCACATTCGGCCAAAGAACTCGTCACGCTGATTAGTCTCACCCATTTACTCTCAAGATTGACACTACAAAGACCAATCTTCATCAAGAATCCTTCTTTTACAGGGCTGCTACGGAATGGAATAAGCTTCCAAAATCAGTTTTTCCAGAGAACTATGACCTGCAACTTTTTAAAAAGCGTGTCCACAGTCATTTCCTTTCTATAATCCCTTCCCCTTCTAAAAGTCGCAGTGCGGGCCGTCCGCGGCCCACACGATAGGTCTACCCTTTTTGCGACTATTTTCATAAAAAAAAAAAAGTTGCGATATGAAAATATCTATGTACCTTTATGTTTCGTATTCCATGTTATTTTACCTGCTATTTGTTTCATAAATGTATCGTTATCGTCTTATAATATACCAATGTTATGTGTGTAAAATGCCATACGCTAAATAAGTAAATATTATTACATAACCACAAATCTAATAAATTTAATATTTGTTCAAAAAAAAGTTCCCAGAACTAGTAACGAACCTGTTTCTTAAAGCGTATTTTCTGATAAAACGTTCAGCTCTGTCGTTAGTGCATCGTTTTCGCCCTTACCCTGACCTTCTAGAATAATTTTCTACCTCATTCAAGCGTCTTACTTTTCCTTACCTTTATTTTTCTAATTATTCTGGGTCAAAAATTAAATAGTCTACCACAAAAAATGTATTAATTTCAAAGAAGGAACAGTTTATAAGCTTACTTTTAATGAAAATCTATCGCAAGTACTCCACAAAATGTTTTATCTTCTAACAAATTCTTGAAAATATAAATCTAAACGAATTGTTTTGATAGCTGTCATTAACAAAAATATTCATGGCCTATTATTCAAATACTCAATAAACTTCAAAAACGGACATAAGAAAAAGATAAATGAATTTTTTAGATAATTTCACATTGTTGCATTAATTTTGTTCAAGAATTTATTAGCTAAAGCAAGATTTCTTAAAAATAGCAAACATTTTTTTAAATAACAAGCCCAGGTTCGTGTAAATATGCAAAACCCAATTAGCTTTAAATAGATTCTAATTGCCTAGTTTAATAAAGTCACGTTAAAAGTCTCGATTTTTCTTGTCCACTCCGTCTCTCCAGCTATTGCGCGGTCTTCCTCGTTTTCGGTTTCCTTGCGGGTTCCAGTTTGGTACTTTTTCTGGGATTCTTTGGACATTCCCATACCATGTTAGCTGTTAAGTTATAATGTCATCAATAATGTCGTGTTGTATTCCCATTTCTTGTCTAATGGTTTCATTTGGGACTCTATCTCTCCTGGATTTTCCTGCCGCTCTTCTTCAGAAGTTCATTTCTGTGGATTTTAGCTTTATTTTTGTTTTTTCTTTATCGGCCACACCTCCGAGCTATATGTTATTATGCTTTTCACGATGGAGTTGTAAATCCTTTTTTTATTTTTTTTTATAATGGTTTTGTCCCTTAGAATACTGTTCAGCATGGAAGTAGCTCTTCATCCCTGTACGTTTCTGTCAGATATTGCTTAGTCTAGTGTCCCTTCCTTAGATATTTACATTCCTAGGTATTTGTATATATTGCATTGTTTGATGATTTGTCCCGTTGCTAGATGTAGGTCTTCTTGCTGTACTTCTATGCACATATACTCCGTTTTTGTAATGTTGGCATCCAGACCCCATTTTCCATACTCCTCGATGAGCTTTCGGCTCATATATTCTATGTCATCTATGCAATAACTACTTGGTCTTCCGCGAAAGAGGGGGTATATAATGTCGTTAAAATTTCTTTCAAAGAACGTTAATTGAAACAAATGCAGTTTGCATACAATCCGAGCTTTAATAATATTCACAAACATGAAAATTCCAAAGACAAAATACATTAATTTGTGACACATGGTAATATCTAACCAATTTTAGACAAACTGCATCGTATTTTCATTTGGTGTCTCAATAATAGATTAAGAAATGTTTTCGCAAGCTTTTGCGTTTGAAGAAATATTTTAAGATGGGTTATTTAAAAATTTGCTACTTTATTTTCAGTGAAACCTTAAAAAATATAAATGATCGCATTTCAAAACAAATTCATTTACGAGATTACTGACGAAACCAAAAGTGTATGGCGGAAAATTAACATTTAATTGTTTTATTATTATCAGCGTAAGATCAATTTATAAGGGCGTAATTTTATTGTAATGACGCTGTTTGAGGAATTGGAAAATAAAAATATGAACACAAAAATGTCGATATTGTTTATAATAGTGAAACTTCGACAATAACATTTGTGATCCATTTCGTAAAGCAGGCATTTCAAATTATAATAAAACCACTAAATAGATTAATGTCTTTTTTTTTCTATATGTTCCGGTTCCCACGAAAATGGATATCCTGTAATGTTTAGATAACATCGTGGGAACCAAGGGAAAGAAGGTAGGAGTTGGTGTTCTTCTTAAATTTCTGGAGGTTGTATGCCTCGGGGAACACCTCCCTAGGCAATGAGTTCCAAAGCCTCGCAATTCGTTGGATGAATGAGTCTTTGGAAAGTGATGTTCTGCAGGTCTCCAAACTGACCACGAAGGGGTGTGAAGACTGAACTTGACGGGTTAATCTCGAAGAGACTGCCAAAGGAGGAACGATTTTTGATATTTCGGAAGAGCATCGCCCATGAAAATATCTATAAAATAGAGACAAATCGCCAACTTTTCTACGGTGTTCCAGACAAGTGAGCGAGTTTGTAAGCGAGGCATCACCGACGAGACGATTTGCCCTTTTTTGGACAGAATCCAATAGCTTCAGGATATGTTTAGGTGCCGCACTCCAAATATGGGAACAGTATTCCAGTACAGGTCGGATCTGTGCCTTATAGATCATAAGCAGCTGACTGGAGGTGAAATAGCTCTTGGCACGAAACAAAAAACCATCTTGTTAATACTTGTTCTTTTTTAACTTTATGTTTATTTAAGCTTTTTCGTTTATGGTAAAAGAAAGCCGGGCCGCAAAAGAGCGTCATGGCTCAAGAATCTACGTGACTGGTATAAACTCAACTCAAGCTCTCTGTTCAGATTTGCCGTCGACAGAGTAAGGATAGCCTTGTTGGTGACCAACGTTATAGAAGGACATGGTACTTAAGAAGAAGAAAATGGTCTTAAGAATAATTACAGCTTACTTTTGATGTGCTTAGCTGTATTTTATAAATCATCTAAAGATTTTTTTTTTTATCATAAACTTTACAGGTTGTTATTTCTTTTACCACGTGCCTAATTTTTTTTTTAGCGCCATAAGAAGAAAATATCCTAGAATGTAGATCAACCATTTCCAGACTTTAATTTACATATTTCTGTTAGAAAAGGTGTCCTACATATTTAATAATTGTTTACTCTCCATTTTCCATCAATTAATCATTAAAGCAATGGTACTTAATATTCACGATGCCAAATGAAGCGTAAATTTTGCGACAGATTTAAAGATGCACTGTATTAGAAATAATTTATTTGGAGGTGTAAACGAGTTAAAGATCCTATAAAATAGAGGGTCTATTCTTAGAGAATCAGAGTCGATTCAGTTAATTTTGAGCAGATACTTGTTATTAGAGGTAACCAAAAGCTGAGAATAATTGTGTTACTAATTACCTAAAAAATAACACATTTCAGTAAAAGAATTAATTAAATTATATTTATAATTATGAACTACATTTTTAATATTTATATGAATTAAGTAAATTCTTTTATTAAAGGTGGACCTTTATATTCAAAAATAGTTTTTATAAATATTATTTTTTATTAACAGAGATTTTATACTTTACTGTTTTTGTAAAAAAGTCTTCATTACCATAGCTTGAAAAGTCGTTTAACAATTACATGTATTTAGTTTATGTGCATTATTCATTTTTATTTTAGGATGACATATTTTTTTGTTTTAGATGAATCTACATTATATATTATTCGTTTTCATCTTTAACTTATACGGCTTCGACTGCTCTCCTTATTTTCCAAATCCTATTACAGAAAAAAGGGACGACACAGAAAAAACAAATAAATATTGTGGAGGGAAATTGATAAATATGATGTCTTTAGTGTGTCATGGAAAATTTTACGACGCCAGAAAAACGCGAGTTCCAAGTAAGTATTTGGTAAACTACTTTTAGTACTGAAGCAGAGTATTTTATAAAAATCATTTACCGATTCTGGTATTATTGATTAATTCTTTAGTTATTGATGTAGGTATCTGATAATGATCATGTCTGATAATAGTCTAAACTGGGAGCCTGCAGATATCATCTACTTACTTACTTATATAAAAATTGGTAAAATTTTAGAACAAAATATCTACTCTATTATGATTACACTTGGTATTTGTAAACAAATTTTTAAATTATTTGCTGTATCTGTTTGGTTTGTAATCCAAACTATAATACATTATTATACATTTTAAATATTTTTAGCGAACGATGTAATAAGCTTCGATAACGAATACTCCAATGGCATCGACTCTGATTACAACAACGATGCTTTTGATCCATTTCTTGCGAAATATTCTGCTCTATATTTATTGCCCAAGAAAGTGCGAAAATCTAAAGGAATTGTAGAAGAATGCTGCTACAAAGGTTGTTCATTAAACAGGATGAAAGAGTATTGTTTTGAAACATTGAAGTAATTTTCAAAAAGTACCTGCGAGTACTGAATTTTTACTGCTAATATAAATTTATAAATTACTACATTTTTTTTTTATTTTGAATTAAATTTATTATTATTACTTAATTATTATTATTTAACAATAAGGGTCGGGCATGATAAAAGCATTTGGACTCCTTGACCTTAAGATCTTTTGTTCTATCCCTTTGTTATTCGGGGTCCTAGCTAGGCCGGGCTCTGGAACACCATTTATTGGGCCAGATTAGGGATACCCAATGCCAGCGTTAAAGCAGCGATCAATGGCTGGGTCCACTCTCAGCATCAGCTGAAGTGGGCACAGCCAGAGTGAGCTAGGCACAGCAAGTTAATGCTGAAAGAACCCTCACCTAAGCAGGCAGGGAAGCTGCTCTTGCTAAGTAGGGAAAAACTTAGAACAGTTGTAGGGCTTTGTACCGGACACTGATTTTTGAGGAAAAATCTGCACAATATAGGCGTGTCTGACACAGAACCTATATGCAGATTATGTAATGAGGGGGGAAATAGTTTAGTTAGGTTTTTTTTTGTTTTCTTTATCATAAGCAACAAATATTGGACTTTATAAATATAAGTATATTTCCCAAAAGAACACAGAAAGGTGTATAACATATATTTAGTAATAGTTTTATCTTAGATTTATAATTTAAGTTACGTATTATTTTACGACAATATAGAAATAAAAATTATGTTTTATTAATAGAAAAACAGATATTATTCAATAGATAAATTTTTAAAAAAAACCAGTGGACATAATATATTAAATAGTATCGCTGTGACAGAAACTATGCTAGGATGAGTGAGAATAGAGGGAGACTTTAATACCCCAAAGTATATCTTATATATATCTTATACTTAAAACAAGCAATCCCGTCCAATAGGTTAAATAACTTTATAGTAAGTGTAATAACTTTCCCTCATTAGACTTTTTTGACTGAAAGCAAATAAACTTTGTTGAAAATATCCAAGGAAGGCTCTTGGATTTTGTTATTACGTCTAGATTTGATCTCTGTACAGTGCATAGATGTCACGATTCTTTAGTTCTTTTTGATTAAATTTAAAAACAACTTAGACAAAAAACTAAATAGCTGCAAAATTTAAAACATATTTAATAACTTTAAAAAAGCTGACCTTGGAATACTATATGATAGCTTCCTTAACATTAACTGGGATATTTTAGAAACTGTTGGTAATGTTAATAATGTGGAGTTATTCCATAATAAGATTTATTACACTCTTGATAACTATGTCCCCAAAACTGTAAAACGTAGTCGATCTTATCCACCCTGGTATTCCTCTCAAGTTATAAAAGCAATAAGGCAAAAACATAACTCATGTAAAAAATATAAGCGTTATATTAACCAAACCGATTTAACCAAGTTTAGAGAATTGAGAATTGGGATATTCCATAAACAATAATGTATTAACTTGGAACATAATTTAGTGTCTTAACCCAACAACTTTTGGAAGCTGATTCAGAGTTCACAAAATAATAACTCAATACCTCAAAATATGACTGATCAACAGGGTAAACTCTTATCCGATTCTCAAGTGCATACACTATTTCCAAAACTACCCAGTTTAACATCAGTAACGATCAAGACGCATATGTAGATACTATAAATATAACTAAATTTACGGAAGCCGAGGTGTTGCGAGCTCTTAAGACCATTAAGCCAAAATCAATCGTTGGACCTCTCATATATGACTGTGCTGTGCTTTTGCTAAACCATTGACTGTTATTATTAATTTGGCGTTAAAACAGGAACGTTTTCCTGACCTTATGAAAATATCTAAAATTATCCATAAGTACAAAAAGAATGATAAAAACCTTAACTATCGTCCTATAACCATTATTAATAACTTTTCCAAATGTTACGAACGAATCCTTCATTCGGCATTATATCCCTTAATGAAGAATCTAATCGATACCAGGCAACATGGCTTTATGAAAGGAAGATCTACAACCAACCTATTTTCTCTGACAGAATTTACATCCGAATCAATACCGACTTTTTTAAAGCTTTTGATCGCCTCGATCATTAACAATTTCGATAAATTTTACAGCTTTTCTTCGGACCTAATTAATATTTTTAAATCCTACCTAACTTACCACCCTCTACATGTAGAATACCATGGTCGCAGTTTAGCAAAGATCGTTGCCACTTTAGGAGTCCCGCAAGGCTCAATTTTGGGTCCGCTCTTTTTTAATTCATTTATTAATAAAATAAATGATCAACTCACTGTAAAAGGTCTGTTATATGCAGACGACATAAAACTGTATTATCAAATTGACAGCAGAATGGATTGTATTATTCTTCAAAATAACCTATACTTAATACTTGGTGCAAAAACAATAACTTGTCCCTAAATGCAGCCAAGTGAAATGTCTCCTTTAGCTTAAAAAAAATTTAATTGTCTATGACTACATCCTTAATGATGTCAACGTACCCAGATCAACGGTTTTCAAAGATTTAGGGGTTTCTTTTGACAGTTCTCTTTCGTTTCAATCACTCTTAGCTGATATAGTCAAACGTAGCTACAGAATGTTAGGTTTCGTAATTTCGACAATTGTCCTAAAGACCTGTGCTCAAGAGCTCACCACAGTTCTCTGTAGACTATTATCATACAGCAAATGAGTATTTCCGTCCATGTGGGAAAACGCTAAAGTCCAACCGATTCCGAAAAAAGGAAAAAAGACTATTCCTGTGAATTATCGCCCTATTGCATTGCTCTCATATCCAAAGTTATGGAAAAAGCGATTAACATAGAACTTATCAAATATCTGAAGAAATTTGAGATAATCCATGACAGACAATATGGATTTCGGCAACTTCGGTCTACTGGAGATTTGCTGGTTTATGTCACTCAGCTCTGGACAAACACTATTGAAAAGTTTGATGAATCGCGAGCAATATCCTTGGCAATTGACGGTATTTCTTCTGATGCGTTTAAAACCAATGCCGGGGTCCCCCAGGGTTCCATCCTGCCCCCCACCTTATTTCTTTTACACATCAACGACCTCTTAAAAACCACCACGAACCCCATTTACAGTTTCGCAGACGATAGCACACTTGTCTCAACTTTCACATCCTATCGATCACTTTCGGTGAATGATACAAATAGACTCAGGCAGGAACAGGTTGATTTCATCAATAGAGATCTTGAAGCAATCGTCGAGTGGGGAACCGACAATCTTGTTCAGTTCAAAGCCCAGAAAACACAAAGCGCCACGTTTTCCAAGAAAGTGAATTACCCAAATCATTTTATCACAATATCCAGAAATACCCTTGAATCAAGTCCCTCCATCTCGATTTTGGGAGTCACGGTGTCCAATAGTATGTCTTGGCATAACCATGTTGCTAACATCGCAAAGTCAGCAAGCCAGAGGCTAGGTTTCCTGTGGAAAGATAGAAAGTTTTTTAATTCTGATCAACTGTTGACGACGTACAAGGCTCAAATCCGACCTTTACTGGAGTATTGATTGCACATTAGGGGTTCAGCACCAAGGCATTCTCTTCGTCTTCTAGATTCCATTCAGAAAAGGGCCATTCAATTGATAAACAGCTGAACTCACACGGATACCCTCCACCCTCTAGAACATGGAAGAAGAGTAGCAGACCAGTCATTACTCTACAGATATTTTTATGGCAGATGCTCCAGAGAAGTAAAAACCTTGTACCACCATTGGCCACATTCGGCCGAAGAACTCGGCACGCCGATCAGTCTCACCCATTTACTCTCAAGATTGACACTATAAGGACCAATCTCCATCAATAATCATTCTTGTACAGGGCTGCTACGGAATGGAACAAGCTTCCAAAATCAGTGTTTCCAGAGAACTATGACCTGCAACTTTTTAAAAAGTGGGTCCACAATCATTTTCTTTCTATAATCCCTACCCCTTCTAATAGTCGCAGTGCGGGCCGTCCGCGGCCCACACGAATATTGCGAATATTTTCAGTAAAAAAAAACTAATTTAAATGCTTGATCTGTTTTTTTGTTTTTATTAAGGGATTTCATGTTGTTTATAGATATGTGAGTACAGCAATATTTGAGAATTAAGGTAAAAAACTTTTAAACCCCAATTTACATATTTATGCTACAGTTAATCTTTAAAACTATGTGGGCGACCTTGAACATCCATTTATGGAAAGATTTTCCTTTACTTTCCATAAATTAATCATAAATGATATTCACCAATGCCAAATAAAGCGTAAATTTTCAAATTTCCACAGATAATTTGAGAATTAATTTATTTGAAGGTGTAAACAAAATAAACATCCTATAAAATAGAGAGACTTTCGTGATACGATCTCAATCAGTTCAGTTTTGCTTGAGCATATACTTGCAACTAAGTAAACAAAAGGTAAGAACCATTAATTGTTTTAACTATTTACGAACTAATAAGAAGACCATATACGCCACGATATAATTATATTTTTTAGTATTTTTAATTTACCGAATTTTTCCTTGAGAAGTATATTCAAGATGTACATATTCAATTTCATTTTAATTAAAATTATTTGCTAATTAAGAAGGGTCAATTGGGTGATATGGATAAAATAAAAATAGTGTTGAATGTGTGCAAAAGTATACTACAATTATGCAACATAAATCTATGATAATTTTTAGTTTTCTTTTCTTAAAATAATAATAAATTTGTATCGCAGTCACCAGCATTTATAATAAACTTTTATATTTCCATAAAACAATAGAGTTAAACACATCCACTATGGAAAGGAAAAATGTAATTTCTCAACGATGGGTGATTTTTTTTTTAATTAAACAATGAAACATATTTTTACTTCCTTTATTGGTAATCCTGCGGAAAAATGTAAAAATATTTGGTGGCATTTTTGGAGACGTTTATTAATGTTCACCAACAAAAAAGTATCGCAAATTATAAAAGCGAATTAGGGGGGGAAAAAGTAAACAATAAGATCGGCTTACTGTTGTGATTTCTGTTAAAACGTAGAGTATCTTCAAGGTACTATCAGCAAAAACTCACAGGCCTAATCTACATCGAGAAGTTTTCTAAAAAAGACTGAACCACCAGAAGCTTTAACTTCGGTTAATAGTATGTCCAGTATATCCAGTACCTGCAAGAATTGCATCTTTTACTTAAGCATTAATAACAAAAAGGTTCTGCCAACATGTGCAACTTTATACCACCTTATTAATTTTTAGAGGCAAATATTGGCGGAAACTGCATCGTCTTTTCCAATTAACCATACGTATATTCATCAATTCATCAAATTACTCTAACATTACCGGAAGTAAAACGTGCTATAAAATCTATGAAGAACAGGAAATCTAGCGGTCCAGGAGGAATACCACCGGAATTAATTAAATACGGAACTGAGAAGTTGGGGCGAATGATACACGCAATGTTCCTCAGAGCACTAAATGGAGAAGAACTACCAGATGAATGGACGGAAGCCTACATAACGTCTATCCATAAGAAAGGAGAGAAAAAAAAGTGCGAAAACTACAGGGGAATCAGCGTGATAGCTTCGATGGGCCGACTATTTGGAAAAGTCGTCAAACAAAAATTAGAAGAACAGATACAAGGAAAAGTTGATGAAGATCAGGCAGGATTTACGGCTGGAAGATCATGTATGGACCATATATATACAATTCAACAACTCATAGAGAAAAAAATGGCCAAGAACAGAGAGGTACATTTTGCATTTGTGGATATCCGAAAGGCCTATGATTCTGTCCCTCGGTCTAAAATCTGGGAAGCCATGTTAGAAATGGGTATAACGCAGAGAATTATCAGAACAGTCCAAAATATGTACAAAAAAAATACCGTATGGATTAAAGAGGGAAATAAACTATCAAATGCCTTCAAAACAACTAAGGGTCTCCTCCAAGGATGCTCAACATCACCCACACTATTCAAAATATTTCTACAACAGACACTAAGACCATGGAAGAGAAAATGTGCAGGAATGGGAATACCAATTAGAAATGATCATCTGTATACTCTAAGCTTTGCCGATGATCAAGTAATCATAGCTCAAGATGAGGAGGATTTAGGTTTTATGATGCGGAAACTAGAGGAGGAATATGGGAAAAATGGAGTGGAAATCAACCTCGAAAAGACCCAATATATGTCAATGGCACAAGACAGGATATATCACCTAGAAATAGATGATAACCGACAGATCTCAGGAACAGACAAATTTAAGTACCTAGGGTTTATAATATCAAAAAGTGGAACAACAGAGGAAGAAATAAAAAATAGACTAGGTCAAACTAGGGCATGTATTAATCAATTAAACCCAATATTATGGGATCGCCACATAACCAAGACTAATAAAACAAGAATATTCAATTCAATAGTTCGCAGCATAATGACTTACGGAGCTGAAATGTGGGTGATCAACAAAAAAAACAAAGGGAAGATTGTAGCCACAGAAATGGACTTTTGGAGAAGGAGTTGTGGAGTGAACAGATTAGATCGAATAAGAAATGAGGAGATCAGGAGAAGAATGGAGGTAAAAAAAGACATACTAGAACACATAGAGGAAAAGAAACTAACGTGGTACGGACATGTTAGAAGAACTCCGGAGGATCGCTGGATACACCGGGTAACTGAGTGGAGTCCATTAGGCAGACGAAAGAGAGGTCGACCAAGGCGATCATGGAGAGACGAAGTGGATGAGGCGATGGAATTAAGAAACCTGCAGGACGGAGACTGGCAGGACAAGGACAACTGGAGACAAGGGCTGAAAGCAGGAAGGCAGCGACAGCTGTAGATATCCTGGATTATATATATATATTCATCAATACAAATTTTTTACATTAAAATTCATTTACCAATAATTGAAGGGTCATACTTGGAACAGCTGGGTCCGATTTTATTCTGGCTTTCTACTTAAATAACCTAAAACACGTAATAAAATTAAATAAAAGAATCAGTAGACTTTCACCTTAATGACTAATAGCTTTCATAAAGACTAATTTACTAATGACGTACAACCAAATTGCATACGTGTATTCATTATATTTGATTGTCAATAAAATATTTTCTGTTTCAGATGAATTTTTATTGCATACTATTCGTTTCCATCCTTCACTTTTACTGCTTCAATTGCTCTCCTACATATTTGAATTACATTAAAAAAAACTTACAATCGAAAAAAATAATACTTTGCGGAAGCAAGTTAATGGATGCACTTAGTGTTATTTGCGAATCAAAATTTTACGTACCACATAAACGGCCATTCCCACGTAAGTATTACATATTGTACATATTTTTCACAATAATTATTGGTATTCATATTACTTGTATTCATTTTATATAATATAGTTAGGCAAGATTTAATTTACTATAAAATACCAACTATTATCTTACAAGAATATTTTTTAAAAAATTTTTAGAGTACGACGTAATAACCGACAACGAATACACCGATGACATTAACTCTAAATACAACAATGATGCTTTTGATCCATTTTTTGAGAAATATTATGCTTCTTTATTACCCAACAAAGTGCGCAAATCGACCGGGCCCACCGAAGAATGCTGCCACAAATCGTGTACACTGGAAGAACTGAGTCAGTACTGTGGAAAGTGATCGAAATAACCTTCAAGAAATTCCTGAAATTAGATAATTTTTATTGCTAATGATTATGGAAACTTGTATTACAATAAACTATTTGATAAATGATATGTTTTGTTTAAAAAAATATAAGTATCTAATGCTAGCTTTTGTCCGCAACTTTCTTCACGTAGAGGCAACGATGTAGACCTAGGTGGTAGGAAAACAACGTTATTTCGCTACAACTAATAAATCATGATCACTCTCTGTCCAGTACAAAATAACATGCAGGTAACGTTTTTCAGATTCCCCGTATTCCTATTCATCTATGAAATTATCAATGTTCTTTATACGATAATACGAGGGCAGTTTGATAAGTCAGTGACTTTTTGAATTTGAATGAAAAAAGTGAATTTCGTGTGCTGATTAAGCATTACTTTTTACGTAAAAAATCCATCACTGAAACTAAGGAAAGACTTGATAAATACTACAGGGACTTGGCACCATATATTTCAATGGTTAAGAAGTGGTTTACAGAGTTCCGTTGTGGTCGTACCAGCACTAATGACGCCGAACGTCCACGTCGCCCAAAAGAAGTGATCACGCCGGAAATCGTCGATAAAATCCATGAAATTATATTGGATGATCGGAAAATGAAAGTGCGTGAGTTGGCTCATGCTGTAGGTATCTCAACTGAACGGGTACATCATATTTTACACGAATATTTGGACATGAAAAAACTCTCTGCGAGATGGGTGCCGCGATTGCTCACACTCGACCATAAGAGCAATCGTGTGACCACTTCAAAAGAGTGTTTAGCGATGTTCAGCCGTAATCCGGACGAGTTTTTGCGCCGTGTTGTTACTGTGGGTGAAACATGGATCCATCACAACACGCCAGAGACCAAGGAAAAATCGAAACAGTGGGTTGCTCGGGGTGAACGTGGACCAAAGAAGGCGAAACAGAGTCTGTCAGCCAACAAGGTCATGGCCACAGTTTTTTGGAATTTACGCGGTGTCATTCACATCGATTACCTCAAGAAAGGTAAAACGATCACCGGCGAATATTATTCAAAGCTATTGAACAGATTCGACGTTGATTTGAAGCAAAAACGACCGCATTTGGCGAAGAAGAAAGTGCTGTTCCATCAAAACAATGCACGTGTGCACACTTGTCTAGTCACGATGGCCAAAATCCACGAATTGGGATACGAACTGCTACCCCATCCAGCATATTCTCCAGATTTAGCCCCCTGCGACTTTTTTCTGTTTTCAAATCTAAAGAAATGGCTGGGCGGTAAGAGATTTGAGTCGAATGAAAAAGTCATTACCGAAACAAACGCGTATTTTGAGAGCTTTGAAAAAACCTATTATTTGGAGGGAATAAAAAAATTAGAAAAACGCTGGACTAAATGTATTGAGCTGAAAGGTGATTATGTAGAAAAATAAAATGTTTATTTGCGGAAAAAAATTTGTTTTATTCAAAAAGTCACTGACTTATCAAACCGCCCTCGTATTTAACAGTCGTAGCTAGTGATGTCCTCGTCAAATTTAAAAATGCGTTCCTAAGCGATGCAAGTCTATATATATATATATATATATATATAATCACAGCAATGCGCATACTTTTTTAAAAAAACTTAAGTCTGTTGAATTTGATTGGGAAATTGTTTGGGATTAATGGGATACGCAGTATGCCATGGGCAGATCCACTTAAAATAGTGGCTTCAACAATATTACGATGCAGAGCTACTATTTGCATCCTAGTACCGTTACGTAGTTTTAGTGGTTTCAAATTTCTGAGCAACTCCACAGGTGTACCCACACGCAGTGAAGTTTATGATGTGGACCAGCTTTATTAATAGTGTTCAAAAACTCAAACTTCTTGGTTTGTATTTACCCTCGTGTCTAATAAATTATACACCATTTCTTCACCATCAAATGATTTTAGTAAAGTATCATTGAATGTTCCTGCGCTTTCACAAAACCATTCTAAAGACATGTCTTTTATTTGAGCCCCATCTGGATACATTTTACCATTTACCGTTTGATGTACTATCATATTTTTAGTTAAATTAAGTATTTTTGTATGCGGCCACAAATAAGATCTTTTAAGTTATGCCATGATTTAAGCAGCGCGTGTTCCTTTTGGTACCACCGACAACGTTTGACGAAATCTCCAGCTAGTTACACTCTCATAACACCAATTATAGTATTGTTTTTTATGTCCTGCAGAGTTCTTTTTAATGCTTTAATACCTCTCTTGTGTGCCATACTTTGGCAAGATTACTTTGCTTTAAAATGTTGCACATAAGAGTTTCTGCATTAGACAAATTAAGGACCAAGAAGGTTGCCGACTTTCAGAAAGCTTTGCTGTACGGAGATGTCTACAACGTGTCTCCTACCCTATTTAACACCTATTCTGACAGTCTCTTTAAAAAGGCATTAAGCAAAATAACATACATACATACATAAAGTCACGCCTTTTTCCCATAGGGGTAGGCAGAGACCACTTCCTTCCACTTGCTACGGTTCGTACACACATCTTTTGCTTCCTCTACTTTTATCAGTGCTCTCATACATGCTCTTTGGTTGTTGGTACTCTTGACCTGGCCTTTCTTCAAAACAATGTTGATCTGATCGAGATATGTTCTCCGAGGTCGACCTCTACCGATTTGTCCATTCACACTCGCCTTATAAATTTGTTTCGTCAATCTTCCTTCATCCATCTTTTCTACGTGTCCAAACCAACTAAGCATTCCTTTATCTTAAATAAAGGATGGTGTAATCATGAACGGAGAGCTCATTAACAACTTAAGGTACGCAGACGATACAGTTCTGCTGACAGATAGTGCTGAGGACCTGCAGTGAACATTGTCTTAAATTTAACTGTAAAAAAAACCAAAACTATGATTATAAGTAAGAATTCAAACATAACAGCCAATTTTATGGTGAACAACACGCCATTGAAAAGAGCAAACAGATTTTATTATCTGGGATGCAACTTACTTGATACATGGGACCACTCATACGAATAAGAACTTGTATTTAGAAAGCAAGAAACGCCAACTGCGAAAAGTTCTTTGTAATCTTTCGTTAAGCATCGATGTAAGAATCAGAGTCCTTCGATGCTATGTGATCTATGCGAGTGTCATATGTACATCACGTCACCAATGACGCTATTCTGGAAAGACATAGGAAAAACGGGGAAATCCTCGATACGATTAAATATAGAAAAGCGGCGTATCTTGGGCAATGCGCAACGCGAAGTACCGGTTGCTGCAGCTCATTTTACAAGGCAAAATTAACAGCAAGAGATAACACGGACGCAGACGCATTTACTGGCTGACAAACCTTAGAAAGTGAACAGGGTTAACATCTACAGAACTGTTCAGAGCGGCAGTGAACAAAGTACGCTGGGCCAACGTGATCGCCCACATCAATAAACGATAGGCACCAGAAGAAAAAGGTTCCTGACTTTAACCTTTTGCAACTAACCTTACTTTATAGCTAATTTAATTTTTATTTCAGTCAAAATTTTTAATTGTGTAAACCGAACTACAATAAACTTTTTTTCTCTTCTGGTTTGGGAACAATCGTCCAAGTGATTCCACTCACTGTAGGCACCCACTTGATTATGATTATTTATTAGATGAATAATCTTTGTTTGTTAAATCCCGACTATGAAGAAATTAAGGGTAGAGAAGATAATAGGGCTCAAAAAGAATTGGCTATTAGTTGAAATTAATTCTCTTTTAATAAATAAGACATTGTCTTTAGCACCTAAGCTTAAAAGATAATTTAGGCATACAATAATACAATAAATTATCCATAACATATTGAGCAAGAATAGGTGATATTTTTGATCCCATTGCTGTTCCAAAGATTTGTTGATAAAATTGATCATTAAGTGAGAAAAAAGTATTATCAAAAATGAAATTTATTATTTTTACAAATGAATCTGTTCAAACAAAAAAGAGTTTCATTTAAAAATAGCTGCATCCCCAATTTTTTTATACATTATATATATATATATATATATATATATATATATATATATATATATATATATTAAAGGTTTTTTTTAATTTATTTGGGTAGCAGTTAGGAGTGACCAATTCAATAAAAATTCTTCGTTTTTTCAGTCAATCTTTCGAAAATGTTTATTTTCTTTTTCGAGACTTCTCTATAATATTTTTAATTAATATATGAAAAATCAATTTACAAAATATACACTTACTAACATGAAATTATTAAAAAATTATCGTACAATATATCACCAATTTTATTAAGTTTTGTACTAGATGATTTTCTTGATAACTGTATAAATAGGATTAATTTTAATATTCCTTTTATCAAAAGGTATGTTGATGATCTTATACTTTCAGTTCCTTATTTAAAAATAGAAGAGATTCTTAGTATATTTAATTCATACAATGAGAACCTACAATTCACAGTAGAGAAAGAAAACCATAACTTCTATTCCTAGACATGAAATTAATTGGAACAGATAACAACAAAATAATTACAAGATGGTATAGAAAACCTATAAATAGTAACAGACTTAATAATTATCATTCATATCATCCAAATAATATCAAAATTAATATGATTACAAACATGAAAACAAGAGTAGAGAAATTAACTCATCCTTCTTTGAGATTTGAATGTTTAAATGAACTTAAAATTATACTTAGTGAAAATTCCTACCCAAATTCTTTAATCAATAAAATTATTTTTAGTACCCCATCACATCATACCTCCAATTCTAAATTTACCAGAAAGTAATATTATAAATAAAATAACCAATAAAAGTTTACCTTATATTCACCAACTGACTCCAAAATTGGTTAAAATTCTCAAAAATGAAAATATAAAAATAGCAAAAATAAATATTAAAACAATTTCCAATCTTCATATTCCAAAGGAATTCAAATCAAATATTGGTTATCAAATTCCGTGCATGGATTGTGACAAAATTTACATTGGTCAAACAAAACAACTTTTGAAAGATCGAATCACAGGTCATAAAAGTGACTGTAGGAGGCACACAAAATCATGTGCCCTAGCCACTCATGGTATTGATGAGAATCATTGTATTGATTATAAGAATAAGATAATTTTAGATATGGAAAGCATTTTAACAAAAAGGCTATTTTTAGAAATGGTACATATCAATAAAAATAAGTATAACACCATTAACAAAAGAATAGATATTGATGACCTGAGTCAAAAACAATTAAATTTCAGATAACCATAATACACTAATATTTACATTTCTCATCTGTATAAATAGTTTTGACATTTAGTACCTAATTTCATGTTAGTAAGTATATATTTTGTAAATTGATTTTTTATATTTTAATTAAAAATATTGTAGAGAAGTCTTGAAAAAGAAAATAAACATTTTCGATTTACAGTTAATATATTTTCATATAAATATATATATATATATATATATATATATATATATATATATATATATATATAGTGTCTTCTAAATGTCATGTTTGAAATGTCGAATATGTTACACAAGGGAAGGAATGGATCTGAAGTAGTCGTAATTCTTTTGTAATTTAAATTATAAGTAAGATTGATTAGGATTTTTTTGGGTTTTCCTAATCCTTAGCGACAAATTTTTTCCCAAAAAAACACAGGAAGGTGTATCAACACACATTTAGTAACAGTTTTATTCAAGATTTATGAGTTAAGTATTGTATTATTTTAAAACAATATTAAAATTAAAATTGTTTTATTAATAGACATATGTATCATTATTCAATAGATTAATTTTTAAGGAAACCTGTTAAAATGTCCTTACGTTTACAAAAATAAATCCATTGAAAATATGCCGTCTGGGTCAATATGACCAAGATAATAGCTTCCCCACAAGCCTGGCGTGGTCTATATGACCGAGAAATTTTTTCACTTCCACGAGCCATATTCTCGGCACCTAATGATTTTGATCGTGTAAAGTCACCGAGCTGAGATTCTTGCGTACAGATTTAAAGGCTAAGAAATGGCAAATAAAAGAGTACAATCATATATACACCTAAAAGGCAGTTTTTATTATCGAAAAACGTAAAAAATTATAAAAAATAGTAAAAATCCTGATGTTTTTTGTGTGAAATACATAGATGGGGCTCACCTTCACATCCTTTACAGTACATTCAAATCCTTCTTAAATTCCTTGCTATTCGCCAGTCCTGACTTTCTTTTACTGCCTCTTAACACGACCGACACGATTTGCATTTGTTTATCTCTTTTTCGGATATTTCATGCCGTGAACGGCGATTTCTGCTTGTCAAGGCGACTTCAACTTTTGGCGGAGGAGGGCTCGAATAATGCAAATGCAACAGATTTTTGAAATTCGAGGATGCCTGTATCCACATGCTTGACTTCTTTGAACATTAGCCATGCATTTACCACAGCAGTATTCAGTAAGAACTCAAAAGCCAGTTTTCTATGCCACGTAATAGTTATTCTGAGTGGTGATTGGTATGATGTCATTTGATTTAAATGATCAACGGGAGATTTTCCTTGGTTAAACGCAAATATCACTTCAGGTTTTTTCTTTGTTTGTCCAAGACGATTTTGAACTTCAATTTGAGAATCTGAGTGCTTTGTAGAGAGCATCAGGACATAGCGCTTGTCTCCAGGAGAGTATAGTGATTCTCTTACGATTTTCTTTTGCAATATACTCTCCGGACTTCATTTTTTTGTCACTTCGCGCGAAGTTCCTTTGCGATTCTTCCATAAGATGCCAATTAGGAGTGTGTCTATTCAGCAACTGTTCTGCTAATGATATACTAGTATACCAATTATCTGTGATCATGGTTATTCCGGAATCCAGCAATGGCTCAGCTAGTTTCATCACTTCTCTAGATGGGGTGGTTCGGTTTTGATCAAGATTCTTGCCGGGGTAAATTTCTATATTATAAATATAGCCTTCATTACAACAAAGCTGGAATATTTTGATGCCATATTTATGACGTTTTCCTTATAGATATTGGCGCATAATAACCCGGCCCCGAATTGGTATTATCAATACATACTGTTTCTCCAGGATCGAGTGCTGTCTGAAAATTATGGACCACCTTATCGACCAAACTTTGAACTTTGTGGAGTCTGTTATTTTGGGGGTTGTCCTCATTATCTGCAAAATGAACCATCCTTAAAAGTTACTCAAACATGTTTCGGGATATTGCTGTAGGAGCGAATTCGTTTTTAAACATTGGTTCCCTGCTCCAATAATCTGCTAGTTTTGGTAGACGAACTACTCCCATATAAATAATCCATCCAAAAAAACGCTTTATCTCGTAGATATCTGTCGGATACCAATTGTGTACTCTTGCTTGAGATGTAACATCGGTCTCATTAATAATAGTTTGTGTGGCGTATAGATTAGTTTGCTCAACAATATACTGAAATACATTATCATCAACCAACGCAGAATAGAGCCCAAGAGGTTCCTGGCCAATCAATAGTTCGGAGAGATTTTTATTTATTCCCGATTCTTTCGTGAAAGGGGATAAGAATTGGCTGCCTACCTTGGGGTGTTTTCCATTCATGGCCGTCAATATTTTAGCGCACAAGTGAAATTACGTCATCTTCAGAATCAAAAGATATTTCTACGTCTTCGCTGTTACCTTCAATATCAGGGTCTTGTATTTCTGCAGACTCAACATCATCCTCATTTTCCTCAACAACTACATTTTGGAGCTCTGTTAGTTCATAGCCTTTAGAATCAATCTTTTAAGAAACTTCTTTCTTTTCGCCGTTACTTGAGTATGCCATTAGCTTCTCATTTTAATCGAGGGTGTACTCATCTTCGTTATCATTATCTATTGCAGAGAAAACGTGTTATGTAAAGACATTTTCATTAAATAGGAAAGATTATTTATATGTCAAATGTAGCTAAATTTCTTTTTGCAGAGGTGGAGAAATTCCTTTACGGAGAGGTCATAAGTCTGAACGCTCAAGGTTTACTCTGAGACTCCACTGACTTTATCAGGTCTACTCACTAAAAACTCCCCCCCCCCTATTTAGGTCCGTCTGGCCTTCGGCGACACTTAGGCCCGTTGGCACATTGTATCTTGCCCGTGTGGCTTTGTATCATTGTACAGTGGGGACCCGATCCACAGATTGCACGGTAGGGACCCGTAAACAGCAAAAAACACACTACACCACCGCGAGGTACCGGACCGCAAGACAGGCAATCCCCGGACAGCAATCTGGCGAATGGAACCACGCTGCACCCAATCCAGTACCTTCGTACCTTGTATAAGTTTGTACTGGGTAGGAACAACACAGCCGCCGCAAAAAAAACCACCCGTCCTTCCCACCGCACAACCCGCAGGCCAAACCTCTGTTATACATTCCCTTAGTGATTCTTAGCTGATTCCTGTTCATCGGTAACAGTTCTGCTGTCTTTTTGTGGCACGGTCCTTTGATGTATTATTTCCTCATTTCCTGCGACTCTCTGACGTTCTGAACCCATATCAGTTTAACGTGATTATGGTCTACCAGCAGTCCACGAGTATGGGGGAACGGGTAGTACAGCCCTGAAGTGCCCCCTGCACAGGACTAAGGCTGTCTACTACAGGATTTCGCCCGGTTTCCTCTAGGCTCCGTTAACTACGCTTTCTCTCCCACCACCATGCATCCATCAGCACGGGTCGCATGACACCAATAGTTTGGCTATAAAGCCATCTTCAGGTCAGGAATATGAAATACAAAAATGTCAAATTTAGTTAAACCACTAATTCGTTACATCACTTATTGCATTTGACATTTTTGAACTTCATATTCCTGACCTGAAGATGGCTTTATAGCCAAAACTAGTGGTTTAGCATCCAAAAAATATATATTGAGGCATTTGACTTAGAACGCGACCCCCCCCCTACAATTTACAATTTGTGTGCTTAATCTATTTTTTTTGGTTTCCATAACAGTAATATTTGAGAATGAAGATCAAAAACGTCTAGACCTTAACTTACATATTCTTGCTACAGTTAATCTTTAAAAGTATGTAGGCGACCTTAAATATCTATTTATGGAAAGATTTTCCTTCACTTTCCATAAATTAATTATAACTCATATTTAATATTCACCGATGCTAAACAAAGCGTAAATTTTCACAGATAATTTGAGAATATATTTGAGGGTGTAAACAAAATAAACATCCTATAAAATAGAGAGACTATCATGATACGATCTCATTCAGTTCAGTAAAGTTTGAGGATATACTTGCAACTAAGTAAACAAAAGGTAAGAACCATAACTGTTTTAACTATTTAAGAACTAATAAGAAGACCATGTTCGCCGATATATAATTATACTATTTTAGTATTTTTAATTTACTAAAGTTTTTGTTTAGAGGTATACTCAAGATGTACCTACATTTATTTAATTTTATTTTAACAAAAATTATTTGCTAATAAAGGATGGTCAATTGGGTAATATGGGTAAAATAAAAATAAAAAAATATGTGCTAAAGTATAATTATAAATTGTAATTACTCGAAACAAAACTATGATTTTTTTGTTTAGTTTTGAGGATTTTTCAGCACTTAAATGTTAAATTTGTATCTACAATTACCAGCATTCATAATACATTTTTATACTTCCATAAACAATAGATTTATACATATCCATTGGTCAGGAAAAAATTGTACCGTCTCAACGACGGACGTATTTTTTTTGTTTTAATTGGATAATATATGTTTTTACTTCCTTTATTGGTACATACAAAAAAATGTTAATTATTTTTTTTACATTTTTAAACGCGTTTATTGGTTTACCAACAAGCTCTACCATAAATAAAAAAGATTCCGCATACATCTACCATCTTATGGATTTACAAAGCCAAATATTGGTGGAAACTGAATCGTCTTTTTTAAAAAAACCGCAATAAATTCATTAATACAAATGTTTTATTATCTAGGCTCGTAAAATTGTTCAATGTTACATAAAAATAAATTTACCAACAATTATTGATGTGTCAAACTTTTAACAGCTAAGCCCGATTTCATTCTTGCTTTCTGTATAAAAAACCTAAAACACGTAGTAAAATTAAGTAAAAGTACTAGGAAAATTAAAGAAAACTATTAGTTTTCCGTGATTAGGTGTACTTGCTTTTAAATAAAATGATTATATTATGTCTCTGTTGAATTAGAGTAAAGTTAAGAATAATTAATAAATGATTAATAATTTTAAAATTAAAACAATTGTGTTATTTCCGAACGGAGTTCACAATCGTATTGTTTTTTAAGATTTACGATGAGAGAGAACTGCGTAATAATAGGACATCTGTAGACGTCCTCCTTAATGGCTAATGGGTTGATTTTTTTTGCAGTCATTTATTAATTACTTACAACTAAATTGCATTTATGCATTTATATTATTTTATTGACAGCAAAATATTTTTTGTTTCAGATGAATTTTTATTGCATACTACTCGTTTCCATCCTTCACCTTTACTGCTTCAATTGCTCTCCTTACTATTTGAATTATATAAAAAAAGACTTACAATCGGAAAAAATAAGACTTTGTGGAGACAAGTTAATATTAAGACTTTCGTTGGTTTGCCATTCACATTATAACAAACGAACAGAACGACTAGTTCCACGTAAGTATCACCTATTTATCGTATATGTATTTCACAAAAAATACGGGTACATATTCTCTGAATTCTATTTTGGACTTACCAGCATAGTAAATAATTTAACATAAATAGGAATTCATATTGAAATTACTTCATTTTGTATATAATTAGGCAAGAAAAATTTTACTGTTAAATACCAACTATTATCTTACAAAAAATGTTAACATTTTTTAAAAAAATTTTAGAGTATGATGTCATAACCGACAACGAATACACCGATGACATTACCTCTAAATACAACAATAATGGTTTGGATTTATTTCTTGAAAAAGATTCTGCTTTATCTTTATTACCCAACAAAGTGAGAAAATCGATTGGGATCGTCCAAGAATGCTGCCACAAATCGTGTACACAGGGTGAACTGAGTCAGTACTGTGGAATGTGATCGGAATAACCTTTAAGAAGTTCCTGCGATAAGATAATTTTTATTTTTAATTGTTATGAAAACTTGTAATTACAATAAACTACTTGATTTGTGATATTTTATGTTTATAAATATCTAATATAATCGTCATATATAGTTTGATAGCTCAGACTAGACCGACAGAACTGATATGTGTATTGCTTACTATTAATATTTAAAAGAAAACGAGCGAGCCGTACAGTACTCGCATATGATGTGTAACATTTGACATCTGAACTTAGTAATAACATATACATACATACATACATATAGTCACGCCTTTTTCCCGTAGATGTAGGCAGAGACCACTTCCTTTCACTTGCTACAGTTCTTACACATATCTTTTGCTTTCTCTACTTTTATCAGTGCTCTCATACATGCTTGTCGGTTGTTGGTACTCTTGACCTGGCCTTAGTAATAAGCAATTTTAAAATAATATTTTTGATATCAAAGAAATGATCCGTGCAAATAACTAGTTTTTTTTCAATCCAACTTAAAAATATCAACGGAGAAGATCCCTAAGCATTAGAACCCATTTTTTCTTTTTTAAATCGTAAGATCATAAAAAAAGATCTAATTTGATAAAAGAATTTTTTTAATACCTTGAAAAATAATAAAGTTACTTATAATATTTCAAAAAAACACAATGCTTAATAAGATTTTCTAATATGATAAAAAAAAGTACGGAAACTTTTCCATTAAGCAGTGACAGAAATCAACCTCAAAATCTAAAAAGCTAAATACTGAAATATTTTATTCCAATAATTATTTATTATTACTTGAATTTTTTATCAACTATCTGCACTTTATTGAGACCAACAGTAAATATGTTTTATATAGTTTACGCATATAACAGCAAACTTTATACATAACACTGTAACTTAAGTGCACAGCTGATGGCTGACAGTACCGACGTCTCGGAAAATTGGTTGACGGCTATCTGACGACCAACTCTACCACCACGCGCTCATTCGCGTTACACTGTTACACACTTCCGTCCCATTTCACGAAATCACTTCCACAAATTGCAAGAAAGTGAGAGGAAAGATGTTACACATCAAAAACATAGTAACGGAACAATTCGAAGTCGTAAATGCAACTAGCGGAAAATAAGATATTTCGTATGAGTGTGACAAGATAATAAACCGAACGGAAACAGTTTATCATCTTGTCATCTTGTATGAAAGAAATATCCAGTGTCCGCACAAGTTACACACTTTACTTTTCCAACGATCTATCTGAAAAAGAAAATATGGAGAATTTTAAAAATATGATTGAACGAGAGACTAACAATACGAGTTGACACGAATGGCGCGTGTTTCTGATTTATTGTTATTTATTTGTGAATATTTCTCAAAATCTAATATAGATATTGGTAAATTTAAGTCACATTGGTATAAAATAATAGTCATAGAAATAACGAATATGTTCAGTTAAAACAATGTTTAATTAAATTATCAGTTTTTTCTTCCTCCTGTAAATATGCGAAAATATAGACACGCGGTTTTGCAGTCTCACCGACGATATATCTGCATATAGAGAATAGAAATCAGGTGATTCTTCTCATTTATAATGGCATAAGATTGACATTTTAAAGAGTATAAATTTAAAAAAACACAAACCAATGGTAAAATATATTTTTAATAAATACTTTGAATGTAGTGAAACTCAGTAGATAAAATTAATAAAAAACAAAAATGGCACAAATGTATATGTTGCACTAATCAGTAACACGTAACAGGTAGGTAATAGTAAGTTAATCAAAAAATAAATAACTTAGTTGGTCCCTTAAATGTATGAATCACAGCCTTTAAAATGCAAGCATTTAATTTGTTGTCTACTTAGTAAGTAAATTTGTAAGGATCACTTGTGAAGTCCTCTCCTTTAACCTACGGTCGTTAGAGGGTTATTCTGAGGCCTTGGATTGGCGGCTCTGTGAAAAAAAAATTATACATTCTGTGATTTTTGTAGTAGAAATTTAAAAATGTAAGCAACCCTTTTTAATTTGCCCAAATATTCGATTAATCTTATGAAAGACCACAAAATAAAAATTATCTTATGACTTTAAGGATATACTAACATTAGAATTATCCTTTTAAAAGAGTCTTTTGATTATAGATGTGTTTTTTAAAATTAATGATTAATGATATAAATAATTATTGCTTGTTTACCATTCATATTATTAACTTCATTACATACTTTATCAATTTTTGATCAATTGACTCTTTATTTTAAATATGAAAGCAGGAAAAGTTAAATTTTCACAAAAAAGAAGAAAAAAAGCAGTTATTTACTTAATTTTGACACCACTTTTTTTCAATTTGTTAATAATAAGATAAAAATGTTCATTACTCATTGAAATCGGCAAAACTTTTAGTAAAAAAAATAATTAGAAAATGATAATTCTACTCATAATTATTATAAATAAACAAATGAATCTAGGGAAATAAAATATTCAACTTCTTACACATTTCAATGACAAACATTTTGGATTATTGGAATTTTTATCAATAAGATCATTATTTGTGACTATTTTAGTAAACTTCCTTTAAACTTATTTTTACACAATTTTTTTATACAGTCTTGTATGGTATTTTTTTATTAATTTTCTTAATTTAAGCAATTATCTATGTACAGCTTGCTATACAGCATTTTTCTACTTAATCAGAAAAAGTTTCTCTTTACTACTTTAAAAATGTGTAGAGAAACACAATTTCAGCCATATTTAATGTTGTTTGTTACATAATAGTCTAGTCAACAAGTGCCTTTTAGGTCAAAACTTTTCTCCGAAAATTATTATTGAGGTGTCATTCGGTTCGTAATGGCATCGAGAAAATTCAAGGGCCACTCGCAAAAATTGCAAGTTATAAACAATTAAGTGAAAAAAAAGGGGGTTTGGTTTTTCGCAAATATCTCAAAAACTATTTGAGATTTTTCAAATTTGAAAAAGGATTCAAAAAGAAGAGAAAAATCCCCAAAAAAAGTTAACTTCCCGGAACTGTAGTACCAATATTTATAAATTTTTCCAGTGTTGAAAATACGCTCTAAAACGGGTACTCCGGCTTGCGCAAACCACGTCCACTTCGGACCTTTAATGAAAAATTATTATTTAAACTTATTAAATATGAAAATTAAGAACTGAAAAAATTTAGGCGCCTACAGGATAGATCAATGAACAATAATCCGCAGTCCAAAAAATTTTATCGCAATTTTTCAATTAGTTATCCATTAATTAATTAACAATTTTTTGTAGCATGATCATTAACATTGCAAGTGCGATAACTATTAATCCGAGAATTTTTCCTTTCGTAGATATTTTTTTTAAAGGCATTAGAATAGATTCCTGGTGGAAAAATTAAAAAATTGTTAATTTTCGCTTTGTTATTAACAATTATAAAGCTTCATTAAACATTGAAAAAAAACATTTTTTTTTATAATATTACTATTGATCCGTTTTCTCATGATCAGAAGAAGCTACTTAAAAATTATTAATAATAATTTTTATCACCTATTGTTTAAAAAATTTTTATAAACAAATGCGTTGTTAGATAATTTAAATTTTTTTTCGGAAACATAATTTTTGATGAAAATTATGATTTTAAAAAAAAACCGTTTTTAAAAATTTTTTTTTATTGTTTCAAACGGATTTGTTAATTAACAATTTTTTTCTACCATTTGTAATTAATATTAAGAATCGGTTTTTTTTTAAATCATTATATATCTTGGTCTGATATTAAAAAAAAAAGTTGATTATTACTTAATGAAACGTTCTCGGAAAAATCAGTAATGTAAAATAAAATGAAAAGAAAACCTTATATTATTTGTAAACAATAATTGATAAACAAACTTATTTGAATTAAATAACATTTCTAATTAATTTATAGTTACTAAGATGCTTAGGCTAATAAACTTTTTTGTTCTCACTTTGTTTTTTCATAATTAAAAAAAATAACTGAGCAAGACTAAAATGTATAAGCTCAAATTGTTAATAATTATCTGTCATATAAAAAGTTACATAAGTTGTATGGTCATAGCTATATTTGTTTATAAGAATTTTAGACATAAAAGTTAAAAAAAAATGTAGGCTGAATTTGTTGTTTAATTAATAAAAAACAAATAAGTTTTTAACTTTTTCATTGTATCTCCATTAGTTTGTTATAATAAAATTAAACATAAAAAACCAGGTGAGAATGAAATGAAAAAAAAAACAGAAAATTAAAAGTTCAATAAAAAATATAAATGAATTTTTTTTTAAAATACAGGATAGTTTTTGTTTTTTTAAATAAAAAAAGAGACAATTTATTTGTTTATAACAAATTGTTTATTAAATAAACAATTCAAATTTATAATAATTAATTTTTTTTTATATATCAAAGACCAAGAAAAATATTGATTTAAAAAAAAAACGATTCCATAATATTAATTACAAGTGGTAGAAAAAAATTGTTAATTAACAAATCCGTTTTTAAGCATTAAAAAATTTTTCTAAGAAACGGTTTTTTTTTAAAAATCACAATTTTCATCAAAAATGTTTCCTTAAAAAAATTTGAATTATCTTATAAATAACGCATTTCTCAGATTAATAGTTTAACAATTATCGCACTTGCAATGTTAATGATCATGCTACAAAAAATTATTAATTAATTAATGGATAACTAATTGAAAAATTGCGATAAAAATTTTTGGACCGCGGATTATTGTTCATTGATCTATCCTGTAGGCGCCTGAATTTTTTCAGTTCTTAATTTTCATATTTAATAAGTTTAAATAATAATTATTCAATAAAGGTCCTAAGTGGGCGTGGCTTGCGCAAGCTGGAGTACCTGTTTTGGAGTGTATTTTCAACACTTTGGGGAAATTATAAATATTGGTGCTACTGTTCCGGGAGTTGCGACTTTTTTATTGGGAAATTTCCTTTTCTTTTTAAAACTTTTCAAATAGTTTTAAAGATATTTGCGAAAAACCAAACCCCCTTTTTTTTCACTTAATTGTTTATAGCTATTGCAATTTTTGTGAGTGGCTCTCGAATTTTCTTAAAATACATCTACATGCCATTCCGAACCGAATGACACCTCAATCATAATTTTCAGAGAACTCTAAAAAGTTTTGACCTAAAAGGCACTTGTTGACTAGACTATAAATAGCTGTTGCTACAATTATGTTCATGTACACATTTTTAAATTGAAGGTGCGCAGAAGCAGTGTGCTGGTAAGTTTTAAAAATTTCACACTGCTCGATACCTGTATATAGAGGACGAAGATGTCGATCGCGACCAAGATACCAAAAACTTCTCACCTCTTCTAGCAGCCTTTTGTTCGTAAATTAGCGCTTGAATGATATCATCTGGAGCCAAGAGAGTTTCGCTTACCCTGTATAAAACCCTAAAAAAGTATTAAGAGGGTTAAATGTTTACTTCGTTTTTTACACAATTCTTTTATTGGATCCTACCTTGGTAGTAGAGCAATTACGCAGGATAATAAAGTGACCAACCAGTACGTAGGCCTTGACATGGCAATTTGAATAGTCCAATATGTGCTTGGCAGTCCAAAGCAGTTAATACAGTATGTGTTGTATATTAAGGAATACAGGTAGAAAGCCCCGATTGACAAAACTATAGAAGCCACGTGAAGAATTGTCTAAAAAGTGACATTAACTATTAACAATTTTATAAATAAATTTAATTGTTTCACTTACTAAATCCACTTACTAAATCCGCGCTAGGAGGATTTAGTAGAAGTATAATTGTCTACATTATAAAGTACTGATTACTTTTCAGCACGAAAAGGTTACTCTAGAAACAGCAGGTCGAAAACTTATAGGGTCATTAAAAAAATATTCATTGAGTTCCGTTATAGTTTCACTGCTGATTCTCAGAATTTTGTGCCGAAACTACTAAATTAATTAAAATAAAATAAAAAGTCTTAACCAACCTTAAGGGATTTCATTCACAAGAAATTTTCAAATGTGTGAACATCATACAAAATAATATTTTTTCCACTACTACTATCATAAAAAATCAACATTATTCAAGCAGTTCCTTCAATAAGAAGTATACTTATTTAACCAACAAAGCATTCATCATATATACTATAAACCATATATAAATAACACTAAACACTCATTTAAGATTTTATTCACAATTTCACATAAAAATTTTAAATGGCGTCTATTTTATCCTATTATGTTTCAATTGAAGCTTGACAACTAGACTACCAGGCTACTTGATATTGGCGACTGAGATCAAGATCGTTGCGCCAGAATGGTAGAAATTGGAAGTACTGTATGGGGCCATACCAGTTTGTGTATTTTTTCTTCATAAAAATATTCTCCGATACTTTTATTCAATATCAATATTTAAAAGCATTAAAATGACCTTTTTACATTTCAGGTAGTGGGAAAACAATTTCAAATGTTTTGAAAAACACAAAATATGTTTAACAGGATAATGGGGAATACATATTAAAAAACGATTTCATGGCTTATGCGTTAATTATATTCGTAAATGATAGAGCGTACTCCTTATCATAGATCGACAATTACAAAATAGTTAAAAAATGTTAATGACAGTAAACACAATTGAACAAAGACTTACTTTATGATTACTCGAAGGACCATTATATTTTAATATCAATTTTTAGTAATAATCTAGGTTTGATTAGCAATGGCGGCGTATGCCATTGACCTAAATGGGAAGCATGGAAAATCAAAAGGCTTTGCTTGCCTTTCTCACTTCAATTATTGAATCATTCCACATAAACTTGAATTGTAGCGTCACAATGAAGATTACACTCAGTTATAGTATATTTTAACGTATATTTTAATTACATTTTATAAAGATAAATATAAACTTAGGACTCCCTTACATCGCCTTTCATCGGCAGTTAAATGAACAATCACCGTGTTCTGCGCGCACATATCGCCGTTAGGCTCAATCATGTGATTGGTGCAAATAATTATATGATTTAGGAGGAGGGGAACCGATGGGTAATTTGAAAACGCACAGGTACGGCTTGGCGTCATATGAAAAATTATTACATTAATTTGTTTTCAGAGAGAATTTCATTAAATCCGAACAACAATAAATGACGATGCGCTTCCTTCAGTAAAAGTAAGAATCTAAATTAATAAAGGAATTTGATACGATGTAATAATAAAAAGTTTATTTCCATGTAAGTAGTGGAAATAATATTATACACTTAAATCCTTCGGTATAATAACATACTTCTTATTCTAGATATAAATTAATTAGTAATGAAAGGCAGCTAACGTGGGTTTAATTTGATAAAGTGGGATTTTAATGTATACAAAACACGACGATTGCCGAAGTACAAAGAAATACGCGCGAAAAATTTAAAGGACCGTAATGTACAAGGTGTGGCTCGAAAAGTTTTGATTAAAAGGCGGATATAGTTATGTTAAAAATCTGAAATTACCAAGCTGTTGGTTTTGGATGACGGTGAGTTCAAATATTATGTTGTCCTGAATGTGGCACTTCCGGTTATACCGGAAGTAGACGTCAACTTTGTTATTTTAAATAGAACCTAATATTTTTTATTTTATTTTCGAATTCTACATAAAATTTTAGATATTTGTGCACAATGTCCTATACTAAAAATAAAGTATTATCGATATATTTCGATTTTTTTTTTATTTTGAAAGAATCCTAGTCGACATTGAATAACGATATCTCCATTAATAAATAAGCTAGTGACGTGAAATTGCAACCAATAAACAACAAGCGCTTGCCTGTTAACTCCATATGACCAACTCATTAATATTTCATACATGGTGTTTTAAACTTAGCCGCCAACATGCACAATTTTAATCATTTATAAGTTGCTTACTTTAAATAGAACACCCTGTGTTTTATTACATTCTCCGCTGTATTTTTTTAAGTCAATTCGTTTGGTATCAGTATTCCCTAAACCTAAACCAAACCACTTTTGAGATATTTCATTATTTTAGTTAAAACAAGTAAGTTTCTTTTTAAATTCTTTTGTCGTGAAGAAAATATCGTCTGTTACACGATTAGAATGAAAAATCTACCAGCGTCATCAATGAACTCATATTTTCCAACCTGTTTACTACTTATACATCCCTATATCATAACCCCACGGGGAAATATTATTACTTCACATTTCCGCTGCCAGGACTTTTTTGGGTTTGCGTTTTTTTTTTTTTTTTTTTTTAAATAACTGTTTATGATGGTTTTTTCTTGGCCCAAACACCAAGTGGACTAAAACATTACCACCTTTAAAATTAAAAATAATTTTAACTTTCAACTATCTTTTTGTTTTTTTTAATTAAATCCTATTAAAAAATATAGCCTGAACGTCACACTTTATATAAACAAAAAAAATTAGTAAATTTACAAAAACAAAATGTCATCTTTCTTTAATACTCGTCATTTTTATTAAAAAATTAAATTAACAAACATTTTAAATAGTTCTCTTTTTGATTTTCAAAATTAAATTCAATTTTTTAAATTGTCTTAGTGTCTTATTTATTAAAATAAAATTTAAATCATAATTTCCTCAAGACAACAAAATAAGAAATTTTTTTTGTTTGTAAAGAAATGGCGTAAAAATTTTTTTTTACATTATTTTTTATCATTTTTAGTGGTGAAAACAGTAATAAACATTTTTCGAACAACATTTAACTTAAAAAATTATAATAAACAAAATATTAAAATTATTTATGGCGTGATCTTGTAAGTGTATATACAGGGTGGCCAACCGAAAACGAAACAGAGCCATTTTCAGGAACCTAGTCAACATTTTAGAAAAACGCTCAGACCCGTCGATTTTTTATTAAAGGAGGACACTCTTTTTCGATATTTTTGACTCCACCACTTTTAACTCCACGCGAGGGTAAGAATTACCCCAAAATTTTTAAATGGCATTGGGGGTCGAATAAGATGTCTTTTAAAGCTCTGACAATTCTCTATTCAATAGTGTTTAAATTTTACATCTCCTCCCAAAAATATTACAAGTTAAAATTCCAATTATTTTAGTTGCTTACTTCTTAATTGATTAAATGTTCAAACTGATGACCGTCCGCTTCCATACAATAATAAAAATTTTGTTCAAAACGTTCACGCATATTCCGAAGAATTTCCTGAGTAATTCGACGGCACTCGTCAACGATTCTTTGACGCAAATCTTCCAACGACGCTGGTTGTGTTTTATAGATTTTACTTTTCAGATGTCCCCGCAAAAAGAAATCGAGGGGCGGTAAATCTGACGATCGTGGAGGCCATTCAATGCTGCCTCTTCTCCGAATCCAATCCCGTGGAAAACGTTAGTCTAAATACTGACGAACAATCGCCGTTTAATGCGGAGGAGCACCGTTCTGTTGAAAATAAAAATGATCTTCGTCATACTGTGGATTATTTTCAAATACAATATCAGTCAAGGCAGTCAATAGCGTCTTCCAGTAATTGCAAATACATTTCGCCAGTCAAATTGCCTGGTAGAAAAAAAGGACCCACCAGTCAGTCACCGCAAATGCCAGCCCATACATTTAATTTCTTCGGTTCCTGTGTATGCACCTCGTGAAAAACTCTTGGGTTTGAATCAGGCCAATAGCGGCAATTTTGGCGATTTACTGTCCCGTGTAAGAAAAACCTAGGACCTAGGTACTAAATTTATACCATTGGCATACTTAACTCGAATGAATGACATTTTTATTGTTCGTGATTGTTTGCAGATAAGTTAAATTTAAAGACTATTATATAGAGAATTGTAAGAGCTTTTGAAAGACGTCTTATTCGACCCCCAATGCCATTTAAAAAATTTGTAGTGCGGTCAAAAATACCGGAAAAGAGTGTCCCATTTAATAAAAAATCGACGGGTCTGAGCATTTTTCTAAAATGTTGACGAGGTTCCTGCAAATGGCTCTGTTTCGTTTTTGGTTGGCCATCCTGCATAAGTGTAGGGGCCAGCACTCTGTGCACAGCCAGTCGTGCCTCTTTTGATACGTTCTAGCTGCTTATTAAGTTATACAGGGCCCCTTTCATTTGTTTTCATGCCAATACCCTTCGCTTTATATCACAGTCATACTTTCCGTCTCTCGTAAACTTTGAACCCAAGTGTACAAACCCACTCACTTGTTCCAGCACCTCGCAGTTTGTCATAACCATATAAAGACAACAAAGTTCTGTACGTGTATACATAAATGCTCTGATTCGATAATTCTATAAATATTAGAATATTGTGGGTAAATGTTAACGAAGGAAAAAATGTAAATTATCAAAAGTTTTTGATTTTTCGGATTTTTCTGTAACATCACTATACATAGTGTCCACAAAAAATATATATACACCATCTAACTACTTACCCAGGAGCGCATTTCAATGGAAGCATGTAAAAGCATCACAAACATGCAAGCCGTTGTTGCTGCAGTACCAAATTCAAAAACGTCTACATCCGTGTCATCGTAGGCATACATACATACAAAAAATATAATTGTACTTTGATAGAATGCGTCCAACATTGTAAACCAAAAAGAAAATGTTCTGTATACTTTTCCTAAACGACCTCTTTTATATAAATATGGGTTTTTTAAGAGGATTTCTTGAGGAACGTCTTGGTCATAAACCCCTGAAAATAAATAAATTTTTGTAAAGGTATTTGAAAAGTATTTAGAAGGCGCATATTTATTGTTTAAAAAACAACAATGACTTTAACCTGCTTGTCACACACCAGACTTAATAAGATAATGCCAACGGTAAACTAAGCTATTGAAAGAAAAAATAAATTAATCTATGGACATTTATTATACATTAAAAATTACCAAACTTACTATATTAGTTATCAATTATCAATTTCATTGACTTACCAATGGCCAAAGGAGGTAATGAAGTAAATAATAAATTATATAACATAAGATACATTTGGTCTATCATTACAGTTCCGGAGAAACCACAATATAATTGGTACCAGAAACAAAGAAACACAAAAGCCTAAAAATAAAAAAAGATCCATTATTTTTGTAGCCACAATATTTAAAAAAATATCTCAACTTAGTCTAAGCATTAATATTTAGGATTGCCTTTAAATTTATTATAATTTATAGGTTAAAAATCAGTACTGACATAAAAACATCAAAAATCGTTACATTTATGCTAAATCTACACATGATTAAAGTAGTCATGTTTAAGGTAGTTCACTACGCCTGTATAACATTTTGTAATGATGGTACTCTCAGAAATATATCGATAATATTCGTCAAAAAGTGACTTGACCAGTGAACTACTTTAAAAAGATGTTGGTGGTTGTACCCGCAAGGTATAATGGTTTAGTGGTGTAGGCAAAAAAGGACTGAATTCTTTAAAATTAATTAAAAAAAACAAATGTTACGAAGTCATTTAATGATTTTTGTCACAACAAAAAAATAGTTTGAGGACAGTTACGTTCAGATTTGTCAAATCTCTTGTTTAGTCCGGATTTCAATCTAAGAAAAATTCTTTACACAAAATGTCCAAACACATGATACAACCTTTAATTATAATTTTTTCCCAAATTTGTTTAATGTTTTCCATGTAGTTATTAGCGTTTTTTAATATTAATTGAATAAAATGCAACATATAAACATGAAGATAATAAGGTTATAAAAATAATTAAGATGTTGACAACTACTTCAATTTTTAGTTTATTTTAAATTAATAATTCTTTTAATTCAAGTATAATAATGTATTTTTTCGACAGCAACTGTTTTATAGTTTCGTTTAATTCAACAGGTATTTTCACATCGTATGTTGTAACTCTTCCTTTTTTTTTAAATATATACTTACAGCATTTTTATAAAAAAAGTATAACACCATTCTTGATAATCTGTCATAGCTCCAATGACCGTGAACTAACAAAAATTTCTCTAAATATTTAAACCTCGACAGAGCGAAATCTGCAGCCATAACAGCTTGCATTCCTTCTTGACCGGAAATGCCGATACCGACATCAGCAGTCTGAATCATTGATACATCATTAGCTCCGTCTCCAATGGCTAGAGTTCTTTTTTTAAATTCTTCTTTAACTACCCTGAAGTAATAAAATATTTTATTAGAAACACGATTATTGTTTGCTTCGTGGTAGGAAACTTAAAATTTATCATTGACTAGGAACTCACACGAGTTTTAAATGTGAAACTTTTTAACAAAAAAAGAAATACATCTTTAAATTACCCTAGTAAAGCCTTTCACTTTTTACTGTAATTTTAAGACATTTTTATGTTATTTTATCAAATAATTAATAAATCCTATCTATTCTTGCTGCAAATCTAGTTTTACATATTTAAATTTACTATTTTTGAAACTGACAAGTTATGAACTACAATTCGTTAATTACACAGTCGATATAATATAATAATTGAAATTGGTTGGCAATAGCGCCAAGAGCTAGAGTTATGTGTAATTTTTGCTTGATAACTCGAACTTCTATTATTTTAATGACTCTAAAAGGGCAATTGTCCATGAGTATTTAAAGCTAACTGACCACTCTATGATACCTATAAATTTCTGTAATGCAAATGTTACAGTAAGGGATAAATTCAAGCAAATTACGAAAATAAATGTAGAACTTTATTTCAGTTAATGTTGTTGTGATTTTGGATAATATAAATTGTCTGAATATTAAATTGGCGAACATATCTCGATCAGATCAACATTCGTTTTGAAAAAGGCCAGGTCAAGAGTACCAACAACCGACGATCATGTATGAGAGCACTGATGAAAGTGCTGTGTCGACTGGATTCCGTTTTGTTTTGCATTGAAATTTTTATGTTATACAAATATTTTTCCATATATGTATAAAATAAAAATATGGAAGGTATATTATCAAGCCCTACAGATCTGAATTCAAATTTGCACAATTCCATAATAATAATGACAGCGACAGTGATGATTTGCATCAAACACCTTCAAATGAATTGGTTACAAATTCGTTTAACGTTTATATTAAAAGACCAATGAAAATATGTACAAGCGATTCTCTGTATATTGGTTTAATATATTATTGAAGTTTGTTTTGAAAATCAAAATAATAATATCGCTCGTCAATTATAAATAACCGACTTTTTAAGCAAAAACTAAGTAAATGTATGTTTATTTTTACTCAAATAAATCTACATACCTACATATTTTGTATTTTACTTAATAAGTCTAGATAAGTCAAACTTTTTTGTTGTGAGTAATGGTAAAAGTTATCGAAGTTCGACTTTTTTACTCCTACTTTTTTTATTCATAAGATTTAATTTAATTTTTTATATGTATTAAAGGTCTCAAAATATTCTACAAATTCGAATTTTTAATAATAGTATGACTTACCTTACGATATAAGCTTTTTGTAATGGAGTCGCTCTACAACACAGCACCGAATTACAGTATGTTGTTAATTTTAAAAAAGGTTTTGTCAGATTTGCCCTTCTGTCCAAAATGAAAGTTAAAGTTTTTCCATCTACAGCTAAAGCTCTACTTTTGGTTTTAATAGAAGTTTGAGAAGTGCTGGCGGTTGTTGGTCTTATTCTATTATCGGATTGGCCCTCTTCTTTCTCTTGTCGTTCTATATCCGCTAAGTAAACGTGTATCGTATTTTCGGCAGCCTCTTTTGACCGCGCCATGATCTTTAATAGTTCCATTTGTGGTGAGAATAATTTTGCTGAGTAAGCAATATTAATTGCAGTCTCTGGTTTATCTCCTGTTAGAACCCATATGACGATACCAGCAGATATAAGACTTGAAATGGTTTCTGGAACACCTTCTTGCAATCTATCCTCAATTCCTAAAAATGTAAAACGCTTGTGTTGATAAATGTGCTATTTTTATAAAAAATTCAAACACATAGAAATAAATTACTATTGAAAGGGTCTGAAAGGGTATCTAAAGATGGTGGAAACGAAAGAGATGTTATGAAAAACGAGGCGAAACAGGCTTGTAAATTTCAATTGAAATTTATCATAGCCGAGTATTGGCTGCGACAGGAACATCGAAAAGGTGTTTTGCAGTGTTCACGATGAGGCTCAATGAGTAGAAACTGGTAAGCAACCTGTTATTTCATCTCGGAAAACATGTATTGGAAGGTGTCGCTCTAGAGGTTTCATTTTAGAAGGATAGGAACACAGAATTAAAAAAATCGTAAGAGTTTTGCAATTGATAACAAAGTATAATTAATCACATGGCATTATAGGATATAAGATTATATTGAAAAGTATTATTAGGAATCATATGGCTTTTATTCAGAAAATCTCTTAATCACGCAATTTATTACGTTCCAAAGTTTATTAATTTTAATGTATGCATTTTATTTAGTAAGCATAATCCTGATTAGTATTAGTAGTATTAGAATTTAAACAATCTATCTACTTGAAATTTTAAAAAGTCTAATTACTAGGGTAATAAATTATTTACAATTGTTGATAAAAAACATTTCAGGATGAAAAGTAATATAGTTGGATAATTTATGTTTTTAATTACCTGTAGCTCCTAATAATGTCAAATTGGTTTCGATGCTATTATAACTATCTCTTAACTTTCTTTCCATATTTTCAGTGCATAGTTCTAAGTCTTGATGTTTTCTATACCACTCATCGTATTGATGTTGAGCCAGAACTCGTTTCGCCATTACCAAAATACGAAGACCTTCTCTTGAATAGTTGTTCAAGTGTTGTTGCGTTCTATTTATTATCACTTTCTGTTCGGAGTCATCTTCTACTGGTGTTAATTGTGGCAAAATCGTAGAGTCGGCTCCTTAAACACCAAATAGTTATGCTAAATTAAATTGAGTGCAAATTTTCAAATCAAGTGTAAGAGACATAAATATTATAGGTTTATATTTTTAGCCTGTATGGAAAAAATGACAAAAAAATTGTATTAAAAAACAAAGAAAAGGATAATACTAAAAAAGAATCGAAACGAATTAGAACAATTGTTTTTATAACTTTAAAAAACTTTGTAACCGCAAGGGTTCTGGATTGCAAAGAAGCCCTAGGTAAAATATTTAAGCAAAACAAAATTTGTCTTTTC
The DNA here is from genome assembly GCA_950111635.1 of Agelastica alni. Classification (NCBI taxonomy): domain Eukaryota; kingdom Metazoa; phylum Arthropoda; class Insecta; order Coleoptera; family Chrysomelidae; genus Agelastica; species Agelastica alni. The sequence goes on from OX467709.1 coordinate 52,772,731, forward strand.
TGGATTCCTGGTCACGCGGGAATAAAAGAAAACGAAGAAGGTAATTGTGTGAAACAAAGGGCTCCTCGATGGAGCCCACTAGACCGGAACCTGTTCTGGAACTGCCTTCTGGAGGTGGTGGGTCGAAGGCTACGCAAAAAACTGGAAATCCAATTGTGAACTCTTTGGCAGCGGGGATGCGGCAACTTGAGACCTTTATTAAGGAGCCATTTACCAGGATCAGCAAAGAAATCCTCTCATGGAGTAGGAACCAATGTTGGATAATGACAAGTTTATTAACAGGTGATTGCCAACTCAACTATGGACTTGACACAGAGCCCTAAATTTAGAGGAAGTGTTGAAAAGGAAGAAACCTCTTTATATGTACTTTGCGTGTCCGAGATACTAAGCAAAGAGATTCGCATGACTAGCAGCGCAATTCTGTCCTCCAGAGGAAGTTGTGGCCAAGCATGTCAAGAGAATACTGGCCTTTTATAGCAGTTTTATAATAGAGTAAGCAGGAGCATGAGGGGAGCACAAAGTTCTTGCTAAGCATCCTCCTCTAAAGAATAAAGAATATTACTTAATTTATATATTTAAATATTTAAAAAATTCAATTTCAAATTTGATAACCCTTTTTTTGGATTCCAAACCCCCAACGTATATGAACTGCAATAGGTACGGGTAAAGATTAATAAAGTTGCTGTTTAATAATTATAATACCTTTGGTATATAAGATGATTTGTTTGGTATGGGGATGCTTCACAATAATACTCATTCTCTTTCGGACGGAATCAAAGGGAAGAACGTGCAAAATCTCGAAATGCATTTTTCCATTATCAGGCATTTCTATAGTCACGCATGTAGGAGTTCGTTTAACCAGTCTCATTCCATAATTGTACGCAGTATCCACCAAAGCCAGCTCATCGGGACTTTCCGCTTCGAAAATTGGTTTCTGATCATATGGAGACGGTGTTGCTGATACGTTTAATTTTGCTTTTTGTTCATCGGTTAAATTGCTACCCTTTTTAAGAAAACCTACACAGAAAATGTTTTTTAGTTTTTTAGTCATTGCAATGTTTATTTAGTTACTCACCTATAGATGGTATATTGAGCAACTTTGGTCGACTAGTCTTAGAAACTGAACTTTCTTTTGTAGGAACTTCATAAGAAGGCGAAGAATCGATGGAATCAATAGGAGAAAGCGTAGGAACATGTTGGTGTCTCTTACTATCGAACAAATAGGAATTCAAAGGAGGGGAAGGCGTTACTGAACGAGATTCTTCTAAACGTGTGTATTTATCGTTTGATGATAGAGACTGAGTTGCAGCACTTGTAGAACTGTTTTCACTACCATTTTGATCTAATTTGTCGTATGGAGTATCCTCGATGACACCTATAAACGTTTATTCAGATTTTAGTAAACAAAAAAATAATAATAAAAATGTACCAACATATTTATAAACAAATATAATTGATTAAAAGTTGCTGTTATATAATATTTTTAGATTTGCTTGGAACTATAGCTTTCTATATTACGACACAGTTTTTATGGTGCTTAGGAAAAAAAAACAACAATTTTAGTTATGAACATTTAGACTTTTTCCAAGATTTTCAATTTGGTTTTGTTTACAAACCAGACAGTCAACTTATTAACCATGTATAAAGCTCAAATAGAAAAGCTTATAAAGGATTTTCTGTAATCTGCTGTACTCAATCAACTAAATATTGGTCGGATTTAAGACCTATGCCAGTCAAAGATTATTTCTTCATTGCACAATTGTACAGCGCAGACAAAAACTTTTTGTTACGAATAAATCCATACATAAATAATAATACATAAATTCACTTTAATGAGGAATAGTTCATAGCCCCTTTCTGCCCCAATAAGTACAACAAAATATATTCCGGTTGGATTTGTACATGTAATATAAGCTAGTCAATTTTATTTAAAAATCACAGTGATGATTATTAAAAGTATTGAAACTTTAGTTTAGGACATGTTTTAAATATATTGCAAGAAATTCACCAAATTTTTACTAGTAAGTACTTAAAAAATATCTTAAATTATAAGTATTTAGAAAGTTATTTTTATGATAAATCAAATGCAAGAGGTTCTATATGGATTAAGTCATTCAACGCATTAAATTATGCAAATTTAAATAAATCGGTGAAGGAAACCTAAAAACTACATACTTGGGTAAACAAAGATCGTTGTACGCTGTTTGCTTTGAACGGTTTTGACAAAAGAGAAACATGCCATTGTAATTTCGTTTGGCTTCTCTTTCAGATTCCTAGAGTTATTTTAATAAAATTAACATAAAAAAGAAACCAAACGCGAATAATTTTTCGCTTGAAATGTACTATTTCAACCTTATTATAATTTCTTGTAGAAATGTAACAAGTTAAATGTAAGTAAATTATTTTAAGTTTATTTAAATAATTAATTAACAAAACAATTGTAAAAGTAAAAAAAACAGTAAATCCAGTAAAATCTTAACATAGATTATTCTATTATTCTGTAAATTCAGTTTCGTTTTTGTGTCTAAATCTACTGAGAGATTGTTTTACAAAAAACTAAAAAATGTTTCCAAAAATGTAAATACTTGAAATAACTGTGACTCATTTCCTTAAATTATCGTAGTAAATCCATTTGTATTATACAAACGATCCGTTCTTAGGTACAAGATAAATGTAATTTAAATTTACTGTTCTCTTAAATTACTTACCACTGGCATTCATAAGATCGTGATGTGGGTGTTTCGAGCAAACTACTGTATTGCAAAGAGCTAACAATAACAAAAATTCTTGTATCTTGGCAGAGTGATAGGACCTCGAAACGTATAAATGTTCGGAAAAGATACCATCTTTCTGCAAATCAGCCACAAGCCTTGCATTTACAGCGACCGAACAACAAAGATTAGATTTTTCGTGGTTTCTAGTAATAAAAAAATACAATAAGTAAACAAGAATCTACTCAATTTTAACAAAATGTCATAGTAGCAGTAGCAACAAAAATAATCAATTTTAATTGCAACTATTAGGCTTTTAAAAAGACAACATTATATTGTAATTTTCTGTAAAAGAAACCTAATTTTTTTTTAATGTTAATAATGCCAACAAATATATTGTTCAGTGAAAAGTAAATTTTCAATTCAGATTTGCACCTACATAACATTATATTTATCTTTACATTATTTAAATTGATTTAAGAAGGCTGATGCCCAATTGGATTTTGTTATGATTTATAGTAATTCATATTATTCTGGAATTTTTAATTAATAATAATATACAAATGATTCTTAAAGATTAAGGTTTTAAAATTGTAAAAACTCTATAGGACGTCTATAGTCGAAGGTAAAAATCTGATTCATGCACGTCTAATTGTTTCTAGACCACTTACATTTAAAAGCATAAATATGTGCTCAGATGGCAAAATGTTTATAAGTAAGTCACTGAGAAACTTATTTTTTTATTTTCATACAAGTTACATAATTCAGGCAATTTGATACCATAATCAAAAACGGTTTTACAATGTGGCAACACAGGGTCAACTATAATTCTTAAACATTAGCAACACATTTTCTACTTCTTCCTTCTTTAATGTAAGCAAATTGCTTGTTTTTCTTAGTATCCTCTGCCGTTCAATTATTAGAGAGGTTGTCGCTCCATCTCTTGCGGGGTCTTCCAACGCTTCGGCGCTCTAAGGGCGACTTGTTTCTAGTTATTTTGACCATTCTGTCGTCATTCATCCGATCTATATGTTCGTTCCACTCTCTCTTTCTTCCCAGTATCCATTCATTTACGTTGTCTATTTTACATGTTCTTCTAATGTCCTCGCTTCTCTTCCTGTCAAAAAGTGTTTTTCCAGCGATCCTGCGCACTATTTTTATTTTGGTGGTTTCTAATATTTTTTTTGTGTTCGATGTATCTGGTTTAGTTTCCGCTGTGTATGTTAATATAGGTAGTATGACCGCCTTGTAGATTCGGGATTTGGTCTCAATTCCGATATATTTGTTTCGGAGGATTGTATTGTTCAGGTAAGCTGAGATTCGTGCTTCTTTTGACGCTTGGTTTCTTACCACCGTCTCGATGTCACCGTATCCTGATATTTTTATACCTAGGTATTTAAATTTCATCTACTGTTGTATAATTTTATCATCCACAATCAGTTTGCGTCTGGTAGGTATTTTTGAGGTGGTCATGCATTTCGTTTTTGCTGCAGATTCTTCATTTTTAGACTTTTTGCCGTTGTGCTGAATTTAAATAGTAATCTTCTTCATCTTCGTTTTCTGCAATCACAGCATCAACGGCATAGCATAGGATTTTGATGTCTTTGTTTCCCATTTTATACCCTTTCAGGTTACGAGTGCTTTTTATTATTTCGTCCAAAACGATGATTAACAATAAAGCTAAGGGAATCTTCTTATCGAATACCATTATTTACAGGAATTTCTACGGTAGTTGTGCCATTAATTTTGGCTTGTATTTTGTTTCTTTGGTAAATATTTTGAATCCTAAAATTATTACATGTTGCCATCTAAACACAGACATATTCCAGCTATTTATTTCCACTAGCTACGATCGACTTCAAGGCGTTTAAAGAATGACAGGGCAGGCTTATAAAAGTAGAAGACCGGTCATTTTAATTAGTATTTAGTTTGAGAGTATTTGGTTTCGGCAATAAAAGTAATTGACGCGACTTGCATTAATATTATTTTTAATATTTGTAAACAGTGCGTAAAAAGCGACATTGCATACATCAGATCCCAAGAATTTCACCACAAAAATTCAATTAACGAAATGGGATATATAGGTCGATCATAGCGATAGAATCGTATAAAATGGAGAAGAAGCTTACCCAACTCCTTCAGCTTCCAGAAGTTCGTGTTCATAATCTACACCAGCAATGGCACATCTTCGGAAAATCATTCGGTTCTCCGTGAGGGTTCCTGTTTTATCAGAAAATATATATTCTATTTGACCGAGTTCCTCGGTTATGTTTAAGGCACGGCATTCAGTCCTCTTGTCCGTGATAGGATCGTAGAGATCAGTGTTGTTGTGGATATGATATACTTGAATTATCTTACACATTTCTAAGGTAACATACAACGATAAAGGGATCATAATCTGAAACATTTAATGAGATTGTTTTAAATAATACTAGAATATGAATTATTATAACGACCCTACATAAGCAAATATTTTTTTAATTAAATGTATGTGTAATTGTTTTTCAAATTAAGGGAAATTTACAGGCACTACATTAAAAATTATTTGGAAAAAGTATTTGGGACAATTTAATTTTGTTTTTAATCACTAATTAACTTACTTGTAAAATAATAATAAAAGTCCAAAAGGCTAAAAACGCTTCTTTCGCTGCGCTATCATTTTCTTTGTAAGGAGATGGTAAATTGTTATAAGAATTCAGCCACAAATTGCAACCGATGGCACCCAATACACAAAGAAATATTAAAATTAGAACGCACCAAATGACGTCTTGATTCATTTGTTTTTCTACTGAAGAACGTTTATATCGAGGCCCACCATTATTTAACATAGCTTTAGTTTCATGACCTAAAAAAATATTATCAGAAGCACACATAACATTGATTTTGTTTTTTTCTACCAACAATTTAAAATTTGATTGTAATACCAATAGCCACAGTTAAGTAGCACATTTTATTTCAATTAGCATGATTTAAGCTTAGTAGTGTTCGAAGAACAATAATATAAAAATTTATCATCAAAAATAATTGAATAAGATTGATGACACAAACAAAAATTGTTGCTTTGTGATGTTGATATAAACAAATTATTTGCTTTTATTTGTGTTGATCAAGTGAACATATAACAGCCTTTATATTTTACATACATACATATAGTCACGCTATCCCGTAGGAATAAGCAGAGAACACTTCTTTCCACAGTTCTTACACACGTCTTTTGTTTCTTCTACTTTCATAAGCGCTTTCATACATGCTCATCGGTTGCTGGTACTCTTAACCTGGCCTTTCTTCAAAACAATTTCGATCTGATCGAGATACGTTCGCCGAGGTCAACCTCCACCGACTTTACCCACGTCACACTAGCCTTATAAATCTGTTTCGTTAATCTTCTTTCATCCATCCTCTCTATGTATCCGAATCATCTAAGCATTCCTTTATCTATATTTGTTCTCTTATCACACTAATCCTCACTTTGTAGAGCTGCAGAGAAGAAGATATGAAATACAATGTTTAGTGTCTTCATATTTTTTAATTTTTATTTCAGTGGGTAAACTCTTTGTAGGTAAATCCTTCATAAATTCATTTTTGATTTGACCAAAACGCCTATGTCAAAAATGGATGTAACTGTCAACTTTTCCAAGTGATGTCTTTATGAGATTTATGTCTTAATTTTGTACCGACCATTTTTGTATTTTGCAGTACATAATAATAAATTACTTATCCTGCCTTTGCTATTTTTAATACAAAGAACGGTCGCCTGCGTTTTGATCCCAAGATATAAAATCACCGACAGAAAATTCCTCGACCAAAAAAACGCGACAAAAATATGGAAAATTTAATAATAACATAATATAACCTCACCGTCGTTAACAAAATAAACAATTATTTGACGAAATAAATTACACAACAAAATTAATAAAAAAAAGACACATTATATTTTTATTACCAAAACAACTTTTACATCACTCACTAATGATTTTCATGAAGGGGAGCAAATAGAGTCTATTAATTTTGGTAATAGTAAATATGTTACTAAAGATTTCAATGAAATTGTGTGATGTAAAAAACATATAATTTTGCTCAAAATGATAAATACTAGATTATCGATAATAAAAGTAAGAAAGTGTTAGATATAAAATCCAACGACAGACAGCAACACTTTAAAACAACCAATTTGCCGTCAAAATTTGAATGTTTGTTTATAATATTCACAACCATTTTGGGTGCTTTTTTGTTCAGGAAAATTGTGGGATTACCTATATTATTTAAGGTTAAGAAATTTTGTAAAATTTGTGACGCTTTGTAATGAAACTTTCGGAAGGAAAACTCCCAGAAGGGAGAGAAAATCGTGGGTATTTTAAATAGTATAATGATTATAAGCTTCTTACCGTATCTCTTTTGCATTCTCCCTTATACTGGGGCATATTTTGTCTAGGATATTATGCCGAGAAATATTTTACCCTTGGGATATTTTGTCAAGGGATGTTTGGTCGGGGATATAGAGTCCGGGGATTAAAACGCGTGTCACCACAGAGAACAAGTTATTATCTATTGTAGGCAACATATAAACAATTTAGTTTTCAATAATATATCTCATTTTCCTTTTATTTGCACCTACTGACCATTTGCTACCAATATTTGATCAGGCGCTGCACATTTGAGACTAAATAAATGGCATCAGTCGACATTTCATTAAAACCCACGGTGTTTGTCACAGAAATACAAAATCCATTATGAATGAAAAGGCACAATAAAATATACTTTATCAACGATAGATAACTTAACTTATGTACATTAATCTTTGAGGCATATAAGCTTATTAATATTATTAGTAATAGAAATTTGTTTGGTTGTCGAGAAAATACTTTCATGTAATGAGCAGATAAATTTTTACCTGCATAAACAACAATTCCCTCTACGTAATCTGTATTTTTTAAAAGGCACTCCCTTAACAGAATATTATCAGTTCCGACGGGCACCCTACTTCCGTCAGGATGGACAATTGCACCATGAAATCTATAAATTTTTGTTGTAGGAGCCTCAACTTCTATTGAACTTCTGAATTTGCTAGGTTCAAATACACTTTGCTAAAAACAAAAATGAATGAATTAAAATTAATATCCAAATAATACTATGGCGGAAAACAATATTTATAAAGATGTAAAAATGTATATTTTTAAATTGTAAATGTTAAAGTATTTTATTTTCGCATACATTACATTTTTGCGGTTGGTTGGGCCATTAGTATAGGCACCTATGTCACCTATATCTTTAATCCTCTGTGACTACCGCTGTGTGTTCAGGGCATCAGAATTCCAGCCCGCTGGTTTTGTCAAACCGCAGGATTTCTGTTGGTCCAGTCTCATTTAGATCACTTGGATCCATTATCATGCGGCCACAGGTTTGGTACCTGTAAATCTCTAGCACCGGGCAGCAACACAGAGTGTGTATGTTGCTCTCTTCCTCTTCGCCGCATAGTCGGCAGTTTTTCTCAGCCGCCGGCTGAAGTTTGAAGAGGTGCGACCTTAGTGCGATGTGGTCAGTGAGCAGGCCAAGCGTGCGCTTAGCCTATTCCGGGTCATCGTCCAGAGTGCGTCAGCCCTCTTCTGGAGAGGTTTTTTCAACAGCTGTTTTTATGTTCTGCAGCCAGTATTTGCATTACACTGAGCAATATGTTCTTGCTTAAGGATTAGTTTCAATTCATGTTTCGCTTCGGCAATTGGCAATCCGACCAACTGGCTTCTTGGTTCCACCAGGGTCACATATATGTAAGATAAAATGAATAACCATACTTTGTAGCTTTTTTTACAACAAATATAAATTCAATCATCCTATATATTTTAATTGGGGGCAGATGGCGTTGCGATGACATTGAGGTATAGGTTAAACATTGCCAACTCTACGACGAAATGTATTGTATTTAAACTCTTATTTGAAGATATTATTATCACATGCACGCAGTAGCACTCATTTTTAACGACATCATTTCTAAAAAAATCCTCCCTCTGCAAGAGGTTATTACACCCACGTACCATTCTTCACCAATCAGAGTTGCTCTTACCACCCAAAATTTTTCCTTTAAACCTTAAGGTAACAGAGCAGAATAAGCAATATAAGCATAAAATTTATACAAAGGTAACCAGGAAAGTTTTGAAATATGACGCAACTACGTGGCGCAGGAGTCTGTGAGTTGGTGCATGTTAAGACGAGTTCATACTTGCACACTATCAGCTGCGCCAAGCCGGTGAACTCAATTGTTTAACAGCAGTGATATTTTAAAGTGTGTGCCATGGCATCTTGGTCAAGAAATAATACTCGGGTGATTTTGCGGTATAACTTCGCTCGTGGTTTAAAAATAGACCTTTGAAGAAATGACTCTTCAACTAAGTGATGATTGTCCACATCGTACGACTATATTCAAGTGGTACAGAGAATTCTAAAGGGAAAATTTTAGTCTGGAGGAAGCTGAAAGGACAGAAAGGCCACCAACGTCCGTTACGGAGGAAAACGTTACTGCCGTGAGGAAAATGTTTGACAAAGACAGACGAGAGACTTACCACCAGATTAAGGTAACCTTAGGCCTAAATGTAACATTCGAATCTGAACGATCATTTGGCGACGCTCTCTCTGGGTACCGCATAGTCTGACTGGAGACCAGATAACACGACGTGTGAAATAGTCTAAACGCTAAAAATGTTTTGATAAGGTACAATCTCGGTATGTGAACAACATCGTGACAGGTGACGAGTCTTGACTGTACTATAATGATGTGCCAACCAAGTCCCAAAACAAAGTTTGGGTCTTTCATGACAAGGATACACCGTAGCAGTTAGAAAATCGCGATTACAGTTAAGAAAATTATAGCTGTATTTTTCAAATCGAGTGGAATCGTAGAGCGTGTTATGTTGGACACACAAGAGGCAGTCACAACTGAGTGGTACACTGAACAGTGCCCTCCTAAAGTCATCGACTCTCTGAAGAATTCCAACCAAATTCAAGCACGGACACCTGATTCTTTTATCGTGGCAATGCTCTAGCTCACCGCGCGAAAGCCTGCACCGAATATTTGACCACTACAGGACTGAAGTTTCTTGACAGTCCAGAACTAGCACCCTGCGACTTTTTACTGTTCCCCCATATGAAAATGAAGCTGAAAGACAGACGGTTTTCCAGTGATAAGGACCTTTTGAGGGCTTATGATAATTAGTGCGCAATACTGTCTAGCGAGACGTTGCAGATGTGGTTTAAGGATTGCTTTCGGATAATGGAGAGGTGAATTGCCAGTGGTGGAGATTATTTTGAAATAATTTAATAAATAGAACTACTGCAAAACCTTTCAAGTTCTTTTTGTACAAGTCGATAAAACTTAATGCGTAACACGTTATTTTCAATAAAAAGACTGGTCCCACAACAGTCAGAAACAGTCCGTCATAGTGCAAATTGTAAGAAGTATATTCCTCTGAATATACTGCGCACAATTCGGATTATCATGGACTCGCTGCTGTAGAAATAGACCTAAAGTCTATCGATAACTCTTTCTTTTTCACTACACCTATTCGTAACGAATATCGACGAACAATTATACAAATCTACTCGATTAATTAAAACAATTACAATGTACATGTTATGTTTTTGTTTTTCTTACTTTTTCCACAAATCCACGCACTACCTGTCTCTGCTTAAGGTTAGTTTCTCCATCCAAATGGCCAGTATCGATATAACAGACGCCGCTAGGATCGCTGGATCGCAGTACCAATATGTCTGCCGGTACGACTTCATTATTTGATAAATGTATTAAATCTCCTACTCGCACTTCTTTCCATAGTACTTTTTTGTAACGGCATGCTTCACTGAAAACAAAGACTACGTATTAGTAATATATGACTTGTGTTTTTTAAGTCAAATAGTACGTATATATTTACATAATTTTGTCAATAAAAAATCTTTATTACAAAGATAGTCTACAATTTCTATTTTTATAATAATTTGGAGAAAAATAATAAAGTAACTAACTTTAATCCCAACAATATCAATCTTTATTACAGATTTGTTTTTTCTTTTGTATGTTTCCTTTCGGTGTTAATTAAAAAAAGTTGTATGATTTAAAACGTAGCTAGTTTAAGAAATCGATATTATTTTATTACAGAATTCTTCTTCTTCTTACAGTGTCTTGCTTTCTCAAGCGTTGACGACTCCCATATTGACTACTTCTTTGTATCTATCTCTATCTTGAGCTGCGTGGAGAAGTTCCTCAGCAGTTAAACCTGTCCATTGTCGGATATTTCGAAGCCAGGATAGCTTTTTGCGGCCTATCCATTTTTTTCCCTCGATCTTGCCATTCAGAATAAGCCGAAGCAGACTATAACGTGGTCCAAGCATCACATGTCCCAAGTATTCCAGTTTGCGGCGCTTGATGGTAGTTAAGAGCTCTCAATCGTGCCCTATTCTGATGAGTACATTCTCGTTCGTAGTTCGGCTTGTCCACGGAACTTTAAGCATCCGTCTGTACAGCTACATCTCGAATGCAGCAATGCGGTCAATAATTTTTTGGTGGAGCGTCCATGTTTCGCAAGAGTACAACAGAATAGACCATACATAACACTTGGTAAACCTTTCCCGCAGATGAATGTTAAGTTGCTTGGCACAGAGTAGCGGCTTGAGATTCAGAAATGCTCTTTTAGCTATTTCTATTCTAGCCTTGATTTCTTCGTCCATCGACTGATTGATCCAGCTTCCAAGATATTTAAAGTGCTGAACTCTTTCCATATTTTCGCCATCAAGTGTTTTCTTTCCGGGCCAACATTCATTTTGCTAACAACCATAAATTTAGTTTTTTTGACATTGATTTTCAGTCCCCATCATTACAGAATTAATTTGTTAATAATGTAGATCCGTTTTTTGTTAATAATATTAAAAATATATAAATATAATATATATATATATATATATATATATATATATATATATATATATAAATATAAAAATATATTATAAAAAACGAAAATTATGTATCCCATAATAAATTTAAATAGCTGTGTACGAACTTAAGCATAAGTTAAAAAATTATAGGAAAATGCTATTATTTTAATTTTTAATTGATAATGCCAATAATTTTTCTGTCTCAAAAGTGTCAGATGCTCATTACAAAATTGATTCATAAATGCTTCAACTATTATATACATAATAAATTATAGTTTAAAAAAGCTAAAAAACACGCTTTTATTGTTAATCAAACTAAAAAGTAAAAAATAATTCTTAACATAAGAATAAAATTACTGACGAAAAAATTAATGTCACTGTTCTAAAAGCGTGGGATCTTTGTATGACATTTTAAACAAGCAGAAAAACAAGATACAGGTGAAACTAATATAAGCGTGTTAAAAACAATATTTTATAAATAAAATGCATCGATTTATTGACTACAATATACAAATATACCTATTTTAAAATTAATTTTTATCCAGCAACAACAGTTGCAATATACATAATTGGCTTGAAAATATATACCGTCACATTATAAATGTGAGTTATTACCTAAACTTCTGTACCTTGTAATCGGAACTGTGAAGCGTGTTTCCTGGCAAATTTGACACCATTCATAAACGCATATTTTTCAATCTTTCATACGCGGTGTTTCTAAAAGAATTTATTAATCTTACAGATTGGTCCCTATTAACCACATAACTTGCATTAACTGTAGGTATAAAGTAAGTACGAAATGCATCAAAATTTGCAAACAAAATTCTATAAATTTGTTTCCTTAAAATTGCGAATGTTCGCATTACTTTTTGCTCACCAAACTCGACAAATGTTTTCATCTATTTTTTATTCAAATCGGTCAGAATTCTCTGAAACACCCGGTATTTAAAGTACCTTTGTGCTGGCAAATAAAGCAATACCGTAAAACTTCAATGAAACACAACATAGTTGCTAAAAATACATAAATATATCGATAATGTCAGTGATGTAAGTATATACATTCCATCATATAAAAATTACGATTTTCGTGTGACCTAAAAAGGAATTTGTAGCGTTTTAAAATGACCTAGTTTTAGCAAACTTTAGGAAATCATAGTCGCAACCAAATTTGCGAAACACTCTTATTTATCCAGTCATTACTAATTTTTTCACACGTAACAAAAATGGAAAGTATATTATACCTACAATTTATTGTTTATTTTTACTACCATATTTTGCAATTAAAATAAGTTGTTTAACGGCGTTTCACTATTTATTCAGTTATTAACACCCTAGTGAACATAATTCGTTCAATAGATATGCCATCAAAAACATAACTTGTAAAAAACACCAAGTCTCGCAACTCAGTTCTTCTACCGTAAAAAGTATTGAGATCCATGTAATACCAAGTCGGTTAATTTATTCAGTCCCTACTTAAGGGTCCTTCTGTCTTAAGTTATTACGTAATTAGCTAACCTAACATCTTATAGTGACCATATTAATATTAAAAAATCTTTTGTTTTAAATAAATAGATATACTGAGCCATCGCATGAAAACACAATGTATCTCACAAGTCTTCTTCTTCTTATTTAGCCAATTATTGCCCACTGCAGGACATAGGCCTCTTCTAATCTCTTCCGTGCGTTTCTGTCTTGAGATGTTCTCTTCACATCATCTAGCCATCTTTTTGGGGGTCTACCTATGCTCCTTCTTGTTTCTCTGGGTCTCCACTGAATTAACTTTTTTGTCCATCTGCTGTCGTTTTGTCTAGCCACATGTCAAGCCCATTGCCATTTAAGGTGTGCGACACGCTCTATGATATCGGTGACTTTGGTTCTTTGTCGAATGGTCTCATTACGTACTCTGTCCCTCAGACTTATCCCAAGCATTCTTCGTTCTATTGCTCGTTGCGTCGTTCTATGTCTTTTTAAGCTTTTTTCTGTTAATTTGGCGGTTTCTAGACCGTAAGTTGAGACTGGCAGACTCACAAGTAATACATATTATATTAAATTAGATTGTTTGGTGCGATTGCCAAGTCAATCTATTTATTTAAAACATTAAAGATTTTTAATACTGGCATGGTCACTATAAGACGTTAGGTTAGCTAATTACGTAATAACTTAAGACAGAAGGACCCTTTAGAAGGGACTGAATAAATTAACCGACTTGGTATTACATGGATCTCACAACTTTTTACGGTAGAAGAACTGAGTTGCGAGACTTGGTGTTTTTTACAAGTTATGTTTTTAATTGCATCTCATTTCTTTTTGTAGATAGTACTACTTTTTTTCCTTTATTATACATATACAGGTACACTGATTCATTTACTGCAAATGTAACTTAGTAATCCTATATATTATAATCGAGACCGTCGTCGCCGATCGGATCGTTATTCAAATGTTTTCGTTGTGCGCAGATTTTGTGTTTCTTCGCCCGCCAAGCTACTTTTGTTGCACTGTACGTACATGCACACACAGACGTCCATTTAAAAACTATTGTATTCGACTCTGTGGAGATATGTCAAAATTCGGGATTCGCAAAATCGGACCAATTACTATAACTTCCACTGGGAAGTTAATAAATAAAAAATCACTTTAACTTGATAAAGAATAAGATTGGTGTACGAATTTAAAGATAATTCAACCAAAAATTACTGTAATTGGTCACTTGTCGATATGGACTATTATTCTAATCAGAATAAAGCGACATTGACCGTCATAAATTATTTCTGCGCTATCAGTATATCAAGTGCGCCAAGATCCAGTTTTTATAATGCTGATATAAAATTACGAAAAGAGAAAAATTAAATCTGACTTTAACTATAATCAGGACGTTTCTATATATCGGTAGTTTAACCAAAAATTATCCTACCATACACCCTAATTTGAAATAAAATCATTACATCCAAGGGCATTTGCACACATAAAAACTAAACCTTCATTACTGCCACACTAAAAAAAATCGTTTCAATATTCTAAAACCACATTGTAAATTAGATATCAGCTATGACATTTTTTTGGGGACATAAGAGACAAATAAATATATAAAAACCCCTAATCAAATATTCGGATAAACATGCCATGATATTTTTGATAAAATGAAATACACGCACATCGTTGTTTTTACTAGTATGCTAACACTAAATATACAGTGTGGTTTAAATAAAATACGAACTGTATTCAAAACATAATGAAAGAAAAAAACGCCTACTTGTAATTGTGAAACGGAGGTGTCCCCAACAACAAAGAAAACTTAAGCGAGTGGATAAGCATTTCATTATTATTTTAAATTATATTAAACGGAAGCTATTGCGTGATTTATTTAGGAGAAAATCTGGTTTTAGTTTTAAATTTTGTTTGATTTCAAAAAGTACTTCTTATCTAGCCATAATCTAACGCTATACCAAACTGAAAGAAGACTCCCCATCATCTGTTCATTTATAATTAGTGGAATAGATATTCGCCTGATACTTTTAAAAACTGATTTCCTTTATCTTTTTCCTGCACCGATAAGAATCACAAAGAAATACACCCATACGTTTAAGAACTCTCTGTTTGAATTTTCCTTCTATTTCTAACTAATAATTTCCTAATTTTAATTAATACCAAACTAACACTTATTTGCAATCGTACTTAGTTCATCATAAAAAATAAATAATCCTTTAAACTTACATCGATACTTATGTTTTGAATAAATTTTCGAACTTAACATACATACATATAGTCACGTAGGGGTAGGCAAAGTGCTCTTATACATGTTCGTCGGTTGTTGTTACTTTTGACCAGGCCTTTCTTCAAAACAATGTTAATCTGATCGAGATATGTTCGCCGAAGTCGACCTCTACCGACTTGTCCATTCACACTCGCCTTATAAATTTGTTTCGTTAATCTTCCTTCATCCATCCATTCTACGTGTCCAAACTATCTAAGCATTCCTTTATCTATCTTTGTAACCACATCTTCTTTTACACCACAGCGTTCCCTTATCTCACTATTCTTTTCTATATCCAACCGAGTCACTCTGGCTATACTTCTTCGACTACTCATCTCCGCAGCATTAATCCTATTTTCATGCTTCTTCTGCCAAACCCAACATTCACTACCATACATAAGTGTGGGAACCAACACACCACTATGCACAGCCAGACGTGCCATTTTTTTGACACTTTATGGCTGTTTATAAAGCTATGCAGTGCCCCATTCATTTGTTTTCCTGCCAACACCCTTTGCTCAACGTCACTGTCATACTTTAAAAATTGCTTTAATAAAAAATGTTTTTTCACATTTTTGCGTCTTCTGTATGAATATAATTTATCGACACTAACTTTTTTTTTTAAAGTTTTTTAAAGTCCATCTCTCGTAAACTTTGAACCCAAGTACATAAATTCATTTACTTGTTCCACTCTTTCTCCCTTAATCAAAACTTCACAGTTTGTCATGCTTTCTTCCCTTTCAAAAACCATTACTTTCGTTTTGCTTACATTTATTTTCATCCCTTTGATTTTCAGGGCATCATGCATAACATTAACCAACTTAACATCAGTTTCAATTCCATAAATAATATGTTTCAGAAATTAAAAAAAAACGAAAGTAATAAATTAATTAAGTAACACTTTCTCATGGTGATTATCAAACTTTTATTTTTACAAAATATGATAATTTCATAGATAACAACTTTTGTGTGATAATATTTCAATATTTAACAACTGTTGCAATTTGCCTTTTTCGTAAATAAATCGTTATACTTGTGATAAGATTATTATAAATAAACTCTAAACTCAATTACTCACATTAGGCAATATTTATAAGGATTAAAATAAAACAATTATTAATTTTACAGTTTGTAAAAAAACAAATTTGAGATATTTTTGATCTACACTAATACTTTTATTTTTTTTTTGAACTTCACTAATTTTTAGCTCACAGATATTTTAACTCTTTATTCAGCAGGGAAAAAATAATTTAAAATGTTAGACACTTTTGCATTTTAGAAAGTAATTTTTTTGGTACAATAAATGTAAGAACACATTTCTGCCAATTGTTAGCATCATTTAACTCCAATCTAACACTATTTATCAATTTATTTAATATTTTAAATATCTTTCATCCAATGGGCAATAGGCCTAAGTGTCACCGGCCAGACGGACCTACTTAGGGGTGGAGTTTTAAGTGAGTAACCCTGAAACAGTCAGTGAGGTCTCACAGTAGGCCTGGAGTTGTCAGGCTCAAAACCTCTCCATAAAGGATCTCCACCTCAGCAAAAATATTAAAAAAAAAAAACTTCCATGTCACTATTTAGCATCGACAGCACTACATAAAGGATAGAGATAAAGACAACAATCTCCGTGTTAAAAAAATGTTCCTAAAAGTGTATTGAATGGCGTTACTGTAGCATAATACCATTTTTTTGTTAAAAAAAGTTTAAGGTAAAGAACAAAGGATGTTGTGCATTTTTTAATTCCTTTTTACACTTGAGCAACTTTTTACTGCACAATTGTTTTCTTTAAAAATTATTCTCTTAGACATATTTCACTTTATCTAAAACAGTTAAGTTTATATTTAACCTCTAGACTCCCCACCTATATACCACATTTTGGAGGGCACTTTTTCAATAATAGTAGTAATAGTAATAGTGGTAAATGGTTTCTATGAGATTAAAACTATCTTCAAACCATCTAAGAAGATCGAGAACCATCTGAAATCTGCCAATGATAAGAGATCCCCACTAAGTTCTTCAAGTGTTTATCTTGTTCCATGCACTTGTGGAAGTGCCTACATTGGAACAACTAAACAGTCCATTAACACTAGGATTAAATAACACAAAGCCAACTGCCGTCTTGAGAAAAATCTCCCGTCGCGGAGCACACACATAATAATGATAATCACATATTCAAATTCGAGGACACCCAAGTTTTATACATCACATCTGCATATTACCCGAGGCTCTATAGAAAAGCGATTGAAATACATAAACACCAAAATAATTTTAATAGATCTGAGTAAACACTTAGAATCAATAGGACATGGGTACCGGTAATTAAAAATACAACACTGCTTTCTTACAAACACAAGGAGAATGAATATCCTGAACAGCCCTGAAATACGCACCGCCTACCAAAACGTATACAACCTGCGATCGTGACATACAAATGTCACAAACCATCAGCCTTAGACAAGCCAACAAAACTACACCTCCCGAAGACGCCATCCACTCGCGATGGCGAAACATCGAGAATTACCTCTAAATTACGGCGGCTGAAAAACCCGAAAAACCATTCACCACTTAACGATGGCCGCGAAAGCCTTTCACAATTTGTAGTCTCATATAAGATTGTTCTGCTACCCTCCATAGTTTGGTAATTGAACTAATGAAAGTATCTTAACAGACTATTAATCAACGTTAAATTTAAAGTTAGTAAATTTTGTCTTGTTATCAAATTGCAAGAATAAGAAAACGAAAAGAAAAAATGAATAAACAAAGTACTATGAAAAAATAACAACAGGATTGTACACTTTGTTGCCTTTTCTATTAAAGATGCATCAATGGTTCTTGTCACTAATGCTTTTGGTATACTTAAGCTGAATCGAAGAAAGGCCTGGGTAAAATCCTTACTAATGAGAAGATTTTTTTTATATTTCCTCCACCACCACATTGAATATTCATTAGGTAAATTTGTGAAATATTATTATTGCTTGTTCTACTTAAAAACATTTAATGTTGGTGTATGACATGATTTCCACTATTATTAGCAAATGGACATTTTATTTCCAGTAACATATAGGGTTTTCCTTTTTTAAATACGATACTATCAGGTGAATACCCTATTACAAATTATGAATCCAGTTTTCACAACATTAAATCATAGATTATATTTTTATCGTTTTAATTCTACTTTACGAGATGGAGTATTGACCTGCAGATTAATATTCACAACACGATACTTCCAACAATCCACTTTTCCTATAAAATTACTAAATAACACACCTGAACCACAAGGTAAGTAACTTCTAAATGAAATTAAAACAGACTCTGCTTGGACATTACTTCAGTCTTTCATATTTGTTTACATCTCGGAGCATCCTCAACGGTAATTAAAAGCGCGGTTATTATCTGAAGGACTTTAATATTTTTAATTAATATTGTTACGAGCCGGCCCTGTTGTCTGTCGCGACAGCGCGTCGATCACAATTAGGGGACTGCATGATTATGCTGCCGGCGATTGACAAAAAAAAAGAAAAGACCGGCAAATTCTAGATTACTGCCTCTAATAATTCCGAAACAATCAAAGATTATTCGGGCCCTTTCTAAAACATTCTTTATTAAGTCAAGTATTTAGAGTAATTTTAAAGTAAATATCTAAGTGATTTGTAAAGTAAAATTTATTGTGTAATAATATTGGAGTAAAAATAGTTTAGTTATTGTACTGAGAGTTTAGAATTACCGAACCCAAGGAGAAAATATCGTAACAATATTTAAAATACATAAAAAAAATTTATATACATCCCATAAAAGTTTTGTTCTCAACTGCAAAATACTATAAATATATTTAATCAGCATGTAAACTTGGGCTAAAGATAAAATAAATTTACCAAGAATAATTATTATGTAATACCTTTATTTTAACATTAATTATCTTAAACTGTTTAATGATTTTAATCCTATTAAAAATGACACCATTGGTGAATGTGCAGTTAATATTTTTAAATTTTAAAAATTCTTTAGTTTTTGTTATTTAATGTTTTACATACAAACAAACATACATATAATCACGCCTTTTTCCCGTATAGGTAGGCAGAGACCACTTCCTTTCACTTGCTACGGTTCTTACACACATCTTTTGCTTTCTCTACTTTCATCAGTGCTCTCATACATGCTCGTCGGTTGTTGGTACTCTTGACCTGGCCTTTTTTCAAAACAATGTTGATCTGATCGAGATATGTTCGCCGAGGTCGACCTCTACCGACTTGTCCATTCACACTCGCCTTATAAATTTGTTTTGTCAATCTTCCTTCATCCATCCTCTCTACGTGTCCAAACCATCTAGGCATTCCTTTATCTATTTTTGTAACCACATCTTCTTTTATACCACAGCGTTCTCTTATCTCACTATTATTTACTTTATCCAACCGATTCACTCCGGCTATACTTCTCAGGCTACTCATCTCCGCAGCATTAATTCTATTTTTATGCTTCTTATATCAAACCCAACATTTACTACCATACATAAGAGTAGGAACTAAAACTTTTCTATGCACAGCCAGACGTGCCTTTTTTGACACTTTCTAGCTGTTCATAAAGCTATGCAGTGCCCCATTCATTTGTTTTCCTGCCAACATCCTTCGTTCAATGTCACTGTCATATTTTCCAAGTATACAAATTCATTAACTTGTATCATTTTTCCTCCTTAATCAGAACTTCACAGTTGGTCATTCTTTCTTCTCTTTCAAAAACCATTACTTTTGTTTTGCTTACATTTATTTTCATCCCTTTGATTTTCAGGGTATCATGCAGATGACGCTAATATGACTTGATCATCGGCGTAAAGAAGGCTTTTGACGATCAAATCATTCATTTTTAATCCAAACGCACTCTCTTTCAAATCTTTTAAACAATCGTCTATGTATAAGTAAAACAGCCATGGCGAAGCCACACATCCCTGCCCCACACCTTTTTCGATGTTAAACCAGTCCGTGTAAGCTCCGTTTATCCTGACACAATGTTTTAATAGTATTGTTTGCAGGAATATTATTTAGCCTGTTTAAATCTTTTACCGACATAATTTTTTTTCTGATTGTAAAATGGCTTACGTTGAAAAGTGTTAAATGTTTATTTTTCTTTAACACGAATCGACTTTTCTCTGATGTTGCTACGATCAAAATATTATTTATTTTTTCAAATTTTGAAGGTTTTAAAATTGCTGCTAAGAGTTTTCTAAAATAATTGTTTGTGTTATTTCCGCAACGATAAATGGTGATCGATTTATTTTACACAGTGATTTAGAATGTTTGCCCGCTTACACCTATCAATTTTTAGAAAAACGATTACAAAACAATGAAAAATTAAAAAAAAATATATATATGAAATAAATATTCTGTTAAAATACATATTTAAAAAAACGTTATTTGCGCTGATAAAAAAAACAAATACTTTTGCATGAATACCATCAATTTTAATAAATAATAAATATAAATGTAAGGATAAATTTACGCTGCTTTTGTTTTTAGGCAAAAGTTTACCAAACAAACGAAGTATATTAAATTTTAACGATCAACCATTTATCGATTCATCGACTAAATGAAATTACAATGCTCAACAATTGATGGGAACAGCTTAAATGTGTTTATTGTTACGAAACTTGGATCCGTTTTTATTAAAGCAATTCGCCCAAAATTTACTCTCTCTCTCTCTCTGTCAGTCGTACTCTCAAAGCTGAGAGGTCGTGATTCCATGATGTTCAATTTGTGTTGTTGGTGTTCTGCTTCCAAAGTGTTTTATCTTCTGTGTCTCTAATGGTTGTTTGTAAGGATCTTCCCGTTTACCTGGTCTACCCATCTGGTGGGAGAGCGATCCCTTGTCCTCTGGCCTTCTATTTTTCCTTGTATCATCAATTTTTCCATGTTGTCTCCTTGTCTTCTGTTTATATGCCCATAGTATAGGACAATTCGTCGTCGGCATATTGTTGACAGTCGATCTTTTATGCTTATTTCTTGAATAACTGATACATTTGTCCTCCGTGCTGTCCAAGGGATGCACAGTAGTCTTCTCCAGCATCAGAGCTCAAAGGAGTCAATTCTTTTCCTGTCTGCTTCTTTGATCGTCCAGCTTTCTACACCATACATGAATATTGCGAATATTAGTGTTTGTACAAGTTTTATCTTTGTGTTTTGCGATATTTGTCTGCCTTCCCATATTATTTTTAGATTGGTCATCGCTGTTCGTCCCATTTGTATGCGTCGTTTAATTTCAGGTTTACTATTCTATTTACTACTCTTCGTTTATTTAACAAAATAATTTAAAAAAGGAAAATACTCTGCATTATACTTAAAACTATCGCTGCATACTTCACCGAATATTATTAACTGATCGTCAAATAATAACATTATATATCGGTTTTAATTGAATTTGACTTAAAAATAATGTATAAAGTAAATTTTCAAAATGCCTCGTCATTTAACTGTAAATAAAAAAAGCTCCAATAATAGCCAGAAATAAAGATGGGTAATACGTGCATTAGCAAATTTTACCGGAAGGAGCAAAAACACTCTTTTAAGAATTAAGCAACGTTGGATTCAAGAGAGGTCTTTGAGAAGAAAAATTGGTACTCGTCCTACATGCATTTCCGTCCCTGAACAAGATGATGCATTTCTATGATATCTAATGGCAAATCCTTTTAAAACTGCAACAAATGCTGTCATTGACACATGATTAAATTCTGCATACCTGCAATAAAGGAATCACAATGAATCTGTTAGAAAGTTTAGAAATCAATAAGCTCGAGAAAAACCCCAAATTCGTAACTGCAAATAATCAATTAGACCTCAACCCCTCTTCACTTCTTAACCTTTAAGGACTAGATATAAGTAGGTTTACCTGTTGCGTTCATATTTACTTTACAATGACGTTATAGTCCAAACCGGTCGTATAATTTAAATACATGTTGTGGAAATTGACGAAAAGTATTTTATCTCAGTATAGTTAAAATAAATAGAGAATCAATATCTCTAACATTTTATATGTTTGTTTCGTCTATCGGCGTCGATATGAAAAGCCTGATTTGCGCAAATATAGCAATATCTAGTCAAAAGACTTGTACCCATTTTCAGCGAATACAACTGTACATATACCAATAATAATCCTACATCATATCGATTTTTCTATTGGTATGATTTTAGTTACTATTATGTAAAATTTGGGAATAGCAAACAATGGTATCGACTTTCGTACGTTTATCGTATAATTTAACTAAAAACATCACATTCGTATTTGTTTTAGCTCAAATAAATTATTTATACAACGAATTACATTAAATTATTTGTTATTAACTATGGTAATTTGAATAATTACACTTTCGAATTTATTATTAGCTTTCATTCACGAATTTGTACGGATTTTTTCTTATTTCCTTTTTAGAAATTTATTAACTTTAAATAAACATCCTGTATATTTTTCTCAGATGAGAAAGTTTTAGGTTTTCTCTACTATTAAGATATCTTAAAAGTAAAATTAAAGGCAATATTAAATCTTAATTTGTAGCTTTTTAGAATTGTTTATTGTAAATGATACAAATTTCCAATAAAGTAGTTTTATTTCTTGATATTTCAACTTTATACAGGGTGTTTCAAAAAAAGTTGACCCCGTCTCTAGGATAGGTAGAAAACTGAAAAATAATTGGGGTTTTGCTTAGTAAAAAATTTTCGTAACGTTATCCTTATTAAAGATAAAGGGCGTTGAAGAAAAAAAATTTATACACATTTATTACGATTTTGCCGAAACTACTGGAAACATTGTAATGAAATTTATAAGAATATGTTTTAGAAGCTGATACATCTCATGATTTTTTTTTATATCTGACTCTTATAGAGGGCGCTAGTTAAACGGTTCGTACCAAGTATTATTGAAAATAACTTTTTTAAGGTTAGATTTATTAATAAAAATTTAAAGTTCAATTTTACACCAAAAAGGTACTCTTGGTAAAACTCGATATTGTGAACCGTTTTCGGAATATTTCGATTTAAAAATTATAATGTAATAACCAAATTTTTTTTATACGGATGGCGGTTACGAAAATTTTTTACTGAGCAAACCTAAATTATTTTTCAGTTTTCTACCTATCCTAGAGACGGGGTCACATTTTTTTGAAACATCATTACTCTGTACCAGCATCGGTTATTACTTCATAATTCATAGGTACACAGTATCGAGTTTTACCAATAGTACCTTTTTGATGTTTAAGTTCACTTGAAATTTTGATTAATAAATCTAATCCCAAAGCTATGTTCAATACTACTTGGAACGAACTAGTGCCCTCTATGAGAGTCAGATAAAAACAAATTCATGGGATGTATCAGCTTCTAAAACATTTTAAATTATTTTATTCTTCGAAATTTTATTTTTAATAGCGAATCATTCATTCTACTTAGCGTTATTTTAACACAGAATTTGATTGTGAAGCTGCTTCTTACAACGATCATACAAAGTTTAAAACACCATGCTTGTTTTGATATTTGGAACGCTACACCTTCTTTATTTCTTAAACAGCTCCTTTCAAAAGAGTGCTCCAAGATTTAATCAAATATCTATTTTAATATCACATGGGGAAAGCAGTAATTCACAACACCTGGGGCCCATTGGGCCGCTTGTACATCCCCCTTGGAGGGATCTTCCCTAGACCAGCCCATTAAGGTTGTCGCTCATATCACGACCCAATGCTGTCCAACGGAGATGGATAGTGGCATTTGCCACTTTTTTTGCGGTAACCGGCAGTGTTTGAAGATAGTTGGTTTAATTCTAGCAGTGACAAGTATGAAATTTTATGAATTGCATTCCAACTTTTATGTGATTCACACTTTATAAATGATACACACTTACTGGATTTGTTTAGTTCTCCCGCAACTTATTCCCTTATTTTTTTTTAAGAAAATAGTCGCAAAAAGGGTAGACCTATCGTGTGGGCCGCGGACGGCCCGCACTGCGACTATTAGAAGGGGAAGGGATTATAGAAAGAAAATGATTGTGGACACGCTTTTTAAAAAGTTGCAGGTCATAGTTCTCTGGAAAAACTGATTTTGGAAGCTTATTCCATTCCGCAGCAGCCCTGTAAAAGAAGGATTCTTGATGAAGATTGGTCCTTGTAGTGTCAATCTTGAGAGTAAATGGGTGAGACTGATCAGCGTGCCGAGTTCTTCGGCCGAATGTGGCCAATGGTGGTACAAGAGTTTTTATTTCTCTGGAGCATCTGCCATGGAAATATCTGTAGAGCAATGACTGGTCTGCAACTCTTCTTCTATGTTCTAGAGGGTGAAGGGTATCTGTGAGATTTGAGCTGTTTATCAAGCGAATGGCTCTTTTCTGAATGGAATCTAGAAGACGAAGAGAATGCCTTGGTGCTGAACCCCAAATGTGCGAGCAATACTCCAGTAGAGGTCGGATTTGAGCCTTGTACGTCGTCAACAGTTGATCAGAAGTAAAAAACTTTCTGGCTTTCCACAGAAAACCTAGCCTCTGGCTTGTCGACTTTGCGATGTTAGCAACATGGTCATCCCTTATATTGTATTTATGCTATTTCTTATGATAAGCATTGTCACTTAATTAATTTCTAAACAATAAGTTCCAAAATAAATATGCATCTGAGAGGAGCACACCGACGGCGTTCGCTCCGTGTCGTACGGGCAAATCAGCGACAACCTTTAGTCTAAAATAAGCCCTAGGATTGCCCAAGGAAGTTTCTCTCAATTCAGCCAAGGATGGCTATCTTTCCAGAATTCGGTGATAAATATTTATCTTAATGGTACCTTTTTCAGAATATCTTTCGCTACAAAATTCATTTTTTGGTTTGTTAACACGTTAAATTATCATGTTCTCTCTGTTCCCTGTTTTTCTGAACAAGTCCCTCACAATTTTCTTTCATTTTTTCGTTATAACACAGTCCTAATTCATGTTCTCTGTTTCCTGTTTTTCTGGAGAAGTCCATTACAATTTTCTTCGTTTTCACGTTACCACATGATCCTAATTCAGAAGATCTATTTTCTTCCTTTGGCCTTCTCATCCAACTTAGTTTGTGTATTTTTATTTGTTTCTTATATAACTTCACGAACAGTTCCACATAAAATAAGTTAATGGTTGGTTAACTAATATTAACTATACTAACGAAAATTACTAACTAAATTAATCTGTCATTTTGAAAAGTTTGATCTAGTAATCTTTTTACAGTGCCTATTCTGTCTATAGCAAGTATTTTTCTTTTTTCATTGTTCAAACTATAAAGCATTAGTTTACTAGTGAGTAATTAGATCAGCACAATTATTGAATTATAGATTTATACATACGATTATTTGTAGCGAATCAAAGGAAGTGATTAGTTCGACATTGAATTTCATTTGGGACCCACGGATTTTGTCACGATAACACAATTTTCCTGACAATATCGATTAACCTGCTTTCATTACTTGGTAGTTTTTTTCGTGATTTTTTATGGGTACTTTTTGAATTTATCGGAAACTAGTTTTTTGTTATCTATAAAATTTAAAATAATTTATAAATTTTAAAGTAGAAATATAAATATTCGAAGGCAAGTACATAAAAAAATGTAATTATAATAAAACCGCAAACACAAACCCTAATTATGAAATTTTATTTATTTTTATGTTTAATTATTCAATACGATTTCATATTGTACAAATAAATTACTATTGAAAGGGACCGCGCGTGACTAAATTCGACGGAGAAGGAATGAACGACTACAAAACACGACGATTGCCGAATAACCCTGCTTGAAAATAAACAAAGACGTACGCGCGAAAATTTTTAATAAGAATGTGTAATTAAAATTGTAGTGAAATTACTGTACAGAGAAGTGGTAACGTGTAGACAAAGGTGCTCAAAAATATGAGACTGAGTTGGCTGAAAAAAAAAGGTTTTCTGATAAATAAATATTCGATAACCATTACAAAATATATACGATGCGCCACTGGTAAACAATTGGGTTTAAATCGGCGGAGTCCGCGTCTTTAGAGGTAAAGTGGAGACTTTTGAGGTGTCCCTTTTATTAGTAATTTATTCGTATCATATTAAGCATTATTTTGTACAAACAATTGCTTAAATAGTAGTATTTTTGTTGAACATAGAATAATTTGTATTAATTACTCAGTGTGATTCAATATTTATTATGATAGAGTATTTGGATACAAGCCAAACTTTCTTTATCCTCGATAATATCGCTAACTTTTGAAGTAACCGGGTTTAATATTTTCCTAAGTCAATTATCAACGGTTTAAATATTTTAAAATACAATCAAGATCAGAAAAGGTCTTTGAGGAACTTAATTTTTTTATTATTAAAAATTAGAAGAAATATGACTCTCCTCCGACAACGCCTGTTGTTTGACATCACTTGCGGTGACCATGGTTCTTTACAGAACCACTTATTTGAAATCAAAACTCTACGAGAATGGATAGAAATATTGCATTATAAATGGATTTTTCAATTAAAATTAGTTAAATGTTTCACAATAAAAAATAAGAAACAGAAAATGTTTTTTTTTTGTTAAAATATTGTCGTAAAAAGTATTTAGATCGGTCCTCTGCTTTTATGGATCTGTCCATACCTTCCAGAACCGTCCAGAAGCTAATACAAAATAATACACAAAACACAACTGAAAAATGTTGACATTTTATTTGTTCTCTATTTCTGAATAGGTTATGATGCGATGAAAAGTGAACGAAAACCTAGTCTATACGACTATATACGAATATGAAAAACAAGTTCTTTCCGTTTAACACATTTAGATGATGTTTACGAACACAGTACAATTTTTGTGTCTTTATCGATATTCCGTTAGGGGTTTTAAAAGTAAATTACTTCGTTTTTTCGCTCTTTTATAATGTTTGTTATAAAAACTTCGATAACATCAACAAACAGTACATAAAATTGTCTACGTAGGTATATGTTTAGGATCCTAGCCAGGCAAAGTTCAGGGTCAAAGTAACCCTTAAAAGTTAATGATTCAATGTTAAAGAGTAAATTAAAAAAAAAATTAGGTTGTTTGCACTGTGTACTTTCCTAGTTTAATTGGCGTAATTTCTTTCATTACCGTGGTGAGTGTATAACAAATAAAATTTAAATTAATTGTGGTTTATGCTAAGGAACTAACAATAAAAATCTAAAACGCATGTCTTTAAAATCATAAAAAGTAATAAATGACATAATACATAAAGAGGCTACGAATTGGAGTATAGAAAGACTATATGGAAGGTATTGTTACGATATTTACTCCTTGGGTTCGGTAATTCCAAACTCTCAGTACAATAA
Source organism: Agelastica alni (assembly GCA_950111635.1). Classification (NCBI taxonomy): domain Eukaryota; kingdom Metazoa; phylum Arthropoda; class Insecta; order Coleoptera; family Chrysomelidae; genus Agelastica; species Agelastica alni. The sequence continues at coordinate 52,800,424 of OX467709.1, forward strand.
CTAAACAATTTTTATTCTAATATTTCTTCTCTTCTTCTAGATGCCATGCCTGTTTAACGATCGTTGGCGATCATTCTGGCTATCTTCTTCTTCTTCTTACGTTAGGACTACGTCCTGTGTTTGCCTCAAAGGTTGCCCAAAAACAATTGGGACGATGAAGACCAGCTATCATACCATCTTTTTGGTGGGCTTCCAGTTGGGCGTGGTGTGTTGGGCCGTTTCTCTCTCACAATTTTTGCCAGCCGGTCGTTTGGCATTCTGCTAACATGGTCTCTTCATTCTCTTCTTCGGTTTCTTGCCCATCTTACTATGTCTTGGACTTCACATATTTCCCTTATCTCTTCGCTTCTTTTATGGTCAAGGAAGGTATAGCCAGTAATCGATCTAAGAATTCGCATTTCCGTTGATCTAAGAAGTCGCTTTGTAGTCGTGTTCTCCGCTCTGGTCTCTATCGCGTATGTCATAATCGGTCTTACACATGTCTTATATATTCTGACCTTACTTCTGGTACTCATGTGTTTATTTCTCCAGATTATGTCTCTCAAGAATCCTGAGATTAGAGATGCCTTTGTTTTTGAGCTTTTACTTCCTCCTTCATATTTCTAGTGCTAGTTATATTAACTCCTAAATATTTAAAGGACATCACTTGTTCTACACTCTGCTCATAGATTGCGAGTTTACATCTTCTCGGTTCTTTGGATATTGTTAGCAATTTGGTTTTCTTGACGGATATTTGCATATTGAATTCTTCAGCTGTTTTTTGGAACTTGTGTAAGAGTCTCTGTAGGTTGTCCTCGTCTTCCGATACGATTACAGCATCATCTGCCTAGCATATGATTTTTATTTCTTTATCTCCCAGTCGATATCCTCTCCCAGTTACTTTGACTTCATTTATAATTTCATCCATGATGATATTAAATAGGATTGGGCTTAGACTATCTCCTTGCCTGATTCCGGTTGTCATAGGTATTTTATTGCTTAGCTTATTTGCAGTTCTTACATATGTGTAGTTGTTCTTGTTCAATTCTTCGATGGTCTTTATTACATTCGGATGAATTCTTCTCTTTTGTAGTAGAGCCAAGACGTCTGTTAACCGTACTCTATCGAATGCCTGGGTTAGGTCAATGAAACACGTGAAGGCTACTTTATTGAACTCAATGGCTTTCTCAGTAATTTGACGTATTATAAATATAGCATCTATAGTAGACCTGTTCTGTCTGAACCCTTGCTGTTCTTCACATATTCCGGTTAGAGATATTTCTTCTGCTAGAATTTTTGTAAACAGTTTTAGTACAGCACTCAATAAGCTAATACCTCGATAGTTTTTAGGGTCTGCTTTCTCTCCTTTTTTGAAAACTGGTATCAGTATGCTCTCTTTCCATTCGGATGGAACAACCTTGACAGTAAGTATTTTATTGAAGAAAATCTGTAATTCGGCCAATAAGCTTTCACCTCCATTTTTGATCATCTCATTCTTAATTTCGTCAATGCCCGAGGCTTTTCTGTTTTTTAGTTTTTGGACCATGTATCGTATTTTCTCCAAGGGAATAGTCTTTTCTTGTTGTTCGTTAACATTTCCAATGTCAGGCTGTATTTCCTGTGGTGGTAAGTTGTTTTCTGTCGGAGTGTAGAGTTTTCCAAAATATGGCTCTCATGTTTGCAATTACTATTTTGTTGGTAACCGCTCGGAAAAGTTGTATAGTGGTGAGACTAAAACACTGTCTGAGATTTTTGAGCCAGGAAGTTCTTCGTCTGCCGGGGCGTCTCTTATAATTAATCTTACCCTGCATTATAAGATGTAGAATGTCATACTTTTCTGGGTGTCCTATGATATGTCCGAAATATTCAAGAAAGTTTTCGTTGTACAATATTGACTACTTCTGTATCTTTATGCATTCTTCTAATCACCTCGTTTGTGATCTTTTCCACCCAACTTACTCTTAGCATCCTCCTGTACAACCACATCTCGAAAGCTTGTAGACGTTTGAGCGTGGCTTCTGTTAGTGTCCAGCTCTCGACTCCATACAAAAGAACTGGAAAGACATATGCTCTGATCATCCTCATTCGCAAGGCAATCGATAGATCGTGACTGGTAAAAAGTTTTTTCATGCGAATAAATGTTGCCAGGGCACACTCAATACGTATTTTGATTTCAACTGATGGATCCCAGTCCTTGTTTATCCTGCAACCAAGGTAGCTCGCACTTAAGACTGTCTAATTGTGTTCCGTTGACGTAGACACTAGCAACTTGATTATGAACTCCTTTGCTTATTAGCATGTATTTTGCCGTATTTATATTCAAAACAAATACTTCGCAAGCTTTGGTCACCCTATTATTAAGTCTCTGTAAGTCATCGATGGACTGCGCGAGTATTACGGTGTCATCCGCGTATCTTATGTTGTCCATTTATCACAATTCCAAAATCCATGTCTCCTGGGGCCTGCCCAAATAACTCTTTAGAGTATAAATTAAAAAGGAGTTGAGACAATATACATCTTCTGTCAGATGACCGTTAAATCTGACTTTGGCAAACTGGTGCCAATATAAATTACCTATCAAGCGGATATCTTTGTCATCAATACCAGTTGTATTGAGTATCTCCATAAGTTTATCCATAATATTTCTACACAATAAATTTTATTTTACAAATCACTTAGAAACTCACAACTGTTTAACACTTTATAATTACTTTAAATACTTGACTTCAAAGTAAACTTACATCCCCGAGCGCTGCCTTTTTTATATTTATCCAAATTGTTACGAAAAGGGACTCGAGTTTTCGACATTGCTTCAGAATTATTAGCCGTAGTATTCCAGAATATGACGGTCTATTTTTTCAATCGTCGGCGACATAATCATGCATTCCCCTAATGAGCCTTTTTCCTCAGTAGGGACAAACATTACCCAATCCCCATTTGCATACATGTAAAAGTACCTATCAGAAAAATGTTTTTGGCGGAAGACGACGTTTCGGGAGCAAAATTAAAACTCGCAAATGTCAAGGACAATAATGTATCAACATTAAAACGTTGGCTTACTTGTCGTAATTTGAAAATTTTAGGCAGAAAAAATGATATAATTGACAGGTTAGTTAACAGAGTCTAGTTATTATGTAGCGGTACGTTAGAACTCTGATAACAGATGTTCATAGTATTAATAAATTTAAAATTTATTTTATACTGAAATATGAGTCGAAAATACTTGGTAATTAAGATAAATTTAATTAAATATCACAAATTGAAATGTTTTAGTAACATACAGGGGTTATATTTTTTCTAATTAATGTTTATTTACTGAAAAATCAATCAACAGTTGTTTACTTCTTAATAATATCTTCAATAACATGGGTAATTACTTAAGTAAAATAAACGTTTAACTTCAAAATTGCAAATAAGTTCTTACGAATTGTTGCAGAAACTAAATCCGGATTTTTCTAAGTTGGACCTTTACCACCAATAAAATGTTTTGAACACACATAATATGTATATTTATTAATTTTTATTTTGTTAAATCCACTCTCCCCGATGCGTGTACCCATTTATTACACCTAACCTCATTAAAATAAAGTTTTACAAATGGTAAAAAAACACGTTTTCCTCTGGATATCGATTATCCGAAGTGCAATTTGCAAAACTACAATGTTTTGTCGGCATTGCAGCTATATAACAAAATTTTATTTATTTGATTAATAATTTTAAATCACTCACTTATATCACTTAATTTACACTGCCACACTATTCTCAGGAAAAAGGCTCATTGTGATCGGCGCGCTGTCGCCTCAAGGCGACAGTCAACAGGACCAGGCTTGTAACAGTATAAATCACGAAGTATTTATTTTAGTAAATTTACTACAAGAATTAAAATTCCTATATCTTCCATTCCTAAACTTTACAATGTATATAATTTTATATAAATGTTTATAATTTTGTATAAACGTACGAAATTCCCACACCAATTACATGCGTAATATCGCATAAAACCCACGTTTACCAAGAGCTTTATAGGATTAGGTCAAGGGCGGATCAATTCATTGTCCTTTCGTTACTACAATCTTTCATTCCAATGTCGTGGTAAATAACATCATATAAGCACGCACGCATTCACGTTTATTATTACCGTTTGATTGATTATTAAAATGTGTTTTGATAGTAAAGAGAATATTTAATGTACAGAATATGTATCGGGAAGGAAAATCAATGTTGGATAATATAACAGCACGTGTTGGAATAAATCCAAAAATAATGAATAAATTATGTCAACAATGTTTAATCAAAATAATGTAAAAAAATTAAGGCAATATTAAATAAAGCGTTTGTTAAACTTAAAGATAAATAACTTGGAAAGTAGTTTACATTTTTTAGTTTATTTACGAGATTAGTCATTTCCGTTTAAAAAATCGTCCTAATTGATCAAATAATTGTGTTACATACAATTAAACAAACAGTACAAAAAGTTTAAACACCTCGGAGAGATAATTACACATGATGGTTCCGAAAATGAAGCCATTGAAAGTAAGTGCTCCAAACCAAAGGGTGCGTACCATATGTGCAAAGACTTGTAAAAAAGCAGCTTGTCGTTTATTTATTTATTTATTTAATACGATTTTGCCGAAACTACTGGAAACATTGTAATGAAATTTTATACGAATATATTTTAGAAGCTAATACATCCCATGAATTTGTTTTTATATCTGACTCTCATAGAGGGCGCTATTTTCACGGTTCGTACCAAGTAGTATTGAACGAAACTTTTTTAAGGTTAGATTTATTAATCAAAATTTCCAGTACTTAAACGATATTCAATTTTACACCAAAAAGGTACTCTTGATAAAACTCGATACTGTGAACCGTTTTCGAAATATTTTGATTAGAAAATTATGAAGTAATAACCGATGCTGGTATAAAGTAATGATAAAGTTATTAATTAAACAAAAAATCACAAGAAAATTAAAATCCTTTTAAATCCAGGCACTATATTAAGATATACTATAGATACTACACTTTAAATATGGGAACAACACTCCAGACTTGGGTTTTTTAATTTAATAGACGAGTAGGAACTTTAAAATACAAACATTAAAAATATATGTACTAAGATATTGAATTTAACATCAAAACTGCATTAGAGAGTTTAGATAAGTAGATAAAAAAGATTATTCCTATTTGTATATAAAATCTCAAGATACTTTTATATTTGTATTTGATCTTTCTTAATAATGTTATTAACCAATTAATCGTTATGCACAAACGCAAGCCATTGCGTGTTATCAATAATATTTGAAATTTGAATATAGCGATAAAAATTTATTAGGATAATTGATGAAGAAGATTATGTGTCAGCTATAAACATCGGATGATTTTAAAATTGATTTGAAACAAAAACACTGCATGATGGTACTAATTACAATCTGATCATGAAGATCAATAAGCAATTTTTTTCAAACCTAACTTAACTAAGGTGGAAAAAATTTAAATTCTAAGGTCCTACTCATTAGTATACCTAAGTGTCTATTTTTTAGCAACACTACCGTTAACGTGTTTTGTGAGATTCGCACAATACTCTGCTTTTAACTAACACAATCACTTAAACTACTTCACTAACTCAAACGGTTTGATCCTGTTGAGTCTCCTCACTAGATTGGTATTGTCGAGGAGCTGGATAACCTCAACGTTCCCATGTTGTAGTAACCGTTGTTCATGGCTACTGGCGAATTTGGCTATGGTCTGGTCAACAGTTTCTACATCGAGGTCCCTATGGAGATCACTATTACGGCAGTACTAAGGTGCATCAACGATGTTCCTCAATACTTTATTCTGAAAACGTTGTATACTTGAATATTACTTTTACTGGCACAGCCCCAAAGCTGTATACCATATGTCCAGATTTCAATATCTGTTTGTAGAGAAGCAGTTTGTTGTGTATGGACAATTTTGAGTTTCTTCCTAGCAGCCAATACATCTTTTTATATTTTATACCAAGCTCTTCGCGTTTATTTTTAACGTGGACTCTCCAGCGAAGTCTAGCGTCAAGTGTCATTCCCAAATACTTTGCAGTGTCAGCATATTTGAGCATTGTTGATTGTTACTTGGATATTTCGTTTGTTGGTAAAGTTAACATGAGCAGATTTGTTTTCGTTTAACTTGGTACGCCATCTATTAGTCCAAGTGTTAATCTGGTCTATGGATGTTTGTAATTTTATATTTGCTTCTTCGTGGTTTTTTCCAACGGCCAAAATGGCAGTATCATCCGCAAAAGTTGCAATAGTATCATGTTCAGGATTTGGTATAACGCTGGTGTACAGTAAGTAGAGTACAGGGCCTAGTACACAACCTTGAGGTACTCCTGCCTTGATTGATGTTATTTTCTTCTATTATATGTTTAAATCTCTTAAGGAACAATTTTTCGAACAATTTCGAAATAACAGGCAGCAAAGAGATAGGCCGGTAGGATGTAACTTCCTGGGGCGGTTTACCTGGCTTAGATATCGTTATAACCTCTGCTACTTTCCATAGCTTAGGTACGTATCTCAGTCTGAATGACGCATTAATAAGGTTGGTCAATTTGACTATAGCTTCGCGTGAGAGTTGCTTCAGGATTTCCCCGGTGATGAGGTCAAATCCAGGGGCTTTTTTAGGATTTATGTTTGTTCTAATTTCCATACAAACTTCTTTTGGAGAAGTAGGTCTATTTTTTGTAAGTAATGATCATTTTTCTTCACGAAACATCTGGCAGCGATTGTAACTGAGGATGACTTTTAGGAGCATAATCAATGTGTTAAAGAAATAATTTTAGAAGAATAAAAGCCTGATGGAGTTACTCTTAGTAAACAATACTTCTGCCATATACTTCATTAAAAACAGTGGTGATGACCAATACAGATTTTTGAGTATCCACTTATTCTTCCCAGAAGAAGCTACAAATATTACAGCATCCATCCATAAACAATCGTGGCGAACGAAACAAAAAATAAGCGATTATGTTTGAAACATTTTAGTTATTAAATAGAAAAATATGTTGCCTTATCATAATTCTATAAGCAATTTGAGTGGTTGAGTTTATCCAGATAATAGAGGAACAATTTTGTTTGTTTCTAATCATTTAAAAAATACGTACATTTCAAAGTTCACTGTAATCCATTTAAATCAATTTAAATTATTTAAAAGTAAACAACTTACCGAAATTGTGTGCAGATAAAATATTTAAATATATAGATAAAATTTCCATCATCATGTGTAAGTATTTTGAAATGTTTCAATTTACCTAAGTTACGTATTTTTTCCGCAAAATTAATCATATACTCGGGTATTTTATGGAAAAAATTGATAATCACCCACAAAAATAACGATTGTTTGTTCACTTACATCATACAAACAAATATTAAGATCAACATAGGTACTGTTGTGCGAGCCACTCCTCAATTTGGGCCGATCTAGTCCCGGTCGAAATTCCCAAGTCCCCCTGGTACATTTGGCCGATAAGGCTCATATTTTCCAACCCCATATAGACATTTAGGATAAAACCTAAAATCGAAGCTACGCCGTTGACGACTTTACTCAACCACTTATCAGGAAGATTCCCTCTTGATCAAGAATAAGAAAGGAAGAAGAATTAAGATGGAAATCAACTATTTAAAGAACGGCAGAGTGATTTAATCACAGTCACGCAAATATATTATAAATAAAAAAATGTGCTTGAGTGTCGTGTAACACTCGGTTGGAACAAAGTTCCTTTCGTAGTATATTATTATTGATAAACGTATTATATTTTCTCTCATTTTTCGGCATTATTGCTTTTTGTTTAAAGTTTTTTTTTAGTCAATTTGTCAACTAATTGGCTATAAAAAAAACAGAGATTCGTAATATAAAATTTTAGATTAAAAATAAGTTATTTAGATATTGTTGCACTTTAACTCTGACACTTACCTAGCGACATTGTTATTATCTTCTAAGCCACTATCACAATGCATTATTGATGTATATTGACCAATAAAAAATAGTAGTGTGCACTATGTGCGCATATTAGAAGTGAAACTTCTAACGTTTAAACGGGTAGGATTAAATTCATACATACATACACACATAAAGTCACGCCTTTTTCCCATAGGGGTAGGCAGAGACCACTTCCTTCCACTTGCTACGGTTCGTACACACATCTTTTGCTTCCTCTACTTTCATCAGTGCTCTCATACATGCTCTTCGGTTGTTGGTACTTTTGACCTGGCCTTTCTTCAAAACAATGTTGATCTGATCGAGATATGTTCTCCGAGGTCGACCTCTACCGATTTGCCCATTCACACTCGCCTTATAAATTTGTTTCGTCAATCTTCCTTCATCCATCCTTTCTACGTGTCCAAACCATCTAAGCATTCCTTTATCTATATTTGTGACCACATCTTCTTTTACACCACAGCGTTTTCTTTTCTCACTATTCTTAACTTTATCCAACCGAGTCACTCCGGCTATACTTCTCAGACTACTCATCTCCGCAGCATTAATCCTATTTTCATGCTTCTTCTGCCAAACCCAATATTCACTACCATACATAAGTGTAGGAACCAACACACCTCTATGCACCGCCAGACGTGCCTTTTTTGACACTTTCTGGCTATTCATAAAGCTATGCAGTCATACTAAATATATAAGAAATATTATAAGTATTGGAATAAAGTATTTATAGAACGACATACACTACTGATTGCATATGATTATTATTCTTAATTTATTTCTGTAATATGTACATGTCGACCTTTGTCGGTCGACCTCGGCGAACATCGATCTCGATCAGATCAACATTGTTTTAAAGAAAGGACAGGACAAGAGTACCAACAACCGACGAGCATGTATGAGAGCATTGATGAAAGTAGAGAAAGTAAAAAAAGTGTGTAAGAACCGTAGCAAGCGGAAGGAAGTGGTCTCTGCTTACCCTTATGGAAAAAAGGCGTGACTTTATGTATGTATGTATGAAACCCCACAGTGGAGGTTTTTCAGGTGTACACTATAGTTTTAAATAAATTAAGTTTAATGAACGTAACAATGCAACAAAAATTTTTTTTTGTAGATCACCTTTTTTTCAGCGGTTTTCTAGTAAGGTAAAATTAAATTAAATGGAAAATACTTATCATGAGATATCTAAATTAAGAACATTGTGTTTACAAAAACATATCCCTATGTACATAAAAAACACTAATGTAAGCAATATTAGCAACTGAACAAATCATAATTGCATCTTTTAAATGATATTGTGAACGGTTAAGTCCACCAATAATGAAATTTGAAAAACAACAGAAAAAATATTGCAAACCTATTTGTTATTCATTAAATAAATACATTTTTAATGTAAAAAAAAATCCATATTTGTTACTAAAAACTGATGAGCTATTATAATATGGCAATTACAGCCAGATATACAACACCTTTTTTACGAAACAAAAGCCCTATTAAGTAAAGTAACTCTAGTAATTCTTACTGGTTGTCTCAGAAAAAAATGTCAGCTTTAAAAAAATATAATAAAATGGTAGTAATAGTAGTAGTATGAGGATTTTCTCTTAAAAATCACATTGAACATATAATGTACATTTGGTCTAAACTAGATCTACGCCGAACTAATGATGTTTTAACTCTATCCAGGGAGTCCATTGGAAATGCGATCGCGGCCATAACAGGTCACTGGGCAGGTGGATCCCATGCACGGTGCATGGGAATCGCAGGGCTACAACACGACTTCTGTAGAAGCTGTCACGATGAGGAAGAGGAGTAAACAATGGTACATCTTCCCTGTCACTGCCCTGCCTAGACAGAAAACGGCTTTCTATACTAGGCAACCGAACTTTGATGATTTATCTTATCTAAACTCAGTTAGCATCAAAGACCTTACACTTTTTATTAAAAGTTTCAACTGGTTCTCACGGTAGAGGGGGCACCACCCCGAATACGTTTTTTTTACCGTTCAACTCTTCACGAAACGCTGTTTTGTAGTGTTCTCATGGAACTTGATTAACTTGAATTCTTTTAGTTTGTGCTGCATCTTCTTCTTGAAGTGCCTTCTCCATTCAATGAAGATCGGCAACAATTTTGGCAAATTCGTCTCTGTCCTGGGCTCTTCTTAGCAGGGAGTTTGAGTTTAAGCCTATCCAATCCCTTATGTTTTTCATCCAAGAGCACTGTCTACGTCCAGGACCACGTTTTCCCTCAATCTTGCTCTCCATAATCAGTTGCAGGAATCTGTATTTGTCCTGTCTCATGACATGGCCAAGGTAAGCAGTCTTTCGCTTTTTTATGGTCGCGAGGATTGTTCGGTCGCTTTTCATCCTATGTAAGACCTCTTGATTGGTGGTATGATCGGTCCATGGAATACGCAGCATTATGCGGTATACCCACATCTCAAATGCTTCCAGCTTGTTAATGCTGCTGACTTTTAGCTTCCAGGCCTCGACTCCATACAGTTACGTGGAATACAGATAACATCTAACGAAGTTAAATCTTATGCTTAAATTAAGTGTTCTGTCAGTTAATAGATTCCGCATTTTAATAAAGTTATCTCTCGCTTGCTTTATGCGGGATCTTATTTCTATCTCAGGATCCAGGTCCTGCTGATCCAACTTCCCAGATACTGAAAACTTTGGTAAGACAGTGTCTGTGCAACAGAAGGTACTTGCTACTAACGCTCCCAGCTGCTAAGAAGGTCTGTACGGTTTACAAAAGGTAAATTTTATATTTGAATATTACAATAAAAATAGATAAAATTTTGTCGCGCCACTGATTTTGTGGCTAGTGAATGTCCTGACAACTCCATGAATGTAGAGTTTCCGTCATCCACTAACCGACGATAATTTTAAAACCCTAATTTTAATATGGGACACCTCGTATAAGTTGCTGACGAAAATGGATATGACGAACTATTTATTTTGTTTGACTAATTGTAAATAAAATATATTTAAATATTTTTAAATATTACCTAAAAAGTAAAAATGGGTACCTAAATAGTTATTTTGAATAATTATCTTTTAGTTATTATTTAAAATTCTTATTTTTTACGCGTAAGTTGTAAATAATATCAATAATTCATTATTCAATTCCTAAAATAAGTGGAATATTCTGTTGGTACGATAAATAATCCTTTAGTTTTAATCGTTATTTTTTAATTAATTAAAAATTCTACAAATCTCACTTTACAAGTAATTTGTATTTAATCTTATTTATAATAAAAAAACTTCTTTCATATAAAATAAGTTTCGATTTCGTAAACAATATAATAGGTATACCCATGTTGACAATATTTAAAACTTTATTGTAACGTAGGAGTTATTTTAATTTATTTTTTTGAAATCATTATTGTTTTATTTTGTTTGCTGTTGCTATTGTTTGATTGTTTTATCTTTTGAAATTATAAATGTAATAAGTCCAGAAATGTTGGTAAAATGAAACAAAATTTTATGAATTTTATGAATTCGAATTCATTTATTTGCACCTAGTTTTTTTATAATAATTAGGGATGACAAAATCGGGCTTGGTCTTGCGATTTTGCAAGATCAAGATTAAGAACATGATCATACAAACACTGGCAAGACCAAGACCGAATGAACAAGAACAAACCCAAAGACCAAATTAGCAAGACTAAACTAAAAATTGTAACTACCGTTGTAAACGTGATATATAAGAATTTTTGTCAAAAAAGGTTTGAGAAGTTGTTTGAAGAATATTGACTTCAAGAGCCAGTAGGAGATGCATCAATAAATGAAGAGAGGAAGATGAAGACGCTTTAGATTTCAACAAATTATATTCAGCTCCATCTTCTTCGTCAGCTTCTAAACTCTCAAAAAAAGAATTAGAACAGTATTTGATTCAGCCTAGAGCTATAAGCAATGAAGATTTTTTACATTGGTGGAAACGTCATGAGCTTCAATTTTCGATTTTGACAAAAATGGCTCGAGATTTTTGTCAATTTCGGTTACACCTGACCCAGCTGAGATGAAGTTTTCAAAAGCATCGCAATAGATAACTAGTCGGCTCAATGGCTTTTGTGCATCAATTTGTGGTCAAATAAAAAATAATAAATATGTAAGTACTAGAGATGACCTGTCCGAATAATTCACACCGATAGTGATCAGTTACGTAATATAATAAAGTAGAAATAAGTTAATAGGTTAATTGTGGTTAAAACTTTTTTAAATATAAATTTTAAAATGTAGTTTTTTAACTAAAACTTATTTTTTATCGTTAGAGGAACAATAATTTTCAAAATGGCGTATCAAACATTAATATTTCATGTAAAAACCGACTCTGACCCTGTAAAGAGCATTAACATATTTTCAGAAACTACAAAACCATAAAATTCACAAAACAAATTGTTTACTCGTCAAACAAGTTTTTCGGAAGTGATTATTTTGAGATTTGTATGAACTTGTATAGTGTGAAACAGTAAAAAATATCGAAGAGCTAGGGCTGTTTAAATTGTAACATTGCTGGACAATGAAATCACCACGATGTGGCGAGACAATTAAATGTTAGTCGTTCCACTATGCAAATAACACACCAACGGTTTGTTGTGACCGGCTCTTATCACAAAGCAGCCTTCAACAAGCTCATGAAGGTTAAGGGAAAATGGTCTGACATCTTGTAGTCCAACCACAGGAACTTTTTAAACGCGCGACCTAGCACGGCAAAAATGGTAACAACTTACATTAAAGAAGTAAGAGGAAAAATAAACTAGACCAGCAGATTACTCAGATCCTAAATTCGAGACTAGCTCAAAAAACGTGTAAGACGTGAAGGTCTCCGATTGGCACTTATTGAAAAATGGACCAATTTGCAGACATCAAGAACGTGCTGATTTCTAGGTAAAATCGAATGAGAATGTCATCCATAATCCAGGTGGCACACCACTTCTATTCTTGTCCACTAAGTTCAATTATTGTAATGTTAACTGCAACATATGGCACGAAAACGCTAACGTTAACGAAGAAGAATGCTCAAAAAATACAGGTGATGCAACGAAAAATGGAAAGACCAATGCTAGGAATCAAACTTTCTAACAAAATCCCTAATCGAACCATACGAAACAAAACAGGAGTACGAGACGCCGTTGAGACCATTCTACATCTGAAATGGAACTGGACACGCCACGTAGCCAGAATGGGAGATGGTAGATGGACGAAAAATATTGTAGAATGGCGACCAAGATCAGAAGCTTTTAGAAGTAGAGGCAGACCACCCACACGCTGGACAGATAACATAAAACGGATTGCGGAAAACTGGATCCAATCTTCACAAGATCGAAATACGTGGCAAAATTTGAAAGAGGCTTTTGTTCAACGGAGGACAGTATAAGCTCAATATGATGATGATGAAACTGCAAGTGGAACTGTTCAATAAATTTTATAATTTCTTTACTTACTTTTCATTTGTAACTCATGATAAAGTCGGATGACCTGCTAAAAGAATAGTAAATATTTTAGGAGGCCCGTTTTATATGACGCGCAGTGTAATATTACCGCAAATTAATCTGTTTAGTCATAAACGTACAGTTTTTATACACAGTGTTTATCGTTGTTTATAAAAATAGTAATTCATTCAATATTGCATTTTATTTGAAACCCACAAAGGTCGTCACAAACATAACGAACTTATTTGTTTTTTCAAGGTCTTAATCATTATCACAACTATTTTTGGTTGTCGATTAGGTTGGCTACGCAACTCGAATTTTTATGAGATAATAGTTCATAATTGTTGCAATTTTATGTGAGACAATTATTAGTAAAAAAAATGAACGTTTCAACTGTAATCAATCAATTATAACGTTATGATTTATTAATTCACACTAAACAAGGTACTACAACCTTTTCAGATATAAATATTACAAACCAACTGGCAAAGTTTCTAATAAAAGATTTTCACATTAAAAAAACTACTAAAATGGAATTGCTAATTGTTGATAAACAACAAGGACACTTTCGTATTTGCCACCATTGAGCGTGGACTAGGAGGGAGTTGATACATGTACATTGTTTGTCCCGAAAAGGTACCGGTAAAAACTTGAATTCCTCATGTTAAGTCTATGAAAAAAATGTTAAATTTTTACTCAACCCAACTTAAGCGCTTAAAAAAATATTTTATTGACTGACACTTGTTTCATACATTTAAACCTAACCAACCCCAACTTTATTTGTTGGATACATTACTTTAAGACTTTGTAGTACCAGTACGTACGATTTTGCACTTGCCACGTCTGAATGAACCAAACGTACCACTGTGTTACCGGGCGTGTTTAATTTGGGCAGACCAGTGTGCTTTTCAAGTGGCCTTGTTGTATTTACAAATATATTTATATATATATATATATATATATATATATATATATATATATATATATATATATATATATATATATATATATATATTGTTTAAAAACAGCTTACTTTCGCTGTATGATACCTATTTTAATATAGGTATATATATATATGTGGGTCGATTATACATCAGATAACAACTACTTCTAACTATATGTCGCGACAGGCAATGAATTACATCCGACGTATAATCGTCAAGCTAACCTATCTTTTATTAAACGAGTTTTTCGCAAATAAAATTTATTGTGGTAAATGACGTCCAGCTAACCTAGGTTGTAGGTTGTAGGGGGGGGGGTTGTAAAGGCTATGCAGCCTCTCAATTACCTCGACTTTTCAAATCTTTTGTGCATAACCCTTAATCTATTCGAGGCCCGGGATTCCAGCTAACCTATCTTTCATTAATAGTTTTTGGGGTCCCTGAGTTTGATAGTGACATTACCAATTTTGTTAGCACCCCTACGAAAGGAGTGGTAAATAAATGGAATATAAAAACTATTAGTAACGCCTAAATTAGTGTCCAATTAATAGTTTTCGGGGTCGCTGAGTTTGATAGAGATATTTTCAAAGCAGGCAAGCCAACGTCTGCCGGGTCTGCTAGTTCTAAATATAATCTTAATCAGCTGAAAAAAATTTATATAAGCGTAGGAAAATCGGAATGAATTTTGTCTCCAGCAGGATTCAAAGCCTGGTTCAACTATTAAAGAGCAGATGCCAACAGCCTGACACACGGATGGTGAAATTGGCTTGGGAAGGAGAAGACCTTTAGGGCGCCCCCGAATGAGGTAGCGAGACAACATCAAAGCGGATCTAAGGACAATTGGGATAGAATACGAGCCAGCAATGATGAAAGATCGGCAACAATGGAGGCGAATAGTACAGTCGGCCAAAACCCACCCCGGGTTGTAGAGACGGTTAGTAGTAGTAATACGAAAGTGTAGCCAACAAACTTGCGTTATAGATTTAAAAGAAAAACAAAACATTTAATTTTTACTGATTTGCTTATCGATTAGATAAAAAATGCACAATGTTATATCAAATGAAAATGTCTTAAACACATAAAATTTTGCCCTTTTCTTTGGCTGTACCGACTGAACGTGTCGCACCCATGTGTTTGCAAGAATTTATTGATGAAATCATTGCCCTTATTCAGAACAATATGCTAGTCTATCATACACACACACACACACATACTACCTTATTTATCGCCCGCCTAACGACTCGTTTGTGATGCGATATTCAAACAAAAAATGCGTGGACGGAGGTTTTTATCACCTAAACGAACTATTAAAGCTTTCCAAAGCTAACTTTTATAGAATGAAAAATATGCTTTGAGAATCGATTCTAACAATTTTTAGTAGGTAGCTATTATTCTGGAAAGCCATGGAAAGATCTGTACCGAATTTATATGTAAAAATTTAAATGGCGACTTTTACTAAAAACTAATGCTCCCAATTTATTTTTTTTAACGCAATAGATTTTTTAGTCCAACACACTCCGAAACCGGTCCATAGGTGGTTACTTCGGATGGATAAATCTAATAGTTCCTTCTCTTACTTAACAAGCATCTGCATATTATTACCCGAAATGGGGTATTATACACGATTATGTATCAGATGTAATTCAATACCTGTCGCGGCATATAGCCAGAGGAGTAGTTGTTTTTTGATACATAATCGACCCAAATGAACCTATAATATAGGTGATATACAGCAAAATTAGCTGATTTTTTTAAAAATCAGTTATACATTTTTCCCATATATATATATATATATATATATATATATATATATATATATATATATTATATGTATATATATATATTATATATATATATATGTATTATATCCACTCAGACAAATGGAAACTTCGTCAAAAAATTATTCTAAAAAATAATAACAACCAGTTTGTAAAAATTTAAAAAATGTACACAGTACAATTTATGTGCGGGAGCGAATATACTAAAATGCGTCCAATTTACAGGATGTTTTATTAAAAATAATTCAAGTAATTAGTTCAATGTTAATCACTCAGAATATTGAAAATTCAACTTAAACATATCGAAAGCTTCTAACGGGCAACATTGACGAACTTTATTGGTAAAGTAAAATTATTAAATTAAATTATTACTTCTATATCATGGTTAGACCATTAATAACTTTAAATGGGTTAGTAACTACGTAATACATATTGATATCAACGTTTTTAATGCGTTTTCGCACCAACCAGCCGACCTAAGCAAGCGCCAGTAAGCCTTTCGCCAAGGAAAGCTAAACAGCTTCTCAAGTTGGACAAGAAAGACTTGAAACTGGTGACGAGACTTCTCACTGGACACTGCCCTCTGAGGTATCACCTGAAAAGATAGGCAAAACAGAGAGTGATAGTTGCCGCTACTGTGAGAACTTCGCTGAAACTTTGCTTTGTGAATGCCCAGCGCTTTTCTATAGGAGGCTCAAGTTTCTGAAAGGGGCCTTCCTAAAGCTCTCCGACGTCAGGAACTTAGCCCACAGGAAACTGATAAACTTTGTACGAAGACTCGTAATCCTGGGCCTCGGATAGATTAAGGGTTATGCAGAAAAGATCTGATAGATCGAGGTACTCGATGAGGCTGCTTAGCCTTCACGCCCCACCCCCCTACAATCTACTATCTACAAACAAGTTCCAGGTACCACGCTAAGTGCGACACGTATGTACTTTAATTCATGTACCTCCTAAACTAATGTAGATCCCATTTTGAAACTTTTTTGGTAAAATTATTAAATGTTTAGCTTTATTTTTTAATTTAAATAATTATAAAAAATAGTCAAAGTTATTAAAATTATGATTTGAAATGTTTACTTCCGGTTTTGTACTGGAAAAGAAAATAAATTTCAAATCTGATTTAAAAATTAAAAAGAGTAAATTTTCTACACAAATTACCACGTTTAATATTTTTTTGAAAATTTGTTTAATTCAAAAATCAGCTTCCAAAAACTCCTTATATTAAATACGTCAATTTTTTAGAAACCCATAACTTGGCCTCAAACAAAAGTGTATTCACGTTCACACCCATCTGGAAGTACCTTAAGGTCTAATATGAACGAATTTCGCAACCTCGCATTTTTGTCGCTGTCCGCTTCACATGAAATGCCCCAAAGGTCAATTACCAATGTTAATCTCAAAAGACACCAAAAGAGTACCAGCACCTAGACTAAAACAGATACCCAGATTATCTTAGCCTTGCTTTTGCTTATCACCAATTATCAATAATTGATATTAAAACGTTTGAAATAACAAGTGATTTAAAGGTGAATCATTTTATGAATTTTGTAATCATTAATTCAGAAGCACCTGCAAACAAATAAACCGTTTGATAACATTTTTTTACTTCCTCACTTTCATCATGATACAAATTTATAACCAATAAAAATGCAAGATCACATCAAAATTCAGTAAATATTAAATGTTGCTATCGGAATGACAAACAAGGATTATAGACTTGGTTAATATATTTTTAATATTTTCCTGAAATATGTACGATTCGGATACAAAAATTTACTAGATCTCTTTTTAAATACTGGACATTGTTTTAGCAGCAAAATAGCACAATACTGGTTGACTCTGATGGTGGCATTATCACTTTAAAAGGTTATGGGGGGAAAAATACATTGTAGGAACCAAAACCAACATTGCACCTAAACAGCAATAATTTGATGAAACCAATTAATATAGTCGAAGTCAGAGATAATTTTTCCTCTTTCACAATTTCGGTACTACAAAGGGTTTATCCTCACTGCACCCTACAGGTAGGACTTTAATTGGATGTTACGATTGACTGTCGTACCAAGACTTGGAACGACAAGTACATACATACAGTCATACATACATACAGTCATACATACATATAGTCACGCCTTTTTCCCGTAGGGGTTGGCAGAGACCACTTCCTGCGGTTCTTACACACATCTTTCGCTTCTTCTACCTTCATCAGTGCTCTCATACATGCTCATCGGTTGTTGGTGCTTTTGACCTGGCCTTTTTTCCAAGAATGTCGTTCTGATCAAGATATGTTCGCCGAGGTCGACCTTTACCAACTTGCCCATTCACACTCGCTTTATAAATATGTTTCGTCAAAAATTTTTTTATCCATCCTCTCTACGTTTCCAAACCATTAAAGCATTCCTTTATCTATCTTTGTAACCACATCTTTTACACCACAGCGTTCTCTTATCTCACTATTCTTTACTGAGTCACTCCGGCTATACTTTTCAAACTACTCATCATCGCAGCATTAATCCTATGTTCATGCTTCTTCTGCCAAACCCAACATTCACTACCATACATTAGTGTAGGAACCAATACACCTCTATACACAGCGAGACGTGCCTTTTTTTAACACTTTCTGGCTATTCATAAAGCTATGCAGTTCCCCATTCACTTGTTTTCCTGCCAACACCCTTCGCTCAATGTCACTGTCATACTTTCTATCTCTGCATAAATACATATAAACGAATTTATGCCTACAATCAAGACTCGATATCGTCTTTATATATATATATATATATATATATATATATATATATATATATATATATATATATATATATCATAAACAAGTGATTTGAATATGTACTCGAACCGAAAATTATTCAAATGCAAGTGGAAGTAGGATCAATCATACAGCACATCTGTAACAGTACGCAAACGAACAATAAAAATTTCAAACAAATCTAATTACATTTTGGTTCGACTTTATAAATCCCCTTTGTAGTAGTTCAAGGAATCAATTTCTCTCTATTAAAATTGAAAATTTAATATTTTGCCGCGAACACCATTCCACTCGAACAATAATTTACTTTATGGAATAAACATAAACAGCAGAATATATCCGTTTGTTTATTGTACTTTTTTGACCAAATTGTGAAACATGTTTTGCAAGATTAAAAAAATCCATGCGCTAGAATTGTTTATCACAAACATAAATAAACGAGGGAGGGCTTTAAATATTTACATTCATACAAATAGTCATGCTTTTTTCCGTAGGGGTAAGCAGAGAACACTTCCTTCCACTTGTTTCTACACACATCTTTCGCTTCTCCTACTTTCATCAGTGCTCGCATACATGCTCGTCAGTTGTTAATACTGAACTGACATCATCTTTTTTTTTTAAGTCAAATTACAAGAAATACTTTGGAAACACTCAAATTATTTGACCATTTCTTTATACTGAATTGACAAAATGATCAGGGTAGAATTATTTGGAAACTAATCTTATTAACACCAAAAGCTTCCTGGAAAGTCTAATAAATGCATACTTCACAGTAAGTCACACAGCGATCCTTTTTTAAAATTAAAAAATAAAAAACCAAGTTTTGTAGACAAAATAAATATAATTATTTGATTAAAAAAATGGCTAAACGGAACATGAACTTATTCTACTTATTCTACAGAGTCTATCCAGTTCCGCAGTTAATATTTTTTAATTTTGTTATGTTTTACAAATAAAATGTTACCTTTTAACTATTATATTAAACTAAATTTGTTATCGTGTTAAAAATAAAAATTATTTTGAATTATTGTAGATTAACCATTTTTTATACAGGCATTTTCAACGACATAGGTACAAAATATATTTTTTATTACCTCGTAGAGATATTACTGGTTAAGCAGAGAGAAGACAACAAAAAGAAAAGGATAGAAGACTCCTACAGAATTCACTACTGACAGAAATGCTTTTTTTTAAAGATTCTCTGTCTTTTGCCAAGTTGCTTACTTACTACTTAATTAATTAAATGTTCAAACTGATGACCGCCTGCTTCCATACAATAATACAGATTTTGTTTACATTCCGAAGAATTTCCGGAGTAACTCGACAGCACTCGTCAACGATTTTTTGACGCAAATCTTCCAACGACTCTGGTTGTGTTTTATAGATTTTACTTTTCAGATGTCCCCACAAAAAGAAATCGAGGGGCGATAATACTGGCGATCGTTGAGGCCATTAAATGCTGCATCTTCTCCCAATCTAAAGCCATGGAAAAGTTTGGTCTAAATACTGACGAACAATCGCCGCATAATGCGGAGGGTCACCGTCCTGTTAAAATTAAAAATGATCGTCATACTGTGGATTATTTTCAAATAAAGTTTAATATTTAAAATCTAATTTCTCAATAAGTAATGGGCGGAATTTTAAAATAATTTAAAAAGACTATTGTATAGAAAATTGTAAGAGCTTTCAAAAGACATCTTATTCGACCCCTAATGTCATTTAAAAATTTTGAGGTAATTCTTACCCTCGCTTGAGGTTGAACGGAAAAGAGTGTCCCCCTTTAATAAAAAATCGACGGGTCTGAGCGTTTTTCTAAAATGGCCCTGTTTCGTTTTCGGTTGGCCACCCTGTATTTTTATTATATTTGCAAAAACAATTTTTTGTTACAACACAGCTTTTACTTTCAAACATATTGAAATATTATCAAAGCTTTATATCCAAATAAACTTGTGCTTATTTTTAAACTTAAGGAAGTTGCTTGTTACTATTAATTAAATTTGTACTACCAGCTTTGTAATGAATTACCTGTTTTTAAAATACATGACTTGGAAGTAAATAGAAAATGTTATTAAAAATTATTTTTAGGGGTTACACTAAGTCGAGATTTTCAACAAATCGAATGGCTAGATAATTTTTTTGTACTCTTAAAAATATTTTAAACGCAATAAATACCATTTTAAAATTTAAAATTGTTTTGAAGTTATAACGCCGTACTGTTTTTTTATTAGACTACGTTCATGATTTATGTTTTGAACTTAAAATTTCGATAAAATCAGAGATTTTTTCAAACATCTGTCATTTCTACAAAAAAAATTAAAAAAATCTTTTCCTGTCGTAGTAATTACCTTTCTAAATGAGGAAAAAATTATTTTTTATTTTTTAAACGGTTCCTGACAGAGAAAATAAGTACACAATCAGCAAGGATTTTCAAAAGATAATCCATCATCCTCCTTGATGGCTTATATCCGTTATTTTTTAATATTTTTTTTCGTTATTTTAAATTAATCATAAAATTTCTATGAATATACGTAAAATAAAAACTATTTTATATATTTAATAGCTGCGTCAATTTTTTTATTTGTACCTATACATATTTTACCGGAGCCAAGGTGATCTAACCCCTTAAATACACGGTATTTATGTTAAAAATATCATTTTTTATGGATTTGATATTAGTACATAAAGTGAGCACACAAATACCAAAAAATTCGCACACACATTAAGATTGCAATTTTGTAAGTGTAGACAAAAATAACACTTCCAATGTATATGGGCCTTTTACCGTGCTAGGCAAGCAAACAAAATATTCAAGGCTCCAACTTGCAATGTATATGATTTTAGAAATTATGAAAATTGAAAGAGTTTTGTAGGTATAGTAGGTATGTTTCTTTTATCTACACTTTTTACACTGTAGTGACTGACTGTGTTCAGTGTATTCGGAAAGGGGAAAAGTGTACACTTTATTATTGTAGAGTGGGGGGAGGGGGGTTAAAGTTTACCATTTTTTTCAGATATTCAATTCTCCGATTTTGCTGAAAATCTAATCAGTTTTAAGTTGCGTAATTATGCGTCGAATACAATTGGTCCAACGTCGATATCATTTTTTGTTATCGAGATAATCGAGACGAAAAATAATTCCGAAATTTTACCATTTTTTTTAATTTTTTGATTCTCCATAAAAAACAGCTTGACCGATTTTGCTGAAAATTTAATCAGTTCTAAGTTGCGTAATTATGCGTCGATTGCAATTGGTCCCACGTTGATATAATTTTTTGTTCTCGAGATAACAAAAAATAATTCCGAACGCACATACGAACATTGTACGAACATACACACACACACACACAGACGTCCACTTAAAAATTATTGTATTCGACTCTGGAGACCTTGAAGTGTGGAGATATGTCAAAATTCGGGATTCGCAAAATCGGACCCATTACTATAACTTTCACTGGGAAGTTAATAATACATAAAATAATATTCCTTGTATAAAGCTTTGCCTCTCTGCCGATTTCGATAACAATTGCTAAACTTACAGTGAAATAATTAGCAAAAAATGGAAACAAAATTTTAAATTTGACGCTTTGTATCTTTTTCCACAGCAACATTCTATTAAGGAATATTTGGTCCTATCGTCATATTTTGGTTCAAATCACCCGCCCTTAGCCTATTTCCCAATAGTTATAAATCACACTGTATACAACGAAAAGGTAATGGACCCAAAAATTTAAATTAATCCTCTCTAAAAATAAGTGCCTATAAATAGGTTAAGTTTAATAGTTTTATCAGCGGGAGGCTTGATCCTCATTGGATTTAATTTTGGTAATTAAAATTAAATATTTTACAATTTTTATCAAAATTCTACTGACGTTAATTTCGATAAAAAAATTTATAATTTAAAAAATAACGCAATGTAACGACAACAGTTTGATAAAATTATTTTGAAGAGAATAAAACAAATAAAATTACATCCAAAAACACAAAGGATATTTTTACCAAACATGTGTGATGCAAAGGCAAAAACAATAAATTTTTGTTTTATTACCGAAGTAATTTCTAAACATACTCCAATTGAAAAAACAAATAGAAAATATTTGCTAAACAGAGTTATTTTAGACTTTCAAGGAGCAATACAACGAAATGGCACTTGACCCATAAATAAAAACATTGATATTGATAAAAAAATTATTTGGGCAATCCTAATTGAAACTCGTGGACATACTTGAGCTTTGAATGAAAATAAATGATTCTAATTTATTGTATCGAAAAAGAATAAATTTGGTATGAAAACTTGCCCTAGCATTATTAAAGATCAACATAGAACTCATCAAATATCTAGAGAAATTTAAGATAATTCATGACAGACAATATGGATTTCGACAACTTCGGTTTACTGGAGATTTGCTGGCTTATGTCACTCAGCTCTGGACAAACACTATTGAGAAGTTTGGTAAATCCCGTGCAATAGCATTAGATATATCTAAAGCCTTAGATCGCGTTTGGTACCACGCATTGTTAAGCAAATTATCTGCCTACGGTCTCCCAACCAAATTGCGTCAATGGCTCATGAGACGACAGCACACTTGTCTCAACTTTCACTTTCCTATCGACCACTTTCGGTGAATGAAACAAATAGACTCAGGCAGCAACAGGTTGACTTCATTAATAGAGATCTAGAAGCAATCGTCGAGAAGGGAACCAACAATCTTGTTCAGTTCAACGCCCAGAAAACACAAAGCGCCACGTTTTCCAAGAAAGTGAATTCCTTAAATCATTCCATCACAATGTCCGGAAATACCCTTGAATCAAGTCCCTCCATTCAATCTAGGAAGGATATAATTTCTATTCTGTTCGCCAGCTGTGTTAATTAAACGCAACTCTGTCTCATCTTTCTGTTTACATCCTTAATCAATAAAGCTGTGTCATTTACTAGCTTTGTAAATCCTGAGAATTTATTAAATTTTACAAACCACAAATTTTAAAATTAATCAGATTAATCAGAATAACCACTTAAAAATATTTTATACACTGTTTTATCAATCTAAAACGAGGTTTAATGAAAGAACAACACAAAATCTTGTGGCTCAAGTAATCGTGAGAAGACTTATTATTAAAAGTTGTAAAGGGTTGTAAGTAAAAGATTTTTTTCTATGATCGTAATACAACTTAATCGATTGAATCATCACTGCAGCGTTTCATCAATAATAGATCAATAAGTACTTTGTTTTATTGCTAGTAAACCGTATTTGTGTGGGCAAGTGATTAATTATTGACAAAGTTTAAACAAATATTTATTGTCTGAACGATTTTAACACAGAAGTTACTAATCCTTACAGAGACAACTGGTCTTCAAAGAGGTTACTCATTTTTCCAGAAGTTCTATAACCAGAGGGATTGTCCGAAATATCTTCACTGAGATTACTTTTTAACATTCATCATTTATATGACTGAGGATACACCTTTAGCATCAGAAAAATCTACGCTTTCAACAAATAATTAACCTTAAGGAAACTTATTGCCTGAAGAAGGATTTTTAAAGAGAACACTATTAATCAATAATTAATTCTTGGATTACTAATTGCCTGAAAAGGAATGTTCCCAGAGAATTCGTTTTTAAAGAGGGTTACTCATCATAGAGGTTCTTTTACCAGCGGGATCTTCACGAAGATTTCCTGGACATTTTAAAAAAATCTTTACTTAAAAATATCATCCATTGTCTGGATCCACAGCGGTTACTTGTTTATTATCCAAACAACCTACTCTTTTAATTATAAGAATTTTATCCGCTACACTTTGGTGTCGTGACAGAGAATTTTTTCGTTACACTTTTAAAAGGAATTTTTTTGTTGCTGTTGCAGAGGAGGAGAAAATCCTTTACGGAGAGGTTATGAGTCTAAACCCTCAAGGTCTACTGTGAGACTTCACTGACCGTATCAGGTCTATTTACTAAAAACTCCACCCCCATTTAAATCCGTCTGGCTATTGCCTCCGGAGACACTTATGCCTTTTGGCCCATTGTATCTTTCCTATGTGTTTTTGTATCATTGTACAATGGAGACCCGACACGCAGACCGCCCGCCAAGGACCCGGAAACAGTAAAACACAAACTGCGCCGCCGCGAGGCACCGGACCGAAAATGACAGGCAATCCCAGGAACCTAGAACCACGCTGCACCCAATCCAGTACCTTCATACCTTGTACAAGATTTTACAAGTTTTGTACTGGGTGGGAACAATGTAGCCGCCCAAGAACCGCCCAACCTCCCCAGCACGCGCTTCACCGCCCCCGGATCAAGTCCTCCATTATACAATCCCTTAGTTATCCTTAGCTGATTTCTGTTCCACGGTTATAGTTCTGCTATCCTTTTATGGCACGGTCCTTTAATTGTATTATTTCACGTGTTTGTTTCCTGGTATGCTTTTCCAGTAGTTTTTGTATTTTCCCAAGGCGCACTACATACGATTTCTAATGACTATATCCAAATCACGAAACATCAGTGTCATTACTTTGAAAGGTTTTTTATTATTACTCTTTCATAATTTTTGAACATTACACGATAATTTTTAAAATGGAATAATTTTTACAATGGAATAATTTTTTTTATTTGATGATACAAACACTATTTTTTTTTTTTGAAAATAGTCGCAAAAACGGTAGACCTATCGTGTGGGCCGCGGACGGCCCGCACTGCGACTATTAGAAGGGGAAGGGATTATAGAAAGGAAATGATCGTGGACACGCTTTTTAAAAAGTTGCAGGTCATAGTTCTCTGGAAAAACTGATTTTGGAAGCTTATTCCATTCCGTAGAAACCCTGTAAAAGAAGGATTCTTAATGAAGATTGGTCCTTGTAGTGTCAATCTTAAGAGTAAATGGGTGAGACTGATCAGCGCGCCGAGTTCTTCGGCCGAATGTGGCCAATGGTGGTACAAGAGTTTTTATTTCTCTGGAGCATCTGCCATGGAAATATCTGTAGAGCAATGACTGGTCTGCATTAATGACAGTATCCAGATCAAGGGCCATTAATATTATTTCATTTAAAAGTCTTTTATCGTTACTCTTCAACATTACACGATCATTTAAAATTGAAAAAAAATTTATATTTAACGATGAATTGATAGTAATTATAGTGCATTACTCGTATTTAACGAACATTATTGATGCCTGTATCCAGATCACGAGCGAATAATATCATTATATTGATTAGTTTTTTATCATTACTCCTTCATTACTTTTCAACATTACACGATCATTCGAAATGGAATTACTTTTTGTGTTTGACGATAAATTGAGATTAATTACGGCGCAATCTAAACGAACATTATTTACTGCTCGAACAAGGAAAATGAACAATTGCTTTCGTTAGCAAACGATAGACTAAAGGGCGTCTTACTTATATTTTTTTATTTTTAAAACCATACATTCAAATATAATTGTTCTGAACGAATTTGCAGTTAAAAAAAGCGAATCTCATAAATTACCTTAAAAATATTCACTATTCACGACCCACGATAATGAGTAGTTTATCACGATTCATTGTTTTTTGTAAACGACTTGGTTATTTTGAATTAAAATGGTTGTTTAAACATTTATATGCATTTCATTTAATGGAAAATGTTGGGCGTTTCGTTTATATTTGTGCAGGAATTGTACATAATCAGATTATTCTCGAGTTTAAATTTATCCCATTATTTTTACAAAACAAAATGAAACGTAAGGCATTTACAGCATCGGAAAACGATCTATTAGCTACAGGAAAAATATCATGTAAAAACAATTAACGGTAAAAACGACATAAATTATTTTCTAACTTCTTTTATTCACTGACTAATTCAAATCGAGCAAGATCACGAATTAAACAAATTCATACATACAATACATAAAGTCACGCCTTTTTCCCATAGGGGTAGGCAGAGACCACTTCCTTCCACTTCCGCTACGGTTCGTACACACATCTTTTGCTTCCCCTACTTTCATCAGTGCTCTCATACATGCTTGTCGGTTGTTAGTACTCTTGACCTGGCCTTTCTTCAAAACAATGTTGATCTGATCGAGATATGTTCTCCGAGGTCGACCTCTACCGACTTGTCCATTCACACTCACCTTATAAATTTGTTTCGTCAATCTTCCTTCATCCATCCTTTCTACGTGTCCAAACCATCTAAGCATTCCTTTGTCTATCTTTGTGAACACATCTTCTTTTACACCACAGCGTTTTCTTATCTCACTATTCTTAAATTTATCCAACCAAGTCACTCCGGCTATACAATTCTCAGACTACTCATCTCCGCAGCATTAATCCTATTTTCATGCTTCTCCTGCCAAACCCAACATTCACTACCATACATAAGTGTAGGAACCAACACACCTCTATGCACCGCCAGACGTGCCTTTTTTGACACTTTTTGGCTATTCATAAAGCTATGCAGTGCCCCATTCATTTGTTTTCCTGCCAAAACCCTTCGCTCAATGTCACTGTCATACTTTCCATCTCTAGTAAATTTTGAACCCAAGTACACAAATTCATTAACTTGTTCCAATGAAGCAAGAAATGCCTTTTTAACGAGGATTGCGGCGAATATTTAATAACGTTCAAGCATACACTACGCAACGAGGTCAACTTAAAAAGACATTATTAGGTGATAACAAATATTCAGAATAACGATGGACTATTTCAAGGTGCACGAATGACAATACACGTGACCAAAGAATTTGTTCTTTGAGTAAAGCACTTTTGAAGCAACGGAGGAGATAAGTTAAAATGTGAAGATTTTGTACAAATGTGAAAAAAAATATATGATTTACAATGCAATCGAGAGGTCGGATCTGCTGGCCGAAATGTTCAGCTCTAACTCAACCCTCGATACCAATGGAAAACAACCCCCAACGATACCTAGAATAAACGCATCAATGCCTGAGGTCGCTATCCGCCATCGCACTATCAGGAAAATCCTACGAAATCTTGACTCTAATAAGGCAATAGGACCAGATGGAATTCCGACAATTGTCCTGAAGACCTGTGCTCAAGAGCTCACCCCAGTTCTCTGTAGACTCTTCAAGTTATCATACAGCAAAGGAGTATTTCCGTCCATGTGGAAAAACGCTATAAAGTCCAACCGATTCCAAAAAAAGGAAAGAAGACTATTCTGCAAATTATCGCCCTATTGCATTGCTCTCAGTCATATCCAAAGTTATGGAAAAAGCGATTAACACACAACTTATCAAATATCTGGAGAAATTTGATATAATTCATGACAGACAATATGGATTTCGACAACTTCGGTCTACTGGAGATTTGCTGGCTTATGTCACTCAGCTCTGGACAAACACTATTGAAAAGTTTAGTGAATCCCGTGCAATAGCCTTGGATATATCTAAAGCCTTTGACCGCGTTCCGGTTAAGCAAATTATCTGCCTGCGGTCTCCCAACCAAACTGCGCCAATGGCTCTTGAGCTTCATGCAAGATCGCTCCTTACATTTGGCAGTTGACGGTATTTCTTCTGATGCGTTTAAAACCAATGCCGGGGTCCCCCAGGGTTCCATCCTGTCCCCCACCTTATTTCTTTTACACATCAACGACCTCTTGAAAACCACCACGAACCCCATTTACAGTTTCGCAGACGATAGCACACTTGTCTCAACTTTCACATCCTATCGATCACTTTCGGTGACTGATACAAATGGACTCAGGCAGGAACAGGTTGATTCCATTAATAGAGATCTTAAAGCAATCGTCGAGTGGGAAACCAACAATCTTGTTCAGTTCAACGCCCAAAAAACACAAAGTGCCACGTTTTCCGAGAAAGTGAATTCCTAAAATCATTCCATCACAATATCCGGAAATACCCTTGAACCAAGTCCCACCATCTTGATTTTGGAAGTCACGGTGTCCAATAATATGTCTTGGCATGACCATGTTGCAAGCCAGAGGCTAGGTTTTCTGTGGAAAGCCAGAAAGTTTTTTACTCCTGATCAACTGTTGACGACGTACAAGGCTCAAATCCGACCTCTACTGGAGTATTGCTCGCACATTTGGGGTTCAGCACCAAGGCATTCTCTTCGTCTTCTAGATTCCATTCAGAAAAGAGCCATTGGATTGATAAACAGCTCAACTCTCACAGATACCCTTTACCCTCTAGAAGAGGGTAGAAGAGTTGCAGACCAGTCATTACTTTACAGAAATTTCCATGGCAGATGCTCCAGAGAAATAAAAACTCTTGTACCACCATTGGCCACATTCGGCCGAAGAACTCGGCACGCTGATCAGTCTCACCCATCTACTCTCAAGATTGACACTACAAGGACCAATCTTCATCGAGAATCCTTCTTTTACAGGGCTGCTACGGAATGGAATAAGCTTCCAAAATCAGTTTTTCCAGAGAACTATGACCTGCAACTTTTTAAAAAGCGTGTCCACAATCATTTTCTTTCTATAATCCCTTCCCCTTCTAATAGTCGCAGTGCGGGCCGTCCGCGGCCGACACGATAGGTCTACCCTTTTTGCGACTTTTTTAAAAAAAAAAAAAATATGTATTCTAACCGGTTGACCAGCACAAAATATAACAGATAGTCGCGATGAATAATCAAGTATTCAACAAGACCGCTGTAGAATATTCCCATTCCTACGTGCCACCACTCTAGCTAGCTAAAAGTAGGGACACATGTAGAGTGGTTTTGTTTACTTTGTTATTGCGACAATCTATCTATATTGTTACGATTTTTTGAGTCCGTCTCTGTCGACCTTGCCGACGGCGCCGACCGAATTTGGGGTTAATATTTAGTGAGCATAGAAGACACTGGATAATTCGAGAAATTAGTGGACCTTAATTCGAACACTGACGATTTTTCGAGAACGATGATTTAGAACTATAAAAAGGACAGCGGTCGCAAAGAACTTTAGTTTTTAAAAAGTGTTATGTTAAATTTAAATAGTTGTAAAAGTTGTAATTAGTTGAATATCTAAGTTGTATCCAAGTGATTTTTAAAAGTAAAGTTTATTGTGTAAAAGTATTGAAATAAAAATGGTTTTGTTACTGTATCGAGAGTTTTAAATTACCGAACCCAAAAAAGAAGTAAATTTCGTAACAATATAAATAAAAATAAATGTTTCTTTGTAAGTTTGTCCTCTATGCGTTTCTAAACCATTCATCCTATTGTGATGAAACTTTGGTGAGTTGTTCTGCGAATAACCACGAGGGTTCCTGGTCCAAAAACCTATAAAACGCTCAGTGGAATGTTCTAGAATGCTCGGCCGAATTTGAGATATTGAGACATGGAAAGTTCTAGAAATGTGTGGAAAGTTTTAGAAATTCGTAGAAAGATATAGAATGCTCTGGAATTTGGTCGAACATTCTAGAAAGTTTCGTGAAATATTTTAGAATGTTACGGACATGACTCGAATTTTGTCGAACTTCCTCGAATCGTAAATGAGAGGGTAAGCACGACCACAGAATAAAAGGGGGAGAGAGCTACCGCATTTGGAAACTCCCGAGCAACACCGGATAAAACAGCTAAGAGTATATATCGTTCACATGCATTGTATATCCTATATTCCGTTAATTTTCTTCCACATCTGTATGTACAGTTGTATTTACTGAAAATGATTAGTTTTTGCCATATTTACGTAAATCAGGCTTTTCCTATCGACGCCTATAGACAAAAACCAAAACGTATAAAATGTAATAATGTGATTTTAATGTATTAGAATATTTCTATAACGCAAATTTTTTAACTCTACGTAACCAATAACAGTAATAAAAACAGAAAACTATAATTAATATTTAATTATAATTTAATATTTATGATTAATTGTTTGGTCTAAAATGTCTTTTATATATTTCTTTTAAAGCAGTTATCATGCTGAAAGACAAATGAGTCATTTGGCTATAGTTGTCCAACAGATGGGAGCATTATATTTTCCAAAACAGAGACATAATGGTCGGCGTTAAAACTTCCCTCCAATCGCCAGCAGACACCAAATCCATTAACACTTATCCAACCCCATACATTTACTGAAAATCGCTCAGGTCTGAAAGCAACATCGCTAGTGTAGCGTTCTTTGAATCGTGTATTGTCTGGTCGGTAGACACGAATTTTTCCATTATATGTTGACAGCATTTTTTGCAGTTTCAAAAGGATTTGCCCTTATATGTCCCTGAAATGCATCATCTTGTTCAGGGACGGAAATGCGTGCCGGACCAGTACCAACTTTTCTTGCCAAAGACTCCTCTTAAATCTAACGTTGCTTAATTCTTGAAATAGTGTTTTTGCTCCTTCCGGTAAAGTTTGCTAATGCACGTATTGACCGCCCATCTTCAATTCTGACTATTATTTGAGATTTTTCATTTTTAGTTAAATGACAAGGCATTTTGAAAATTTTTGACACTGACAGGCTTTTCAACCATACATTATTTTTAAGTCAAATTCAATCAAAACCGATTTACACTACAATAATTTTAGTGTACCGATTTTCTATGAATACTCTGTAGATATACTTTGCTTTAAGGTAGACCTTTATGCACATTTTATATACTTGTAAAAATACTAGACTATATTAGGTCTTAAACAAAAAAGGATTAATAAAAAAACTTACCTATTGTAAATTCTACACGTGGAATTGTTAATTCGTTTATCGCTGACAGGCTTTTCAACCATACATTATTTTTAAGTCAAATTCAATCAAAACCGATTTACACTATAATAATTTTAGTGTACCGATTTTCTATGAATACTCTGTAGATATACTTTGCTTTAAGGTAGACCTTTATGCACATTTTATATACTTGTAAAAATACTAGACTATATTAGGTCTTAAACAAAAAAGGATTAATAAAAAAACTTACCTATTGTAAATTCTACACGTGGAATTGTTAATTCGTTTATCGCTGACAGGCTTTTCAACCATACATTATTTTTAAGTCAAATTCAATCAAAACCGATTTACACTATAATAATTTTAGTGTACCGATTTTCTATGAATACTCTGAAGATATACTTTGCTTTAAGGTAGACCTTTATGCACATTTTATATACTTGTAAAAATACTAGACTATATTAGGTCTTAAACAAAAAAGGATTAATAAAAAAACTTACCTATTGTAAATTCTACACGTGGAATTGTTAATTCGTTTATCGCTGACAGGCTTTTCAACCATACATTATTTTTAAGTCAAATTCAATCAAAACCGATTTACACTATAATAGTTTTAGTGTACCGATTTTCTATGAATACTCTGAAGATATACTTTGCTTTAAGGTAGACCTTTATGCACATTTTATATACTTGTAAAAATACTAGACTATATTAGGTCTTAAACAAAAAAGGATTAATAAAAAAACTTACCTATTGTAAATTCTACACGTGGAATTGTTTATTCGTTTATCGCTGACAGGCTTTTCAACCATACATTATTTTTAAGTCAAATTCAATCAAAACCGATTTACACTATAATAATTTTAGTGTACCGATTTTCTATGAATACTCTGTAGATATACTTTGCTTTAAGGTAGACCTTTATGCACATTTTATATACTTGTAAAAATACTAGACTATATTAGGTCTTAAACAAAAAAGGATTAATAAAAAAAACTTACCTGTTGTAAATTCTACAGGTGGAATTGTTAATTCGTTTATCGCTGCTATGTCTCCTGCGATCCTCGAACAAGTCCTTGACGGCAGTCACGCCGAGGACGAACATTACCGGTATCATGGCGATTTCTTTGCCGAACGCGTTTATTGCCGGAAACCAATTGAGCAAAACGATAAAAATAAAGTATAAATTAGCCACTCTGTGAAATTGTTCGAGCAGATTTCGCGGTAGGAACGAGAGAAAGGTGTATTTTGTAGTCCTAATTCTGTTATCGGGACGACGACCGTTCGGATGTTCTTTTCGAGGCGTTTTAGGGGGCACTATGTGATTAGGAACTACTATACGATAACGTTCTTCCGGATCTTCGGTTTTCGGAGAACGACGGATTATCGCGCACAGTATTCGCCTCCATAACGGCGGTGGAGCCGATCTTCTTAACGTGTAGATCGAATCAGATCTATAACAAAAATTAAAATCGTAAGCAACAATGTTTTTAAAAACTTTGATAAAGTTTAATACGAGTAAGAGTATTTTGCATATCGCATACATTTTTTTGGGTCCAAACAATTTTTATTTTTATTTACTGTATATTCATATAACATTCAAATATACAGGAAGTACCAGTTTCAACAATATTTGTTTTTAAAACAAACGCTCCGTATTTTTTTGTAACTTTTCTCTTTAAGGTTATTCGAAAAGAGTTAAAGCTTAAAATTAATGCCCGGTGAGCAAAACAAAAAACTCAACTAATACATTAAAAATTTTTATTTTTACCAGTTTCGTTGACTACAAAATGTTGCAATGTTTGGTATAACATTCTCAAATCTGGGGAAATACGCTTCGGTCTTTCAGGCTGAGGTCTATGCTATACTCAGGTGCAATACGCACCTGACAGAAAACAGAGTGACCAACAGTGAGATTGATATTCTCACTGACTGTCGCGCGGCCATTGGGGCCCTCGTGGGTAACACCACAACATCATCGGTGGTGTGGGACTGCATGCAAGCCCTCACTGAGTTATATATTTCAACAAATTTAATTATTCCTTCGATACCAGACATCTTTTAAAACACTATGTCTTGTGTGATGTTTTTATAGTAAAATTTGTTACTATTGTTACAAATCCGGTCCTGTCGGCAACCGAGAAATCGACCGCGTCAAGGGTCCGTTTTAGACCGCTTTGCTTTGCTTGCCGCCGACGGGGTCTGGCAAGGTCGAGCAACCTCTCGAAGCCGCGTCGAAGGGTGGAGAAACAGGTGAAATGATCTAGAATTGTAATATGAAGGTATAAAAGGGAAAGCGATCATAACAAGACACAGTATCGGTTTTAAAAGTGTTTATGAATTAAGAAATGTAAATAGTTATATAGAGTTGTAAAAGTTGTATAGCTAAGTGAATATCTTATTGGAATAAAAGTAGAATTTATTGTATTGAAATAAACATTGTTTTGTTACTGGATCGAGAGTTTTAATCTAAAAGTCTTAACACTATAATTGCTATAAGCTGAAATCACAATTTATTCCAATCAATACGAGATATCTCTAGAAACATACCAATGATAACATATTACTGTGTACCTATCAACTAAGTGGTTTGAATAGTGAAGTAATTTTATTTGCAATTTAATCTATAGATACTATTACAAAGCTGTTTGTGTTTAGATGTCCCTGACTCCAAATCACTCTTTATCTGTCTATCAGTTATAGCATGAAATGCGGAGATGAGTAGTCTGAGAAGTATAACTGGAGTGACTCTGATAAATAAAGTTGGGAATAGTGTGATAAGGAAACGCTGCGGTGTGAAAGAAGATGAAGTAACAAAGATAGATAAAGGCATGCTTATTTGGACACGTAAATAGAATGGATGAAAGAAGACTGTATAAACATATTTATTAGACGAGTGTGAATGAGCAAGTCGGTAGAGGTCGATCTAGGCGAACGTACCTCGATCAGATCGAAATTGTTTTGAAAAAAGGCCAGGTAGAAAGTACCAGCAATCGTCGATCATGTATGAAAGCGCTAATGCAAGTAGAAGAAGCAAAGACGTGTGTAAGTAACATAGCAAGTGGAAAGAAGTGGTCTCTGTCTATCCCTTCTGGAAAATGCGTGACTATAATATGCATGTACGTATGCCTGTTTGTTTGTTCGAGCATCACAAAAAGTACCGGTTTTGTTGAAGTTATATTTCAAAGCTTATAATTAAGACTTAAAAACTGGTATATATTTAATTAATAATAACAGTGGTTTTTACCGCACATTAACTACTAGAACTGAAAACAGTGAAAACTTTGCATATATGTATATTACGAGACCACAAAATGTATTAACCATTGGCTTAAAATTGAATAATAGGGTTACGATATAGTGTTGAGATGTTCCTAACTCCGAATTATCGATTTGGCATGTTACGATTCTATTTTGCATTACGTAGTTTTTTCAAATCCAGGGCTTACCCTGTATTCTGTCCTATCAAATTTTTTTTGACGAAATTAGACACTTCATTAGGTAGAACAAATTTGTATTCTCATATATCTTACTTTATTATCAGGTGTCTCCTATCAAACAACAGGTCATTGATAAAGAAATATGTTGTCGAAAGATATTATAGAAGCTCGCTAAAGTCTTTGGGCTTTCACTGCATGTATGGTAAAAAAAAAAGATGGATCTTATCGTTTTTAAGTGTATTGTCAATGCACTTCGTGGTGTAAAATATAAGTTCGTTGAATATAAAGGGTGCTTTAAGCAATTTCTTATAAATTATTTGTCCGGAGGCCATACTGCTTTTACAGTGACTGGGGGACTTTATCGTTTTAAAGTTATATGCTTTAAAGACTTGTAAACGTTCAACTGAAACTGTACTAGGCCCAATAGAAAAAATTAGCAAGTTTAAGTATCTGGAACCATAGCTATCAGAAAATTGAAATCAGAAACTGAGATTAAATGCAGAATTGAAAACGCACGGAACGCATTTGATCTAAAGCTTGGGACCAGATTTTTTAAATGCTACGCATGGTCGGTGAACGATGAAGAGGGTAGAGACCCTTGGACAGCACGAATAAACAACGAAGAAGTCCTGCTACGAACTACTGACTACAATAAAAAGAAAGAAGTCTTTGTATCTGGGACATATGATGCGGAATAAGAAATACAACATTCTGCAGCTTTTAATCGAAGGCAAAATTAAAGGATGCGAGGAATAGAAAGGAAAAAGATATCCTGGCTGAGAAATATAGGGCAACGGACGGGACTAAGGACCATCGAAAGTCTGGTTCGTACAGCCAAAAATCGTGAAGAAATGAATCATATTGTCGCAAACCTCCACTAATGGATAGGGTAAAAGAAAAAGACTAGGCTCTGATTTAACTTATATTTAGATGATATAATCTTAGTTTCCCATGATGTGTAAAAAACTTTGCGGAGAGTGTTTAATAGAACTGTCAGCTAAGAACACACATTTCAGGTATTCTAAATAACGGTTTCGTAGTGCAAAATAGAACCGTACGTTCACTTAATGTATATATTTTTCTAAATCCAACACAATTCATCATCCAACCATTCTAAACCAATTAAAAGACTGTATAAATACGAGGACGAGAGTTGTATATAGAGAAGTCTTAATTAATAAATGACCAACTTACTTTTAACGGCAATATGTTTAATTTAGTTTTTTCTATTTTATCTCAATACGATGATACCTATGTAAAACATACTTTTAACAATCAAAAACTGCAGTCGATATGCAGAAGTCGCTGACAAAAAGTGGTAATAATTAAAAATCTTGTTTTTAACTGTTAAACTTGAATTAAACAGTAAATGATCAAATAAGGATGTGATTAAAACAATTTCTCGTTAATAGAAAATTAAAAATAGATTCTGACCTTGAGTAGCACTCGAACCTACAAAGTACCGTATTTGTATAAATATAGTAAAACGAATTATCATACAACTGTTTATTAATATAAAACAGTACCACTACCGACGATTTATTAAAAATTTAATACGCCTACTGTATCTTATAATTTAACGCCCCTAACACGACAACAGACGAATACATAAAAAATTCGTGCATTATTTATTGCTTTAGGAAAGAAAAACGAGTAATCAGCAAAAATTGTTGAGAACAATGAGAGGTCAAAATTACACGATTTCCATAATGCTTATCAATTAACTTGTTATAAATATATCGAGCAACAGGCAGAAACCGCAAATGTCAACTGATTATCAGTAGCAAAATTAAGCTTAAAAGATTTTTCATTATTGACAATTAATAAAATAAAAATAAAACAAAATTTATTCCCCGCCATATAAATCCATTTACAGGACAAAATAACAAATATAATATAACAATTCAGTATAAATAACTAAAGGCCACTTAATGCTAAATACATATAAAAAAAATACGTACAACAAAAAAAGTGTTATGTAATGGTTGCATAAAGAAGAGCTAACCTATTGATAATTATTTGTAAATAATGTTATATGATGTCAATGTTCTAGAATCTAGATGACGGATTGTTCAATTTTGGCTAAAATTATTCAGAGTGGAACGAAATTATTGGTATCATATTGACTGCAGTATGTATTATAATTTTCACACATCAAATTTATGGCAGAAACTTGCCACGTCTTTTAGTTCTCTAAAGAGTACTCTGCCAGTGGTCTCTCTACTGGCAAATTATGCCCGAGCTCAGCCGTAGAGGGTAGAAGAAAAAAAAATATAGAAGTGAGCCGCGCCACCGACTTAGACGGTTCAAGCCGGAAACCCCTAGGTCTTATAGGCACTAGCAGAGCCACACGATAAACAACTAAGCTTATGGTGAACCAAATAAATAAAATTATAGCAAAAATATATTGAACACTTTACTCACACAATAAATTAAAATACACAGCTCAATAACAAAATTATAACACATATAATCAAAATTAACAGCCAATAATAAATCGAAACTTCAAAATTTACAACTTTATGAGACAACAATAAATCAAAAATCCAAAGTTTACGATTCCATAAAATAATTAAAACAAAGGTAAAAATGACAAACCTTATCAGGTTACCAAAAAAAAAACGTATACAAGTCAACTTTTTAACAATACTTTTTCAACGTTCACGTACGGCTGCCAATTCAATCACGTTTTTTTTTCTTTTTCATTTACATAAAGATTTACACTGTTAAAACAATCGAGCTTATTTAAAAATATTTCTTTTTACGATGGCTGTCCTTCAAAATAGCAATATTGTAGGATATTTACAAATAAGTATGAATAAACGTTCTTACTTGGACACAAAGAACTATTGAGAATATTATTTTAATCAAAGGTCAGCCTTGGCATATTATCTAATGCAATAAATAGTTTTCAACAGTGTACCATATTAATAAATTAAAACAAAACTTAATCGTGGTGTCAAAAATAAGTCACGTCGTTTAAATATACTAAAATAAATCACTTGTAACCTTTGGGTACACGAATTCACGAATCCTGTGGCCTACTCCTGTGACCGGTTTAAATTATGGAACAGCACCTGCTACTTAACAATGGCTTCCCTCCATCAGATCCCGCACGCGGTTATTTTAACTCGACACCAAAATCCAAAATATCAACCACAAAGGTAAGATAGAATGGTCAAGTTAAAAATTAAATGGTTTTCTTCAAAATCCAATTAAGATGGCCCAAATACAGCCAGATATGAAAGAAAAAATCGTAGAAGTTCTGCTCACGTGTTAATATCAAATCGTTCCAAAAACTCTCACCCGACTTCGACGACTGACACCAAGCGACTCTCTAAAACTACTCATTCCCAGGCCGGATATCAAGAAAAATGACACGGGTCACGCGTCAGCCAACCATCTTCGCAAATCTACGTTCCATACTCATAATCGCACTCGTCCGTGTTGATATCCAGCCCATCCACACAGAAATGCAAACCAAACAATAATATAGCTGACAACACACGACAATCGAGGCCAAAAATCATGGCAAAATCTAATAACAAGAACTCCCACTCCAACTCCATCGATTAACAAAAATGTCACAGCCATTAATAATTAAATCCTAACACTACTAGGTATGCAACACTATTTACAACGAGTGATAAATTCAAATTACAACAAAATACGGTAAGCGAAACTATTTACGAGCACCTGAGAAATACAAAACCATCAGAGATCCAATTAATAATGGAACTGTAGAAGGGAAAAAATAGGCACGTGACAAACTTTTCCAAGATTGGATCTGGTAAAGGGAGTATAGAAAGTGATCTGACTACGTGTAGTAGCTAGCGATACATTGAAGTTAATTTGTTCTAGTATCGAGGATACATCAATAAAACCACGCTAAATTTAATATAGAATAATTTTGCTTAATGAAATTCTACGCTGTAAAGGATCTGGTAAAGGGAGTATAGAAAGTGATCTGACTATGTGTAGTAGCTAGCGATACTTTGAAGTTGATTTGTTCTTGTATCGAGGATACATCAATAAAACCACGCAAAATTTAATATAGAATAATTTTGCTTAATGAAATTCTACGCTGTTCTAAAGAGGTCAAACCGAACCTTTGTAGTAGTGTGGAATGGTCAGTTTCTCTAGCTGGGTACTCGCACTCAGATCTTAGTGCAAGAAACTTTAGAAAACGCCTCAGCACACTTTCCAAAGTCTCTTTATGTATAATATAGAAAGGATACCAGGCCAAAGTAGCGTACTCTAACTTAGAGCAAACGAAATATGTATAAAGTAGTGTTAAAGCGTGAATATTTGTGAATGACTTACAGTTTCACGGAACAAAACCAAGAATTTTTCTAGCCGATGCCGCGACGTTTTTTGTGTGGCCAACAAATGTTAACCTGCTATCGAACACACCCCTTAGGTTTCTGTTCTTTGCGAAGAAGTATTTCCTCCTTGAAAGTATAAAAGAACTCAATAACATTGGCATTTCGTAAATAAGAGCATACATTTCTCTACATTCATTGCTAATTTATTGACATGATCAGTTTAACCAGTTTTCTATTAAGTCTTATTACGACTGTAAGTAAGAGCAAATTAAGATAGGTGGGAAAATTTTCAAGTCGTCTGCGAAAAGAAAGTTGACACACGAAAGCTCATTTACGAAAATGGGGAAAAGCAAGAGTCCTAAGTTGGAGCCTTGTGGCACATCCGACGATAAAATGTATGGTGTAGATGCAAAACCATTATAAAAACAATGTTGGTTCTCTGATCCAAATAAGAGCGTAGCAGTTCCGTTAGTAAGTAATCAGAACCCATATGATCTATTTTCTCCAGTAGAACGGAATCATCAATTCTGTCGATCCTGACATATCCCGAATCAAAATTTATTGATAGAATCGACATAACCCTTGCATTTTGATGTTTCTCTTAAACTCGTAATTTTCCTATTTAGTACAGGAAAATTAAAATCAATGGAAACGTTTCCAGAGTCTCTCTGACGCGAACAGAAAGATGGAAAAAAATAGGAATCGAACCAGAGATATTTTAGTTATTTTCGTGATGTTGAGTCATGCCATATTCTATTAAGTTTTGTCATGGCTAGTCGTGCCAGTTGAATTCGCCGGCGGATTTCTTTTTCGCTGCCACCTATGTTTTCGATTAAAGATCCGAGGTATACAAAGTTCTGCACCACTTGACAGCTTCCAATTTGGGATTTTTGAGGATGGTTGTGATGTTCTCTGTCTATAATCATCACTTAGGTCTTGTTGTAATTGACTTTAAGGCCGTAAGCCTCGCTAGTTTGTTCTAGGGTATTAAGGAGAGCTAATAGTTCCGCATCTGTGGTTGCTAGGAGAGCTGTGTCGTCGGCGAATCTCAAGTTAGACATCCTAGTTTCACCAATAGTTATACCTCGCTCCCAGTTGTCCAGCACCTGTCGCATGATGAATTCAGAGTAAGCTTTAAAAGGGGAAAACCAGCCGCCATATCCTTGGCAAATGCCCTACACATACCAGACAAAGGCTGGCTTTGCAGGATTCATTTTTTCTCGAGCCCGAGCAACTAGGGCAATTACCGGTTACCTGCTCCTATTCTGGAGAAAGACAGGTATAGCAGATCGCTAACAGTTATTACGGGGAGACACAATGGACGTTATACGAGTGATGTTGACTGGATTCAGAAGAAACCACCCCCTAGTTTATTATTAAATTGATTGCGCCACTATTTTTACTGCTGCATCTTCTCAAAGCATTGATTGCACATGGTGTAAGCAACCTGTAAACACACACCTCGGGTCAGAATGCTATTATATTCCTTGCAACTTAAAAATTGCTCACTAAATAATAGCTCATTTTCACCCCAGATGTACAATATACTAGTTACGTACACCCTACAATCTTTCTTTACCCTTTTTGCGTGTTTGGTAAAAATTTGCAATGATTCTACTGGCTTAGCTTCCATTAAGTAATCGATTCATCGTATAATTTCTAATTTCGTAAGGTGTGGTTTAAGTTCAAAACAATTTTATTGGAATCATTTTTGCATTATGATATTAAATTTGAAAATTGGTTTTTATCTGATGGAAAATTTTAATTAGTTTTACACGACACACTATTATTACACATTTTTTTTATTAAATTTGAAAATTAGTTTTTAAATGATAACAAAATTAATGAGTTTTACACGACATACTAATGTTACTAATTTTATTAACTTTATCCAATCGGAAATGATAATTTCAAAAGTAAACAAAAATTTTACTTTTTTCGAAAAAAAGAAAGAATTTTTACCGCTTTAGTTTTGTAATTCAACGTTTCGTACATTCAGGGCCACCATCAATGTTAATAGTTTAAATAAGGACCTGGAATTTTTTTCCAAGAATGGTATCCTTAAGTTATTACGAATACAACCAACCAGGTATATTAAAGCCGCATTACAGGACGTTTCGAGTTTTTTCACCATTATCAAGAAATTTTAAAAGCCGGTCATGTGTTTGTATTTTATGTAACTCAAACATAGCATGTAAACCTGTAGCGTTTTTTAAGTAAAACGAAAAGTTTAAATAAATTTTAAGAAATACGGTAGTTAGCACAAAAATAATAAAATGGGTCTTTTTCAATATTTTAAAATATTTTTAGAACGGATTTGGTTACCGTAATGCAGATTTGACCAGTTGATTTGTTTCATAAATACGCAACTTTTTCCCCATTTAATCATTTCTCTAGCTATTCTAGTTTACGAGATACTAATACTGACCCTTTGAAATAAAACACACCATATATATTGTTAAGATATGAAAATGATAACATGTTATAAACATTTGCTAGTATGATAAAACGTTTACTAAAAAAATGCAAAAATTTATTTCCGATTATTTTTTCACTTGTCAAAATGTTTTGGCAATTCAACTAATAATAGCGGGTTATTCTAGTCAATCATTCTGTTTTATACTTATAAAACTGCCTGGTCCTTGATAAAACATTGTTTACCTTTGAACTGTCAAAACTATAAGGTTTACCGCGTCGATTTTGGAAAAACTAAGAACTACCACATCAGCATCATACATTGCTAGTAAATCGACTGCCGCATGCT
Organism: Agelastica alni; assembly: GCA_950111635.1. NCBI lineage: Eukaryota > Metazoa > Arthropoda > Insecta > Coleoptera > Chrysomelidae > Agelastica > Agelastica alni. The sequence goes on from OX467709.1 coordinate 52,842,415, forward strand.
CAACATCAAGCAATGAATATCAATCAATGACTTGGAAGAGACATCAAGTGTTTCTGCTGCCCGATCCATTTACAAAAACTGCGCGTTTTCACTAATTGAGCATTTTCTAATAATTAAATTTCCTTCTTTCCTCCTCATCTTAATGAAATACTAATGAATTAAATTGTTCTTCCTTTGATTTGTTCAATAAATAATCCTTTCAAATACAACTCGTTCTTCAAATTTAATGAAATAAATTTTCTTTTTCAAAACACAAAAAACTTTTTTATTTTGGGGCAAAAGCATTCAAACAAACCGAATTAGATAAAATCACGAGTCCGTAGAACTCGTGATTTTATCAGTAGGTTTGTTTTCATACTTTTACCAAATAAAAACGTTTTCGTGGAAAATAAAAATTTATCGATAAAATTTGAAGGACTCGTAGTATTACCTTTGATAAAATTATTCCTCAACGACCCCGTTTAATATGTTTTACTAAAAAATTTGGTAGCACAGCCTTTCCTAAGTTTTTTTTTTTTGACAACTTGTATTTCATATGGATCAATTTTAGTATTACTTGAAAAACATCGCCATTAAAGCACCACCAATAAATTTATAATTCATAAAAAGAATAAAATAAACCAAAGTAGAAAGCCCGTCCTTCCAATGCTACCTCAAGATGGACCAGCGAGAGCAAAATGGGCTATATTTTTTTGAATTAAATAAATGGAATAATAAAAATTAATGAAACGTATAACAATAGGTTTCTTAAACAAAGCCAGTCATATTTGTATTAGATGTGTTGATGGCTATGATACAGTCACAGATCACAATAATTTTTAGTTTTAAGAGATTTTGTGTGAGGGAAAGTTAATCCCTTATCGATTGCGAGTATGGGCGACGAGAGAACATCGCTCCATTTGTCCTTATATCTCTAAGAATAAAATGCGCACTAATTAGCCAAACATGCGTCATACTCTTGTGATATCAAATGGTAAAAACAATCTCTTTTTTAACTGACTTAAAAAGAAGAGGAACCGATTTTGATGATTCTTTTTTTATTTGAAAGCTGGTGCTTCCCGTGTGGTCCCATTTTAATTTGGTCCAGTTCTGACAATGGCATCCATGAGAAAACCATACAAGTCTTTGAAGACGGTTTTTTTACGTTAACAAAATATAAGTTAAAAAAAATTACCTAGTCCACATACGTACACATAAAATAAATATTTAATGCACTATCTGCATTACATTTTAGCTTAGAGCAAATTGGCGACCGCTGCAGTAACTTTAGTAGATCTTGAAAACATTGGATAATTGGTGTGTTTATTTTTGGTTTTAACAAAAATAATTACCTGGAAGCTTGCCTGGAATGCCCCGACTTGACAGAACTTCTGGGCGCTGGTGTGGCATCAGTTTCCTTATGTCCAGGTGGTAAAATAAAATCGGTTTTAGATCCCACTCTGCTGTGACCAGGTTTATGGGGAGGTCCGTTCGAATCGAATATCTGGCCCTGCGACAACGCTCTCTGATGGCCGCGCGCGCCCTTCATGGCAGACCTTCCTACCACCACGGCCGAATTGCTACCTAAATTCGTGCCACCTCCGTGACTTACGCTACGGAGGTGGCCTCTGGTCTCAGGAGACCGAGTCGGTTCCGGGAATGTGTACGTGGAACATTGTGCACTGTTTGGTGGTACTAGGTTGTCTGATTGAGGGACTGTCGATTTCTCTCCGTTGGTGTTGGTCGCTGACATTGTAAATCTGAAACAAAAATAAATTATGCAGTCTTTACTATTTTTCTTTAGTGACCTGGCTTTTAATCGCGTTTTCAATTACCATTGAGGGCGCTGCGAGACATAAACAAAGTTCTGTAAGAAACATCGAAAGCAAAGTCTGTTTTAGTTTCAACTTTACTTTCCTTGTGATTTGTTGTGGTTTAGTTGTGTCGTTTGGTAATTTTAAAGGAAAAGAAACGCATTTAGATGGAGTATTCAGGCATACGATCATCCATGATTTTTTTTTCGATATTTACAGTCTTTGCAAAAAAAAAGTCTTAATTAATTTAAAGTGCAACACCTCTTAAAAATGAAACGCGACGCATATTTTGTAAACATTTTGAACATCTAATTCATTGATTCATTATTAATTTGAGTAAACTGTTTTGTAAATCATAACATATAATTCAGTTAATTTTAGTTACATTACACTGGATAAGTTTCCGATTGTTTTTACAAAATTCGTTTTAATTTACTTTTGATGCGACATAAAAATTGACACATTATCGAAACATAGACGTTGCGTTTCATTTTTTAATTGGTGTGGCACTTTAAATTAATTAAGACTTCTTTTGCAAAGACGGTGTAAATATTAAAAAAATATCATGAAAGATCATATGCCTGAATACCTAAATTCCTTTCTAAGGATGTGCTACACATGGTACATTCCCTATTTTAAATTAAGGAGTTGGTAAAGTGGAAAGAAGGGGGTTGACAAATGACATATCTGCATCGTAAGATTGTTTTGTTTACAATAGAAAAAAGAAAAAAATTAATATTACTAAATGGTTTAAAAATGCAAACGTCTTAAAGTATTTAAATAAAAAAATACTTATGTTTATTATTTATCCAAAAGTTATCTGTTCCTGTAGGTATTTTATTGGCAATTATAGAGAGATAATAAAAACTTACAATCAACTTGGAATAATTCTTTTTATAGTTCGCATATCTGTTACAAAATAATATCTACCAAATATACAGGGTGGCCAACCGAAAACGAAACAGAGCATTTGCAGGAACCTCGTCAAAATTATATTATGTAAAGTATATTATGTACATTATGGAAAGAAAATTGTTAATGTAAATATAAAAGAGCATTGATACCGAACACGGATCCTGGATCCAATGCTTCGATTAGTAGGAAGTAAGAATACACTTTTTCTTAAAGTGCCATGCAGACTCCCGCGTAGGCGTCCATCGCTTCTCTCATCATATGATTTTATTAATTGCAGCATTTTGCAGTGCCTGGAAGTCCCGTATTCCTGTCCATTGTCGTATGTTTCGTAGCCAGAATAATTTTCTTCTACCTACTCCTCTTTTTCCTCCTTCTATTTTACCCTGCAGAATAAGACGTTGGAAATGATAACGTTCTTCACGTAGTATGTGTCTAAGGTAGCCAGTTTTTCTTCTTTTGATGTTTCCGAAAAGTTCACGGTCTACTAAACTAGCTCTTCTCAGTATGTCCTCGTTCGTCACATGGTCAACCCACGATACTCTCAGCATTCGTCGCAGGGTCCACATCTCGAAGGCCTCAAGTTTGTTGATAAATGCTGTTTTCAACGTCCATGTCCCAACTCCGTACAAGAGACCGGACCAAACGTTAAGAATACACTTTTTTTTTTTATGTTCTGGTTCCCACGAAAAGGGATATCCTGTAATGTTCAGAGAACATCGTGGGAACCAAGGGAAAGAAGGTAGGAGTTGGTGTTCTTCTTAAATTTCTGGAGGTTGTATGCCTCGGGGAACACCTCCCTAGGCAATGAGTTCCAAAGCCTCGCAATTCGTTGGATGAATGAGTCTTTGGAAAGTGATGTTCTGCAGGTCTCCAAAGTGACCACGAAGGGGTGTGAAGACTGAACTTGACGGGTTAATCTCGAAGAGACTGCCAAAGGAGGAACGATTGTTGATATTTCAGAAGAGCATCGCCCATGAAAATATCTATAAAATAGAGACAAATCGCCAACTTTTCTACGGTGTTCCAGACAAGTGAGCGAGTTTGTAAGCGAGGCATCACCGACGAGACGAATTGCCCTTTTTTGGACAGAATCCAGTAGCTTCAGGATATGTTTAGGTGCTGCACTCCAAATATGGGAACAGTACTCCAGTACAGGTCGGATCTGTGCCTTATAGATCATAAGCAGCTGACTGGAGGTGAAATAGCTCTTGGCACGAAACAAAAAACCAAGTTTTTGGGATGCACTTTTGGCAATGGACCTCACGTGATTTTCTCAGGAAAGGTTATTGCTGATAGTAATACCAAGCATCGATATGGATGACTTCAGTGGTATGGTTACTCCTGACAAAGTTATGTTAGGCACAGTGAGATCGGCTTTTCTAGAAAAAAGACATGCTTGTGTTTTGTTTGCATTGAATTCTACCAAGTTATTGGATCCCCATTCGAGAATTGTTGCTAAGTCCATATTTATATTGTTAACATTTCTTCCTCGTTCATTTCTGGTTTCACGGGCTGATATAGGGGCCCTGGAAGAGAAAGCGGTATGGAGGGTACTATCATCGGCAAAGCTGTGTACGGGACATGAAGTTGCTTTCAATAGGTCGTTGATGTGAAGTAAAAATAGTGTTGGTGCTAGAATGGATCCTTGCGGAACACCAGCATTTATGAGTAGAGTGTCAGATGAAACTCCATCGACCACTACATGAAGAGACCTGTTTGAGAGAAAACTAGCAAGCAGAGAACACAGCTGAGGAGGCAAGCCATAAGATGGAAGCTTCGCGAGGAGTCCCTGGTGCCAAACTCGATCGAACGCCTTGGAGATATCTAATGCCACAGCTAAAGTTTCTCCATACTTTTCAATAGATAGCTGCCATATATGTGAGACGTATGCGAGCAGGTCACCAGTTGATCTCTGATGGCGGAAGCCATATTGCCTATCATTGATAATTCCTGAGTCTTCCAGATATTTCATGAGCTCGATGTTGATGGCTTTTTCCATGACCTTTGAAATAATAGATAGCAGTGCGATAGGTCTGTAGTTGCTAGGTAGGGTCTTTTTGCCTTTTTTAGGGACTGGCTGAACTCTTGCAATTTTCCAATTGGACGGAAATACTCCCAAATTGTAAGATTGGTTGAACAACTTGCAAAGAACAGGTGTTAGTTCGGGGGCACATTTCTTGAGAACAATCGGCGGGATTCCGTCAGATCCACAGGCTTTGTTGGTGTTGAGACCCAGCAAAATCTTTCTGATAGTACGTTGGCGAAAGATGATCTCGGGCATGTGACTGTCAATAGGTGTAATGTTCGAGGGTTGTTTTCCCAAAGAATCCAGAGTGGAATTCCCAGCAAATAGGTGCGCAAAGATATTGGCAACATAGGTTGAAAGGAAGGCCATAATTGGATTCTTTGTTGAGAATTGAAGAATGCCAAACCTTGCCGAATATAAAATGACAATCTGGACCTCGCAATATTGCTCAATTGAGTTGTTCCATAGATGTCTGAGATATGTAAGATAACCAATTGATCTTTGATGACGATTTTTTATAGCACTGACATTATTTCCATCTGTCAGAACATGCCAAGCAAAATTTAGTCACCAAAAATAGTGAAGGATTTAACATCAAACAGCAAAAAGAGGGTTTACATTAATAAAGTATTTATAGAAGTGTCATTCTATTTGTCATTTGTGTGATAACGATGGCAGCATTGACGTTTAAAAAAATCATTTATCAAACATGTTTAAATTTTTAAATTTTCCGTGGTTTAGTTCGAGCCGAAAAATATCTACAACAAACGACGTCTTCAACTCATCGAAACTTACTCTAGTGAACGAAATGATAAAGAGCGATAAAGTTGTTATATTTTCCAAATCGTATTGCATGTATTGCAAACTAGCCAAAGAATTGTTCGAAAAGTGCGACGCCACTTACACCGAGTACGTTTTAGATGGGAGAGAAGATGGAGAAGAAATCCAAAAAATTCTAGGAGAACTTACTGGAGTAAAAACTGTACCTAGAATTTTCGTCAATCAAAAATGTTTGGGAGGAAGAGCGGAATGCAAAAAATTGTACGAAGCCGGAGAGTTACAGAAGTTATTAGTTTATTAAATTCAATAATAATAAAACAAAGTATTTATTTCTCTGTAAACTAACAGCAATAAACGGGTAAAGATTTCGTACATTTCGCAATAAAAAATGCAATGAAGATTGCTTGCTGGAAAATACTCCGAGGATAGTTGATTGAATTATTTTAACCTTTAAGAATCTCTTTAAAAATAATATTATTACTTGATTTATTTACATTTACTTCTTTTTCAGTCATTTTCTGTTGTCCACTCCTGGATGTAGGCCTCTTTCATGTTTCTCCATGCTGTTCTGTCTTGTGCTGTCTGAAACCACCTATTTCCTGCTTGTTGTTTGATATCATCAAGCCATCTTCTTTGAGGTCTTCCCGCTACGCTACGCTTTGTATCTCCTGGTCGCCAGTGTGTTAGTTTAGACATCCATTTTGATTGATCTTGTCGAGCCACGTGTCCCACCCATTGCCCCTTCAATTCAACGACACGTGTCACTATATCCACGACTTTGGTTCTTTGTCGAATTTATTCGTTCCTTTTTCTGTCCCTAAGACTGATGTTAAACATCGTCCGTTCCATCGCTCTTTGCATTACCCTTAGCTGATTGGCGGTCTTTTTTGTAAGTGCCATTTTTTCTAGGCCATATGTCGCTACTGGCAATATGCAAGTGGCAACAACCTTTCTCTTTAGGTTTATAGGGATGTCACCATTTTTAAATATACAGGGTGGGGCACCCCATACGACACGGTCACTGTAAACCAAACCATACATTTGTTCGGGAATTTCTTTATTTCATTAGATGTAATTTGATTAAGGCTGCAAAGGGAAATTATTTTGGAGTCTACATGGTGGCTCAAAAAAGTGTGACATCAAAGTTGTGTATATTTAAATGGAACACCCTGTATTTCGTTACACTTTTAAATAGTTCAGGAAGAAATAATACGATTTCATAAAAGGTACTATGTACCTGACTATAACCGTTCTCGAGTTATTGATTTTTTTATGAAAATGCTAGGTACGATTGGAAACTAAATAACATCGAAATGTATAGAAATCATACCTTCGAATTCTGACCAAGCATAGAAGAGGTTTTGGGTTATTAATTTCGATAAAACCCGTATCTCAATATTATACAGAATGTTCAAAAATCATTGTCACTTTTTTATAATTTCGGACAAAGATAACTTTGTTATTTGAAATGAAACACCCTGTATTTTTTTGGTCTGAACAATAAAAAATTTAATTATCTTTCATTACAAATGGGGATGCCCTATACCTATCCTAAATAGTTTTTCAGATATTGGCTTTTTCAAATAGTAGTTCTTATTTCAATGTATTCTTTGAATCAAGATAGCTTAGAAACGACATTTATTTGATTTGCTCACAGAATTCTCATTGGCAGTTGTTATACTTTACTTCATCAAAAATATTTACTTTTCATATTCTGGCAGTAGTTCTAGCTCTATTAAGAGAGCAGTGAAAAATCATCATAGAGTTAAAAAAATAATACGTGAATTAGTTGGGAAAAAAAAATTGTTTCCTGAAAATTGCAATTATTTCTTATTCATGAAATGGTAACAGGAAAAATTAAAAAAACTTTGCTTCGTTGCTACTCAGAATATTGTTAGGCAGTATTCTAAAGTTCAGCAACAAAATGGCAAGGCCATACATTTTAACTGGTATCTAAAATGAAAGAAAAATTAAATTGATCACAGAATCCTATTAGCAGTTATATTTTTAAGTTTATCGAGGAAAAAAAATGTATGGTCGAAACACCGGCCGATATTTAGTTATTTTGTTGCTGGCTCTCAGAATTCTGCTAATCAATATTCTGAGCAGCAACAAAATTTATTGCAACAAATTATTCGTAAACACTGCCTTTTAAGCTAGCATGAACAAGATATCGAAACCGATTAAATGGTAGGGTCGATTTTTCTATTTTGCTGTCTTTTTGCCGATTCCTTATGAATATTCCAGCCAGCAACAAAATCTATCTCGGTTTATTATTAATGATAATTTCATCTCAAGCTAGCATTAACAGTATCTAATTCAATTAAAAAAAATTTTACAGGATCAACTTGGCAACAAATTCCTTTATAATTATTGACCCGATTATAATTTGTTATTCATGTTTTTAAATTTTCTTACTAACTTTATATGAAGTAACTGCGATTTTCAAAGAACGGTTGGAGCGACAAAATCAATTTTTTTTTAATTTTTGCTGATTTTTTTGCCGCTAGCTTGATGGAGCTAAAATCTTATACCATAAAAAATTTAGGAAAATAAATATTTTTATATATGAGTGCCTATTTTTTTATCAGTGTAAAATTGACGTGTCAAAGACCTTCATAACAATCCCGTATAATATACATCAATATTTAACACCACTAAATTGTCTCTCTCTCTGCATTTTACCAGCTACTTATTACTGAACGGAATAAAAAAACTAGTACTGATCTACTTTATCTGAATATACCGACATACTGGTGAGTCATATACGTATTTTTTAATAAAAAATTTCTTTTAATGTCACCAAAGTAGTTACGAAAAAATATAATGTTATGTACGAAAAAAGACATTTATCAAAAATCGACGTGTAAAAATGAATCACAAAAAATATTAATAGAAAACGTGGCATCACGACAATCGAATCAATTTTCGTATACACCTTATTCAATGCCTATCGACTAATCGTGCTTTCATCACGTCAAAAATCTGTAGCTATACTTCAAAAACCATATGGACTAGTTAACGAGTTCGAAAGCGTGTTAATTCTTACTAAAATTATTCGTGCAAGATCTTATTGCATTCGTAATGACATCTGGAAAAATGTAGTTTCAAACCCGCACATAAACAATTGCAAAAGTTATAAATAATTATACATTTTTTATTAAAAAAAACAAATACCGCAAGTGGATAAGTATGGTTGGTAAAAGGTTTCCACAAAGCGAATAATATAATGTTTAACAATTGGAATGTAAACGAAAGCTCTAAAACAATTAGTTAATTTACAACTCATTTTAAGAAAAATCAGTTAACAATTTGTTCAAGCAGATTTTTTTTGTGTTTAGTTAAATCTATAATTTTTTTATATTAATATTTAATAATATTATTGTTGCGATAAAATACGTCCCTGATCTATTATTTGGCCGGGGTGGTCACACAAAGACGAATATCCCCTTTGCGGCATATAAAGACGAACCACATCTAGCGAATAATTTATGGCCACGGCGTGATTGAAGGCCAAACAAATGTTCTTCAGTGGCTGCGGCATATGAAGAGACAACTAGTATTTCATCATTGTACCTATTGGTATTAAAAAAAATTTGCAGCAAAACCAGATCGGTCCTACCTCCGATGTTGATTTTGCCCCAAACCATTACTGACCTCTCTTATAGGAATGAACCTCCTATACATTCTGCAATGCTGCCTGATACTCTCCACACTCTTCCACGTCTTGTTGCATTTGTAACTCAGGTGCTATTACCGTATGGTTCCTTACGAGTATAGCAGCTAATTGCAAAAAACGATCTTTATTATGGGTTGTAGATCTCGTGCGTTTTGTGTGTTTCTTAGGTACATAACAGGGATTCAAGCAGGAAATTACGCTTTCAGATGTACCTGATGCTCGCGCTACATTTGTTTGTCAAACGCTCTAATTAGCGTGCCAATGGCTCTTATCATCTGTTCGCTGTTTAAATGGGGTCTTTTCAAAATTCAAAAATGTGATAAACTTCAAGCTTAAATCAAACACATTTTCTTTAGTGTTAAAACCGATGATTCATCATAGAAAAATAACAAAAAAAAGTATTATATTTTAATACTTCCATTCAGAAGCTATTTACTGGAAAGTGCTTGTTAAAAAGTATAGATGTCGTGACTGGCGCTTTTCGTGTAGTTCTTATACTTGGTAAGAGTTGGAATTGTTGATTTGTCTTTTCGAAGGGCAAATATGAGTTTGTCAAGACCTACCCTATGCTGATGAGGGGCAACACCCCGAAACCGGTCCATAGGTGGTCACTTCGAATGGATAGATTTAATAATTCTTTCTTTTACTTTACAAGCATCTGTATATCACCCGAAATAGGATTATGCACGATTATGTATAATCGACCCACATATACCTATAGTATAGGTTAACATGCAGCGATATTAGGTTAGGTTAGGTTAGGTTAGGTTTCATGTGAGTGGGGCGTGGTCGCCCCTCCACTGCGACCCTTGGTAGGTCTATTGTGGCTCACCCCTAGAGGCTACAGTTCACCGCACAATCCAGCCCTTCTTACGAAGTTCATGGTTGTATAGGGTGAGATTTTTTTAAAATCGGTAGGTTCTAGGTTAGTGTAACCAAATATGTTGAACCTTATTCTTCCCAGTCCGGGGCATGAACATAGTTTATGTTCAGCAGTTTCGTCTTCCACGCAGCAGAACCGACAGTCCATTTGTTGGTTCAGATCTATCTTTCTGAGGTGGTATCTTAGACGACAGTGTCCCGTAAGCAGTCCTGTTAGAATACGCAGGTCATTTCTGCTCCATTCTAGGATCTGCTTAGTTGTGTTTCTTGAGGGTTGTAACGGTAAAAACGCCTTCGAGTGGGTTAGCCCTGGTATGTCGGACAAGTACGTGAGTATTTTCCTCTCCGCCCAGTCCGAAATAATTGTTTTGGCGGCACTTGTGGTGACTCCAAAAACCGGTTCTGGTCCAGTAAAAGCAGATTGGGCCCCCTGTTTTGCAAGGGTGTCGGCTTTTTCGTTTCCTTCCACCCCCTGGTGCCCAGGTACCCACAGTAGGGTCACCCTGTTGTTCGCACCAAGGTACTCTAAGGATTCGATGCAATTCCATACAAGTTTAGAATTTATCTTGTTGGAGCTCAGTGCTTTTAAAGTAGCCTGGCTGTCTGCAGCGATATTAACTGGTACATTAAAAATTAGTTTTATACATTTTTATATTTATTTTCACTGTCAAGAATTTTTATAAATTTTTTATAATAGTATTACTTATAGTTTTCTATAATTTTTATAAAAAAAAGTTTGTAAAAACATCAGAAAATACACCGACATACAGTGTGGGTTAAAAATACAATCTATGTAGTGAACAAACTTAATATTTAAATATAAATTAATATCCTTGGATTATTTCCATGTGTGTATTTATAACTTTTGCAATTGTTTATGTGCGGGTATGAACCTTTCATACATTTTTCTAGATGTTGCTACAAATCCAACGAGCCGTCACACGTATTTTAATTCGACTAATTAGTAGCAAGAATTAACTCGCATTTGGACTTGTGAACCAGTCTAGTGTTTTCGAAAATTGATTATAACGCACCCAAAATAGTAAAAAATGTTTAGAAAAATATGTTTTTTTTATGATAAATAATAAAACAAATTGTTTTTCTTTTATATGTGCATAAAAATGTTTATCTTAATTATGGAATAATCAAAATGCAAATTCTTTACGTATCCAAAATTTGGATTTTTAAAATGACAAAGCATATTTAAAAATCAATAAACTTTAAAAATAAATAAAGCAAAGTGTTTTGAAAACAAATATAGGAGTTTACAATGACAATAACAACATCCGAAGTAGTATCAAATTATTTTAATGTCTGTTTGTTATTTTTGTTATTTAAAAATAACAATCAACGTAAATGATGGATACCTCAAACAAACACTTTGATGTTAATTATAGCACGGTTCCGTTTAGCCCAACATTTAAAATCGATTTAAATAGCATTACTTAATTGACAGTAAATGTATTAAGTAACCAGGTTGAAAATAAATGGTTATTTTGATAACAATAATCTCCCGATTTTGTCCTATTTCCTCATCAAAACAGAAAAAACTGCTTAAATAAAATGACAATTATCTACAACTGCTTCATTTTGAAGTTATATTACGCCACTCATTTTGGTCCATTTGCAATTTCATTACTCAACGCATTTTTATCGGAGATGAATTCACAAACAAAAAGAACTTATTAACGTTTTATTTGAATAAGAAACTTGCAAAAGGAATCAGAAACATTTGAAACTGTGAGTAAGCTATTTGTTGTAAATATTCATCGTACAATTTTTACAATTTGACACGTTTATTCCCGAAGAGCTATTCATAGTTTTGTTATTACAATTATTACTAACACCAAACTTCCCTACTGTGGGTACCTGGGCACCAGGGGGTGGAAGGAAACGAAAAAGCCGACACACTTGCAAAACAGGGGGCCGAATCTGCGTTCACTGGACCAGAACCGGTTTTTGGAGTCACCACAAGTGCCGTCAAAACAATTATTTCGGACTGGGCGGAGAGGAAAATACTCACGTACTGGTCCGACTTACCAGGGCTAACCCACTCGAAGGCGTTTTTACCGTTACAACCCTCGAGAAACACAACTAAGCAGATCCTAGAATGGAGCAGAAATGACCTGCGTATTCTAACAGGACTGCTTACGGGACACTGTCGTCTGAGATACCACCTCAGAAAGATAGATCTGAACCAACAAACGGACTGTCGGTTCTGCTGCGTGGAAGACGAAACTGCTGAACATATACTATGTTCATGCCCCGGCCTGGGAAGAATAAGGTTCAACATATTTGGTTACACTAACCTAGAACCTACCGATTTTAAAAAAATCTCACCCTATACAACCATGAACTTCGTAAGAAGGGCTGGATTGTACGGTGAACTGTAGCCTCTAGGGGTGAGCCACAATAGACCTACTAAGGGTCGCGGTGGAGGGGCGACCACGCCCCACTCACATAAAACCTAACCTAACCTAACCTAACACCAAACTTGCTGGACGTCAAGTGGTTGTCAACGTAATAAACATATTTCGTTGATCTCAAGGCAATTGATTTTAACTAGGATATTTTCAGCTTAATCCCACAAAATTTAATTAAAGCATTGCAGTACTTTTTTTTTCATTAAAGGCAGTCGTAGATAAAACGTTGTACTATACATATGTGATAATGCATCATTAATATATTCGTGTGCTTGCATAACTCCTGCTACTCAATCTTTTGCACCTTACACACTTATATATTAATGATGCCTTAAGCCCACTTGTATAGCAAATAATTATTATTACAAGACATATATAAATATACAAGGATAGTTCACGAATTGTTGTCCCTAACATAGAAGCAAACACATGAGAAGAATGAAACTAATTTATTTTTCAACACAGTCACCTGCGACGTTTATACACTTATAGTCCGTTCATAATTTGTCGATAGCACAAAATGTGCGTCCAAGTCATAAAACGGCCGTAATAGTCGTAAAATCATAGGCGGAGGTTCCTGAGGTGTTTATTCATGTCCGTACACAATTTGTTGATAGCTCACTGCAAGTTTGACCCTCATTAGGTTTAGTACGTTTTTGATCGCATTTAATTTATGGCTCGTTGGTGTTTCGGCGTCTACGGCAGTAATTAACGTCTCTAATATTTTTTTTGCGAATTTTGTGCAGTGCGTGAGTAACTTTTTTTCATATTCCTACAAACATATACGTACCTTTCGTTCCTGCTTGTTTTGTTTGATTGCTTGCGATGGCTTCGTCATCATCATCAACATCATCAAGTTTTACACCGGTACTGTTGCGTACAGTCAGTAAGTCTGTCTATTCACCAAGAGAGAAGACTATTGTTTTGAACCTTCACGATGCTCTGCTTTCTCAGAATTCCACAAACACTGTTCAGAACATAATCAAGAGTTGTGCCCACATGACGGGCGTAGGGGAGTCAACAATATATAGGTTCCTATCAGAAAGAAAAAAACAAGGTATAGCTAACCCAAATACAAACGAATACTTAAAGAGGGGGAGAAAACCTATTGAAATTGATGAATTTGCCAAAAATGGTATTCGAAGGAAAATTCACGAATTTTTTTACAAAAAAGAAATACCCAACTTAAACAAAATTTTACAAGAAGTTAGAGACGACCCGGATTTGCCTCATGTCGGACGAACCAAATTGTGGCAAGTTTTAAAAGAATTAAATTTCCGGTGGGAGAAATCAGACCGAAAATCACTTTTGATTGACCGGGAAGAGATAATATGTTGGAGAAGAAAGTATCTAAGATCTATACGAAAATTTCGGGCTGAAGGAAAGCCAATTTACTATCAGGACGAAACGTGGGTAAACGCAGGTCATACTCTCACAAAAATTTGGTCAGATAAAAATATATCAAGCTCCAGGCAAGCCTTTATGGAAGGTTGGTCTACTGGTATTTCCCCACCCTCTGGTAAAGGCAGTAGATTAATAGTTTCTCACATTGGCAGTGAAAAAGGATTTGATAAGCATGGTTTGTTGGAATTTCAATCCAAAAGCACAAAAGACTATCACGAGGAGATGACAGCTGATGTTTTCGAAGAGTATTTTGAGCAGATGATTGAACATATACCACCAAACTCAATTATAGTATTAGATAATGCACCTTATCATTCACGACTAGTAGAAAGACTTCCAACGACTGCGTGGAAGAAACAGGATATCATTGAATGGCTGCGGAATAAGTCCCTGCCTTACAAAGATGGAATGGTTAAAGCAGAACTTTTAAAAATTGCCCGGCAACACAAATCTAAGTTCAAGAAATACGTAGTTGACAAAATGGCGGAAAGACGAAACATCACAGTCCTTAGACCCTACCACTGCGAATTAAATCCAATTGAACTCATTTGGGCACAAATGAAAAGCTATGTGGCTAGAAAAAATACGTCATATAAAATACAAGCTGTACGTGAATTGTTATATGAGTCTTTACAACATATTACAGAACAAAATTGGCGAGATGCAGTAAGACATGTAATAGAAGAAGAACAAAAAATGTGGGATCTTGACAATATAATTGATGCGACTGTAGAGACACAACCGCTAATTATTAACCTGCAAGACGACTCGGATTCCGAAGATGATCCTGTTTATTTTGAATTTGAATAGTTTTGTAAGTAATCGTAGTTTATATCATTTAAAAATAGGTATTAATTAAATAAATGTATCTTTTACAAATTGCAAGTAACTTTTTATTTTTAAATAAAATAAAGAAATTTTATTAAAATAAAAATACAATTTACAGTACCTACAGTTTAAGAATATTAATATATTTATTTATTTAAAGTAACGTAATGATTTAATCATATACTCTACGACACTGGTCAGTCACTTCCACTCAAAATACCTACATAATCGGATTAAAAGTTCTATAGCTGTATTGTATTTCTTCAGATACAAGGTGGGTTAGTCGAAAACATCTTAAACTGCCAGTTTTAGGTTGGTTTTTGTTATTATATCATACTACCTGTCCTCTCTGTATTTCAGTTCTCTAATGAGGGTCAAACTTGCAGTGAGCTATCAACAAATTGTGTACGGACTATAGTATATTGGTCTTGAAGTGTTTCAAACCCTTTTAAAAAAAATTCAGAAGTTTGATTATTCAGCCATTCATCTTCCGCCGAAATCACTTCGTTATCATCAGCAAAGCGGATTCCGCGAAGATGTTTTTTTAATTTTGAGAATAGATAGTAGTCACTGAGGGCCAAATCTAGAGAATAAGGGGGTTGTTTAAAAATTTCAAACACCGCATTGTAAATGGCAACCGTTGCAACACACCTTTAGAGGACCGAAGGGTTGTCCTGGTGGAAGAGCACACCTCGACTCAATTTATCTCGTTTTTTTTCACTAATCCCTTCGCGTACTTTTGGTATTAAAGTCGCATAATATTCACCTGTTATGGTGCGCCCACGCGTTAAATAATCCACGAAAATAACACCTGCAAAATCCCAAAAAACTGTAGCCATGATCTTACCAGCTGATGGGACAACACGAAATTTTCGAGGGGGAGGGGAACCCCTATGCCGCCATTGCATGCTTTGTTTTTTGGATTCTGGATCAAAGTGATGAACCCAGGTTTTCGGTTGTATTCATAGGGATTCCTGTTAATGATCTCCAAATTTGTCTCTGCTGCTACCTGGTGAACACGCTTCTGGTCTGCCTTCAGCATTCGTGGAACCCAATGTGCAGAAAGTTTTTTGAGACCTAATTCCAGATGTAAAAATTTTTCAACGCTTCCAATAAAAAACCCAACATATCTCTGCTATAGCCTTAACTGTAATTCTTCTGTTATTTAATACCATGTCAAGGACTAAATTCACATTTTCTTTGGTCGTCACAGTTTTGGGTGCTCCTGCACCTGGTGCATGTTGACTGGACTCTCTTCATAGTTTGAAATCTTCTGACCAGTTCTTGATAACCTGGTACTAAGGGGCAGAGTCACCCAATACTTCTACCATGTCCTTATAAATTACTTACGGTAATAGCCCCTTATTACAGAGGTACTTTATCTCAACTTTGTCCATTTTTATAAAATCACGCACACCTCAATGAAAAAAAATTATAATTTAACATACACGAACTAATGCGCTGATGCTAATTGGCACAAACTAATGTCATTCAATAAGATTTTTCCCGACACTTTATTTGCATTTGTCATTCAACGCAAACTATGTTATGGACAACAATTCGTGAACTATTCTCGTTATATGTAACAATAAACATGTCCATTTTGTGAAAGATCTCGAAATAAAAATTTGTTTAATCTGTAAAATAACACCAAATGGGTATTGTCAGTTTTGCGACTAGGCGTCTCATATTTTAAATAGTTTTGTTTTTATGTTATAAAAAAAAACATTTTACTTTTTTCTTTCTACAATTTATCATCTTCAACACTTCTTCCGGCAACCAAAAATGTTGATGACAGAGAATAAATACAAAACAATGACCCGGATTTACGTAGATGGTATTCATTAGGAGTCAATTCACAGACGTAGAACTACCATTCTCGGTTGAACATACATCTGTCCTAATAACGGTAATATGCATTTTATATTCAAAATACTTTTGTCGACACCATTGTACAAAGGTGACGCGACCCAAGTAAACACTAATTTGCGAATTTTTCGGTTTTAGGTTTAAATCGTCAAAGATACAAAGGCACATTTTAGCACGAGTAAAAACCTCATGTGCTGGGGCATGTGCTTAGAGGAGACCGATTCAGCTCATAATGAAAGGTAAGATCGAGGGCAGCCGAGGCATTGGAAGGAAGCAGATGTCATGGCTAAAGAACATTCGCGATTGGACCGGAATACGCAGTGCCGAACAACTATTTAGAATTTTAGAAAACCGCGAAAAATATCATTCTTCACATTAAAAGTTAAAGTAAAGAATGGAGTTTTCGCTTTTAAAATATTTATAATAAAAGTGTGTTTTTATTAAAATTTCAGGGATTTTCATTTGTAAATTTGTAATAATTTGATGAGGGGTTTCACAGAGTAAAAGGATTTGGTGAGTGTTCCATTACCCTAATACCTTAGGAACCCCTGCTTTAGGAGAAGGGGCCCTCAGATCTCCTGGCAATTTTTGGAGTGCGGAGTTGGTAAGAGGTTCCTTTTTGCTAGGCAAGTCGTTAGATAAAGACTAATCATTGCCTAAAGTGGCAAGATAAGATAGCAAGATGACATAAAAACTCCATTATCATGAAATTATCGACGATCAAATGTTTTATTTTTTATAAGATCAATGATATCACATTTTCCATAATAGATCACTAAATACTAAATAAAAATTTAAAACCACTACCTCTAAGGAAGCCACATTTTGGAAGATAGAAAAATAATGAATAAAAAGTAGTGGCTGTTAAATATTTTGTTTTTTACAAAATAGCATTTTAAATTGCCACTGCACTCTTGCTTACTAGAGAGAAAAGAGTTGCCAGGTTACGTTTTGCTCGAAATCATCAAAATTGTTCTGTGAATAATTGGAAAAAAAGGTTTATTTACAGATAAAACTAGGGTTAGCCTAAAACATTCAGATGGTCGTGAACAAGTCTGGCGCAGGAGAGAGGTTGGCTCCTTGCAATATCTCTGCATTCAGCGGTGGCTCTGTTATGTTCTGGGGTGGTATATGCTTTGACGGTCGCACATAATTAGTTCCTGTCCGTACGAGATCCATGAATTCTAATTACTATCTTGAGAATATTGTAATAAAACATGTGATGCATTTCGGTCCTTTTTTTGGAATGCAACATAGCTATGGAGATACTCGATACAAAAGTTAGCATTACAAGCCTGTTACTTGTATTTTCTCTATTACCGATTAAAAGCAACTAAATACAATGACGAAAAATATTGTAAATAACTGGCAACGATGTAAAACTTTCGAAACATGATAAGCAAAAATATTGCTCTCGATAAATTATGCTTTTAATCAATACTGAAAAAATCAATTGACTGGAGATTATATTTGATGAATACCTACTATTAATTTTGATTTAATTGTTACCTTGATAATATCCTAAAAACTATGAGAAACATACCGACCAAATTTTTTTTTTAAATGAAAACAATAATCTGCATTTTCTACCACTAAAACAGTCTTTCCTCAAAATGTATGGAATTTTTTTATTTTTAGAACTGAAAAAATGTATACGATTATTAGTGTTTTAATCATTAGTATATTTAAATTGCTTTTAATTTTTTATTTAAAATTTAGCGGTAACTGTTTGTATTTATTCGATTGAGGGAGAAAGAGTGGAACAAGTAAATGAATTTGTGTACTTGGGTTTAAAGTTTACTAGAGATGGAAAGTATGACAGTGACATTGAGCGAAGGGTGTTGGCAGGAAAACAAATGAATGGGGCACTGCATAGCTTTATGAATAGCCAGAAAGTGTCAAAAAAAGGCACGTCTGGCGGTGCATAGAGGTGTGTTGGTTCCTACACATATGTATGGTAGTGAATGTTGGTTTTGGCAGAAGAAGCATGAAAATAGGATTACTGCTGCGGAGATGATTGTCTGAGAAGTATAGCCGGAGTGACTCGGTTGGATAAAGTAAAGAATAGTGAGATAAGAGAACGCTGTGGTGTAAAAAAAGATGTGGTTACAAAGATAGATAAAGGAATGCTTAGATGGTTTGGACACGTAGAAAGGATGAATAAAGGAAGATTGACGAAACAAATTTATAAAGCGAATGTAAATGGACAAGTCGGTAGAGGTCGACCTCGGAGAACATATCTCGATCAGATCAATATTGTTTTGAAGAAAGGCCAGGTCAAGAGTACCAACAACCGACGAGCATGCATGAGAGCCCTGATGAAAGTAGAGGAAGCAAAAGATGTGTGTCAGAACCGTAGCAAGTGGAAGGAAGTGGTCTCTGCCTACCCCTACGGGAAAAAGGCGTGACTATATGTATGTAAGTATAAAATACTTCACATCCTATTCTTCCAGGTTTCTAGATTTGTTTCTATCATTGTAGTACATATTTCTCCCGTCTGAAAATACCTACTTCCACAGACTTTACCTAAAAGAGTTGTCCTCCAAATACCTTTCTCGTCTAAACCAAAAAGAACTAAAAACTTCGTACACAATGCTATAATATAAGGCTTGTTTACAGCTCTTACAAATTTAAACAACATATTACGAACCAGTAAGTCATTAAAATATCTTTCTAAATGCGCAACGAATATTTACTCAAAGCCCACACGCGGTTGCCACGCGAATCATAGTCTGCCCACCTACCTTTCGACATTAGGCAAGTAACTAACCGCTATCTACCGATAACCCTAGCCAAATGAAACTTCTTACTAACTTCGCACTTCAAAATTTGCGGGGAGATCTGAGGATCATGTCTCCTAAAGATAGCATTATTAGGGCAGATGATCTTAACCAATATTCGCGTTGTGCAAAGTTCGATGGTAACTAGTTTGCTTGCAGTTGGATCGATCAGTCGGTGGCATTATCATTCAACCAGAAACCTTGAAGGTCCTCACCTCTGAAACAACTTCTGGAAACGATCAGAGGAAGACACGCATGAGCTTTTTGCACCTCTTAATGCTAGAACATGTCTCTGATAATTTTGACGTCATAAGACAACCACTCATTTATGCTGTCACCTTTGTACAGCGGTGCCGACAAAGAATGTTCGTCAGACAGTCATCAAAAGCAAAAACAACGGCACGTCGTCACCAATTGCTCTTGTGTTGAGCCAAAATCCGTCCAGATTGATTCGCTGCGCGCGGCAGCCAGGTATCCACTACTAATGACTTCCATGCGAGCTCGTTACTACTTTTAAATTCGGAAGAAACGGCCTTCCTAAATTGTTATTACACTAGACAGAGAACTAAAAACAAACACTACATCATAGGCTCGGTTCGCACCTTTATATACTCCTATATAGTGCAGCTTCAGACTTGTAACTAAATGAATATGTTTTAACATTGGTCTTTAAGAGCTAAAGATTCGGGAGGGTATGCTGACAAATGACCCCGCATCAACAAGGTAACACATTCATTAACTCCCACAGTAAGTGTTCGTAGTTAGGCATTGCCTTCATTTGAAATGTGCACTATAAACAACTGAGGCTATTGTTCTCCGTTGTTAAATAAATAAAATACATCTCATCCATAAACATCAAATATTAATTACGCATACTATGACCGTGTAAACGTTTACTAGTTTACGCCTGATTAGAATGTACGACGATGAGAAAAATATCTAAAAATACAAATCACAGAAACAGTTATTATACAAATGCCATGCTTCCCAATTGATGTAATACCAATATATTGCATAGAAATCGTGATCGGTAAAGAAATATCTGCCTAATTAGCATTAATTTCAAACTGTCACATGTAGTGTCATTAACCAACAGTAAATTTTTAATGATGGCAATTTAAAAGGCGTAATTT
This sequence comes from Agelastica alni, assembly GCA_950111635.1. Lineage (NCBI taxonomy): Eukaryota > Metazoa > Arthropoda > Insecta > Coleoptera > Chrysomelidae > Agelastica > Agelastica alni. The sequence continues at coordinate 52,862,927 of OX467709.1, forward strand.
AATTTTCGACGTTCGAAAAGGAACGAAGAACAAACATTCAACGCCTTTTAATTATTTATTAATTAGATATTTCATTATTGCAAATTGTTTAGCTATTTATTTTTTATGTATGTTTAAATTTGTACCTATTTTCAGTTTATATTCTTAAATCATCCTTTTTGATGTGTAACATCTTTCCTCTCGCTTTCTCGCAATTTGTGGGAATGATTTCGTGAAATGTGTAACAGTAACACGAAGTCGCGGAAGCACGCGCTATTTGATTTGACGAATGAGCGCGCGGTTGGAGTTGGCCGTCAGATAGACGTCGACCAATTTTCCGAGAGTGTTGTGTATAAAGTTTGCTGTTATATGCGTAAACTATATAAATAAATATTTACTGTTGATAATAAGTCTCAATAAAGTGCAGATCATTGATAAAAACTTCAAATAAGTAATAATAAATAATTATTCGAATAAAATATTTCAGTATTTAGCTTTTTTAAATTTTGAGGTTGATTTCTGTCTATGAGTCAATTAAATAAAATACAATTTTCATTAAAAAAAATTATTTCTTGTTATGAAAAATCATTTCAAATAATACCTGACCCATTTTTTTCAGAATATAATTTTAAAATTGCTTATTACTTAGGTGAGATGTCAAATGTTACACATCATATGCGACTACTGTAAGGCTCTCTTGTTTTTTTAAGGAATTCTTTATCCGTGTCGTTATCGTACTGATACGATTTTTAGTTCTATCTTGGGTTCGGCGATTAAAACTCTCGATCCAATAGCAAAACAATGTTTATTACCATACAATAACTTCTATTTTCATTAACCACTTAGATATTCACTTAGCAATACAACTCTACATAACTATTTACATTTAATCATTCGTAAACACATAAGCTAATACTCCTAATCGTTATAATCGTTTCCCCTTTTATATTCCCGATATCATAGTTCCAGATCTTTCTACCTGTTTCCCCATTATTCGACGCGGATTCGAGACATTGCGCGACTTTCCTAGGCTCTGTCGGCGGTTACAAAAAAGAGCGGTCGAACACGGACCCTCGACGCCGTCGACCTTACGGTTGCTGACAGGACCGGATTTGTAACAGTACCATAGTTGACATGTTTTTAGGAATCTTATAAGTGGACCCCTATCAATTTATTACTTTCGACATTTAAAAAACGAATATTCAAGGCGTCTAAAAAATTATTTGTTTAAACATATTGTTACGATAAATACGTCCATGTTATCTGACCGAGGCGGTGTGTCGTCCACACAAGGGCGCTTATTTCTTTTGCGGCAATTATAGAAAACTGTCCCTAGGGTCCCTTTCTTAGATATTTTCATTCCTAGGTATTTGTATATATTGCATTGTGTCACGTGCCTATTTTTTTCCCTTCTACGGTTCATAATAATTGTGCCTTATTCGTTGTAGATAATGTTGCATAACTTAGGGGTAAGATTTGATAGTTGGTTTGCAATCACTGGATATCCCCACGGACGAGGCGATATTGTGTTAACGTTTATTCCGCGCCATTTTTCTTGATTTCCGATATAGGAGCGTTAGTCGTGTTTTGAGAGTCTTGGAGGCCAGGTGTCAGTAAAAGTTGTTGGGGACGGTGTGTTATTAGCACGTGTGCAGAACCTCTATGGGATTTCTTTCATATCTGGCTGTATTTGGGCCATCTTAATTGGATTTTGAAGAAAAACCATTTGATTTTCAACTTGACCATTTTGTCTTGCCTTTGTTGTGGATATTTTGGAGTTGGTGTCGAGTTGAATAGCCGTTATCGGGATTTATTTGAGGGAAGCCATTGTTATCTAACCGGTGCCGCCCCGTAATCTAACCAGCCCCCGGAGTAGTTCAGGAGTAGGCCACAGGAGTACATGTGAATTCGCATACCCAAAGGTTATCAGTGATTTATTTTTAAATATATAACGCCGTGTCTCATTCGGCACCACGAGTAAGTCTTGCTTCAGTTTATAAATATAGTGCTTTGTGAATTCGTATACCCAAAGGTTATAAGTGATTTATTTTTAAATATATAACGCAGTGACTCATGCTGACACCACTATTACGTTCTGTTTTAGTTTATTAATATAGTACATTGTTGGAAACTATTTATTGCATTAGATAATATGCCAAAACTAAACTTGGATTAAAATAACTTTCTCAATAATTCTTTATGTCCAAGTCAAAACATATTTTCTTCCTACTTATTTGTAAATATCCTACAATCTAGATATTTTAAATGACAACCATTGTAAAGATATTTTTAAATGAACTCGATTGTTTTGGCAGTGAAAATCTTTATGTAAACGGTTAACTAGTGAATCTTCTTTGCCTTTATTTAAATGTTTGAATTAGTGTTATTAATGAGTTAACTTATATATATGCTTAACCTTTTGTTCTTTGCCTTTATGTAAATGTTTAAATTAGTGTTATTAATGAGTTAATTTATATATGTCTTACTTTTTGTTGTAACTTGGTAAAGTCTGTTACTCTTACTGCTGTTCTGGTTATTTTATAAAGTTGTAAATTTTACATTTTTGGTTTGTTTTAGCAAGGAAATTTTACCATAGCTGTTAACTTTGACTATATTTGTTATGATGTTGCTATTGAACTGTGTACCTTAATTATCTATTGTGTGAGTAAAGTATCCAACATATTTTTGCTATAATTTTATTTATTTGGTTCACCATAATCATAGTTGTTTATCTTGTAGCCCTGCTAGTGCCTATAAGATCTAGGATTTTCCGGCTTATACCGTCAAGTCGGTGGCTTAGCTCACTTTTATATTTTTTTCTTCTACCCTCTACGGCTGAGCTCGGGCATAATTTGCCAGTAGAGAAACCGCTAGCAGAGTACTCGTTAGAGAACGAAAAAGACGTGGCAATTGTTTGATGGTCTGTCCCGTTAAAAGATGTAGGTCTTCTTGCTGTCCTCCTATATACTCTGTTTTTGTAATGTTGACATCCAGACTCCAGTAACGCGCAATGCTTTATTGTAAATTGTTTATCAATAAAGTCTATCGATATCTATTTATATAATTATTCACAAGCAATTACAATTTATACACAAATATTCTACATATTCTATTATTATTTTCCGATTGTTATACATATAAATATACAATCTTCCACGACATTCTCAACAGTTCCAGTAGTCAACAAACTTCGACATGTCACCAGTCACACATATTGTTTTAGATTTTTAAAAATATTGATGCTAAGCTACAAACACATAAATTATCGCTCTTAGTATCCAGACTATCAAGTAATGTGTACATTGAAACAATTCATATACTTGATAAAAAATACCCAACAAAATGTTTTCCGACAATTAGTCGTTGAATCAAGTCCATTGACCTGCTTTGATTTCTGCACATTGTGCAATGTAGTAGGAATTGGAAAAAATCATCACCTAATAATTTAATTAATTCACAATTAGTTAAATTGAAGCTTGTTTAAAAAAATTAAAACGATTAGAAGTAAAATATAAAATGTATTCTTTATATTACATAGTCATGATTTTTATAATCACATTATTTTTTATGTTAGATCGCTTCCAATTTGTAATCCTTGTAACGGAGGTTCCTCACTAGTTTATTTTAAACCTATTTATTTTTCCGGCACAGCTTTTTTTTTCGAGGAAATCACATTTGCTGTGATCCAAATTAGAAAATAAGTACAAAGATCGTTTTAAAAATGTAAATAAAATTTTATTCGAAATATTTTTAAAAGCATGATTTTTGTAATTTATGGATAATATATGGCTAAATAAAATTGTTCTAATTGTATTTTTTATTAAATTATGACCATGGAAATAAACCTAATATATATCTACATGCATAAATAAATATTATTTGTTCATTCTATCCGATAACAATATTTATATATATATATATATATATATATATATATATATATATATATATATATATATATATATATATATATATATATATATTGAGAAATTTATTTACATAGAATTTAAAATTAAAAGAATTAGGGATTATAAATTTACAAAATACAGCCATAAGGATTGAAAGTGGATGGTCCCTTTCAAAGTTTTTGGGAACAAGAATAAGTCACACAGAGCTAAATCAGGTAAATGAAAGGGGTGGTCGACAATAGGGATGTTTTTCGATTAAAAACTGCTTTAAGGGAGGTATTGTGGACGGGTGAATTATCCTTAGTAGGAATCTAAGTTTTCCCCTGGCACAAATCAGGTTAACGTCGCCTCACACGTTCTCGCAAACATTTTGCCCGGAAACAGTTGACAAAGTTACGTATCCGGGATGCAATCTGAACAAAGAATGGGACCAATCACAGGAAATTAGATGCCGCATAGAGAAGGCGAAAGCTGTCTTCAATCGCCTCAGGAAGATCCTATATAATATGCACCTGAACATCGATATAAGAACACGAGTCTTGAGATGCTATGTATTTTCTACCTTTCTATATGGAGTGGAAGCCTGGACTTTGACGGAGGCAACATCTAAGCGACTAGAAGCCTTCGAAATGTGGTGCTACCGCCGCATGCTCAGAATTTCATACATCCATCATGACACAAACAACACCGTGATAGAAGGTATGAAAAAAGACCTGGAAATTATGCGTACTGTAAAACCCAGAAAGTTATCATACTTAGGGCATGTGATGCGCAATGAGAAATACCAACTAATCCAGCTGATTCTGCAAGGCAAGATAGAGGGTAAAAAAAATCAGGGGAGCCGACGAACATTATGGCTGAAGAATATCAGACAGTGGACAGGAATGACTAACAGCCGTCAACAAAGTCATATGAACCAATGTGATTGCCAACATCCACAGAAGATAGGCACTAACAGAAGATTTTGCTTCTCAGGCACCAATTCCAAATGAATTATGCACACCACATCGAAAAAAATGATGACGTTAAGCTGTTTCGTAAGTGCATAAATCTTAATGGCGACAATTTAAAAAATATATATATAATTTTTTTATCCTTATTTATGTAAGACGACATTCAAAAATTGATGTAGATATTTGGTGATATCTAGATCCATTAATAAACATTATACCTTCATAATAAAAATGATTTTACAGTTTAACTTTTTTATTTAAAAATCAAATAAACTTACGAACAATGAATGGAAAACAAAGCTAAATAATTATAAATATCCCATTGCGTGAGAAATTTGAACACATTTTGACGCATAAAATCGTTAACCTTATGAAAGAAAAGCGCCAAAAATAATTCCTCAACAGATTTGGCAAGAAAACGTTCCAGTGGAGTTATGCTAACATTAATTTTAGATACACATACAAGAGAAATCAAAACTGTCACACATTTCATTGTCAAAATCTACTCGTAATAATGCAAACACGATAGAAAACCTTGTCAACCGATTTGTTCAATTGACTTTAGCGGTTCACAGAGCAGAACGGTACGTATCAAGCAACTAGCAACATACGACATGCAGCGGATAAATCAGCACTTGATGTTAAATTTACTGAAACTATGTTCCATCAGCTTTTTTTTGGAGTAGATAGGGATCTTCTGAATACCGGTAATACACGTGGGGGTGGCAGCCTAAAATTGCAGTAAAGAATCAATTATCGGCCAAGTCGATCAAAATTCCTCAAACAAGTACAAGGTGAAAGTTTTCCTAAGCCTTTGTAGCCACAGATACAAAACATCAACTTCGAACACATGATGAGCATCTATGTTGCTTCTGTATATGATTTCATTTTAAGTTATGGAAACATTCTTTTCATTAGACAATTCCAAAAGTATATAATTACATTACATTACATTTTTGTGGTAGGGTTATTAGTATAGGCACCTATGTCATCACCTTGATCTTTAATCCTCCGTGACTACCGCTGTGTCTTCAGGGCACCAGAATTTCAGTCCGCTGGTTTTGGAAAACTGCAGGATTTCTGTTGTCCCTGTCTCATTTAGATCACTTGGATCCATTATCATACGGCCCCAGGTTTGGTACAGCTAGCATCAGCAACACAGAATGTGTATGCTGCCCTTTTCCTCTTCACCGCATAGTCGGCAGTTTTTCTTAGCCGCCAGTTTAAGTTTGAAGATGTGCGACGTGGCCAGTGAGAAGGCCAAGCTTGCTGCTTAGACTACTCCGGTTCATCGTTCAGAGTGTGTCTGCCCTCTTCTGGAGAGGTTTTTTCATCAGCTGTCTTGATGTTCTGCAGCCAGTATTTGCATTCCACTGAGCGATATGTTCTTGCTCAAGGATTAGTTTCAACTCATGTTTCGCTTCGGCAATTGGCAATCTGGCTTTTTGATTTCACCAGGGTCCCATTTCTTGCCAGTTCATCGGCTACCTCGTTGCCATTTATCCCTGTGTGCCCTGAAACCCATGTAAGAGTGACCTTATTTGCAGTCACTAACTCAGTGAGGGCCTGCATGCAGTCCCACACCACCGATGATGTTGTGGTGCAACTCACGAATAAGAATATCAATGTCACTGTTGGTCATTTTGTTTTCTGTCGTGTGAGTGGCACACCTGAGTATGGCATAGATCTCGGCCTGGAAGACCGAGGCGTGTTTCCCCAGGAGTATGCTTTCCCTGTGGTTGCAGGATGCTCCAAACACACCTGTCCCGTAGCGTCTCTGGTACTCTGATTCGTCAGTGTACCATCGTTTCACTCCTGGGCTGGTCAATGGTGTTTTCTTTAACCAGACTTCTCTGGTTGGTATTTTTGTTTTATAGTTCTATCCTATCAAGGTCTTTTTCGGAATCGATTTTATTGTGAATGGGTGTTTGCGGAGGGCCTAGATCTTGTTGTGACCCACCCTGACACTTTAGTCTGTATGCAGTGTTCCTGGTCCGATCTGTGATCAGGAGATCCAAAGGTAGTACGTTGAGGGCTATTTGTAGTCCCTCTGTGTATAAATATTCAAAAAACTTGCAAGCAGTTGATTTTTGCCAGGAACTTACCGTATTCAAAGAGCTAGTAACCAAATATAAAGAAAAATCAAATGCATTCGACCTGTTACATCTATTTAAGCACGACTTGAAACAATAGACTCTTAATGTTAATATAGCTTTGAGAAGATACTGCACGAAACCTACTACATTTGTAGCTGTAAGCGAAGCTTCAGCAAACTGAAAATAATTAAAACCTGTATGCGTTCAACAATGAGTCAGGAACGTCTATCTGGCCTCGCGATCCTAGTCATTGAAAATAAACTTTGTGACGGACTTTGATGAGCTAATAGATTTTTTCTCAGAAAAGAAAACATGCCGTGTAAAGATGTAGCAAGATTAGAGATAAAAAATGCTGGGCTTAAAGATTTAAGGAAATGCCTTGATTGTCTATTGTCTTTCCTAGTTATATGTTTCCTATTTTATGTCACACAAATGAAACAGCTATTAGATAATAGGTAATAAAGAGTGCAAATTAATTCTCCTGGCCACAAAAAATGCCACCCATTATATATTTGTGAGTCTTTTTAAACAATTTACCTCAAACGCTGAAGAGAGGGGGCGCCACTATCAAGTTTCTATCCCGGTTCGAAAAAATCTTAGATCCAGGGCTGTATGAGTCAAATACGTTTTTAGAGTGATATGCTGGTGGCAAAGACAAAGAATATCACTCTATCTAAAAAGTCCCAGTATTTCTTCAAAATATTTTTAGACTGAATAGTATTGAATTTATGCAAACCTTTACGTCCGCCGGGTATATATTTTACAATGAATAACTTACGATAAGACTAATTGCCTTTTAAAATTTAAATTACTGTGAAAATTACACACCCAATGACGTATTTAAATTTTGACCAAAATGAATTAATACGTACATATACCATTTCTGTAAAAAAAAATTTAAATTTGATTTGTTTTGATCGAAATTTTAAGATTTTTTTCCTAAAATATTCGAGAACAATAAAATAAATCAAAATTTTGCAAATGAGGTGTGTCATTTTAGGTGATTTGGGTGTAAAATTAAGCTCCTCTCCTCTCAAGCACCTCGACCTATCAGATCTTTTGTGCATAACCCTTAATCTATTCGAGGCCCGGGATTCCGAGACTTCGTACAAAGTTTATTAGTTTCCTGGGAGCTAATTTCCTGACATCGGAGCGCTTTAAGAAGGCCCCTTTCAAAAACTTGAGCCTCTTGCACAGAAAAGTGCTGGGCATTCTGAAAACAAATGTTCTACAGTTTCAGCGAAGTTCTCGCAGTAGCGGCAACTTATCACTCTCTGTTTTGCTCATCTTTTTCAGGTGATACCTTAGAGAGCAGTGTCCAGTGACGAGTCCGCTCACCAGTTTCAAGTCTTTATTGTCCAACTCGAGAAGCTGTGTAGCTTTCCTTGGCGAAAGGCTTACTAGCCTTTTCGCTTGTCTTTGTCCTGACACTTTATGCCAGAGAGATTTTATTTCTTCCGTTTCCCAACGTCGAACCTCTTCTTTCAAGTGGGAGAGTCCACAGAAGGGTTCTGTGCCGGAAAATTGTGTATTTGCCCCTTCCTTAGCAAGGCAGTCTGCTTCCTCGTTGCCTTGTGACCTGGAACCCACATCAGAGTAACCTGATCGTTTGCTGCCAGTTGTCTCAGGGAATCAGCTCAGCTTAGACTCACAAGTGTATGACTTCAGAGCTTTTAGTGCTGCTTGGTTATCTGATAAAATACAGATTTTTTGAAAGATGGCTGGGGTGTTACCAAGAGGTTTTGAGAGCCTAAAATTCGGCCCTGTAACGCCTACTCCAACCCTTTCATACATCTTGGATCCATCAGTGTACCACACTAAAGCATACCTTTCTAGTTGAGGTCCGTTCTCTATGCAAACTTGGTGGTTGTTTATCAACACTTCAAACTGCATTTCAAAGTCGTACCTGACTGGCATAATATATGTCGGCTTATATATGGATTATAGGCAAATTTTTTCCAAAATCTTCAAATGTCCAATCCGATTTCCTGCTTTAAGATTTATTATCTGGCTCAGACTGAAAGGACTGATTGCTGCTTTTTTCATTACACATAAGTGCAATGGTGGAAGGTTTAGCATTACCTCTACGGCTGCAATAGGGCACGTGAATGTTGCCACTGTAATTTCCAGACAAGCTTGCCGCTGCACTTTCTGCAGCTTGACTTGTGCCGAAATTCGTTGCATATTTGGCCACCATATCAATGAGGCGTAGGTGACCATGGTTTTGATGATTGTTTGATATGACCAGTAGAAACAAGAGTAAGACTTAAGTTTCTGAATCAGCTTGGAAGAAGTCAGACAATTAGAAAAATTTCAGCACCCTGTACAGCAAGTGTACAAGTGTACACAACTCTTATGAAATTCCTGGTGAAATCAGAAGGGAGTATTCCAATATTTTTAAAGAGCTAGTTTGTTCTAGAATTTTGCAGAAGTTTAATAGAGATAGTATAAAGAGAATAGCAAGATTGAATAAGATTGCCGTTAGTCAGTAGAGTATTAGTCCAGTAGTGTAAATAGTTTGTATTACAAAGACTATTTTTTTTGAGTGTCACTTATTTGAGGAGCACAACTATGTAACCCTAAAAATAACTGTTAATTTCGTGATGAGCATTTAAAGTATAATTTGTTCATTAATTTATTAACAATACTGATTTAACAATGCTAATAAAGTTTTGAGTCGAATCTAGTGCATGACACTATTTAAACGTACCAACCGCAGAACTCAATTGACCAATTGCAGCAAATATGTTTATCAAACTAACCATTGAAAATATTACTCAGAACAATGTTATATTTCATGCTATGGAGCATTTAAATAAATTTTTTTTTTTTAAACTAATACATTCAAATAAAGTTATGATAGCTCACTATCACTTTTTTTAATTAGATACCTTTCAGGGAATATTATTTAAAAGAATAAAATAGCTTATTTCAACAAATATAAATTACCCTAAATTATTTAATGATTAAAATTCCAAACATAAAAATGTATATTCTGATTTGGTATCAAATAACATTTATTTTATCTTCAAAAACAATGTTATTTGCAACATAATACATCATAAATATTATTGTACAGGTAGAATATAATTATAAATATTTATTTTCCTTGTGGTAACAGAAAAAAAGAGTAAGCAGGTAACATTTAAAAACTAAATATACTTATGGCCTTATGTATAAATGAAGAATACAAAAGAAGCTAGCTCACAGAATATTTTTATTTTGTACCAAACTTATATTTGTAGTAGAGAATATGCAAAAAAAAATTTTAGTTAAATAAATGTTTTTCTTTCATTCTATCATTCTTTAGCTTATCTGTAGTTATTGGGTACATAGTGGAAAACAATCATCTATTTTATTTATTGTATAATAATAGTTGGTAAACAGATAAATTCATAAAATTTATAAACCTTTTTTTTTGTTACAAAATGTCACTGCTTTAATTTGTCCATTTATCATATATTGTACAGATATAAGATGGAAATTAGATGTATATGAAGTATGAATAAAAAGGTATATAATAAGTATCAATGTAAATTATGCTATTTATGATCCCTAAAGGACTAATAATAACATTAAAATATGGTACCATGTGTTGTTAGGCATTTATGAATACCACAGTTTAATTAATTTCTTTTGCCTGTTGTAACATACTCAAAAATAATAATATCAGAAAATGTTAATACCAGCAAAAAAATCAAAACTTTGTTTAATTTAAAACAGTAGGGATTAACCCTAGAAGCTAGATAAAATAATACACAAGACTTTATTTAAGATGGTTATAACAACTTTAAGATGAATACTTTTATATATTTATTTCCTGAATACTGGTGTACCTATTTAAATTTAAGTATTTCAAGTTTGCAATTACTTTTAATTGTTAAAAAATATGCATGGTAATACTTTTTCCCTAACATAAATATTAATAGTTCATTAGATGTCAGCCCAGAAAATCTTATGCCAGGAAATACTCTTTTATTAAATGTTGTTTATTCTTGGCAGGTATGGCCTACATATGTCATCCATACATAGATAAATGGGTGCATGAGAATAAGCTATGATACGTTTTAAATCCAATAAACTCACAGATTATGGCATTGAATTTTTTTTTAAACAGCTGTAGATTATTGCAATAAGTTTACCTTGGCACTTTAACATTTTATTTTACTGAATCACCAAGGATTTTGTTTCTGGTAGTAAAATGTTAAATCGACCTCGAAAAACAAATGATTGCAATAAAATTTTAAAACAATCGAAAATGCATTTCTTTCAATAAAGCATAAGGAAAGAAAGTTTAAAAGTATTTTAAATAAAAGTTATCTCTTACCTCTATATTTCATATCTTGTAAAAAACATCTATCAGCTGTATGTTTTTCATAAAGAAAACATTACTAAAATTTCACGAATTAAATGAATTGCCACGCGTAGTAAAACCTTACAATGAGCACGAAAGTTGTATGCACCGCTCACTCAGTTTCATTTTAACTACTATTCTTTATTCTTTTTATCTCTTAACTCTTTTAAGTATCAGCGCAAACGCAAACGCTTTGCCAACATGTCGAGAAAGTTGGAAACTGTCAATTATGAATGTCAGAATGTCTGAAATCTGTCAATTTTATCTTAAAAAACATTTTTATATTGGTAAACATGCTCTCTTACTGTAACAAACCAAAAAACTTATAAAAAATACAAAATGTCAAGAATACAAAGAAGTTCTTATTAAATATTTAAGAAACCTATTTTATTTTATTGAAGAATATTTTTTTTTACTATTACCATACTTATTCTTGTAGACCATAACGTATCATTTTTAAATAAATATTACTCCTTATTAAATATGTTTACTGTTACTGTTTGTGACATTTACATAATAATTTAAAAGTCAAGGACTTTTCTATGGAAAGCATTATGCGATCTCATGAAACAGCCTCTTTCAAAAATAATTTAAATTGTTTAGGGTTTTTTGCTGTCAATTATTATATTGGTGCTTTTGCATAGTGACGTATCAATTTCTTCGATAAAAGTGGGCCGTATCGGTATTGGTATTGCCGTCAATTAGGTTTCTTTATTAATTTATATTGATAAAAATGGATGAAGAATATGATTGTATTGTATTAGGCACTGGCCTTAAAGAATGTATATTAAGTGGAATGTTATCGGTATCGGGAAAGAAAGTACTACACGTCGATCGAAACAAATACTACGGCGGAGAGTCTGCTTCAATTTGTCCTTTGGAAGAACTTTTTGGAAAATTTGGAGTTGCTCCTCCAGATGAATCTTATGGAAGAGGAAGGGATTGGAATGTAGATCTTATTCCAAAATTTCTTATGGCAAATGGGCAGCTGGTGAAGCTTCTTATTCATACGGGCGTAACACGGTACTTAGAGTTCAAATCTGTAGAAGGAAGCTACGTCTATAAAGGTGGAAAAATATCGAAGGTAAGTTAAAATGCTTTATTTTATGATTTATGACAACAATTACTTTACCTGTTTTCTTCAATAAATGATACAATGTATTAATAGCGGCAAAAAATATTCTGTTTAACATTATTGTACTAGTTTTTTAATAAAATTATCCTAATTTTTTGTTTAAACTTATTCTTTTTTTAAAATTTATTTATTTAATTATACAGAGTGTTTTTACACTTATAAAATTTCAAATTAATTAACCATTTAGTACATGTTTATGTTTGTATAATATTTTAGCACTTACTCAGTGACAGACAAATATGTAATTTAAATAATGGAAAAAAAATATGCATTTTCACTCCCTAACATATACTTTTTCTTTAAAAAAATTCTCTAGATATCTAATAATTTCTTATTCTGTTAAAATTTATTTTGTTAGTATGGTGTAAAAAATAATGGCTTTATTACCAAAAATGTGGATAATGTATAATTTTTATTTAACTTTTCTTGTGAACAACTTGTACTAATTTTATTTATATTTTTAAATGTCACAAATACAAAACAAATAGTCACTAATAAAAACAAAAGACAGTAAGAATTAATTTGGTGTGTTTTTCTTGAGTTATTTGTTTTGATATTTTGATTTTATTTTACAATGAGATAAGTAATAGATTTTCTTTTTTAATTAGTAGCTAATTTGTTACTATATTTATGATATTAAAATGTATGAAATATTAATTCTTGTTCATCCAATTATCTAAAGGAAGTTAAAATTAAATATTTATGGAAGCCAATTAAATTATAAAATTTACTGATTATTTTGTATCTGCCACTATGTTCAGTTTAGTTTTTGAAATTAAAGTGGCTGCTTTCATGATCACCAATTACATTTTTTGTAAATTTAATAATACAATTCTAATTTAGTTTTAGTTTGTTAATTTAAAAATCTTGTAGTGAATACTATATTTTCTTTTTAAATTAGAAAATGTCAATTGAAGCATGAAATTGCTTTTGTTTTTCAAGCTCTAAAGATAGTTATATAATTTTATAACTATGCTTAAACTAACTTTGTAACAGTACCTATTATTTTTTGTTTGGTGTATAAAATTATGATATATATTTTAAAAAAATCATTTAAGTAATGTTTATAAATTCCTAGATCTATAAAAATTAAAAAGCTACAAGATTTATTGATGTTACTATTTTTAACTTTTTTAGTCATTAGATTATATTTATTTTTGAATAAACAAATGTGGTTATTTTAAAAGGAATTTATTAACAACATATATGCATAATATTACCAAAAATTTCATATATTTATTTAATTAGGTTCCAGTTGACCAAAAAGAAGCATTAGCTTCTGACCTCATGGGAATGTTTGAAAAGCGCCGTTTTCGCAATTTTCTGATATATGTTCAAGATTTTCAACCCGATGATCCAAAAACATGGAAGGACTTTGACCCAAATACTCAAAACATGCAAGCTCTCTATGAAAAATTTGGTCTAGGTAATAATATAAATATATTTATTTAATTTATTATTTTTTATTTTTTTTTGTTCTAAATATTCTTTGTTTTTTACCTATTGCCATTAAGTAGACAATTATTTCAAGAGAGACTTTTATTTTGTTGCAGATAAAAACACCCAAGATTTTACTGGGCATGCTTTAGCATTGCATAGAGATGATGATTATTTGAATCAAGTGGCAGTTAAAACCATTAATCGGATCAAATTATATTCTGATTCACTTGCCAGATATGGAAAGTCACCATATTTATATCCCATGTATGGTTTGGGTGAACTACCCCAAGGTTAGTATAATTATTTTTATGCGGGCTAAAATATATTTTATTCAAAGTATTAGTAAAACACACCTAACAATATTTAAATAATAATAAATTCTATTTTCAAGCAAAATAAATTATAACATTTCTCAAAAATATGATTAAAAAAAGGTTTACTATCTTACTATTGAAAATCCACAGATTTCTCCACATCGAATTTTTTCCTAAATTTAATCTTCCCTTAAGGCAACCATGCATCCTTTAAAATCTCATCAATCTATCACTTGAAAATCACCGGCAATACACACTTGTTTCCTGCTGCAAGGTAGTCTCACTTGTAAAAAGTAACTTCTGCAGTGTACATTTCTCGTAATTTATCTTTTGTACTTGTCCAATATTGCTACTCATAATTAGTATTTAGTGAATAAGTAATTAATAAATAAGTGCCACCGTCATACCTTTGGTAAGAAATAAGTTTATTGATGCATTGTTGCCAAACTCTAATATACTCAGATTGTCAAAACCTGTTTTTTTTTGTAGGGTTATATAGGGTTGATATACTGTGTAAAGATTTTCTTGTTGTATAATTTATATTTTAATTAACTGGGAATACTATATATTTTTTATTATTTAAAATAAAGGAAATATATGACAAACTATTTTTATCCCCAAATTGTCTTCCCTTTTGACTTCTCAGAGTAATCTGGAGGTCCTTTGACCAGTAATTATTATTTAAAATCGAACAGTTCACTAGCTCTTATAAAACTAACAAAAATGTGCCTACACATTGAAGATATTAACAATAAAAAGATACAATTTAGTGTTTAGAGGTCCTGACTCCTTTTAATTCAGATTTGGGTACACTTAATGTATTTTTTTTCAAAATCCTACACAATTCATTTAACATAATTGAGAAACTGTATAAAAGATACGTTTGGCCACCAGGATTGTAGATTGTAGTGGGGGTCGTGAAGGCTATGCTGCCTCTCAAACACTTTGACCTATCAGACCTTTTGTGCATAACCCTTAATCTATTCGAGGCCCGGGATTCCGAGACTTCATACAAAGTTTATCAGTTTCCCGGTGGCTAAGTTCCTGATATCGGAGGGCTTTAGGAAGGCCCATTCCAGAAACTTGAGCCTCTAGCAGAAAAGCGCTGGGCATTTGCAAAGCAAATTTTCTGCAGTTTTAGCGAAGTTCTCGTAGTAGCGGCAACTATCACTCTCTTGTTTGCCCATCTTTTTCGAGTGATACTTCAGAGGGCATTGTCTAGTGATGAGTCTTGTCACCAGATTTAAGTCTTTCTTGTCTAACTCAAGAAGCTTTTTAGTTTTCCTTGGCGAAAGGCTTACTAGCCTGTTCGCTTGTCTTTGTCCTGGCACTTTATGCCAGTGAGATTTCATTTCACCTGTTTCCCAGCATCAAACCCCTTTTTTCAAGTGGGCTCTGAAGAGTCCACAGAATGGTTCTGGGTCGGAAAATTGTGTATTTGCCCCTTCCTTGGTAAGACAGTCTGCTTTCTTTTTGCCTTTAACTCCCTTTTGACCTGGAACCCACATCAGAGTAATCTGAGTGTGTGCTGCCAGTTGTCTCAGGGATTGTTTACAGTCCCAAGTCAGCTTAGACCCACAAGTGTATGACTTCAGAGCTTTTAGTGCTGCTTGGCTATATGATAAAATATAGATATCTTCTGTTCAGGTGTTCCTTTCGGTGCACTCCTGGGTACATATCTCTATAGCATGTAATTCTGTTTGAAATATGGTTGGGGTGTTACCAAGTGGTTTTGAGAGCCTAAAATTTATCCATCTTGGATCCATCAATGTACCACACAAAAGCATCGCTTCCTAGTTGAGGCTTGTTCTCTGTGCAAACTTGTTGTTTATGACCACTTCAAACTGCATTTTGAAGTTGTACCTAACTGGCATAATATCTGTCGGCTTAGACATGGATTCTATGGAAATATTTTCCAAAATCTTCAAGTGTCTAATTTGATTTTCCTGCTTTAAGGTCTACTAGGATAGTAGCTGCATTTAGAGAAGCTTTAATTAATAATCAACTTATTTTTACCAGCAATATTTTGCATTTTATTTTTTTCTATTTTCTTTGATAATCTGTGAAGAATATTATTTTTACAATCAAAGACTACAGTCCTTGCGAAGAAAGTCGCGGGCAATATGTAGTATTTGATAAAACTGTTATTTTTGCATGAGAACATTTTTTCTTTGTCTTAACTGAAATTTGTATGGTTGACAAATTTGCAACTATTTTCTAGATTTAAGAGGTTTATTTACTATACTACTTAAACTTTTAGTTTGCATAATGAATATTAAAACAAACAAAATTCTTAAAATTTTACACAATTAAGTTGTTTTTTTATATACCCGTTCTGATTGTAAAAATCTTGTTTTTCCAAAGATCAAATTATTTTTTATAGGTTTTGCTAGACTTTCTGCAATTTATGGAGGAACTTATATGTTAGACAAACAAATTGATGAAATTGTACTGGGCGAAGGTGGTAAAGTAATTGGAGTTCGTTCTGGCAATGAAGTAGCTAAATGCAAGCAGGTTGGTATTTAGAGTGAATGGTATGAATGAAGTTTTAATTTTCATTTCTCAGTTTGGGATCATCCCAAGGGCTAACAGAAGAAAATAATTATCTAGTAGTTTAGACTAAAACTATATATACTAAAGATAACATTAATCATATTTTAAAATCAAATTTTGAATTAACGTGGAGGGGTTTTTGAAATTTGGTTAATTAACAATTTCACACTTATTTCAGTATGTTATTTCATTTGATAAATACCAAAAATATTGAATCTTTTTAAGCTACTAGTTGTATAAATAAAGAGTTATATAATAAATGAAACAAAATCTGAAACACATTTTTAATCAACAAAATTTAATTTCCTGTGGCATACTTGACTGAAATATTAAAGTATAAAATGTTGTGTTTTTTTATTACCCCAAATATAAGAAAAACATTAAAAACTTAATTTTAATCACTTCCTTTTGGTGGTATTTTATTAAGGTGAGGGTTGGAAAGAACTTAGAACTTTCTTATTTTTAAAGAGAAATCTCCTTATATTTTTTTATGCATTTAAAAATATGGGTATTTGTATCAATATATTTTGCAAAAACTTACAAATTTTACCAACTATTTTTTACTTTAGACTCTGCTGACAGATTTTAAATAGGAGGCAAGAATAATGAACAATATTTAAATGAACTAATGTTTTTATTTTAATGCGAGTGTATGTGGTTGTTTCCTAATAAATAAAAAGAAAATGCATAAACCACAATTTTTCAACATTAATTTAGTTCATGTTGTTCGTTTTTAAAATCATTTTGCAGTGTACTTTCGGTAAATCGAATCCAGCATCGCCTTTTTGCGTGAAGTTTAAAATGGTTAGAATAAGTCACTGGTTTTCCCACTATTTTTTGTTATACTTTTCGGCAAAAGAATAAATATAAAGGTCGGGAAAAGTAATATTACCAACTGTGTTGTGATTGTTGAGTTATGTACGTCCTATAAATAGATAATATTGTATTTATTAGCATTTTTACAAATAAATTCTAACAAACTATCAAATAAATTCGTTGATAGTAAATATGCGCCCTATTTTGTGAATAATTGTATTGAAGTTAAAAAAGTAGCTTTGTTTTAATAATAACAATATTTTAATAATAAAAAAAATTGCCAGGTATACTGTGATCCCACATATGTTCCGGATAAAGTTCGCAAGAAAGGAAAAGTTGTTAGATGCATCTGTCTTCTGGATCATCCAATTGCTAATACTAAAGATGCTCTTTCTACTCAGATTATTATTCCCCAAAAACAAGTTGGACGCAGTTCTGATATTTATGTTTCTTTAGTGAGCTATACTCATCAAGTAGCGGCCAAAGGTAAGAACATATTAAATAGATTGCAGTTTTTTAATAATTTTGAGAGAGTGGTATTCTTGGCAAAAAGTCAAAAGGTCTACTGCGCTGCCTATGATAGAGAGGTGAGGAATAAATTGTTGTCTACTTTGTATATGTATAAGGTAAACGGTAGTTTGATATGATAGTGAGTGCGTATGGATTGAGAATAAATGATTTGTTCATCAAATGCATCCTTTATGCAATGATCTAAGCAAGAGGAAGGTAATGGTTTTTGAAAGAGAAGAAAGCATGACATACTGCGAGGTGCTGATTGAAGGAGAAAGAGTGGAACACGTGAAAGACGGAAAGTATAACTTTGATATTAAGCGAAAGTTGTTAACAGTGAATCAAATGGGGCACGGCGTAACTTTCCGAGCAGCCAAACGTGTCAAAAAAGACAACACGACAGGCTATGCATAGATGAGTGCTGGCCTCTACCCTTATGTATGGTAGTAAATGTTGAGTTTGGTAGAATAAGCATGAAAGTAAGATTAGTGCTGCGGAGATAGTAGACTGAGAAATATAGCTGGAGTGACTCTGATGGATTAAGTGAGAAATAGTGTGAAACACACAAATAGGAAACACTGTGGTGTCAAAGATGTTGTTATAAAGATAGATAAAGAAATGTTTAGATGGTTCAGGCACTTAGAGAGGATGGGTGAAAGATTATTAATGAAACAGATTTATAAGGCGAGTGTGAATAGGCAAGTCGGTAGAGGTTGACCTAAGCAAATGTATCTCGATCAGATCGAAATTGTTTTGAAAAAAGGTCAGGCCAGCAACCGACGAGTATATATGAAAGCGCTGGTGAAAGTAGAATAAGCGAAAGACGTGTGTAAGAACCATAGCAAGTAAACAGAAATGGTCTCTGTTTACCCCTAAGGGATAAAGGCATGGTGACTATATGTATTTATGTATGTATGAATCCTATCAAGGGAATAAATTTAAATTATACATAAATTTTTTCACAGGTTGGTTCGTAGCTATGGTTTCTACAACAGTAGAAACAGATAACCCTGAAGCAGAAATTAAGCCTGGTCTAGACCTCCTAGGTACTATTCGTCAAAAGTTTGTCTCTGTATCAGATTACTATGAACCAACAGATGACGGCATTCATTCTCAAATTTTCATTTCTGAATCTTATGATGCTACTACTCATTTTGAAACAACCTGCTTAGATGTTTTAGACATCTTTAAACGTGGTACCGGTGAAGAATTTGATTTTTCCAAAATTAAACATGAACTGGGAGATGAAGAACAATAAATCCGTCATTGATACCACAATGTTACGGTGCAGTTATCTAGGTAATAATATATGTGGAACTTTTTTTGATAATTGTCTAATTCGTTTGATAGAAAAGGCTACTTAGTCCTTAAAAAGTTCACGATACTCCTTTTTTTTTAAATATCCTTTGATATTCATTTTGAGTACCAAGAGAAATTAAGCAGATCTTTATTTAGTTTATATTTATAATCAAAAAATATTTTTACAATCAAATTTTAATTTTTACATATTTTTCCATTTGTTCTTGGTAATTCAAAATAATTTTGAATTAAAATGAAAAATCAGGTAAAGTTTGAATTCTGGCAATTTACGTTTTTGCAGAAGGGAATTTACTGTAAGTTAGGCATAAGTTATTTGTGAATTGTATTTATATAAATATATATAGCTTTATGTTTTAGTTAGATGCATGTCTGTTTAATTGGTGATAAGGCACTTTAAAAGAAAATTGTGTATCTTTGTTTACTATATATTACCATAAAGTAAAATGGGTAAAAATGTACTAGCTTGATGCCTCAACCTAAATAAAATAATTCTCAAAGATTATTGTAAAGATGTCAGTTCCCATATAAATGGGTTGACATAATAATCTTAACTTTATCATCTGTTTGTTTGTGTTTCATTTTATCAACTAATCTTTTCATGCAAAACTATTTAAATAAACTAAAAAATTTTTATTGATGTGTTGAACATTTTTGAGAATGTTTTATATTTGGGTAAAGAATTGAAAAGCTTTAGCATTCCATTTTTGACAGAATTCACTATTTAAAAAAAGAGTTCTAAACTCTTAAAAGTCGTGCAATCGTTTCCCCATCATTTTTTGTATGCTGCACAAGAATTGCGAATATCTGTAAGTTCTTTTATTGTAATAATACAAAATAAACTTTTAAAAAGTATCTGGTTTTTTATTTCATGATATTTAATATAATATTTTTAATAGGTATTTTAATTTCAATGTGGAATAGTTTTATAAATGTTTTAATTTTTATCGATTATAAATATAATTATTATAAAGCCACATTTATTTACACAGATTAAATTTTAATTCAGATTTATCCATCTATCTGTGGCCTTACAGCTCTCTGTGGTCCTTAGCCTCCTCTTTTCTTAGCCTCGTTTAGCATTATTTTCCATCCTTCTCTATCCGCAGCCGCTCTTTTCCAGTTCCTTTCGCCCAGAGGTGGGCTGCCAAATTTTGAACAATCGGCTCGAAAAAAAAAAGCGGTAAATTCTTATCCTCATCCATATTTATATGACTAGCCAATTGAAGTCTTGCTTTCATATTCTTTGCCTCACTATCTAATAATTGCTCTCTGGGAAGAGCTACAAATTTATTATTGTAATCAAATGGGTATGTATTTGAACTCATTTGATGAAATTAAATTTTGAACTTTTTTTTCTTAGATACCAAAATTATCATTCTTGTGAAGTTCTATAGCTCTTATTGAACGCATTGGATAGTATTGACAATTCTTCTAAGATATATATCATTAAAGCTAAAACGTCAATAAAATGTGTTATAGCTAATCTTTTGGCCAAAGTAAGTTTTTATAGTAAATACAATCTGTAGAAAACGAACAAATTATAAAAAAAATCAATAACGAAGGAAATAAAGCGGGCGATACCATGTGCAGTGTACCGAAGCTTCACAACTTGTGACTCACTCACAAGCCAGAGCCAAGCACTTCGTATTTTACGTACGCACATGATGTGTATAGTATGTTGGCGCACATAATATGTTTGCGAGTATGTGGCACATCGGCACGTTGGGCATATTTGCATAATATATATACTATTAAAATGGCTTATTTTTTGGTTTTAGGGGTAATTTAACAAGCATCTCGCCGAGCTTCAAACATTTTAACAATCGACTCGCGCGAGCCGGCTCCAGCCCACCCCTGTTTACGCCTATGAGTTCTCTTGCGTCTTTTTGTATGTTGTCATGCCATCTTGGTCGTTGCCTGCCCTGTCTCCTGTTTCCTTTGGAAATCTTCCATGCGCTCTACGTGCCCTGCCCATTGTAGTCGTATTTTAATGTATGTGATCAGGGCTATTTCTTTATACAGTTCTGCCAGTTCGTGGTTATACTTTATCCTTCACCCATCTTCTTCCTGGGTCGGTCCAAATATTATCAGTATTTTTCGTTCGAACTTTGCTAATAGGTCTTCGGATTTGGCCATTATCGTCCACGATTGGCATCCGTAGGTCACTGTCTTATGATGCTTTTATACACTTTCACTTTGGCTTTTACGCCCACTATTTGCGATTTTATTACACTTTGTAATGCATAATACGCTTTATTGCCGGCTATCAGTCTCTGTTGAATTAGGTTCTGTTCGTTCAGTGTCGAGCTCAGATATTTAAATTCTCGTACCACTTCAATATTCATATTGTCCATAGTTATGTTCTGCCCCAGCCGCGTCCGTGACTTTATGTCCATGTATTTTGTTTTGTCTTCATTCACCAACAGTCCTACCAGCCTTGCCTCTTCTATCAGCTGCATAAACGTTTCTTTCACTGCCAGCACATTCCTTCCCACTATATTCAGGTCGTCTGCATATCCTATGACTTGGCATGGTTTGTTTATAATGGTGCTGTCAGTTTTAATTCCTGTGCCTCTAATCAATTTCTCAAGGACTAGGTTAAATAGGCCAGGCCATCTCCTTGTCTTAGTGCTTTATCCGTTGGGAATTTTTCTATGAGTTGGTTTTGTATTCTGACCTGATTGAGCGTCTCCTCCATGGTTATTTGTATCATCTTAATTATCTTCTGCGGTACTTCAAATTCTTTCAGAATGTTGTACAACGCTTCCTTACTTATGCTATCATAGGCTTGTGGAAAGTCCACGATTAGTTGGTGGATGGGTATGTCTAATTCCCATGGCAATTCAGTTGCATAAGCCCTATTATTTCTTCAATTATCGTTGAGGGCGCTGCGAAGCGTATACAAATTTGGAGTACTGTAGGTAATGTCAAAGGCAGTCTGTTTTAACTTCATTACTTTCCTGGTGATTCAGTAGTTGTCTAGTGATTTTACAGGAAAAGTGAATTGTTAAGTGTCGTGTTGTAAATATTAATCTATAGGTCAATGCCAAGTATGATTAAAATGGTACAAAGATAATCTAAGATTTTATGTTGTGGAAACTGGATTCATAATGTGTAAGTAATATCCATGGCGAGGGTATTCACGTGATAATATCGTATTTGAAGATGGGAACCCCTATATGTTACATTTACATGTTTTTTTTAGAAAATACAAGTTTAAAAAATACTATCAATTAAATCACACTCTGTCGGAACTTTGATGTTTCTGGCTATAAAGGGCTTCGCCGCGACAGAAGAGAGTTCATTATATTATTGAATAATAAATCATAACACTACTTCTTCGGTATTATTTACGGGGGTACATGTCAGTGAAATGTTTCCGTTAGATATTTATTAAATATACAAGTGGTGCTTCCAAGGATTAGGGAGCCAAATAAACGCCTTCATTTGGAAAGCATCTGCATAAGAAATTTATTTATATTTAGGTACAAATATGTTTTAGTTAAATGAAAGGCATGTTTAATAAATGAAATAAGCTTTTTTTAATTTTCTCAAACACAGTATATTTATAAATATATAAACTATATAAATAAATACTATCCATAATAAAACATACTTAACTAGAAAAATAAACTAAAATAAAAATATTTTACGACCAAAGCTGCTTATATGTAAATGTATTTACTCGCGGGAAAATATTATTAAAAAAAAATAAGTTTTTTAAAATAGTTAATTTGGGATTTTTCTTTTTTATTTTGCAACTTTTAATACTTTGATTCACAAATTTCGGTGTGAAATATAATCGCACTTTTGTGTACAACGCAAGGAAGTAATTATAATGATTATTTTTTGACGTTTCTTAAAACCAATGAAATGCTTCTTTATTTGTCACAAGGGTAAGTTTCAACCAATTATGTCATTATTATAGTGGGAATAAGAGAATAATCACTGTGGCTTTTATTTGCCTAGCAAGTGTCAGATAACTAACCATTCTGCCAGATTAAGTGCAGTAAGTTCAAAAGCTGGTGCAGGAGAACAAGAACTAATCAAGGTCACTGGTCATAATTCTGCAAGTTCGATTAAACCATACTTACAATTGAACCTAGAACATCATTCAAATATAATAAATAATCTTAGAGAAAATACGCAGGAGGAAACACTTAATATAACGAGCAATTCCAAATCCTCAATAAATAATGAGTCTCGAAATATTTTTAATAATTGCGTTTTTCGTTGTACTAATTTAAATTGTTAATTTTTTTAATATATTCATAATGTGTCAACGATATTTTCGTATATTGTAATAATTAATTAAATTAAATTTTTCAATAATTTTATTGATCTTTTTTATTGTAAAAATTTGTGAATCAAAAAATAATCTAGTCAAATATAACTCGCGAGTTCCATAAATTAGAAAATAATTTGATAGATTTTGTTCAAACTTGTTGCCATTTGGAAATAGCCGCTCTCTTGACTATTGCCTGGCAACAAGTTTTCAAGAAATCTGTCAAATTATTTTCAATTTATTCTCACTCTCGTTATATTATTACTGAAAATTGGAACAGGGGTGTTTAAAAACTATATTTTTAAGTTTGTTTTTGAGTTCTCCTACTCCAGTTTGGCAAGCTAGGTCGTTAAAATTTATAGTAAACATGTTTTCTAAATCAATAACAAAATTTATAAAAGTTTTAGGAAGTATAGTTAAACCTCCAAATTCGACCGACGACCGCATCGATTTCAGCTGGTATACTATCACGCAAAATACCGCTTTCATACAAATATCCCACTCCGCGGCAGCCTGTTTTGCAAAGTCCAGGATCATGCTGGAAATTATCGGCTTAAAATCCATCAGCAGCGTAGAGTAATACTTCTAGTCGTTTAATATTCGATGGTTAGCCTTATGATTTCCTTCTCAAGCATACCAAAAGTGTTAGTGACAAGAACTATTGATGCATCTTTATTAGGAATGTCATAAAAGTGTAAAATTCTGTTATTTTTCTATAGGAACATTTGTAAACACAGCAACTTTAAATTTAAGGTTGATTGATAGTCCTTTAAGATACTTCTCACCTTTAATTACTTTCTTGCGAATCCGAGATATTTACGAATTCGTCAACAACAATCCAATTTCTGCAATTTTACAACTAACTAACAAACGGCATAATTTTCTTTACTAAATTATGATTACTTACAAACCAGCTTGATTAATTATTCGTCAGGCGGTATCCAGTCTTGCAAAAGCGAATATAGCTGTATTGCCGATTGTAGAACCGTTTTTGATACATACATACATTTAGTCACGCCATTTTTCCATAGGGGTAGGCAGAGACCACTTCCTTCCACTTGCTACGGTTCTTACACACATCTTTTGCTTCCTCTACTTTCATTGGTGCTCTCATTCATGTTCGTCGGTTATTGGTACTCTTGACCTGGCCTTTCTTCAAAACAATGTTGATCTGATCAAGATATGTTCGCCGAGGTCGACCCCTACCGATTTGTCCATTCACACTCGCCTTATAAATTTGTTTCGTCAATCTTCCTTCATCTGTTCTTTCTACGTGTCCAAACCATCTAAGCATTCCTTTATCTATCTTTGTAACCACATCTTTTACACCACAGCGTTCTCTTATCTCACTATTCTTTACTTTATCCAACCATTTTTGATAATGGTATCAAATTGTCAGAAGTTTCAGAGAAAATTAAAACGCCCTTACTGAAAAGCCCACTGATGACTGGTAAGATTCAATGATAATCGACAATTAAGCTTTAAAGACTTATTCTGCTAACAAACAATATAAATAATTATCTCTACAACCTACATACAATTTATTATTATAAGTTACAGGAGATGAAAAAACTTGTCCTGGTAAAATTACTTTTTCTAATACATTTAAAGTTTTAAAATCAATTTTATAAATAGTGCCGTCATTGCAAATATTCAAAATTACTATTTCATCTTTATTATCATAAATTAAAGGTGTTGAGGAGATTTCACAATGTAACTGACACTTTCTAACCGAAATATATCCTGTAGGAGATAATTTTAAGACATAAATGTGTTTGTCGTGACATCCAAATATAATATTGTCTTCGAATTTTACTATTGAGGAGAACACATTTCCGTCGCCACGGAATTTCCAAATAAGCTTTCCATTTTTTAAAGATAAACAAAATATTACTCCCAAAACTGATGGTACCACAAGCTGTTCATAATCAGATAATATACAGGGTGTTCCAAAAATTGGACTTCCTATATTGAATGTCCATTCTATTTTGCCATTAGTTTTCTGAATACAGTAACTGCTCCCATGGGTTGTCGTCACAATTATTTTTTGTACATCTACAACTAACAAATTTGAGGCTATGCTGCCATCTACCCTGATTTTCCAAATAACAGAACCATCCTACGAATATTCATAAAATAAATGATTTCCATTCAATTATTGTAGCTAATATTATAAAAAATACAATAAATTTTTTTTTTTTATGTTTCAAGTGCTAGGTCAAATTAAAGTTCTAATAATGAGTTTTTAAAGGGTAATTCCACAAGAGGTACTTTTGAAAACTCACCACTGTAGACATTCTATATATGTGTTTATCGTAAGAACCAAATATAATTGACATTCTGTCTCCACAACATATTGAAGAACTTTTAATTCTATCACCAGATTTAAATTGCCAAATTTTTCGTTTTTCATTAATATCTAGACAGTGCATGGTACCGTCATAACACCCAACAAAAATATATTTCTTGCATGGTGATATGCTGGGAGTACTTTCAATGGGACCACTAAGGACTTCTTTAAATATTTCTTTCCCATTTTCATCAAGAACAACAAATATATTACAAAAACTACCAACAGCAATTTGTAAGTAAGGACTAAAAATTAAAATAGATTAAATTTAACAACAGTGAATGATGTCTGTAATTATTAAATGTATTAACAAAAAATTATGAAAATAAAAAGAAAAATGTTGTGGAAACAATTGGTTTGGTTTGGTATTATTGGCCTTATAATAAGAAAAAATAAAATATAATGTTTAAAAAATATATATACTTCCTTAAGTAATAAAAACTACTTGGTTTTACCAAAAAAACAACCGATAACAGAGATACGTTTATAGAAATATTTACTTTTAATTCCTTTGTATTTTCGAATCGATAAATATTTAGTATCAATTACAAAATATTTAGAAGATGCCATTGGTAATCAATTTGGTTCAACTTTTCAATCGATCTGTGCTTCTGTTAAATGTGGAGTGGGGACGCTGCAATTGTGCTTTTCAATATTAAAACTATTTTACTCTGAAGAATTTCTGAATTGAAGTATCGAAAAATGTATACAAGAATTTTAGAGGCATATTAGGTGTGGTTAGGTATCATGTAAGTGGGGCGTAGTTCACCCCTTCACTGCGACCTTTAGTAGGTCTATTGTGGTTCACCCCTAGAGGTTACAGTTCACTGCACAATCCAACTCTTCTTATGAAGTTCAGAGAGAGGGTGAGATTTTCTTGAAATCGGTAGGTTCTAGGTTGGTATAACCAATTTTTTTGAACCTTATTCTTCTCAGGCTGGGGCATGAACATAGTATATGTTCAGCAGTTTCGTCTTCCACGCAGCAAAACCGACAGTCTGTTGGTTGATTCAGACCTATCCTTTCGAGGTGGTATCTTAGACGACAGTGTCCTGTAAGCAGTCCCTTTAGAATTTGCAGATCATTCCTGCTCCATTCTAGGATCTGCATAATTGTGTTTCCCGAGGGTTTAGGTAAGAACACCTTCGAGTGAGTCAACCCTGGTATATCGGACCAGTACCTGAATATTTTCCTCTCCGCCCAGTCCGAAATAATTGTTTTGGCGGCACTTGTAGTAAGTCCAAAGACCGGTTATGGTCCAGTGAACGCAGATTCGGCTCCCTGCTTTGCAAGGGTGTCGGCTTTTTCGTTTCCCTTCACCCCCTATGCCCAGGTACCCACAACAAGGTCACTCTGTTGTTCGCACCAAGGTACTCCCAAGAATTCGATGCAATTCCATACAAGCTTAGAATGTATCTTGTTGATCTTTTAAAGCAGCCTGGCTATCTGATATTATACTAATGTTTTTGTTTGCTAGAGGTCTGTTAGTCAGCTCTCTTGCACACCATTCAATAGCAAAGACTTCAGCCTGAAAGATTGTAGCATACCTGCCAAGACTGGTAGATACTTCAATCTTTGGTTTCCTGCTGAAAACACCGGCCCCAACTCCATCTGTGGTTTTTATATCATCTGTGTACATCATGTATTCAGTCAAAAAGAGGACTTTGAGCAACTTTCCTATGTGTATTTTTGTGGCTAGCATGTCAGGAACCATCCCGAGAATTTGGTGGTTTTTGTTTCACTTAGTATACCGGAGTGGTCCCCGAGTTGCTCTCCATTAATTTGCCTTTCCAGAGACAGGAATCTGTAGGAGACTATCTTGGCCTCCCTCTCTAAGAGAATATCTAGGGGAGGAAGATTTAGGTGTTCCATCACTGCCGTTGGTGTGTTAGACATAGCTCCAGTTATGTCAGGCATATTAATATTAACATGAACATTATCAGTAATAAGATGAAAGAGAGAGAGAGGGAAAAGTAAATTTACTGTTGATATAACTAAACTAGTTATCAACATATGTTACATAAATAAACTTAAATGAAGCGCTAAAAATGTTTTACATCTACACCATTTTAGTGGGATTTGAGATTTTTTTTGTAATTTAATTAACAAGTTGTTTTAATATAAAACAAAACTTACCCATTAACAAAAATTAGTGGAGAGCTATCTACACAAGCTTTTAAATTATATTTCCAGAGTATTTTCATTTTGCTTCTTTCAAGCTTGGGTTTTTTAATTTTTAACTCTAATTCTGCACAGACTGGTAATTGTTTTGACATATTTTGCTCCATTTTTGCAACAAGATCCTTACAATCAATAAATTTTTTTTCAAAAATAGTTAAAACCAATTCATCATTGGATTTAACTTTAAAGAAGCCATTAAATTCTTCAATTAACTGCAGTATATTTATTGAATTTCCACCCATTTCTTGAAAACTATGATTTTTCAAATGTTCTAAATGATTAGTACCAATTCCAAGATATTTACACCACAGATTTGTAAACACTTCTATAACATTAAGTTCAGTGCTACTTAATTGCATTGTGTAAAATATTTCCAATTTTTTTTCATCAACCTTTCCATGTAGTGTTACTGGTAAGTTTGGAATTATCTCAAAATAATCAGGAAAACTAGCTTCAGGTAAGATATGTATTAATTTGTTACGTAATTTGTCCACAATTTTTTCTTTGGTTTTACTGCTATGATTATCTTTTATCAATATAAAAGTGAGAATTTTATTATATCTTTGGGACCAAATACACTTCGCTACAAGACAAAATTCGTTTAAAATTGTTTCTTCAATGTGGACAAGATTAACTTTCTGGCCAAATCTTTTAATTATTTTATTTTTTCTTCCTTTATAATATATATTGCCATTTTCTATTAATACTAAGTCGCCAGTTTCTCTAAACATTGGTGAATTAATATTTTCTGTTTCATTAATAATTAAACATTTTCTTGTCTTACTACCTAAAATTTAATAAAAAATTATCTCAAAAAGTATATTAAAATGAAATTTATTATTTGATAGCATAACATATAAATATTACCTCTATTTTCTTATATTTAAAAAAACTACCCCAACTTCATACATAGGTAATACTTTTTTAATGGTTGACAAAATATGAGTTTCAAGTTTACAACTAATTTTCATGAAACTATAGTTAAAAAATATATAATAGCATAACAAGTACCTAAGTAAACTTCTCCAATTCCTTCACTTATTTCAATTAAATTTTCATCATATACTTTTATTAGAGTATCATTTAAACTTGTTCCAATAGGTATGTCATCTTTAACAGTTTCATTTTGAATTTCATGAATAGATGCCCAGCATGAAAGTTCAGTTATGCCATATACGTTAAACATCCTCAAACTAGATTGTCTGTTAAATTTTAGTACACTTTTAGGAAAGGTTTCACCTCCTAAAGCAAGGATTTTTAAAGTACTACTACATATTATTTTTTCAAGTTTTGTTTCATTCCATCTCAGAAATACTGATGGTACCATTTGAAGAAAAGTTATATTTGCTACATTAAAAAGGGCACTGAACAGTAACTGCGGATTAATGTAAGTACTGCGTGGTACAATAATAAGAGTTGCTCCATTTAATAAAGATAATAATAGTTCTATTAATGATGGATCAAAGGAAAGAGGTGTTCCCCAAAATATGGTGTCTTCGGAACTAATGTTGAATATATTTCTGAAATAAATCATTAATTTTAATAATTAATATTGATAAACAAAAATAAGTACATAAACATATTTTTTAAGTATCCTTACCCTAAATTTATGGCATTACTTACAATGCAATTGTAAGGTATTTTAATTATTTTATGTTCTCCTGTAGATCCTGAAGTTGTTACAACACATAATATATTATCAAATGAGTGAATTAAGTCCTGACTTATGACATGTTTCCATAATAACAGTGTTTCATTATTCTCCATTTTGATCTCACAAACTTTATTATAATTAACATCATTAATTTGTTCAAATGATAAGACCCAATCTAAGTGAAGAGATTTGGTGTTAGCATGGAAGTTCTTAGTAGAAAGAAAAATAAAGGCAAAATTTAATTTCTGCAAACTGTAAAAATAACATGTCTTGAAATTAAGTTACATTATATGCCACCACAGCTATTAAATAACACTCATTAGATATTTTGCAATTTATTTGTTCTAGCTTCTAGATTTACTGAAAAAAGTAATTAATACAAAAAATATATATAAGAACATGACTTCAAACAGAAAATTTTGAAATATGTGGAATGAACACTTACCTAATAACTATAGAGGGAATATATACATTTTGGTCCATTAATAAACCCAAACATTTATTTTTTACACCTTTAAATTTTTTTTTAAATGTTTTGTCTAATTTTTCACTGGTGCTATAAACTTCTTTATAAGTTTTTTTATTTAAGACACTTGAGTCACTGCATAGTTTAATTGCTATTTTATTGGAGTATTTTAAAATTTCAGTCTGTTCAATTAAAGAATTCATATTCTTTTATTGAAATAATAATTTAAACTCCATAAACTAACTCATAGTCGCTATGGTTTATTTCACAAACCAGTTTATTATACAGTTTATTTATTGATTAGGTTAGGCACTAGTTTCTTCTTTTAGTTCTTGGATGGTATACTTGTGCATATACAAGTACTCTTATGAAACTAGTGCATTTAGCAAAAGTAAAAACTGCAACATATTTAAATAAAAATATTATTGATGCAATATATTTGAGCATAATTATATTAATAATCTTAAGATTTTGTAAATAGCCATTACCACCCAAAATTATTTGGTGAAATTTTTTTGAAGTCAGTAAAGAAAATATTTGAAATTTATGGATACAAAAAGGTTAACACATTATGATTAATTAAAAACTGCAGATATTTACTAACAGAGATAAGTAACACTGAATAAACTCATCTCTGCTTACTAATAAAGAAGTAAATATTGGCTGAATATTTTTCTTCTAAACATTGCGATCAATGTACTAATGTAGAATAATGTCAGTGTCAACATATGTTTTGTTTATTATTTATGAATTTATTAACTCCAAAAATTTATTGAATACTTTGTTTATACTCAAATATTAACTGTACTCATTACCAAATACAATACATTACCTTCCTCTGTTTATTACGGTATATATGGGACTTGGTTGTCTCTGATGGGACCGAAGTCCATTTCTGGGACGTACAACGTAGAGGTGTCCTTAACGTAATGAAGAGATTGTTGATAGTGTTGATATGTTATGGTGATTCATTGCGATTACTTATTAAAATTGTAATGTGTGTAGCAATGAAAACAAATGTTTGTGGTAATGTTATTTAGTGCAATTATTACGTTCAAAATAAAATACTTGCTTTTAAAAAATGTAAACGGATGAAAAAATTAATTTTACAAAAAGATGGAAGGAGGTTTAAAATCTTGTCACAAACCAGTTAGGTCGCTTTCCTCACTGTAAGTATTATATAAAAACGAAAATAATTGCCCATTTTGTTTAATTTTTTATGAAATTTCTACTTAACTAACAAGCAAAACATTTCTAATTGATAATCATTGTCAAAAAAAAATATATTCATCACTTGGAAATTTTTATTAGGCTTAAAATTATCCAACAAAAATTCCCATGTTATAACAGTATAGAACGTCCTTGATAGCATTTAATGAATTAGTTATTATTTTTCATTAATTTGGTATATGATATTGAGACTGTTTTTCTTAGATATTTAATATTCATAAACTTATAGGCTCATTGATTATGTAGTAGACAACTTGGCCTTAGTTGTCGCAGAAAATAGTGAAAGACTTAGTTCACTGCCTTTTTGTATCAAAAATCAAATACTTCAAAGATTTACAACTTCCACTTATTTTTGGAGAAATATTGATTTTAAAACTATACTAGCAGCAATTACTAGTGAACATACTCTTTCTATTAATTTAACAGCAACTCCACTGGATGATGAAATATTAAACATAATATCAAAATGTAAGAAAGTAAGGAAATTGTATCTGACAAGAGCTAAAGGTGCTGAAATTACTACTACTGGTAAGTTACATACATATCTTTAAAACTTAAGTTAATAATGTATTTGTAAGTTGTTTTTGAAGTATGTCCCTATTAATAGACCTTCTTATGATGCTATCCCCTTTCAGAGGTTGGCGATCCAAATGGCTAAAATGGTTCTAGATACAGCCATGCGGGTTTACGTTAAGAGATGAGCAACCAAACTATTTTCGGTTGTCCTTCAGCCAAGAATTTTGGCACCTGCCGACAAACCTTTTGCCTTGTACTTTGCCTTCTATAATCAGTCACAAAAGTTCTTACTTTTCTCCTCCCATTATGTGACCTATATAGCGCCTATATAGACCTATCCATTGTAAATTTTTAATTGTATGAGACATAAATTTAGTTTATATCAGTGGTGACGCGTGACTTTTTCTAAAGTGTTACCAAAACAAGATGTGAAAAATCTTATTTAAAAAAAAAAGTTTATTTTGAACCTCCCAAATATAAGTTTTTGCTTATTTTAGGTATTTTATTTAAATTATTTAAAGTAAAAATTGCTGGACTAGGGCACTTGATATACCTTATCGTCTTATGAAGAGTTTTCACTATACCAACTAAATTTAAAATACTAAACTACTTTTTTTAATTCCTTTTTTAAATTATTTAAAATAGGTATTGGTCTTCCATTTTCAATGATCTCCTTTTTTTCTTCAAAATTATACAAGGAGAATGACGTCAAGTAGTTGATCGATTAAAATTGCACACACTGCAGCCGCCAGCCTAACTACTACTAACCAGCACAGATAATTTACACGGGCTAATCAGTGAGTAACCAAAATAAAAATTGGTACAAGCCTACATAATATCGCGGCGTGACTACGCTCTCGCGCTGTTAAATTCA
This sequence comes from Agelastica alni, assembly GCA_950111635.1. NCBI lineage: Eukaryota > Metazoa > Arthropoda > Insecta > Coleoptera > Chrysomelidae > Agelastica > Agelastica alni. The sequence goes on from OX467709.1 coordinate 52,895,861, forward strand.
AGCATGCAACCAGACACAAGCTGGCTCTGACCAGCTGAGGGACTATCACATGTATCCACAAACGAAAGTGGTAACCCGAACAGTATTAGAGCATATTATTTTTGTGCGGCTAATTGGCTTTTTACTGAATTACTATTACATATTGCTGTTGGTAAAAAAATAAATAAAATTATTTCACAGTAGTCAAAATATTTATATTTAAGATTTTTAACTATTATCAATGGTAACAGTGATTACATTGGATGCTTCGCCACTGGTTTATATAATAAAAAATATTTGCTTTTTTGGATTAATTTTTAAAACCAAATTTATATTAGTACATTTTTTTAGGCTTAATGGAACTACTAAAAAATTGTCCTAATTTGGTTTATTTTGTACTTACACATAGTACTGCAATGAATGATGAGGTTTTGGAGTGTATGGCAAATAATTGTCCAAATTTAATGGCATTGGACATTGGTGGTAGCATTAATGTGACTGATGTTGGTATAAGTAAAATCTCAAAATTAAAAAAATTATCCTATGTCACATTTTCATCTACACAAGTAAGTAGAAATGCCATTGTTTTATGTTATTTTTAATGAAAATTGTGCTGTAAGTTTATTGTTGTATTTAATAATTTTGTTATAAAATACAACAGCATTAAATAAAATGTAATATTTTTAAATAAAACTTGATCTGTTTTATTTCTTTTTTGTTTCTTTATTTAATATATGTACAATACCTATAAAATTAATGGTTACAAGGCTGACGATTCAAGGTAAAAAAGTCCTTTTTAAAATAAAATGTATAGGTCAATACCAATACAAAAGGTTATCTGCAATACATTAAATGTTTAATGATAACCTTCACATATTGAGAATTATATTTAACAAAATTATTTGCTTGTTTGACTAATTTTAAGTCTCATAATAAATAATACCAAAGAAAATAAATAAAAAAAAAATTGGAATAGGTTCAGAGAAAATGAAGTTTTACTAACATGTAATTCATATTTATTTAAGATTACAGATGAAGGCATTTTACATATAGTAAATGGACCCAGTGCATTAAAAATGAAGGAATTTAGAATAGAGAATACAAAAGTAACCGACAAAGGTTTGCAAAATATAGCTCTAAATTGTGAAAATATTGAAATACTATCATTTTGTAATAAATCAGAAAAAGGTAAATATTCAATAGTACATTATATATTTTACTTGTATTATTTTATTAAATCTATGAAATATAAAAAAACACTGATAAAAGCATGTATCTAAAAATTAAAAAACGATCAAGTCAAAAATAAAATGTACACTTTAAAAGTGGATCCAGTGTTTTAAGTAAAAGAAACTTATTTTAAGATAAATATTGTATTTATTTAAGTAAAATCATATTTTAAAAAATGAATCATTTATGTGTGCCAATTTAAACAAGACGACTTAATAGTATTATTATTATTTGCTATTTATCTTACATTACATTTGCAGATAATTTATCATGCCCAACATTTCCAAAAGAACTCAAGCATTTAAAACAGCTTATGTGGACTGTAAATTGGTAGAAACGTTTTATAATGGCGGAAATTTTTTTAGTTGTATATTTATGTGATTGTCAATTAATATATTAATAAACATTTATTTATTATACTCATATTTAATTTTATTATTTACGTTATAAACAAACACAAAATTTAGAATATTTAGAAATGGTTAAATTAGAAAGTAATACTAAGTTATTACTTTAGTACACACTACAAGTTTGTGTAGTTTAAAAAAATCATTTATTAAAGTGTTTTATTATTTATAAACACGAGCACTAATAAATATTATCTTAGTTAATTTCTTTATAATTTACTAGAGGCAAAGCCCCTCCTGTTTACCAACTCCGCTGATCTTTTACCTTTCGTCATTGTAAATTTATTAAATGATGACACATTAAAATATGGCAATGACAATTTTTTTTTATAATACTAGGTGTCAATGCACCTGCAAACTTCGCTCACCAACCCCGCTTTGCTTTATAGAAACCTTGATCAATCGTTACTTACCTCTTACATAATTTGTCCAAACCACTCACTAACTTAAATAAATATACAGGAGACAATTCTATCTTCACAAAAAAAAATTGTGAAGATAGAATCGTCTCCCATATATTTAGTTAATTTACTATGGATCTTCATCAAGTATCGGCCCTATCAATTAAAAACACTCACTAACTGCTATAAATACACTTTTAGGCAGATCCAAAAAAAAATGTAGGATGTAAATTATCATATTGTGTCTTCTTCTTCATCTTCCTTTTTGTAAGGCATCTGCCTTGTTCTCTAATTTCTTAGAGTTGTAGCTGGGATGATGAATTCCAGCTTTCATACCAACGTATGGGTGGATGTCCAGGTGGTCTGCTGGATCTTGGGAGACCATTCCTTGCAATCTTCGGCAATCTGTTGTCGTCCATCCGTTCAACATGATCTCTCCATTCGCGACGTCTGTTTCAGGACCATCTAACTATGTCTTGGACATTGCAAAGTTCTAGGATGTCTTCGTTTCTTTTGTGGTCCCTTGGTGTGTAGCCTGCTATGGATCTTAGAAACCTCATCTCTGCTGTATGGATAATCCTTTTTGTTGTGGAGTTTTCGGCTCTTGTTTCTACAGCGTAGGCCATAACAAGTCTCACACAGGTCTTATATATGCGGACTTTGCTTTCAATGGACATGTGCTTGTTTCGCCATATTATATCTCTAGCATAGCTTTATGAATAGCCAGAAAGTGTCAAAAAAGGCACGTCTGGCGGTGCATAGAGGTGTGTTGGTTCCTACACTTATGTATGGTAGTGAATGTTGGGTTTGGCAGAAGAAGCATGAAAATAGGATTAATGCTGCGGAGATGAGTAGTCTGAGAAGTATAGCCGGAGTGAGTCGGTTGGATAAAGTTAAGAATAGTGAGATAAGAAAACGCTGTGGTGTAAAAGAAGATGTGGTCACAAAGATAGAAAAAGGAATGCTTAGATGGTTTGGACACGTAGAAAGGATGGATGAAGGAAGATTGACGAAACAAATTTATAAGGCGAGTGTGAAAGGGCAAATCGGTAGAGGTCGACCTCGGAGAACATATCTCGATCAAATCAACATTGTTTTGAAGAAAGGCCAGGTCAAAAGTACCAACAACCGAAGAGCATGTATGAGAGCACTGATGAAAGTAGAGGAAGCAAAAGATGTGTGTACGAACCGTAGCAAGTGGAAGGAAGTGGTCTCTGCCTACCCCTATGGGAAAAAGGCGTGACTTTATGTATGTATATCTCTAAGGAATCCTGATATTAAAGCTGCTTTGGTTGTTTGAGCCTTTACTTCTTCTTGGAGGTCTCTGCTGCTCGTGATGTTGACGCCGAGATATTTGGAACTCATAACCTGTTCTACTGGTTTATTGTATATAGCCAATTTACATCTTCTGGGCTCTTTTGAGATGGTTAGCACTTTTGATTTTGCTACCGATATCTTCATGTTGTATTTGGCAGCTGTCTTTTCGAACTGATAAAGCATTCTCTGTAGGTTGTCTTCATCTTCTGAGACCAGGACGGCATCGTCGCAAATTACTTTTAGATATTGTGTGCAATTACTATTTATTTTATTTAAAATTACTAGGAGGCTTCGCTCATCAACCCCGCTTCGCCTGTTTCACATTGAAATGACGGCGATCGACTGTTAAGATGTTACCCTATCCAAAAGATTGGACCATTTTTATGTTATCCCTGTTAATTTTTTTTTAGGTTGATAAGTCCGTTTAATTTCCTTATTTTCAGCACATTTTATAAATTGTCTACTTAAAAAAATATAAATTTCGCAATAAAAACATTTAAAATTTCATTAAAATTCGTGTATACTACATAATATGAAATAAAACAACTTTTTTATAAACTTTAAATTTATATTCGATGTTTTCAACCCTTTCGAGTCAGTGGAGTTTATGGATGGTTAAAATTTGTTTATCAAATTCAAATGATTGAGAAGTGGAATGGTATTGTTACTATTACTATAGCCTAACATTTCCTTAAAGTTGTGTGATATATGAAACGTCTCTTTTTGGATCTGGAACATGGGACATGGTACTATATGTTTCACTGTTAACTGAACGTCATAAATGTTACATGACGGTTCATTTTGTCCAGATAACAGGAATTTATAGGTGTCTTGTGAGTCCTAAGCGTAATTGAGTCATTATCACCTGTTCTCAATGTGTTTTGCTTTGCCATAGTCTAACGTATAGATTAATGTTCATTAAAATAAGCTAATATTATTGTAATTTCAACATTTCACTCTTTTTAGAGTCGTTTTTCTAACCATAACGACGACATTCTATTTACTAAAGAAGCGTTCTGCATCTAACGCTGTAACGCTGCTTCAGCAAAGGTTGAAGAGCAGCATTTGCCCACACAGTGCAAACCTACTTTTTAAAGTGTTAGCATCTAAAATACCCACCCGATTTCTTCTTGATGTGAGTTAATGACAATGTGTGGTTGCTTAGAGTATCTTTTTGTCACCCTCCAAACAAATGTTACAATACTTGCTCATCACAATATTTGTATCTGATAGATACATTCAAATTATTTTACTCTTTCTCCTAAAGTTATCTTAGGGCAGCCCATTATAAATTGTAATGGACGAAAAAATATTCAAGAATCAACACTGTTTCCTCACCCAACTGACAACTGATGCGCGAGTTGAGTGACTAGTACGGCGTGAGCGCGTGTCTGTCATAATTATTTAGTTTTCTACCTAATTCCATAATTTAAACTTTTTAATAATTTTTTTATTACAGATTATAATATTCAATTAATACCCCCATATTTAATATTTTTCAGAATTAATCATCATAAAAATCACAAGTTAGTATATTTCACAAATATAAGGAATTTTCGCATAAATTCGCGTCTATTTCATAAAAACGAAAATTCTGTACCTTAAGCTATTTTTTGTTGTTACTATTATTATTATTATTATGATTAATGATGTGTAACATCTTTGCTCTCGCTTACTCGCAATTTGTGGGAGTGATTTGACGAATGAGCGCGCGGTTAGAGTTGGCTGTCAGATAGACATCAACAATTTTCCTGAAAGCCTCAATAAAGTGCATATCACTGATAAAAAATTCAAGTAAGTAATAATAAATAATTATTCAAAACATACATACATACTATTAGTCACGCTTTTTCCCGTAGGGGTAGGCAGAGACCACTTCCTTCCACTTGCTACGGTTCTTACACACATCTTTTGCTTCCTCTACTTTCATCAGTGCTCTCATACATGCTCTTCGGTTGTTGGTACTTTTGACCTGGCCTTTCTTCAAAACAATAAAAAAATCGAAATATTTATGAAATACCAACACAACACAACAACTGTATATTATTTGAAAAGGTTATTTGTCTAACCACTGAAATGTTTGTATTTGAAGTAAATCGAAAAAAAAATAAGTTCAGTAATAATATTTTATGATAAATCTTAATGACTACAACAAAAAAGTTCCTAAACATAAATATTTTGGATTCATAATTACATGTTATTTAAGGAAATGAATTTTATTCAGTTTGAATAGTTTGAATAGTTTCAATTGTTTTAAGGTTAAAGTTGAGATAAAATAAAGATTTTTTAAATCTGTACCTTAACTTTAAAATACAAAAGACTACTATCAAATTTGTAAACTACTACTGAAACGAGATATACATAAATTATTTTTCTTAATGTTACTTTAAATCTAACAATAAATTTAATAGCTTATAACTTTTTTTGAATAGCATCCAGGCATTTCTATCACGAAATTCTGAAAACATGACTTATCAAATATTTCAGATTTGTTCGACAGAAACAAATAAATTTACATATTTTAAGCCTTGTTCTTAATTGGATTTGGACTTTGTTTCATTTGCAATACTATAGAACGCATTCGAGAAATATCTTTACTACCCTGCTTGGCTTTTGGGTTAAAATCGCATAACTTCGCAATTCTTTCCCATTCAGTTCCAGGTTCCAGTTCATCATCTTCAGCTACGAATTGTTTTTCAGCATTCCTAGAGATTAAAAAAAACGGTTTAAATTTAAATATTTTAATTATACAAATAAACACAAATTCATGTGTGCTCATTTCGCAAAAATTCCCCTGGATATTATTTTTTATGCCAAACAATCTTGTATAAATCAGATCTTTGGTTAATGATCTGATAATTATCTGTTGCATACATCCTATTTTTCCTCACAGAAATCCAAAAAACAGTTTTGTAGATGACAATATTAGAGATGAATTATTATTGTTAGGGACATACATACATACATAAAGTCACGCCTTTTTCCCATAGGGGTAGGCAGAGACCACTTCCTTCCACTTGCTATGGTTCTTACACCACTTCCGTAAAAGCATTCCGCACACTATCGCAGATCGGAATGGAACGGAATGGAAATTTTAAATCTCCGCACATTATCGCGGAATTTCATGGAAAAATATTTATATATGAGTAATGTTTATAAACTTGCTTTCCCGATCAAGTTTTATTATTAGTGTGTATTGGTCTTTTGCAATGGACAATCCAGACGAAAAATTTGTGGCGTTGTGTGTAGTTCTGGAAGAATTTAAGAGAGAAAACAATAAAAAGCGCAAATGGATCCATGAAATTAACACGAAAAGACAAGAATTTGGGGAATTTCATCATCTATTCCCAGATCTTTTAGAATATGAGCAAATTTTTTTTAAGTAATTCCGAATGTCTAGTGAAAATTTTTTTGATTTGTTGAAAATTCTGGACATTCATAAACAAGATACGACATTTTAAAAAGCTATAGGTGTAAAAGAAAAATTGGCATTGACTATATATTGCATACAATGCATTATTACTTACCCCCGCTAGAAATTTTTTCCCATGAATTTTCTTTAATATTGGTGATTGTGATAATTGTTATCAGACATTAGATAAAAATGTGGATAAGCACGAATTTTATTGATTAATAGATCTTCTTTCATTTTCAATTAATCAAAAGGGAAACAAACACAAAACGGTGTGATAATATATTGTCAATAGTACCTATACAGGAATGAACACGATTTGTTGTACGCGTCTTCTGATTTGTTGTACGCGTCTTCGTTGTAAACTGAATAGTGGAGGGGGCTGCAGAACCACGGAAAAATTTGCTCGATGAGCAATCCAATCAATTCCGTTCCAATTCATTCCGCGGTGTTCCGATCCGCGGTAGTGTTTCCGCGGTGTTCCGATCCGCGGTAGTGTGCGGCCTGCTTAAATCAATCAGCTAATCAATTATTTGACAATAAACAAATAAGTTCGCGCGTATATTCTTATTCGGGAATAAGCTATCAAATTGAAGAAGTAAAGGTGTGGTTAAATGGCAATTAATTCAGTTTAAATGAGCACTTGACATCTGCTTCAATGAGAAGAAAGTTGGGACCTTTGATAGGTCTATTTCTTTAAAAATCATCTCTACAAACTCGCCAATAAGAAAAATATATGCAAGCAATAATGAAAGTGTTAAAATAGCATAATCTTTTTTAATAAATGTAATTATTATTAAACTACTACTGAAACATGCATAAATTAATATCTACGAAATTCTTTCTACATAATCCTCATCAAATCTAATTTATAATTACCTTGCAGCATCTCTTTAAGAAAGCAGGGAAATATCAAAGTAAAATTATTACTCATAACTATTTAAAATATATTTGTTGTATAAATTGTACTCTTTGCATGTTGACAACATTTCATAAAATATTAGATGCTGCTGTTTAAGTTTAAAATGGTAAGTTTGTTTGGTTACAGTATGTTTTGTGGTTCAGAAGAAATAATTTTATTTATGTAAACAGTAGTACAAACTTACTTTGTTAAATAAATTATACTGATTACAACTTTATAGTTATAAGAATGGAAGACTAGTTATAATTTGTAACTCACTGCATATTTTAATAATTAACAAATATTTATTGTACACAATACACAATGTAATTTATTAAAGTTATTTTAAATAACTTGAAAAGAAATTATTGAAAACAAAAGTTCTACTAATTATTTTTACTTCTTACCTATTAGCTGCCTTTGTTTTAGCAATAGCTTCTTCATGATTTTTATACCAATCTTCTAATTCCTTTTTAGCAATTTCTCTTAATTCTTGTTTCTTTTTTTCTTCTTCTTTATCTATAAACATTTACAATTAAAAAAATTGGGTTTATTTTGTTTTACATGTAAGGAAATTTGCACATCTATTTTAATATTTTTCTGCAAGGTTCCACGCGGTGCGATTATCAGGCGTGGTGTAGGCGCCGCGCAAGAATTTTCGCTCATTTCAAACACATGCGATACATACCAGGTTTTCCTTCGGAAGAATCTAACAGTTGCCATTCATTTTTCTTGTTTTCAAATTCTTTAGTTTTTTTTTTAATTTAATGAAAACTTCCTTCCACCCTTAACATATCTGGTTTCTGTTTTTGTATTTTTCCAGAGTTTTGTCCCAAAGTACTGACCTTGCTTGGAAAAGTCAACATTGTTGTCGTCACACATTTTAAATAAAAAAATATATAGAGCTATCATGTGTCAATCGTCACACTGAAACTGAACTGTGCAAGTGTGGAAAATTATGGTCTACGCCATTACATATCTGGCTAGAAAGGACATGCAGTGCAATATGGCTTAAATCCGACTCTTTTACGAACAAGATTTCAGCATATGAATCGTTTCGCACATTGCCGGCACCGGGTTAGAACCGGAAAGTGTAAAACAGCCGTTAAGACCTGTTGTCCTAAATAATTCTTTTATTTCAATATGTGACCTAAATGTATTTATTACCTTTCTCCTCTAATCTCTTGATTTGTTCTTCCCTCCACAATTTGATTTTTTCTGGTTCTACCCGATCCTCTTGTCTTGGTATTGGAGATACTGCAAAATTATTTATACTGTTGTTATTTTTATCGATTTTTGTAATCATGTAATGTGTGTTATAAATAGGTATATTACAATTATAACCAAAACAGTATAAATCAAAATGAATTCATTGGTGAAAGCTAATTTTTTGTAGACATTCCACACAGACAGCCTAAATACACAAAACTACAGTGGGTGTCAAACTATTGAGTAAAATCATTAATACTAGCCGGAAAATGTTAAAGGTTAAGCAAAGTGAAATGGTAAAGGTTATTGTGTGTCTTAAGACACAATTAATCATCATAAGGAAAATTAAATTAAAAATTTATAAAAAAAATGATGTCATTATTTTAAAACTTATTATTTAAAAAATAAATCTTTTAAAATGCATTACAATATATAATTAATTTAACATAAATTGTTTGTCTTACCTGCTCTTTCTCTGTATTCTTTATCAGGATCAAAATTAGCTGGGATATCTGTTATGAAAATAAAAACATGCTGTTTAACATATATCTAAATAAACTGTGTGAGTTGTAAGTACATTAAATAAATTTTGAAACCAAATAAAAAATTTGTTTTAGATTGTTAATGAGAAATAAACAAGATTTATTTCACTTAATGTAATAATGATTTTATGTGAATAGAGTATTTCTTAAAAACATTTTGCTATGAACATATAAAAACTACCATTATTTTTCTAATTATAATAATTAGATTTAAAAATTAAAATATATTTACATAGTAACTACATAGCACTTCACAGCTTAAACAAGTAACAAAGCAGTAACTATTTTAGGAAGCTTTGCATTTACAAATACAAAATAAAAGTTACATTAGCAATTTAAGGTGTCATAAGTAAATAAAGGATAACATTACTTTTTAACTTTAGATTTTTTATATGTTGTATGAATCAAATATTTTAGATTGTAACTATTATTACACTGTAAAATTTGAAGATATAACACTTTTGCCTACTTGTTTCTGTATAGATACTGAATATATCAAATTTGTAGTTTTAAAGCTTCATGGGTCAAAATAAGTTGCATCCAAAAATTTGGTGATATTTAATTTAGAAAATAACTTTTGTGTTTTTTCAGTAGTTTAAGACTGCACACTGGCAACTTTTTGTCACTAAAATACAATACCTTGTTATTTGTCTTAACTATTTTGCAATCAAGGAAGAGCTAGGATAAGAAACAATGTGTTGTGTAGTGATTAAAAAGTTGCCATTCTGCAGGGGGTCTAATTAATGTACAACTAAACAGATTATAAAGCAAACACAAATTTAAGCAACTGACATACCATTGAATTTTGGTTCTTCAAGAGCATCTTGATCAGTATTTTCTACCACTTCAAAACTGCTTGCAGAATTTGTTGGATCATCTACAGATAAAGCAATATAAAAATACATCTAAGGCATGTACATACTTTATATAACATGCACTTCATTAATTTAAAGTAAGTACAATACACCGAAAAGGATTTTCGTGCAAAAAAAAGACAAAAACGCCCCTTACCACCGTTCGAAATTGGAACAATAACTGCAGCTGGTTTGACTTCATCTTCAAGTCCTGCTAATTCATCCTGTTCACGTGCCAAAAATTCTGCTGCTGGATCTTCGTCGGTGACTCCAAAATTATCTCCAAATCCAGACATTTTAAATAAATTTCTTAATGTGTAATGGAAAGCAAATTTAACTGACAGCAAAGCAAAATATGTTTGACACTGACAGATTGTTGATATGACAAGTGTCTGCGGTGGGCCATCTAGACAAAAATAATGAAATTTTAAATAAAGAACGTAATTAAGTAACACAAAAGAAAATATTTTTTTATTATGATATAATTTCAATAAGTCCTGGAATACTGAATTACATTTCTTTCAAATACTACTCTACTGTGCAAACTTTTTTTTACGCATCATAAACATAAGAAATAATCGGTGATAAACAGCTGTAAACAGTTATCAATAAAACGTAACACGTACTTTAACCTGTATCATAAAATCAGGTTGTCGTTTGACCAAAATTTGAATATAACATGTCTGATTCATTTGATTCTATTTCTAGTAGTTTAGATACTAAAGGAGGTGATAAAGAACTGCAAGAGTTTTTAATGGTTGAGAAACAAAAAGCTCAATTCAATGCTCAAGTAAGTTTAAAAATTCAATATTGAGGTTATGCCAGAAGCATAAAGTTAAAAAAAATAGTATTTTTTCAAACATAATGCACTGTCTGATTAAGAAAATTCCTAAATTGATTTGTCCGCTTTTTATTTTTTTTACAGTATTGCAATGTTTGAATTTCAGTTATTGATTAATTAAAAAAGATTCATCACACTTTTTTTTAATATCCAGTAGTTTATTAATTTTTTATACTTTTACAAGATTACATAAAAAAGTTAAAAATTAGTAAATCAATTAAAAATTCTGATGCTGATAATATACATTCTTATCCATTTCTTTTACAAAATTGTTTTGATAATTAATACTTTTGTTTCAGATTCATGAATTTAATGATTTCTGTTGGGAAAAATGTGTGGATAAACCATCAAATAAATTGGATAGCAGAACTGAAACATGCATAACAAATTGTGTTGATAGGTTTATTGATGTATCCTTGTTGATCACTAATAGATTTGCACAGTTATTGCAAAAGAGTGGTGGAATGTAGTTATAACAATCTATGGAACTATAAGTAGTATGAAATATGAATGTTGATATAATGTGTAACTACCTTAATTGTATTGAATGTGAATCAGTTTTGATTATTACCAATTAAATTTTAGTTACTGTTTATTTACAACTTTCATTTCCAAGAAAGATATATCTGTTTTATTATGTACTGTGATTAAAAATGAAATTAAGAAATTTACACTACATCAGTGATTCAGGTAAACTATTGGGAAAAATCACGTATCGTGAGGTGGCGCTGACAATGACAAAATATTGGATCGAGGTGCGAACAACAAATATCCTGTCATTTGATCACTTGTACTTGTAAAACCAAAGTTTTTATTGAAGGGAATTTTAGTTATCTCGGAGATTTGAGTTGATTTTTTTTGTTAAACTATTGGATTAAAGCTGGATTTAATGTTTGTTTTATTGTTGCTCGATTCTTGTTAAATGCCAGTGACTAGGTGTGTCTATGTATCAATTTTGGTTTGTTTTTGAAGTTTTTCAGTTCTGTTGTCCTTGGAATTCTTGTTGCCATGCCTATGAAAGTCGAAATATCTATTTCGGACATATTGTATTGTGTGGGTGAAGGTGTTCGACCAGTTAAGGAAGGTGAAGAGGTTTTTAAGACTGGCCACATCATTTTATGTGGAACTGACGGTCTCAATGAAAAAATTATTAAAAGTTTATGCATGAGATCCATTTCTGATCTGCCTTAGGATTTGAAGGAAATTTATGTAAAGATGTAATCGAATTGCCATCTGTAAAGCATTGGGGAACAGCATATTTTTCGCGATTTTATTTCCATATCTCCTTTTTTAATCCTTTGCATTTTCGAGTTTTGTGGTTTATTAACACAATTCTTCACAAAATATCGTTCAAATATAACACTTTCAATGCTTAAATTGCTCAAAATAATAAAGTTTACTTTTCACCCATATAAACAAATGGAGGTTGGTTTGTTGGTCTCACCTCGAGAAGTTCATACGAACAATAATAGATGTCGCCCACTGCCTGATTTTTCCCTATTATTTGAAAAATCTATTTATCTGATTACATGTGTAAGTAAAGACCAACAATACTCTTCTTTTTTATTACATAAACCAATGACCTGTCAAAATGCATCCAATCCAAAGTCAGTTTGTTTCTGATATATATTAACTAGGTAGTTCTAGTTAATCTGTGCTGATATGGTAAAAAGTATATATTATACGAAATACACAAATTTTCGTAAACTTCTTGGAATAGATTATATTAGATTATAAAAATTTATTATGAGGTTGTAATATAGTGTACTCCCGAGATCATCATTATTGACTATTTTGCAGGCAGTCATCATAAGCAGTATTAGGTTATTCCCTAAATACGTTTTAGCAATCAATGTAGCATCTGTATTCGTTGGTTGTATGTTTGGTTTTAGATTAAAATATTTTGTTCAGAAATATATCTAAGCTCTGAGCCATAATAATTAAAATACTTGTATTAACATGTCTAGTGAGAGAAAAAAATTTGAAAGTTCTTCCAGTTTGAAATACACTGACACATTTTCTAAAGAGAAAGGTAAGAGCAAACATAAATTTATAAAAAATAACTCCGATGGAGATAAAAGTAATAAAAAAGCAAAAAAAAGTAAAAAAAGAAAGGAAAATCGTAGCACCGACGATTCTAGTTCAAGTTGTAGTGATAGCTCGGATGATTCAGTAAAATTATTAGAAAAGCTTACTAAAGAAAGAATTAGGCAAGTAGATGAAAGAAAACGACAAAAAGAGCTCATTAAAGCTACTGAAACACCAGAAGAAAAAAGGTTAAGGAGATTGTTAAAAAAGGAAAATAAAGAAAGAACAAGAAAGGAAAGAATGGGCTGGGATAATGAATATTTACACTATACAAACAGTGATAATCCATTTGGAGATGGAAATCTACTCTCTACATTTGTATGGAACAAGAAATTATCTAAAGAAGGATTAAAAGGTATATTAATTAATATATTACCAAAGGAAATACAATACAAAATTTATTGCCACTATTAAGTTTATATTATTAAAAAACTCCATTTCAAAACAAAAGTAGGTTTATATATATAAAATGACAACATTTTCAACTGAAAACAACTAAATTTTCTACAATTTCTAGATACTCTTATATTAATAACAATTTGTTAATTTTGTGCCTCAGATTTTGTGTTGTATTAACTTTATATACTTTTTTATTATATAATTTAAAATTTCTGTGATTCCTAAATCTGTATCAAGTATATTAACATTTTAAATTAAATGTTTTAACACATGCTTCCTTATTATTGGAACTACTAATTTATTATATTTTAGGAGTTAGTAGAGATGAAATAGAATCCATTAATAGAATGAAACAAGAAGAAAACAAAAGGGAATTAGAAAAAGTAAAAAAGAGACGTTTGGAGAGAGAATTAGAAAGGCAAAAAAGAGATGAAGAAACACAAATGCTTCAAAGAAGTAAAGAAGCAGCACAATTTGAAGAGTGGGAAAGACATGAAGATAAGTTTCATTTAGAACAATCTAGATTAAGATCTCACATAAGAATCCAAGATGGTAGGGCTAAACCAATAGATTTATTAGCCAAATATATCAGTGCTGAAGAAGAAGTAGATGCAGTAGAAATGCATGAACCATATACATATCTCAATGGATTACAAATAAAGGATTTAGAAGATTTAGTAGAAGACATTAAAGTCTACAAAGAACTTGAGAGGGGTAAAAATTTAGATTATTGGAATGATATTACAGTAATTGTAGAAGATGAATTGCAGAAATTGCGAAAATTGGAAAAACAAAATGATTTTGATCTAGGATTAAATAGAAGAGAGGGAATCCATCAATCAGTAGCTTCAGATGTTACTTCTGTTTTTAAAGGTTAGTAATTAATAAATAGTTCAGTAAATTTTTGTTTTTTAAATTTTATTGTACTAATAATAACATAAAAGAATTTAATTTTAGGAAAAACAGCTGCACAATTAGCTGCCCTTGAAAGACAAATTGGGAGTAAAATTAGTGGAAAAGCTGATGGTATAGATATTGGATACTGGGAATCATTATTATCACAACTTAAAGCTCACATGGCTAGGGCAAGGTTAAGAGATCGGCACCAGGATAATCTAAGAAGAAAGTTGCAAGTATTAAAAGCCGAACAAGCTATTAATGTGACAGCTCCCAGTGAAAGTCAGTCTAGTGAAAATGGGGAATTACCACTTTCAGAACCTGATCCCAAACCTGGAACTTCTCAGGAAAGGGAAAGTGCTAAGGTAAATAAAAATTTTAGTTACAATTTTTTATCCAACTTAGCAATAAACATTTGTTTAATTACTTAATTGTAATTTTTTATAGGAGAATGTAAATACTGATGATGAAGAAAATACTGAAGATGTAGCAAATACTTGGCTTAATGAATGTTTTAGTGCTTATCAAGCTGGTGGATACAGTCCAAAATTTTTAACTCCTGAAGAAATAGAACCAGGAACTATTGTAGTTTTAGAAGAAGATGATCTCAAGAGGTTAGAATTTGCCAGATTGCAGGTAAAGTATATAATTACCTTTTCTTTTTAGTATATTTTTAAGACTAACAATTTTTCAAAAACTAAATTAATACATTATTTCATGCAAATATTCATTTTAAACTAACAACTGCAATACAACATTTTGTTTCTTGTAGCAGATTGTTCTTACCTTACCAATAGGTGCTACAGCCCGGGGTGGGCCTTGGCCTCTTCCACCACTCGCCTCCAGATGAAATGGTCCCTGACAGCATATCCCCATTCAGTGACTCGTATCACTTTGTCATCAACAACTTGGTCCAACCATCTGAGATGGTGGTGTATACTTTTGAAATCAGTATTCTTTTGGGCATTCTCGCTTTGTTTATTCTTTGTACATGTCCGAATCATCTGAGTTTTTGTGATTTGATGAATATCACAATGTCTTAGTCTTGCAGGATTTTCTGGATTTCTCTGTTGGTTGAAATGTGCCAATTTTCCCTGTTCACTCAAATGGCATCCTCCTTTTTATTCTCTGTTCAAATCATGTCTCACTACAATTGTTATGCCTCTTGCTTCTCTAAAACCGCATTGATACTCGTCAATCATATCATTTGATATCTCCTTTATTTTTTGTTTATGATGGTTGTAAGAACTTTGTAGTACGCTGTATCTAAAAGTGTGATACCTCTATAGTTTTCACATCATCCAATGTCTCTTTTTTTGAGAATTGGGCATATAATTTTGTAGCTCCAAAATGTTGATATTTTTCCCGTTTTCCACACTTCTATGATATAGTGGATTTTTATTATCAAATTAATAAGTTAAAATGTAAAATGTAAAAATATTGGTCTTTTAATATTTTTTTTGTTAGTTTAAATTATGATTTATTATAATTATTAAAGTCATTTCTTTTTAGATTGTTGGTAAAGGTAAAAAAGTTGAGAATGTGATAACCAAAGAAGAACTCATGTTACAAAAAGAAGCGCGCAAAGGCATGGATGGAGATGAAGCCCAGTTTTCAGTAGAACAAGCTTTAGATAATCAAGTATATCTTTGGTCTGATAAATACCGACCCAGAAAACCGAGATACTTTAATAGGGTGCACACAGGATTTGAATGGAACAAGTATAATCAAACCCATTATGATATGGATAATCCACCACCAAAAATTGTACAAGGATACAAGTTTAATATCTTTTATCCAGATTTGATAGACAAAGGTAGTACTCCGGAATATTATTTAACTCCTTGTCCTGAAAACAGAGAATTTGCTATATTAAGGTTTCATGCAGGACCTCCTTATGAAGATATTGCATTTAAAATTGTAAACAGAGAGTGGGAATATTCATACAAAAGGGGATTTAGGTGTCAGTTTCACAATAATATTTTTCAGTTGTGGTTTCATTTCAAAAGGTATAGATACAGAAGGTAATTTGTACAAGTATTTGATTTTTGTTTTTATTAAACTTTTCATAATGTAAATATAATAATTTTTAATAAATATTTATAAGTGTATTGTATTTAATTTATTTCTCATCAATAGTGAATAATAAAACAGTAATTTTTCCAAATAAATTTTAGAAATGAATTAATAATAAAAGGTATCGAAAGTGGTTAAATTGCTCAAAGTAGGATGAAACGTCAACAAAACACGACAGTTGCTTGACGACAAACAAAAAAGTTCGCGCGAATATTTTTAAGCGGGAATACATAAACATGTAGAAGAAGTAAAAGTGTGGCTGTGTGGTAACTAATTCGATTTAAAACGGCACTTGACATCCGATTCTTTGGGATTAAAGCAAGCAAGGCCTGCAGGTGTACGATAATGCAACGAAGATAGAAAAGATAGGTTAGGTATCATGTAAGTGGGGCGTAGTCGCCCCTCCACCGCGACCCTTAGCAGGTCTATTGTGGCCCACACCTAGAGGTTACAGTTCTCCGAACAATCCAGCCCTTGTTACGAAGTTCATGGTTGTATAGGGTGAGATTTTTTTGAAGTCTGTAGGTTCTAGGTTGGTGTAACCAAATATGTTGAACCTTATTCTTCTCAGGCCGGGGCATGAACATAGTATATGTTCAGCAGTTTCGTCTTCCACGCAGCAAAACTGACAGTCCGTTTGTTGATTCAGACCTATCCTTTCGAGGTGGTATCTTAGACGACAGTGTCCTGTAAGCAGTCCCTTTAGAATTTGCAGATCATTCCTGCTCTATTCTAGGATCTGCATAATTGTGTTACCCGAGAGTTTAGGTAAGAACACCTTCGAGTGAGTTAACCCTGGTATATCGGAACAGTATGTGAGTATTTTCCTCTCCGCCCAGTCCGAAATAATTATTTTGGCGGCACTTGTGGTGACTTCAAAAACCGGTTCTGGTCCAGTGAACGCAGATTCGGCCCCCTGCTTTGCAAGGGGTGATAAATCTAAATATAATGGGGCTCTATATGGGATTAGGTATGTCAAACGAAGAAAAAAACCCGGACATTGGATTTTACTCGTTGTTAGGAACATCGAAAAAGGTGTGAGACAGGGATGTGTGGCTTCGCCATGGCTGTTTGACTTATACATAGATCGATTGTTTAAAAGATTTGAAAAAAAGTGCGTATGAATTAAAAATGAATGATTTGATCGTCTAATGCCTTCTTTACGCCGATGATCAAGTCATATTAGCGTCATCTGAAAAGGCGTTGCAGGCGATGGTTAATGTTATGCATGACGCCCTAAAAATCAAAGGGATGAAAATAAATGTAATCAAAACGAAAGTAATGGTTTTTTAAAGAACAGAAAGCAATGTGAAGTTCTGATTAAAGGAGAAAGAGTAGAACAAGTAAATGAGTTTGTATACTTGGGTTTAAAGTTTACGAGAGATGGAAAGTTTGACAGTGACATTGAGCGAAGGGTGTTGGCAGGAAAACAAATAAGTGGAGTACTGCATATAGCTTTATGAACAGCCAAAAAGTGTCAAAAAGGCATGTCTGGCTATGCATAGAGGAGTTTTGTTTCCTACACTTATGTATGGAAGTGTGAATGTTGAGTTTGGCAGAAGAAGCATGAGAATAGGATTAATGCTGCGGAGATGAGTAGTCTGAGAAGTATAGCCGGAGTGACTCGGTTGGATAAAGTAAATAATAGTGAGATAGGGAACGCGGTAGTTTAAAAAAAGATGTGGTTTCAAAGATAGATAAAGGAATGCTTATATGGTTTGAACACGTAAAAAGAATGGATGAAGGAAGATTGACGAAACAAATTTATAAGGCGAGTGTGAATGGACAAATCGGTAGAGGTCGACCTCGGCGAACATATCTCGATCAGATCAACATTGTTTTGAAGAAAGGCCAGGTCAAGAGTACCAACAACCGACGAGCATGTATGAGAGCACTGATGAAAGTAGAGGAAGCAAAAGATGTCTGTAAGAACCGTAGCAAGTGGAAGGAAGTGATCTTTACCTACCACTACGGGAAAAAGGCGTGACTTTATGTATGTATGTATGTTAGGAATTCCAGAATTCCCCGGTTGTCAAATAAGTTTTTCTCCTATATGTTCGTATAAAGCTGATAGAGTTTTTTTTTCGTTTAAATAAAGGGTAATTTGCCAATGTGGTTATAAATTAGTAATAAGTAAACCATGGACGGAATGAAATTTCAATACACGAATACTTGGAGTTTTGGTTTTAGTAGGTTGAGATCAAAATTACGGAATCGATGGTATTCCTTGAAGTGGAGAGTGAAAAAATCGTGAATATGGTAATAATAAATAATAAAAGAGAAATAAATTTATTACCTATATCAAATATACCTATTTAAAAAAAGTGTTTTTAAAATGTGACTCTTTGTGTCCCAGATTCGCTTGGGTTCATTACTTGTAGTATAAAGGCTGAATTTTATAAATTTTTAATATCTACTTCGAGGGGTCTTTCGCAAGCAAGAAAGCGCTAACCATGTGCACGAATCTATGAAAAAAAAAATATTATTAGAGATTTCTACCATTTTTCTAAATATCGCAGCGCCCTCTACTGACAATAAAAATTACGATACTTATGAAATCTCATTGTCAACATTTGACATGTACATGTTATTAAAATAAACATTTAGAAAACCGTATTTCAGTTTAAATAAGAATGTCTGAAGAACTAGAATTTGAAATTCTTGAACCATCATTAAAAAATGTGATCGATCAAAATACATTAAAATGGATTTTTGTAGGTGGTAAAGGTGGTGTTGGGAAAACAACTTGTAGGTTAGTAAGTGAACATTTATTTTTCACACTAATTCTTAATTTGTATAATTTAGTTGTAGTTTGGCTGTTCAGTTATCGAAAGTGAGGAAAAGTGTTTTAATTTTATCTACTGATCCAGCTCACAACATTTCTGATGCCTTTGATCAAAAGTTTACAAAAGTTCCAACACTAGTTAAAGGATTTCATAATTTATATGCCATGGAAATTGATCCCAATGTGGGTTTTAATGAGCTACCAGATGAATACTTTGATGGAGAGCCAGATGCTATGAAAATGAGTAAAGGTAATATAATACATGCCTACTCATTGATAGAAAATGTTTGGTGAAATGAAGTATTAAACTATGAATAGTGCTGGCTTCTACTTCATTGGTATTTATTACAAAAAATTGTAATAAAATACAAACCAAGTCTAATTTCCACATTTATTTTAAAATATATTTCAATAGATGTAAAAATTTGTCTTTATGTCAATTTTTTGTAAGATTAATGTTTAATTTTTACACTTATTGGTTAGTAAGTACTCATTTAAAAATGTAGTATATTTTTTAGTTGGTACTTTATCAATTTATAAAGAGCAGTTCTTATTTTTAATCAAACTTAAATTCAGATTAATTTTTGGAATTGTTCAACAAAAACAAATAAAAAATACATTTTGTAATATAAAATTAACACAATGTTATTAGCTGTTTATTGTGGATTACTTTACAGGAATTATTCAAGAAATTATTGGTGCTTTTCCTGGTATAGATGAAGCCATGAGCTATGCAGAAGTAATGAAGTTAATAAAAGGGATGAATTTTTCAGTAGTAGTATTTGATACTGCTCCAACAGGTCATACATTACGTCTTTTATCTTTTCCACAAGTTGTGGAAAAAGGATTGGGAAAATTACTAAGACTCAAATTAAAAATATCCCCTTTGATTTCACAAATAAGTGGCCTTTTAGGTATTCCAGATTTTAGTGCTGACAATTTTTCATCAAAAATGGAGGATATGTTGAATGTTATTAAACAAGTGAATGAACAATTTAAGAATCCTGATCAAACTACTTTTGTATGTGTTTGCATTGCAGAGTTTTTGTCTTTGTATGAGACTGAGAGGTTGGTTCAAGAACTAACAAAATGCAAAATTGATACACATAATATTATCGTGAATCAATTACTTTTTAATAAAAACAACATGGATTGTAAAATGTGTGCTTCAAGATTTAAAATCCAAGAAAAATATTTAGATCAAATTAATGATTTGTATGAAGATTTTCATATTACAAAGTTACCACTTCTTGAAAAAGAAGTTAGAGGTACAGAAAGTGTAATGAGATTTTCTGAAAACTTAATAACACCCTATATTGGCTAGTATTGGGACTTACACAACTTGATAAGATGCTAACTATTTTCAAATTTTAAGAATGTGATTATGGGGCTGATCTATGATTTTCCAAATTATATTAAATCATATTTTTTTGCGAAGTTTTAATTTTTTCAAACTCAAAGGATTAATTCTAAAATTCTGTAATATCCAAATTTGAGATATTCTCAAATGTAATTCAAAATAATCAATGGTACCCTTATAGCATAATAGAATCAATGATAAAGTTTAATTTTACTAGTTCTTGCAAGTCAAAAAAAAGGAAATGAGATTTTAAAGCAAATTATCAAACTAGTTTACTATTTCATAACTGGATGTGATCAGAGAGAATTAAAAATGATCATCTTTGTAGAGGAGGTGCATTGTTGCTAATTGCCAATATTACATTTCTTATCCAATCAATTACATATTAGTCATGCACAGCGCAAAAGTTTAAGGTCTGAATGTAGCAATGGATTAAAAACATGGTTATTTAGTTAATGATAAACAATATCTGTTTAATTGTTTGAACTTATTAAAAAATACTTAACAAACGAGTATGTTATTACTTAAAAAATAAGTTATTTTTAAATTATATGTATGTTATTGGAATGTACAGGTTTGTCTACCAGTAAGGAAAAGAAAACTTATTGATATCAAAAACAAATGCTTTATATAGAAGGTTAGATTCAATAATTTTAAGACACTTTTTTTTAGAAATTATTAATGTGTAACAACTTTGCTCTCGCTTTCTTGCAATTTGTGGGAGTGATTTCGTGAAATGGGACGGAAGTGTGTAAGTATAATAGTCGTCGCGCGCAATTCACATTCAGTCAGATAGCCGTCAACCAATTCGGAAGTGTGCTCTATTCAGATTCAGTCAGATAGCCGTCAACCAATTTTCCGAGCGGTCGGTAGTGTAGGCTGTGCACTTAAGTTACAGTTTTGTGTATAAAGTTTGCTGTTATATACGTAAACTATTTACTGTTGATTATAAGTCTCGATAAAGTGCAAAACATTGGTAAAAAATTAAGTAATAATAAATAATTATACGAATAAAATATTTCAGTATTTAGCTTTTTTAAATTTTGAGGTTGATTTCTGTCACTCCTAGTGTCAATTAAATAAAATACAATTTTCATTAAAAAGAATTATTTATTGTTATGAAAAATCATTTCAAATAATACCTGACCCATTTTTTTTAGATATAATTTTAAAATTGCTTATTACTAAGGTGAGATGTCAGATGCGACTACTGTAAGGCTTTCTCATTTTTTTCTTTTTTTTTTAATGTATTAACGAGGCTGCCACTCATATCTGTTAACTGTTTTGGCACAATTTTTAAAAAGTAATGAATTATCAGTACCAAAAGGTGCTACAGAGCAGGGTGGGCCTTGGCCTCTTCGACCACTCGCCTCCAGATGAAACGGTCCTTGACAGCAGTGACTCGCATCACTTTCAGGTCATCAACAACTTGGTCCAATCATCTGAGAGGTGTTCCTCTTCTTCGAGTGGCGTATTCTTTCGAATTCAGTATTTTTTTGCGCATTCTGGCTTCGTCCATTCTCTGTACATGTCCGAACCATCTGAGTCTTTGTGATTTGATGAATTTCACAATGTCCAGGAAGAGTTTCCTGGATTTCTCTGTTGGTTAAGATGCGCCAATTTTCCTCATTCATCATATATTCTCCTTATTATTTTCCGCTCAAATCTTATTCTCTCCTGATCGTCTAGTGTAAAGAGTCCAGCTCTCACTGCCATATGTTATGATGGGTCGAATCAGGATCTTGTATATTGTCATTTTGGTCTTACTTGAGATGAATTTGTTTTTCAGAAGTGTTTGGTTTGCAAAGTTTGCACTGTTTTCACTTTTCAATCTTCCTCTGGCGGCACTTATTCCTTCCTCGTTGTTGATCTGCTCCCCAAGATATTTTAATTGTGCCACCGCCTTGTATGTTACATTGTCGATTACTAGGTCTTTCATTATCCTCCGGTCTTGTGAGGTATGTAGACTGTTTTGCTTTCATTGATGACAAATTCCAATTTTTTTTATCATTTTCTTTTGTTTGTCTAAATACCTCTATTAATCTGTTTTTAGTTCGAGCGAAGATACCAACGTCATCAGCATATGTGCGAATTTGCAATGACTTGTAAAATATTGTTCCCCTCTTATCCGTGTCGTTTATGGCTTTGTGAAGGGCTATAATGAACAAGGTTGTCGATAGTCCATCACCCTTTTTGACACTTGTTGTATTATCAAATGGCTCACTCAGCTTGTTAATTTTGTCTCGTGCTTTTGAATTTTCCATGGTCATCATTGGCTGAATAGTTTTGGCGACATTTCAAGGTCTTCCATGGCATGTATTATTTCACAGCGTATCACACTATCAAATGCTTGTTTGAAGTCAATAGTAATAATTATTTCCTCCTTAATTTATTGACGAAACAAATTTATAAGGCGAGTGTGAATGGGCAAATCGGTAGAGGTCGACCTCGGAGAACATATATCGATCTGATCAACATTGTTTTGAAGAAAGGCCAGGTCAAGAGTACCAACAACCGAAGAGCATGTATGAGAGCACTGATGAAAGTAGAGGAAGCAAAAGATGTGTGTACGAACCGTAGCAAGTGGAAGGAAGTGGTCTCTGCCTACCTCTATGGGAAAAAGGCGTGACTTTATTTGATTTCATTAAATTTATTTAGATTATTGACTTCTTTTAAGGTATGATCATAAAAGTACTCTTAAAAACCCAAAAAATGTTTGTCTCATCAAGTGATCTTGGAGCCCTTTTTTGATCAAATGTTAGTAACATTCTTTTAATTTAACCTATTGAATGTCATACAAATAATTGTCATTAAAATTAATAATGGCATTACCTATACATGTTTGTTTAGTTTAGAGTAATTCAGTAATACATGTTTTCTTGTTACTTGTTTATAAATGATAAATACTTTTATTGCAATTTTAAAAAACTGACAATACTTTTTACAGTAATAAGAAATCTGACATTAATTTTTTCTAAGATCATCGACAAGGACTTCATCTCTTCTTCACATGTTGATTAGAAGATTACGAGTATGAGGTAATATTATACATTATTACACCATGGATGAACAAATTTATGACCAATTCTTGACTGTCGTCAGTCCAAAAGTCATTTATGTTTCTGACTAACAGTTTTATTGGTAAATTCGTAGTAAAAGGTTAATCAAGTTAAAAGCAATTTTTAACATTCGCACGAAATACTACCGCAAGTTGCATTCGACGTTGTCTCACTCTAACGGGTGTAGACTAAAAATTATTAAAGATAATTAAAATTTGTCAATTTATTACTAATTAGAAAATACTTAAAACGTGTCTATCCAACCCTCGTCGGTTGTTGGTACTCTTGACCTGGCCTTTCTTCAAAACAATGTTGATCGATCGAGATATGTTCGCCGAGGTCAACCTCTACCGACTTGTCCATTCACAGTCTCCTTATAAATTTGTTTCGTCACTCTTCCTTTATCCATTCTTTCTACATGTCCAAACCATCTAAGCATTCCTTTGTCTATCTTTGTAACCACATCTTTTACACCCCATCGTTCTCTTATCTCACTATTCTTTACTTTATCCAACCGAGTCACTCCGGCTATACTTCTCAGACTACTCATCTCCGCAGCATTAATCCTATTTTCATGCTTCTTCTGCCAAACCCAACATTCACTACCATACATAAGTGTAGGAACCAACACACCTCTATGCACAGCCAGACGTGCCTTTTTTGACACTTTTTGGCTGTTCATAAAGCTATGCAGTGCCCCATTCATTTTTCCTTTTTAATTTAGTTATTAAAATCCCGTTTTTAATTGATTAGACGTCGTATTTATTAATCAACTGAAGAATATGAGATATTTTATAAAAATGATAAATTTAATTTTAAGATCTAAAAAAATACATATACTAGTATAATTCTATTTCAATGAAACAAAGCAAAAAGTTATCAAGGAAATATTATATTTTTTCCTCTTGTCTTAGTTGTATCCAGTGCATTTTTTGTATAAAATTAGCATACGTTTGAATGTTATTTATTGCTAACTTTTGTTACAATATGCAAAATAAAAAAAATTAAATTTTTTTTAAAATTTAATAGGATAATTCCGAACTAATTACATTAAATTTAATGTTAACCTTATTAACAATACTTTGTCATATATTATGTAAGGATCGATTGAACTCAGAAAATGCAGCGATCATATTCCTCGTTATAAACTTTATTAATTTACAGTAAAACATTTTAATACTATGAAGCTTCTGTAAAACATTACACGTCTATGAGTACCTATTTTAATTTGGTTTTAAATTGCAAACAATTAAAAGATTCTATTTAATTCTAAACTAACTTGTAATTGATGGTAATTAAAATTTAAAGATGATAATGTTAACAAAATTTTGAACTAAATAGTTATTTTTGTATCTAGAATGCGAAATGATACTTTTGCGTTTAAGAATGGGAGTTATTTTACCGAGCATCAGCGAGGCAAAATAACCATTCAATATCTCAAAAATATTTCGCATTCAAAATGCAAACAATATTTTTTGGAAAACTGCATTAAAACTAATATGAGAATAAAAAAAATAAATATTTAAGTATTTGTCATTGTTAACTGTCATTTTGTGTTTGAACTAAGACGATCTAGTAGGTGGTATTTGCATGACTTTCGTAACATGTCACACTGTCACAGCTAAAAAGTCATTGTTCTAAAGTGTTTAAATTAGAAATGAGCTCTGAAAGTGATGATGACTATTTACCAGAAGAGTTTGCGAATTATGTAAGTCTCGGATAATATTTTATTATTATTATGTATTGAAACTAATGTACTCGTATGTTAAGTATGCCACTTCGCTAACTGAGATTTTAACGAAAATGTCAACATTTGATGGCAGTTTTCGAAAGAAAAAATATTTTCATTATACCTACCTGAAAACACTACATTTACATACCTATTTAGCGCACCGAAAGTGGGCTTTTTCCGTGCGCCTGCACGGAAAATTTTACGGTGCACTATTGTCATCAGCTGCCTACCAGCATGTCAAAATAAAATAATATGTTATTGACAGTTCTCTAGAAATCGCAAATTTGTTTATTTTCTTAGCAACGGTGTTTTTTGACAATTTTTTTATATTTTTAGTGATAATATCTTAACAATTTGTGGTTTTCAGGTAGATATAATGAAAAATATCGTTCATTACACGTCCATAAATGATTTTTCCGTGCGCACTACTTTCCGTGTTCAGCTGCACCTTCTACGGAAACTTGTTGCGCGCGCACTGAGAAAGCCTATTTTCTCAACTTCTAATGAAATATACCATTTCATAAAAAAAATGGCAACTCATAAATGAATTAAAAACATTTAGCGTTTTTAAAGCACTAAACTTTTATTGAGTTTTTGGTTTATATCTTTAGGTTTGTGTTATCTTTATTCACATATCTTAATATAGTAATTATACATTCATATTTATTATATATTTCAAATACTATTTTATATTGATGTATATATAATAAGAGCTTATGTGGTTTAATTTCAAAAGCCTGAATAGCATTTTTTACACAAGATTTATTAAACTTCTAATATATTCACACAAGTAAAAAAATTTCTTTCTTATGAATGTGTACAGTATTCATCCAAATGCAAAAATATGAATGACAGATTTTTAACTTACGTGTCAAAAATGGAATCTTATTTAGAGAAAACAGCAATTTTTTTTAAACAGAATTTTAGGATCATTTCCTTTACTTTTTATTGGTAAGCATAATTCGTAATTTTTTGCTGCTATAATTCTCTATTATCTTTATCAATATACTTTTATTTATTTTCAAGTTTAGAGTTTTTGGTGAGGATATTATTATAATTGTATATCATTGATGGTTTATACCTGATAAAGAGGAATTGAACTTCAGTAATAACTAATTAAAAATGGTGCTAAAAATATATGTACTATAAATTCATCAATTTCATACATATACATTAAAACAAGTGTTTGTATATGTAATGTATTTTTTATTTCTCTAGTCGACTGACAAAATCATTGCAAAATAAAATTATTTAGACCCTGTAGTGTTTATGCAAAGCAATATTAGTATTTTACAATTAAAATTGTTCAGGCTAATGTTGAATTAAAATGAATAGGCAATTTTCCTCAAACTTGACAAATAAATAATGTAAGTAAAATGTTTCGATTTACTCAATACTTTTATGCCAATAAAAAAAATGTTGATTTGTGAGATACTTCTTTTGTTATCTCTCATTTTAGTCAATGAAATCAATTACCTCAGTCTATATTTAGCGTAAACTGTAAATAAATCATTAGACATTTTAATGTTATAGTTTATAATGGTGGTTTGTATGTAATTTTAGGTTTATATAATCTGTTAATAAAAACAAAAGAATTTTTATAGCATATCTTGTTAACATAAATTGGAATTAATCTAAAATGGTTAAATATAAGAAATGTTACACAACCTATATTTTTATGAATAAAGGTTATTGTAACAATTTTAAAAATAAAAATATGTAAGTTATTCTTATAGCATTTTTTTTAAATTTCATTAATAATAATTTAAAAAATTAACAATAAAATCCATTTTTGAATTAAGCAATTAGAGCGTACGCACTCCTTCCCTCAAGTGAACCCAGTCAGGTAATCTATTTTCTTTAAAATAATTTTCCTTAGTAACTGCCTTCATATTCAAAAGTTCAGTTGCTCCATATATTGCACCTAAAACAAAACCTGGTAATTCTTAAATCCTTTTTAAGATTTTTAAGAAATATTTTGAAAGTGATGGAATTTTATTATAAAGTAATTTTTATAACTTAGCTGCAATAAAATATAAATCTACAACTATTCTATCTTCCAATTACTTTATTTTAGTGTCTAAAATTCATTAAAAGGTTAATATTTTTAATTACCTCCTAACCATGCAGCATAATTTTCTTTGCATGGAGGTGAATGGAAAGCAAAACCTTTTAAATGTAGTTTACTGTAACGTTCATTTTTCAACTGGTATTCTAATTCTTCCTTTAATCTTGATTTAAAACCAGGTGTCATAGAGGTACCACCAATAAGGACCACATTTTCAGACAATTTCTGTCTAAGATTTAGATCTACTTGCAAGATTGCATCAAGAATCATTGTTGAGAGACAAAGATGGTCATTATCCTCTTCATAAAGTATCTCAAATGCCCTTTCTCTTACCTTTCCTGAGATAACTATACTTTCTGTACCTCCTAATTGCAACATAAATTAGTTATTATAAAAATATATAATGTATAACTTTATGAACAGCCACAAAGTGTCAAAAAAGGCACGTCTGGCTGTGCATAGGAGTGTTGGTACCTACACTTATGTATGGTAGTGAATGTTGGGTTTGGCAGAAGCATAAAAATAGGATTAATGCTGTGGAGATGAGTAGTCTGAGAAGTATAGCCGGAGTAACTCGGTTTAGATGGTTTGGACACGTAGAAAGGATGTATGAAGGAAGATTGACGAAAAAAATTTATAAAGCGAGTGTGAATGGACAAGTCAGTAGAGGTCGACCTTGGCGAACATATCTCGACCAGATCAACATTGTTTTGAAGAAAGGCCAGGTCAAGAGTACCAACAACCGACGAGCATGTACGAGAGCACTGATAAAAGTAGAGGAAGCAAAAGATGTGTGTAGGTTAGGTTACAATGGTGGTTCGTTGGCTCTACCGTGAGGACCAGTTGGAACTCTTAATAAAAAGTGTGAGGTCTTTAATACTTTAATGCTCGGTTGCCCTAGTATAGAAAGCCGTTTTCTGCCTATGGCTGCAGTAGTAAGGGTGTACCATTGTTTCCTCCCTTCCTTATCGTGACAGCTTCTACAGAAGTCGTGTCGTACCTCTGCGATTGCCATGCGCCGTGCATGGGATCCAACTGCTTGGTGTTCTGTTATGGCCGCGATCGCATTTTCAATGGACTCCCTGGATAGAGTTAAACATCATTAATTCGACATAGATCTAGTTTAGGCCAAATCTATTTTTATGATGTGCATGTGGGTTCATTTTGCCACCTTAAGTTGGCTGTTTGAACTACTTTGCTGTGCAGGAGGAGCTGGCAGTTTGCAATCGGTACTCCTTGCTGAGATGAGACAGATACAGCTGGTAGGGTGGTGCCTTTTCTTGCTAGCTCGTCCGCCTTACAGTTGCCTTGTATGTTTCTGTGTCCGGGTCCCTGACATTGTGAACTCTAAACTTAGCTGCTAGCTCATTCAGGGCGGCTCGGAATTGCACCACTGCCCTAGAGGTAAGACTGAGTTCAGTGATTTGATAGCAGCCTGGCTGTTGCAGAGAATGGATATCTCGCTGAACTTTTGTTCATTGCGGAGTGTCCAGATAGCTGCCTCGGTAATGGCTGTCATTTCTGCTTGATACACACTATAGTAATCAGGCAAACAAAACGACAGGCTAGATTGTAGGGTGGGTCGTGAAGGCCATGCTGCCTCTCAAGCACTTCGACCTATCAGATCTTTTGTGCATAAAAAAAGTGAGGGGTCCTCTGAAAATACACCGCAACCTACTGTTCCCTCTAGTTTAGAGCTGTCCGTATAAAATACAAAAGATGTGTGTAAGAACTGTAGCAAGTGGAAAGAAGTGGTCTCTGTCTATCCCTACGGGAAAAAGACGTGACTATGTGTATGTATGTATAATAGCATTACCTATTTATTAATATGTATAGATAATTTTAAAAAGAGAATATCTTTAATTTTTTAAATTTTACAAAGTAAGAAAAAGGAATCACATAAAAAATATAAACTACAAATTTTTAAACACCCTTTGACCCAGGATATTTTTGTCAAATGAATCTTTTTCTATATTATCAACTATATTTTCATTTTATTTAGTTTAGTCAAAGCATAAATGTATTTTTTTTAATTTCTATGAAATAGGTAATGTATTAACATTTTTAATAGTCAATTATTAATTCTGGAATTTTTTCATAATTTTCTATTAGTAATATGGTGAAAACAAATAGTACCTATAGGGTATTTTACATCAGGGCTAGCTGTTATAGTTGGTTGAACAAGAGCTAATTGTTCTGCTCTGTTCTTTTCAGTTATAAAGCAACATCTAACTTTTATATCTTCTATTGTTTCTTCAGACAAATTGTGAATTCCAGTATTATTATTACTGAGCAGTGTTTGCAACTTTCTAAAAAATAAAAAAATCATTATAAATATGGTTACAAAATCTTGCTGTTAATAAATGGCAAACTTTTTAGGGCTATATATGTAAAATCTTACTTGTGTATAGCTTCTGCTCCTATTGGTAAAGCTTGCCAAGCTTGGATCATAGGTAAACCATGACAAACTGGAATTACTACAGCTTCTTTATATCCTACATCTATAACTAATGCTGTATCTATAGCTAAACTTGCCAAACTAACCAAATGAGATGGTAAATTAAGCATCGCAGATACTTCATAATGTGAAAATAATACCTACAAAGTTAATTTGTATGGATTAAAATTATTTATTTGGACACTGATAATTTTAATTTAAATGTGAACATTACAACTACAAATAATACCTTTGCTAACGTTTCTCTAAATAAAGTAGGGCATAGTAATGATTCTATAATAATTACTGGTTTATCTTTTGGACTAAGAAGGGCATATTTAAAATATATGACATGTAAAAATTCTACAAGTAAGTCATAAAGATCTTCTGAAGATTCATAATTCCATATACTTCTAAATTGTTTAGTTTTTTTACAGCGAACAGCCGATTTTATAACTGTTCTAGGAGCAAACTCACCAGAAAAGCCAAACCTAAAACATTCAAATGCTATAATAATCTGAAATCTAAAATGAAAATATTACTTTGTGTATGCAGATCCAATGTCAAGAACTACAGTTAACTTGTCACTGCTTAAAGTTTCATAAAGAGGCATTTTTAATTAGTGAATCATTTCAATTTAAAAAAGTTAATGACCCTTATTTTTTTCATTACTGTCATAACATAATAAACAGGACTGTCAACCAATTCTTTAAATTGTTCTTCTTTTTTCTAAATTTTCATTGCCATAAGTATCATTACCCTTTAGCTTATTTGATTAAGTTGACCTTATCCCTTAAAAGTATCGTGGTCTTTTTAAAAAATAGTATTGTAAGTTTTTTTTATGTATGCCTCAATATTAAGTACTTCTTTTTAAAATCAACCCAGTTTATGTTCGTTTGTAAAACGAAATAATGTAGTTTTAAATTTTAATTGTTGGAACTTATTGTACTAGCGAACAAAATTTTGACAGTTCACATTAAATATAAATATGTAGTTCACTCTGAATATCTGAAAACAGCTGAATTGTGGTTTTTACATGCGCAGGAAAATATGTCACCAACTATTAGCAAAGATTAGTGGTTAGTTTACTAACCTATTCTCTGTGCTATTAGCATCAGTGTTGAGTGTTTATTTTCTGGTTATTAGTGTTAGTTGTTACTGTCAGTTAGTTCTAAGGTGTTGAAGGTGATAGGTATAGTAATTTAGTTCACACAGTCCAAATTAATATTCAATGGTTATAGTGTCTATTCTATATTATATTTCTTATTTAAGAATGATCAGCCAACTTTCTGCACTTATATTCCACAGTTACTAAGAAGATACATATTTGTGTATTCTAATGCAATCTGTTTTTAGAAGTAAAGTAAAAATATGAATAGTTACGGAAGAACAAATGGTAAGAAATTACAAATTACGCAGAAACAAAAAGAAAAAAAAATGTGCACTTTTTTTTTAAAAGATATGATTACCACACATATGAGTAGGTAACATTTTTAACAACTAGTACCTTTGAAACCTGAAAAATTACTTTCCTGTTATTCAGTTTTATAGGGTAGGAATATTAAAGCAGTTTGCTTTGTTTTCCACATTTCAATGCTTGCATTTTTTATGAACTACCTACATTATGTTTTAAGTAAAAGGGTAAATTTTTTTCTAAATTTAAAAATAAATACTTTGTATAGTAGGTACATGATACATGGATCATTCATTAAATTAAACTGTTTATACATAAGCATACATTTTAAAAATTGTCTAAAACATTATTTGAAACTAGCATATAACTTATGTTTACCTAGGTTTAAATCATTCATGAAATATTTTCTTGTTTGATAAAAAATACAATTTTATTACTAAATTATTATTCAGTTAATAAAGTACTGCTTCATTGTTCAGTGAGTAATTCATTTTCAGGGTATGAACCTATAGAAATTTACAACCAACAATATATTTATAATGAGTCTCGTGATGCAGTTAAATTTCAAATTTGGGGGCTTCAAGAAGATACATTTAAAAAATTTTTATATCATTTCATGTGTTTAATATTTATTGGTATTCCATATTTAATATTTAGTTCATATCCAAAACTCAAAAAAGTTAAATTTAAAAGTGCCCCATTAAACACTGCCACCATATTATTAGGTGAGTAAAGCCTTATTTTAATTTATGTATTTATGTAAATAATAGATATCAATAGAATTTTTTTTAATTTGATAACTAAATCTTTAACTTTTCTGTTCTAAGAGAATTTTATTAGGTTACAATGTAACTTAAAAAAACAAATTAATATAATGATATTGATTGCATTTAGTAATATGTCTATAGAATACCATATTATAACCAAAACCACCTGATAAATATTTATTTTCTTCATTTTGAAATACAAAAACATGTGTAGAGATTTATTGTTACATTCATAGTTTTTTTAAATTTGGTTGGTAATGAGGTGATTGCTAATTTAAAAAAAATATATTTTTGTCACAAGTAAAATAACAATTTAAAATATTTTTTTTTTGAGGTAAAAGTGTGTAAAAATTTGAAATACTTAAATTTTTTTAAAATCTGACCATTTTAAGTTTTGTAAACTGATATGGAAAAATATTTGAGGAACTTAAAAAATTCAATGCAAAAGGCTGACCTGGATGGTAGCCAGTAGACCAGCACAAAATATAATAAATATTTGCAATAAATAATCAAGTAAATAACTACACTAGTCTAATTTGAATTGTGCCCACTTCGGCGACATGTGTTTGCTCTGTCAGCTATCAGTATGAAAATGTTAGCGACTGTGTGTACATCTGACTTATCAGGAAAGAGACTATGACAAATAATTTCTCTTTTAAAAATGTGTTTATTTTTACCTTAACGGCTTTGAAAATATTCTACGAATTAAAAATCATAACATTAACTAAAAATAAAATAAAATTTTAACTTTTAAAAAAACATTACAAATCTAATAAATAATAAACCACCTTATTGTGCCAAACAATGAAAAAAAACTCTGTATCACAGATTTGTCTATTTGGCACAAGGTGGTTTATTTGAACCTTTATTAGGT
Organism: Agelastica alni; assembly: GCA_950111635.1. Lineage (NCBI taxonomy): Eukaryota > Metazoa > Arthropoda > Insecta > Coleoptera > Chrysomelidae > Agelastica > Agelastica alni. The sequence goes on from OX467709.1 coordinate 52,928,910, forward strand.
ACATTAGATATGTAATGTTTTTTTTAGAGTCCAAATTTTTAATTTATTTTTCAGAAGTTAATGTGATGCTTTTAAATTCATAGAATATTTATTTTATTTTCAAAGACGTTGTGGTAAAAATGGACTGTGATAAAAATGGACACATTTTTACAAGAGAAATTATTTGTCGTCTATCGATAAGTTAGATGTACACTCCATCGCTAACATTTTCATACTGATTGCTAACGGAGCAAACCCATGTCACAGAAGTGGGGAAAATTCAAATTAGAGTAGTGTAGTTAATTACTTGATTATTTATTGCGAATATTTATTATATTTTGTGCTGGTCGACTGGCTACCGTCCAGGTCACTCTTTTGCATTGAAATTTTAGTGTTCCTCAAATATTTTTCCATATCTGTATAATTGCCAAGTAAAAACAATAAAATAATTATAACTATCATCTTTCATAACTTCTTTAATGTCTTTTTAGGCTCATATCTTAAAAGCAATTTTTGTTTTTACTTTATTTCTCATATGTATTTTTAGTTTATGACAATCATGGACTATCAAGCTATGTAAAAGTTGAGACTGAAATACTACATGTTGCAAATGTATCTCAATTAAGATATTTTTTCTACCAACAAGATAAATATGTATGGGATCCATATGCAAGAGAATTTACTACATTAGATTCTTTAATTCCATTGGAAACAATTGATGACTATTTAAATAATATGAATGGATTAACTATAGAAGAATACAATAATAAGTAAGTCAAATTTTTAATTTTATCTTTATTGTAACTGTATTAAACTATTACTATAATTAAAAATAAACAACTACATATTATAAATAATTTATATCAATTTAGTAAATGTGTAAAGACATTAATTTTATAATTTTTTAGCTTACAATTATTTGGCTTTAATAAAATTGAGGTGGAAGTAAAATCTTATTGGGTTTTATTTGTTGAAGAAGTTCTAAATCCTTTTTATATATTTCAACTTTTTTCTATAGGCTTGTGGTGTGTTGATGATTATATTTCATATGCTATTTGTGTTATTATTTTAACATTGTTCTCTAGTATTACGTCGTTAATTCAAACTCGCAAGGTGAGCACTATGCTAGTTACTAAATTATTCTTTGAAATTAAATGATAGGATATAATTTAATTTAATATAATTTAATCGACAGAATGTTCAATTGAATCACCCTGTAATTTTTTTTTACAAAAAATTGTGATTTATTTAAATTGAAAGATGAAATTTTTAAAACTTTCATGAAAAATACTTTATAGAACTTCTAATACTTCCAACACTTTTAAAAGTCTAATAATTCTAAAACTTAAAACTTTTCTAGCAAAGTGAATCGCTCCGTGATTTAGTAGAAAATTCAAAGTGCCATGAAGTAACAGTATTTCGAAAAAATGCACGGTCGAATTTTGAGAAAAAAATAGACCCTGAAAATTTAGTACCAGGAGATCTCATAATCCTTCCTGCCGGTAATTTTGTAATGCCTTGTGATGCGGTACTTTTGACGGGTCAGTGCATAGTAAATGAAAGTGTTCTGACAGGTAGGTACAATTTGGAAGTATTTATTTTTGGTGAACTATTAACTACTTTGTACTCTACAAAAATGTATTTTTAATAATAAAATAAAATTGATAAAATAATATTGTCACACAAATTTTATTGTGACAAAATCTGTGGGTTTCGGTAACATTGTCGAATTGTATACTCTTTGACATCGCTGTTTAAAGATACCCGCATTAAAATAAACAATATAGTTTGCATCAATTACCTCGGTTAGGTTAGGTTAAAACGGCGGTTCGGAGGAAACCCACTTGTGCCTTTGGCCCGTTGTGATACAGTGATGGACGGCGGTGCCTTCTTCCTCTACCGTGAGAACCAGTTGGAACTTTTAATAAAAAGTGTGAGGTCTTTAATGCTAACTGAGCTGAGATCAGATAAGTCATCAAAGTTCGGTTGCACTTGTATTGAAAACCTCATTTTCTGCCTAGGGCAGTGCAGTGGTAGAGAAAGTGTACCATTGGTTCCTCATCTTCCTCATGGTGACAGCTTCTACAGAAGTCGTGTCTTAGCTCTGCAATTCCCATGCGCCGCGCATGGGATCCACCTGCCCGGTGTCCTGTTATGGCCGCGATCGCATTTCCAATGGACTCCCTGGATAGAGTTAAAACTTCATTAATTCGACGTAGATCTAGTTTATGCCAAATCTGTTTCGATGATGTGCATGTGGGTTCATTTTGCCACCTTAAGTTGGCTTTTTGAATTACTTTACTGTGCAGGAGGAGCCGGCAGTTTGCAATCGGTACTCCTTGCTGAGATGAGACAGATACAGACAGATTCAGGGCGGCTCGGCATTGCACCGTTGCCCTAGAGGTCAAGTAGACTGAGTTCAGTGATTTGATAGCAGCCTTGTTGTCGCAAAGAATGGATATCTTGCTGAACTTTTCTATCACTAAACATATTATTCCATTATTAATCAAAAACTGATTAAAATGATTCTGCTGTAACGTCTAAAATAAATAATCTTATCAAGATAGTTCATGAAAACAACTGAAATCTTATTTTTCTACCTTGCAATCAGACATGCATAGATCAACTTGTTACAGTTAGATTATAGTATAGTCCAACAGGAGTTTTAACATTAGTTTTTTAATAATTTAATTTTAGGTGAAAGTGTGCCGGTAACAATAACCGCATTACACCATAGTACAGAACGTTATAACATAGAAACACACAAACGACATACACTTTTTTCTGGAACGAATATCATTCAAACTCGATATTATGATGGACAACATGTCTTGGCAAGAGTTGTGCGAACTGGTTTTAACACAATGAAAGGTTCCCTTGTCAAAAGTATTCTTTATCCAGTACCAGTAGATTTGAAATTTTATAAAGATAGTTTTAAATTTGTTTTGATTTTGTTTATCGTCGCCTCTATTGGAATGACTTATTGCTTGTTTCTTCATATATCAAGGGGTGTAAGTATTCAGTAATTTTGGACATATTTTTGAATGTATTCTTTTAAGTTTTATGAAGAAATTTTATTAGAAAACATCACTTGAATTATTTTTTTTAATTGTTTTATTTTTCAAAAACAAGTTTAGAACCATTCAAACATATTAATTGGGTTTGAATATACGAGGTCTGACAATAAAAATCTAGAGCTCGTTGTTAGAGACTGACAATTATGATTTGTCTTACTATTCTTTAAAAAATCAGCATTCGAACAAGATTCGTCTCATTTTTCTAAATTTAAACGTTTAAGTGTGGTAATAAAAGAACATAGATTCTGTACAAGCGTTGCGTCGAGTAATAACTAGGAAATAAAACGATCAGCGGTCAATTTAAAATTTCTAGTAGCAACTGCTCGAATGCCAAAAAAATAGGTTTTTCGAGGGCCGATTATCGGTGGTTGTCTTCAAAAAATGACCACAGTGTGAAGAAAATCGGAGGAATCAGAATGATAGCAGATATGGTCAAGATTTTGCACAAAGATCTGAAAAAACCTTTCTCAGGATAAAAAAGACACCTGCCAACAAGTTTGCTTGGACATTAATCATGAAATATTACAAACTCATCCAGGTTTACTGAAAAATATGATCATCTGATATGAAACTTGGATATTCCAGTATAATCTAGAAACCAAGAGGCAATCCATACTTTTGGAAGACTGTGAGAACGTGTGAGGCGACGTCATCCCGATTTGAGGCAGGACAGGACTTGGATTTTTCTTCATCAGGAAAGTGCACCCGTCTACAATGCTTTCTGTATAAAACAGCTCTTAGCTGAAAAATACATCGCTATCCTCAATCACCCCTCATATTCATCTGATTTACATTCCAGTGACTTTTTCTCGTTCCCACAAATAAATGAATCTTTAAAAGGGACCCATTGTTAGTTCTTTGATTAAGTTAAGGAAAAACCGACGTGGTTATTAAACAACGTAACGTCTGAAGGCTTTCTCCACTGTTATAAACAAGGAGAGAAATGCATGCAACGGTGTATAGTTAGGCAGAAAGAGTATTTTTAAGGGTACCGTGGTTAGATTGTACTATTTTGAACTTTAGTTAGTTTTATCATACCAGTCCTAGTACTTTATTGTCAGACCTCGTATAATTTAAAACTTATTTTTTTGCTTTGGTTTAAATAGTGGGTATTTTGTTTTGATTTTGCGTTTTGAATAACTAACTACATTAGGTACGAAAATTATATATCAATACATCTGGTGATTAAAAATTTAGTTTGGTAAAATGCTTAGTAAAGCATTACATCATTTTTGATATGATTGAAATGACTGCTGATGATCCTATTTCTATGATTACAATGTTTGTTGTTGTAAAAACGTACAGAATTATAGATAAGTTATCTGTTATTTTAGTATAGAAACTCAGCATTTTATAAATAATATCATTGTTGTTTTATTGATATGCTACTTTTATGTATATTAATTAACAAAATAAGATTGGATAGTGAAACAATAGAAAATAAAACAAAGTCAAATAACCACTGTAATTAGATATCACTTGTCCATGTGGACTATTAAAAACAGATAAAGCATAAATTATTTCTGCAGTATCAGTGTAATAAGTGCGCCAAAAATCCAGTCGCTTAGAAATAACAAATTGAAACATAACTTTTGTGTAGTTTGACATTTATGCACTTGGGTATTTATTAATACGATGTCATCATGAATATATAATTATAGTAATAAAATATCCCTGACTTCAAATATATGTGTAGGTACTTTAAATATTTTAATACTCTTAGTTTAAAAATACAAATAAACAAATCTAATTATCATTTTATTAAGTAATGTATAGTATATTTAACTTTTAAAAATTATGCTAACAAGAACGCTGTTTACCTACACTGAAAAAACTACAAGTTGCGCCTGTTATTCTTATCACTATCTAATTACTCTCAAATTAAAACTGATTAATATGACGGGTCTTTTGCTTCTTATTATCGTTTTTCGAAATTCGCTATTTATTATCGAGGCTATTCTGTTACAAACAAACTGGAGTCTTGTTTTTACCTTCCTAGAATAGTTGATAAAGAGAAATAATTATGGGTTAGATTTTATTATTAAATGTTTGTGTTCTAGGCTCCTTTAAGAGATATAATTGTTAGGACATTAGATATAATAACGATTGTGGTACCTCCTGCCCTACCAGCTGCAATGGCAATCGGCACTGTTTACAGTCAAAATCGTTTAAAGAAAATTGGAATATATTGTATAAGTCCTCCAAGAATCAATGTTTGTGGCAAAATTAAAATTGCATGTTTTGATAAGGTAAACATGGGACTTACTTAAAAAATTTAATTGTAAACAAAAAAAATAATTCATTCATTCATTCATTTATTTCGTTATACCAACACTAAAATATCTAGATTAAAAAAAATGGTAGTTTAAACTTATCACAAATTATTAGACATTAGTGTAATATTTTATTTTTTTTTCAGACAGGTACATTAACTCATGATAGTTTAGAAATGAATTGCGTGATTCCATGTACTAATTCACAATTTTCTGACCCAGTAAGTGACGTTAGACAATTGAACGTGGAAGATAAAATCGTTCAGATAATGGCATCTTGTCATTCTCTAACAAGAATCGAAAATGAATTAAATGGAGATCCTCTTGATTTAAATATGTTTCAATTTACAAAGTGGGTAAGAAGCATTATTTAAATGATTGCTTATTTTTTATTTGATAATTAAATAAATAATTTTTAGAATTTTGAAGAACTGGGATATACTGAAAATACTCGTTATGATATGTTAACACCAACTGTAGTTACACCTAATTTAACTGGTGATGCAAAAGAAATTGATATCGATTCTACCGAGGTAATTATTAAATTATGTCATATGACATGTTATTATTTCTATTAAAATAATAAGAACACCCTGTATCATAATAGGGGAAAAAATTACCACACATATTTATAGGAACTTTTAGTCTTAAAATTGAATGAAGAATCGCCCACAATATTTTGGATTACTTCAGAAACACTCTGTACAATAGTTAACCCAATGTAAAAGCTATGATTACTGCAATACGTTGTAACAATTGGTACCCTTAAGACCTTAAAAACTATTTTTCTGTTTTCAGTTGCCTTATGAAGTAGGAATATTAAAGCAGTTCACTTTTTCGTCTACATTTCAATGCATGTCTGTGATATGTCGGGATTTACGACAACCTCAATTAATAGCATTTACGAAAGGTGCTCCTGAAAAATTGCTCAATATGTGTCTTCCTGAGACTATCCCAGGTGATTTTCATTTTAGATTATCTCAATATACTGCTCAGGGGTTTAGAGTTATTGCATTAGGATATAAATGTTTACCTGAAACGTTCAAGATAAGTAAAATTCAAAAAGTGAAACGGGATAAGGTAAGTTAGATGTGAAATGTGTTCTAATTTTGTAATTAACTGTATGAGGATAGTTCACGAATCGTTGTCCCTAACATAGAAGCAACACATGAGAAGAATAAAACTAATGTATTTTTCAACATAGTCACCGTTTATACACTTGGTTTATTGGTGTTGAAGTGTTTCAAACCCTTTCGAAAAAAATTCAGAACTTTGAGTCTTCAGCCATTCATCTACCGCCGACATCACTTCGTTATCATCAGCAAAGCGGGTTCCACGAAGATGTTCTTTTAATTTTGGAAATAAATGGTAGTATTTTGTCCATTTTTATAAAATCACGCACACCTCAATGGAAAAAAATTAATATTTAACATGCACGAACTGACTGATGCGCTGATGCTAATTGGCACACACTAATATCATACAATAAGCTATTGCCTGACACTTTATTTGAATTTGTCATTCAACGCCAACTATTTTAGGGACAACAATTCGTGAACTATCCTCGTATTGTAAACTATCCTCGTATTGTAAACTACTATGCTCTGAGTATTGATAAAGTTCCTTCCTTATTTTTACGAATTGGTTAATTAACAAAGTTTGAAATTACCAAATAAGTCGATATATTTACTTTTATTGTAATTGATCAAATTACTATTAAAGCTGAATATCATTTTAACCATTAATTTTAAATAGGCTCTGTATGGCGATTAATATTCTTAATTGTTTTCTGTTTGGGTAAGCCAAATGAATCCTTTTATAATTAAAAATTTTGTTTTAAATAAATAGCAGAACCATTTATATAATAAATATCCTTAAATAATGCCTGTATATGTATTTTTTTTCAGGTAGAATGCGATTTATCTTTCCTTGGTTTTTTAATAATGCACAATCCTTTAAAAGAAGAAACTGCTCCTGTAATAAATATATTGCACAATGCAAAAATAAGAACAGTTATGATAACAGGTATACATATTTAATTATTAAAAATGAACTGCAAGCAAAAATTAATTTTCTGATGCGTTTTATGGGATTGGGGCATGTTAAATTTTTAAGTAAAATGCTAACACATTAGAAATTAGTAATTTAATCGCTTTACTGGAATTAACAAAAATTCTTTGTACTTAGACTTTTTAATAATAACCATTGTTTGAGATCATCGGTATTGTGTTACATTCAGTTTTTGTATGAAGTCGTTAAAAGAATGATTGAAGATATTTGAAATTTTGTATTTAAGCCAGTCGACTTGGTAATTAAAGGTAATCTAAATTCTAAGGTCTTAAAGTTAAAGTTTGAATTGTTAATTGTTTTTGATTGTTAACAATAATGATTGACTATTTTGTCATCTCTATATTATAATTTATTGGCATTTTTGTTTCAGGTGATAACATCTTAACAGCAATTTCAGTTGCTCACGATTGTGGAATGGTAAAAAAAACGGATCACGTATTTATTTTAACATTGGAAAATATTGATGACACTCAGGGAGGAGTTCCTCAAATTCAATATGAGGAGGTAGGAGGAACAAGAGAGCGTGATTCAGTAACTATTAATATGGATCATAATGTGAGTTTTTTAAAATACTGTAACGTTATTGTTGCATAAGTTTCGGAAGGAATCTCCCCCCAGTTTATTATTATTATTATTATTATTGTTGCTTATTTTATTTAAAATATAATGTACATTTCTAACTTACAACTATTTATCAACGAAACTATTTAGTTATTTATTTATAACACTTTTATTTATCGTAATTGTTTTGGGCGCTCATGACTATGAGTTCTAATATACTACTTCGGCGGATCTCCCTTTAAATAGTTTATATCCCTGTAAACCAATATTCTCGACAAATCGATGCCTCTCTGGACACTTTCCGAAATTGTACTTTTTTGAGAATCATCCAATGTCTCTATTATGCATTTCCCTAATTGTGGTCGATGTGCTGTCGCCTCAAGGCCGTCACAATACTCGCCAAAAATTACTTACTTGTGCTGGGTTTCCTGAACCCGACGTAACTATTTTACAGAAAACAAACGACCATAGTAAATGTTCAAACGCCTGCGCTGTACTGCTGGATAAGTTAAAAACGTAGCTGGAGGGTTTTATACTTAGCGCCTTTTCCATCGGAGTTCTGTGCAGTTAAAGGTATATCCGGGTTCCACAGACCCGGCGCTACCACTGTAGGGTTAGTAAATATGTGTAATCCATTACATTGTTTAATTATACTGTTATTGAAAAGAGTTAAAAAACCTGGAATTCTAAAGTCTTTGACATTAGAAACGAATCTATTTTAACCTAGTTGGTAAAACAATGTTAATATCATCATACAAATCAAGAATTCATCATAATGTTAAATACACTTCTAATGTTTGGGTAAAATATCTAATGTATAGAATTTTTTTTACTGAATTCCCATTTTTTATTTTTGTTCAATCGTTTTTCTAAAATCATTTAAAGAATTTATTGTGGATAAATTCATTAAAAGTTAATATTAATGAAAATATAATATGATTTAACTCGTCAATATAGAGTACTTGTGCCTGTGGTTGTATTAGCTAGCTTTTAAATCATTTGCTAATTGTTTAATTTACATATGTAACAACTCAAACCTGTTAGATATTCATTATTTTCTAGGATATAAAACCCCGTGGAACGGTACTGCACTGGTAATGAATCGCTTTAAACATATTTTTTCGTGGCTGGTTTAGTTTTTTTGTTTAGAAAAACAGGTACTTACAAAACGTTGTGAGTTTTTACTGATGAACTCACTAATAACTTTATGTTGTGTGAAATGTTGTAATTTGATGTCTTTTTTTCATAGATTTAAAGATAAAAACAACCGTAGTTTTTTTTAAATAATTTATTGTGTTGATTTAATAATTTAATTTTTTACAGAATTATCACATTGCTATGGATGGAAAAACTTGGAATAATGTGAAGATTCATTATCCGGAACTAATACCAAATCTATTGGTAAAAGCAACAATTTTTGCGCGATTTCAACCGGATCAGAAAACCCAATTGATTATATTACTTCAAAAATTGGATTACATAGTTTCTATGGTTGGAGATGGAGCGAACGATTGTGGGGTAAGTAAACAATTTTTATTGGTAGTTATTTACTGCCAAAGTAAGTAGGTACCATTGTTTGTTTTTTTTATTCTAGCCTTACTTTTAATATTGTAAATTGTAGATTGTAGGGGGGTCGTGAAGGCTATGCCGCCTCTCAAGCACTTCGACCTATCAGATCTTTTGTGCATAAGCCTTAATCTATTCGAGGCCCGGGATTCCGAGACTTGGTGCAAAGTTTATTAGTTTCCTGGGGGCTAAGTTTCTGACATCGAAGGGCTTTGAGAAAGCCCCTTCCAGAAACTTAAGCCTCTTGCAAAAAAGCACTGGGAATTCGCAGAGCAAATGTCCTACAGTTTCAGCGAAGTTCTCGCAGTAGCGGCAACTATCACTCTCTCTCTGCCCATTTTTTTCAGGTGATACCTCAGAGGGCAGTGTCCAGTGAGGAGTCCCGTCACCAGTTTCAAGTCTTTCTTGTTTAACTGGAGAAGCTGTGTAGCTTTCTTTGGCGAAAGGCTTACTAGCCTTTTCACTTGTCTTTGTCCTGGCACTTTAAGCCAGTGAATTTTGTAAAAATGCTATTAAATGTTCAGTAACGTACAGTCGACGTTTAGTAACTCAAAAGTGGTATGAGGTAGGTGAAACATATGGTATATTTTTGAAATCAGAAAAAAATTTTTACAAAAATTTAAAAATATACAGGGTATTTAATTAAAAAAATACTATGTTTTTTGTATATCTTAAAATCTGCACGTTACTGTACTTTTTATAGCTTTTTGACAAAAATCAGTCTTAACCAAACAATGTTTATGTAAACATTTTCCATAGGCAATAATAACGATGATAAGGGGTGGGTAATTTATAGTGAACAACCCTCTACACACAAACTAAATGTCGGGTAACGGACACAGGTAATTTTTTTAATTCTTTTTTTAGGCGTTAAAAGCAGCTCATGTTGGAGTGTCATTATCTCAAGCTGAGGCTAGTGTAGCTGCGCCATTTACTTCCTCAATATCAAATATTTCTTGTTTAGTGTACTTAATGTTAGAAGGTAGATGCGCCCTTGTGACAAGTTTTGCGATATTCAAATATATGGCTCTCTACAGTTTAATACAATTTTCTTCTGTCCTTATTTTGTACAGAGTAAGTATAAATTAACTCTTAGTTTTTTTTGTATTTTATGAAGATAACTAAAAATCACAACATAAAACAAACTTTTATTGAGAGGTTTCAAGAAAATGTCTATTTCTACTGGCCTATATAACCCTTAAAGCATTTTCAGACAATTTTAGATTATACGCGCGGTAAAAGTATACAAGCTTGTAGCGAAGTGAGTCATAATTTTTATGCAAGACTACCCCTGGAGATGTTACCCATACAGTTTTCATATGTATGCATACACTAATACTTCCACATACTTTTAAAAGTTCTAACCCGGCAACCTCGAGAAGAATCGATGTACAGTATAGATCGTTCATTATATGTTGTGTTTAATTTATATTTAATGTAAAAATTATATTAATATTATTTTTTGTGTTACCAAAAATGCAATACATTCTATAATGACTGCATATTCTATTACATATTTATTCTTTTTTGTTTATTAGAAGTCACTAGAATTAAGCGTTTCGATGCGCATACCTACATTTCTTAAAATACGAAAATAAAATGTGATTGTGAAGAAAATATTTATAAGTCACGTAAAATTTATATTGTTTACTATTAATATTTATAAGTTATAACCTTAAATTTTAGATAATTTATTCATAACATTTACAAAAATTGTGTAAAATACACTAAGTGCCTAGATATATCATAAAAGTTAAAAAAAACTGTCCATTTTAAAAAGGTTATTTACAAAATAAATTAAATAAATCGGATTAAACATAAAAAAAAATATTTAGAAATTTATTAATTACTTCCAGGAACATCATATTTATTTTTGTTTCATTTATTGTTTTCTTATTTTTGGAGAGTATTTTTGTGTGGTATATTTTCTATGAAGCGTTTGATTGGAAAACTGAAATACTTAAACTGTTAATAAAGGTCATCAAAGTGGTTCTACTGATAGATGTTATAGATATTATATATAATTGGAATTAAATAGAAATGGTAAAATATTATTTAAAATAGTTATTTATTATTAATTTATCTTTCTTTCAAGGTCGTCGGGGCGCCATACATAAAGGGCACCGACTAAGAATTTAAAAAATAAATGTTTTCAAGTGCGGTACAATTAAGTTAATTTATTAATTTGGGGTACCAGTACAATTAAATTGGACTATTATTATTTCGAGAAATTAATTTTTAATTTTTTGGTGATATAATTAATGTGTAGTTAGTTAATTAACAATAATTTGTGTCGATCAGCAACAAATTAATGCAATAGAAAGGTCAGTTTAGTCTGCAATTATTTTCTTATCTTATCGAGTTAATCACTGCTTTTATTAAAAAAAATGGTGCATGGTATCTCTATAAGTTCAAAAATTCGTGAGTTAATGATAAAAAATTAATGTAAAACAATACGTGAAATGATGAAAACTAAATATTCCTAAAACTACAGTTTGGAATATAATTAAACTTTTGTCTCTTATATAATGTCTCTCTTAGCTATAGGAGTCCCGAAAAAGCAATTTAGTTGTTTGAAATTTATACAAGCAACGTCTAAGAAGAATATACCAGATCTTTCAAAGAATACTAAAATGGTCTATTTTTTTAAATTTAACTTTTTTTTTATTATAAGAACTTAATGTGAACAAATATTAACTATATTATATTTATATTTGAATTATATTTTTAGGTACATTCTATTTTGGGAGATTATCAATTTTTATTTATAGATTTAATAATAACCACTAGTTTAGCTGTAACAATGGGACGGCAAGGTAATTACATGTACTAATAAAAGTAACATTATTTTTATCTTTTCTCCATAATGTGTTTGTTACTCAATTAAAATAAACTACCATGAACTCCTTTAATAATGCATTAAGTATGATATTGTTACAATTTTTTGAGCCCGTCCCTGTCGACAACGCGGAGAATGCATAATTATGGCTGCCGGAAATTGAAAAAAAGACCCGACAAATTTTAGAACACTACGGCTAATAATCCCGAAGCAATGTCGGAAATTCGCGTTCCTTCTAGTAAAAATTTGGATAAATATAAAAAAAGGCAGCGGTCGCGGAAGTTTTAGTTTGAATTCAAGTATTTGAAGTAATAATAAAGTGTTATACAGTTGTGAATATCTAAGTGATTTGTAAAATAAAATTTATTGTGTAGAAATATAGAATAAAAATTATTTAGTTATTGTACTAAGTGTTAAGAATCTAGAATTCTTATTACCATGATTAAGTAAATGGTAAATTAAAAACGGATTATTTCCGTCAACCCAATGTATTTACTCTTATTTGTTTAGTTATGTTAAAAATTATATACATACTTGTAAATTTTAAACCCTATTATTTAAAAAAAAAGCTTCGAGTTTGATATTTGTGTGCATCGTTTTTGTAGCCAGCGATTTAGATTTTTGCGAACTTCATAATTATTAGTTTCAGTGAAACTATTTATTTATTTGTGAAGATTAATACTAATGTTGAATCATTTTCGATACTGATCTTATATTGATTTTTAAATTGTAGAAATTGAGTTCTTGTAAATAATTTAAAAAAATTGTCTAAATAAGCTTTTATCCAGGAATGAAACCGATTGATTAAATAATTCATTATTAAAACGGATATTGTTTAATCAATCACCAGTTTACTACAATAATAAATTTTCTCTTTTTTAGGCCCTTCAAATCGGTTAACTCCAAAACGACCTATGAGTTCGCTCATTTCAGCAAAAAATGTGATTCCTCTGCTTCTACAAATTGTTGTATCTACCTTATTACAACTAGCTACGATATATTATCTATTTCAACAGCGTTGGTTTAAACCAATTCCTATACATACACTGGAGCCTGTAAAGGTTTCATGGGAGAATACCGTAATTTTTTCTGTATCCTGTTATCAGTACATTATCCTCGCTACTGTTTATTCGAAAGGTAGACCTTATCGAGAAATGCTTATAACAAATTTCTGGTTTTTATTATCGGCCCTCAGTTTGACAATATCCATCACATGGTTGATTGTTTATCCTTGTAAGTTCGTGTCAGAATTGATGGATATGGTGTATATTCCTCACGGTAACATGATCGAAAATAATTTTAAGTATAGTTTGCTGGCATTTCCCGTTGCTCACCTTTTTATATCAGTTCTCATTGAGGTTAGTACAATCATTTATTTTTATCTAATAAACGTTACTTAGTCCTAATAACCCAGACTATCATTTGACTGTTTGTTAATACATGTTAGGGCCGGATTTAGAGGTATGAAGGCAACATAAAAGTGGAGCCTGGCACCAAATTATTTTCCAAATGAAATGAACAATTTTTTTCAGTCGAGTTTTTCAATAAATAATTTATTGTGAAAGTTGTTTACTAGTCGGAATTTGAAAGATTTTTTTTTCCGAAGTCTCTATTGTGGGGCCTCTCTTTTGTGAGGGGCCCCGGATGCCCTTCCTTAAATCCGGCCGTGATACATATTTTAAAAAGTTAATATTGGAGGGAGATAACAAAATAAATCTAAAGATATGAGTTTTATAATTTAGTCATAGACGCAAATAATCCTAACAGAAATTTCAATACAAAACGCAGAAGTGCATAGAAACCAGTCGGCCAGCACAAAATATAATAAATACTCACGACAAACAATCAAGTAATTAACTACACGACTTCAATTTGAACTGTCCCCACCCCGTCGACATGTATCTGCGATGCTAGAAATCAGTATAAAACTGTTAGCGATGGTGTGTACGTTTGACTTATCAGGAAAGAGACTGACTTATTAGGAAAGAGACTACGACGAACGCAAGACATCAAACAATTTCTCTTCTAAAAATGTGTTTATTATTCAAATTAAATAAACAGTATTGCCGTAGCAAAACTAACTTTTTCAAACCAAGGGCTCTTTTCTATTTAATATAGTTCCAGTTGTCACAGTGTTATCGGTTCATTAAATTGAATTTGTATTTATAATTTATATGGAGATACTGACCAAATTTTGAATAATGATGTCCGTCGGTCGGGCAAACGTAATACCTCAAAGCACTGTAGTGATTTTTAGCTGATTCCTGTTCGTTGCTAGCGGCAGAACTGTTAGCAATGAACAGGAATCAGCTAAGAATCACTACGGGGCTCTTGACCGGTCACGCACCAGTAAAGAATCACCTCAACAAAATGGGACTGTATAATGGAGACCTGATCTGCAGATTGTGCGGCAATGATCCGGAAACAGTAAAACACACTGTGCTGCTGCGGGGTACTGGACCGCAAAAGACAAAAAAATTGTGGGCAGCCATCCGGCGACTCACACACACTACACACAGACAAAATTTCAAACAACCATCACGCTGAAAATGGTGCCATTCGACGCGTTGTGCCATGAAACGTGCAGCGCACATAGTTTTGACGATTTTGATTTTTGGGGGTAAACCAATACTTTTCCTTTTTTACCCTTCGGTTTGGAAAAGTAAAAACATAACGTTAACTTCTGGAAAATAAACTAAAAATTTGAACTCTAAAAAAACATTCCAAATCCAACGCAATAAACCAGTAATCGTTTTGAACGTTTTGTTTGTTTTATTTTTCCATATCTGTATATTTAATTGGTATTGATAAAAAAATATTGTATGCGTTTTTTGTTTGTTTTAGGTGGGTATAAGTGACCGAGAATGGTTGAAAAAGTTAATCCAATTCGTTAAGTGCAAATCTGTTCCAAAAAATAAGTATAAATTATTGTTACAGCAAAATAATTCCCAACTTTTAAATAATGGCGAATTGTAATGCTGATAAAATATAAGTCTTATGATAGAGAAAATTTATTTTTAAAATGTTACCTGATCTTGGATATTTCTAAAGGGTGTCGTGCGTAGCAAAATTTAATCAAAAATAATTCTAATTTTACGTAATAGCTGTGAAAATGAAAGAAAAATGTTTCTGTTCTGTTTCAATTTTTTTTTCTTACTGTCCGTTTTATTTTCGATGATCTTTACATTTTCTCATCTAAAAAACAATTTGGTGTGTTTACAAACACACACAAAAGTAGAAATCGTGTATGTTTTGAATTTATGACCGTTATTTTAATTTTATTTCTTTGTCCAATTTAACACAAAAAGTAAAGTATCTCATATTAGTTTTTTTTATTGTTAATATATGTTTTTAAGTCTGTCTTTTCCCATTTTTTTAAATGAAAGCTATATATTATTGGAGTTATTAATGAGTAGGTACCTACTTACGTTTAAACATGTATAACATATTAAAAAGTATTTTTATAATTATTTTTAAGTTTACTGTAGCTTATTATAATGCAATATTTCCGAGTTGAATAATTTGAGTACCGATTTAATAAAACCCAACAAAATGTTTATTAATTTGAATAAAATATTTTCTGTCCTATTAGCAACGAGTCTTTCAGGTATTTGATTTCATAATTTAGTTATTTTTCTAGAAAATAATATACAAATTTAAATATATATTTTTAATTATATTTAATAAATAAAATACCAAAAATGTATTATGAATTAATTGAAATATCTCGTATTTATTTTTATGTGTTCATATATCTAAAATTAACTTTGGTGTATACTCCATATGAAATACCTTCGTTAATATAAATGGAATTCAATATTTATTTATTAGTTAGTAACATAAAATTTTTCAGAATTCTCAAAATTTTGTCTATATGCATACACTTATTTATAAAGCAAGTGCTTAGTAATCTAATGCAGATCAAAATTTTTTGCGCAAATGCTTCATTTGAATTATTTGCTTTCTTTTAAGGTTAAATTAAATTTACTGGAGTAAAAACTTTCACTAATTTTTTTTTGGGTGTAATAACTAAATGCCATATTTTTGTAATTATTGACATTATTTTTAATATTCTATACTTGTATTATCGTATTATATTGTGATAAAAAATATTGTTGAAAAATATATCTATTTGTTATGGGAAGTTTGGTTTTTTTGTACGTTAGTTGCCACTTAGGATGTAAAATATTTTTCTCCTTTTTTTAACCTAAATGAGTTTTAACACGTTAATTGTCTTGTTGGGTTTAAGTGGTGTACTAAGTGTCCACTTTGATCGTGTCGAAATCGTCCACCAGGTCGTTATATAGTTTTAGCGGCGGTAGCCAACTGTCGTTCACCAGAGCCATATGTATTGAGAATTAGGATGCTGTTACCAATATTTCAATCTAGTTGGTTCTTGCGCTGGTGATCAGCGTTGTCCACCGCATTGGACATTATCCACTACTGCTATATAAGCACTTAGCGTGTTAATAATAATCATTAAAAAAGTGCTACTTAGCTTTAAATATGTAATGTTATAATTTCTTTTCTAACGCTAATCAAAATATAAAAAACAGTTTATCGTTTATTTGGATTTTTATGTAGAATTTGCAAAATTTATTATTAATATTAGAGGGGCTACAAATATCGAGCATTAACGTTACTATGCCAATATTTATTACTTCGATGTGTAAAATTTCGTTATTTGGTTACTTTTTTTTTCTTTTCGTTTGAAGAGACTAGAATTTGATTTTTTTTTATTTTATAGTCAATAAGTATTTCACAATGAGTGTGAAGATTTACTAGTTAAGAAAAAAAAATTTCACCTAAAATGAAATTTTGAAATTTTTGAAATAAATCAAATATATAAAAAAAGTGTGTGACTAAATTGGCTTAGCAAGAGAGAGAATTATGAAAAATAATTTACCATAGTAAAGTCCTTGGAAGTATTAGTGGAAAAGTAGAAATCTGCTAGTGTGTGTTTCAACGAAGTGTTTTGAGAGATGGTAGAAATGTTCAGAACCGCCAACAATTATTATACCTCAACAAGAAATAGATAACTTGATTCTATCCATGCAAAGACGATGTAGAGCTGTTATTAATAATTGTGGAGGATACACCACTTATTAATTTTATTTTGGAATAAATTTTAATTTGAGTTTTATATTTGGCTTTTTAAGATTAAGTTATTTTAGATTTTTGATAAAATATATTTTTTATGAAATCGCTCAAAAATGCCTACTTACTTGGAGCAACTTCTGTCCCCCAAAATACCCCGAAAACGGTCCAGGAACATTTTTGCCGGCCTAAGTAGTGAATCTCTGACTTTTGCCATAACAATAAATAAACAGTGATTATCAAGGAAACGATTTCATAGGCAATAAGATGGTGTAATCAAAAATTGTTATGCATCCCTTAATTTATGATAATGTTGATTGCGATTTAAGAAAAAATAGTTTGTGAACCCCGTAGTAAAAGCACATTCCCAGACTTCAATGCTTGTTGGCCTCGGCTAACAATTTACATTGTCGTCCGGGAATGTATTACTTTTACTACTAGATTTTCAATGTACTATTACATTTTTTGAAAACAAAATGGGTTTTCGTCTTACTAAACTTTGTAAAAATTAACTTGTTTTAATTTATCAATTACAATTTAGTTGAAAATTTTCAGTTTAGAAGATTCTTGGGTTATTTTCATGTGTGCAGTCTTTTTAGGTTTCTATTTGTTGATGCGATACGGACAATTTTATTTCAGATCAATGTGCGAAGAATGTCGAATAATTTAATCGGTGAAAAATGCTTTGAAAAAAATGATCAGGTAAAAACTGACGCGAAAAAGGATCCCGATGGAAAAAACTGACAATTTGGGTACGTGTATCTTTATATTTATCGACAATCGTCTAAAACCAATATTTTTATTCCAGCTTGTCAGGTCTGATTTCGGTTTTGTACGGGCTCGTCATTGTGTGAATATAATCCTCCCATTTACTATTTATTTAAAATCATTTATAGTAGTGTCGTCTGATTAAAGATTAGTTTTTGTTTACCATAATTGCAGTGCGTTGTTTTGTTTCTGCGACAGCTTTTTCCATTCACCGATATTTCTGTGGCAATTTTTTCCGAAAACTTTTCCGCAGCAATTTATTCAACGGCCGTGTTTACCGAGATTCATCAAGGGTAACAACGCTAAACTAAAAAATAAATTAAGTATTTAATTGCAAATACTTATTAGTCATTAACATTCTTAAGTTTTTTTTTGTATTTTTTAAATGTTGTTTGTGTTCGATGTAATCTTAATAGGTAATTAGAGATTGTATAAAACAGTTAACGAATTAAAATTTTAGTCAATTATAACGTTAAACCACAATGTTTCTTTGAATCTTTTTTGAAAGGTTTTTGTGTTACAAGTCGTAATATTTTTTTTAATATTAAATTGCTTTATATTTGCACACAAGTGTTTCCCGTAACATAGATAAGTAATTTTTTTTTTATTTACTTCATTCACAGTTAGTTTTCTTTATTTTTGTTAATTTGCTATAAGTGATAAGACTACATTAGACAAATATCAGTGGTCTGGGTGCGAACCGAGAGGTACATGACTATCTTCCCAGTGGAAAGAATGAAAAAATACCATATGTTTTGTTGTTATAATTATTATTATTGAAATTATAACAAACAATTTCAAATTGTTTATAACAATTGAAATTTTTTTTTAATTATGATCAATAATCATTTGTATTCTCTCAATACTGACACAAGTTTAAAATTCTCCAATTCCTATTTTTGTTTACTAAAACTATCTCTTTCATGAAATGTCATATTTTTCATACAAATATTCCTAATATGCAATAATCATCTTATTCAAAAGTTCTTAAAATTCTGTATTAAAAATAGTATAATTTATAAATTGCAAAATTCAGGTTGGTTACCATATTTTTCAGTTTTTTGATTCTCCATAAAAAACAGCTTGACCGATTTTGCTGAAAATCTATTTAGCTCTAAGTTGCGTAATTATGCGACGAATGCAATTGGTCCCACGTCGATACCATTTTTTTTCTCAAGATAATCGAGATAAAAAATAATTCCGAAAGTTTACCATTTTTTTCAGTTTTTTGTTTCTATATTAAAACAGCTTGACCGATTTTGCTGAAAATTTAATCAGTTTTAAGTTGCGTAATTATGCGTCGAATGCAATTGGTCCCACGTCGATATCATTTTTTGTTCTCGAGATAATCGAGACGAAAAATAATTCCGAAAGTTTACTATTTCTTTCGGTTTTTTGGTTCTCCATAAAAACAGCTTGAACGATTTTGCTGAAAATCTAACCAGTTCTAGGATGCGTAATTATCGATATCATTTTTTGTTCTCGAGATAATCCCCTTACAGTGGGATTTCTAGAACGCATTCTGGTGGTGTTGGCATCGTTAATATCTTTATGTATTGGCAGCTCAGGGTTTTTGACTATTTTATCAAATTCTCTAAGTAAGGCGGTTTGTCGGCGGAGTTCTGCTGGTGGGATGTGGCTTAGTAGTGAAAGCCACTGAGTTGGGGTTGACTTAAGTGTGCCAGATATTAGTCGCATGGTGGTATTGAGCTGTACGAGTATCTGAGTCGAGTATATGAGCTATTAAGCCACACTGGGGCGCAATATTCTGCTGCAGAATATACCAGTCCTAAGGCCGAGCACCGTAGGGTTGCAGCTGTTGATCCCCATGCTGTTCCACATAATTTATGAATGATATTATTACGTGTTCTTAATTTGGCTGCTGTGTTCTAAAGGTGTTGCTTGAATGACAGGGTTCTAACCAAAGTAAACCCTAAGTATTTTGGGTTACAATAATGCCTTAGCAGTTGGTTATCGGCGTATACTCTCATTTGTCTATTTGCCATCTTATTATTTAAATGAAAACAGGAGACTTCCGTTTTATTAGGATTGGGCTTGAGTCTCCACTGTTTGAAGTAAGTGTTTATCTTAGCGAGGTCATCTGTAAGGACCTCTTCAGTATTTTCAAAGGAGGAGTCTCTAGTTGTAATCGCCCAGTCATCAGCATATCCAAATTTACGTGAGGTGGTGGCAGGCATGTCTGATATATACAAATTAATAGGACTGGAGCGAGAACTGATCCTTGGGGCAGTCCGTTATTCAGCGTTCTTAAGTTACTCTGAAGGTTCCCCGAGGTGACTCGGAATTGCCTGTCGCTGAGCATGTTGTTTAATAACCGGGCGGTCGTTTATGACATTAGCGCTAAAAGTAAAAAGCTTAGGTAAAAAGTTGACGTGTTTCGGAATTTCATTCTAATATGTCGCATTTCCTTTTCAAATGAACACAGTGTATCAATACCGAATCTAATTTTCACATTTTTTCTTCAAATGTTCAATTGTCTACAATGACATGAATAACAAGCTTTACCAAATACGGTTACTACGTTGTTTAATTAAATCAAATATTAGTTTTATAAATTTGAGCAATATTGTAGTTTAACGTAAAAATAAATATTGATTTATTCTGTGGTGGATATAAGGTCAATGCAATTAAATTAATACTTATCAGTGTCGTCAATCACCAACTTTTTTATACCGTACATTTTTTTTTTAAAATAGTTTACGAGCGTGAACTCCTTCATCCACTATTCGCAATTAGTTGTATCTATCAGTATTTTCTGATTGACGAATGAATGCATTTTTCGAACGGCCGTTGAAACATTGGTTGTTTTGACACTCAGAATGATTTTTATTTAATAAAAAAAATGTATTTAAAAGTTTTTTAGTCGGTTGGAGGAGGTAATCAGATAATACCGATACATAACTGGTTTGATTGTATATTAATTAAATTCTAGTCAAATCATTAATATCAGTTTTATCTTATCAAACTTGTTGTAGGTACCTCGCATTTAGCAGTTTTTTATGGTCAGGTGTGTTTCCAACATGGCTTCAGTTTTAGACGTGGATAAAATAATTACAAAACTGACTTCTAAAGAGGGTAAGTTTGACAAGTGTTTTTTTAATCTTTATTGCTTTTGTAAATATATATTTTTATTTTGTGACATTGTCCCCCATTCATAATTTTTATTAATCGTTTATTGATAAAATGACAACCTTAAAATTGATTTATAAGCTTCTAAATATTTTTTATAATTTTTTTTCTTATATTTAACGGTATCTTTGTTATTGTTTACATGTAGGCACTTTAAGAGCGAATATTTAGATTTGTGCACATCAAATTTAGTTTGTGATAAGTACATATTTTGTTATGATTCAGCACAGCACGTCAGTCAAATCGAGTCATTTTTTTTTATATCTTGTTATCGAAAAATAAATGCAAATAACGTCATTTGCTCTTTTAACAAGTGTACCTTACCTATATCAACATGTTTGATTTATATTTTGCTTTTATTCTGCTAGTTGGCGCTAAATGTGACAAAATAAATGGCTAAAATAATTACAGTAAGATAGTTTAATAAATCAACAAATTTTTCTGTTAAACTATTAAATGACTAATATCCTGGTTCCTTAGTTACAACTAATGAAATATATTTAGTTACATCATTTAATATAATTTACCATTTACCACTAAACGATGGCCGCGAAAGCCTTTTACAATTTGTATCTTCTATATTGTTGACCGATTTTCATTATGATATTTACACCCTCCTTTATGTTGTTTTTAATATCTTTTCAATACTTTATTTTATTTTAAAATGTGATATTATCCAAAACTTATTCACGGTATAAATAAGAAAATATCTGATAAAAATTTAATGCTACTGCCATTTATGTGCTCTTTTGAATTTTTGAAATGATATTTAAAATTGTGATAGTCATATATACACCATCGTAGAACGGCAGTGGCCTTTTTGACTGGTCAGTGCAGACTCGAAAAACCAATTTAACTTGCAACTCAACTTGCTCTGATGACATAATCTGCAGATTTTGAGATGAGGAGGAAACTCCTTGCAGATGCTCTGCGATGGTGGTACTTGGAAAATATGCGGGTGACTGACAGGGAGAATACTATACACTTCACAATGGAGCTCACCCTGAGAGTCGGTGCCTCTGTGTTTGGTACTGGTGGCATTTGACCTATGTGCCGCTTCTCTCACTCGGTAACCACCCAGGGGACCCGTCGTAGTTAATAATACACCTTGATAAAGAAATCACTGCCGGTAAATAGAATCAAAGTGTAACATAATAGGTTCGTTTCTGCAGCAGTTGGAATTACTATGGAATGGCACCTCACGTGGTTAAATACGACTATTTCCGAATAACCCTGCTAGACGATTACAAATAATTTTTTGAGGTGTTGTATTGACGTGTGGTACTTGTTGGGCATTGCAGGTCATTTTGACATATGTGATATTGGGTTGTGTAGTTCTAGCGGTTCTCAGATTATTGTTGTGGTTGGGGTCTTAGTAAAAAAATAAAATTGAAAACATACATTCATACATATAATCACGCCTTTTTCCCGTAGAGTTAAGCAGATACCACTTCCACTTAATACGGTTCTTACACAAATCTTTTGATTCCTCTACTTTTAGCAGTGCTCTCATATATGCTCGTCGGTTGTTGGTACTCTTGACCTGGCCTTTCTTCAAAACAATGTTGATCTGATCAAGATATGTTCGCCGAGGTCGACCCCTACCGATTTGTCCATTAACACTCGCCTTATAAATTTGTTTCGTCAATCTTCCTTCATCCATCCTTTCTACGTGACCAAACCATCTAAGCATTCCTTTATTCATCTTTGTAACCACATCCTCTTTTACACCATAGCTTTCTCTTATCTCACTATTCTTCAATTTATCCAACCGAGTCACTCCAGCTATACTTCTTAGACTACTCATAGAGTAGTAGTAGAACTCCACATTCCGATAACAGTTAAAAAACGTGTTAATACACTGAGAGTTCAATATTGTCCTGTAAATTTAAAATTATGCTTGATAAAATTATAAGTTTTGTAGATCACCTTTTTTACAATTAGATATTCTTTTCGAACAAAAAAACTTCCCCATTGTTTTGAAAGACCCTTTGGCTTCCAACTTATGATCAATTCTTTTGTGTTTACTTAACAAATTGTTTGTTGTTCGACTTTACATTCGCAGAAATTTTACAACGATTTGTCTAATGAAAAACTAGAGAACATTTAATTACGATGTTACATAAGGCCCCTATTTAGACTGTTTCAATAGTTGTTAGGTTACGAAGATTTAGTTTATATGACTGTTGTCACGTCTGACGTTAAGCTATAGCTATAATAGCGTAGGATTGTATTATTTTAATTCTCTTTATATAAACTTATATAGAGACTTTTTGGTGTTTATATATTTATTTTTTGAAATCCATATTTTTAGAAAATTGAACTTTTTAAGTATATTGTGCAACTAGTGCGATAAGTTGGCGATTGCTCACGAGAGCGAAGTTGAACTCACGAGCGAAACGAGAGCGTTCATTCGCTCGAGTGAGCAATGGACAACATCGCACGGGTTGCACATACTATTTTTTATTGCGACTGCAGAATAAACGCGAGCATAAAACAGGGGTCCAGACCAAAAATATTAACTGAAATAAAAATATAAACTTTGTAATGTCAACTTGACAGTTGCGCGTTAGGCTGTTAACCCAAAGGTTGGTGGTTCGAATTTGCGTGCGACAAGGATAGTTTGCGTGTGCTAAGTATAATTTGCGTACGCCAAGGAACACTTAAATGACGTAAGCGTGCTCCAAGTAAACTTGTAGCACTCAAATGGGCAAACAGCTATTTTTCAACCGCAAAAGCGTGCTCTAAGATACTACTCATCCCGCATGAGTAATAAAAAAATAGTTTATAAAACTTCATTTTTCCTTAAATTGTATTAAGCAAAAACATAAAATATTGTCGAATATTGCCTTAAACGTCAAGTATCACAGCAGTAAATACAAACGTCACAGTTTGTATATGATAGTATAATTAAAACGTTAAATACTCGTAGATAACATCATTTACACAGCCAATTAATTTTTAATTGTTTTGAGTAAAAAAATAAGAGACGGGATCTCACTAACATCATTTTATATTTTCCTGAAGTGATTATCTATTAAATGTACGAATAATCAGTATTATTAAGTTTAAATGAATGATTAGTTTGTTATATTTACATAGTTATTAGAAAAAATTTCAATTTTTGGTTGATTAAAAAGGTTAATTTACAAACCCAATCCACTTTTAGTAACATATTTTAACTGTGCAAATTAAAAAAAATATTTCTCAGCCAACCCCTTATCAGATATTTAAACAATTTTTATGTTGTCTTTTATCCAGAAAATAGACATCCTGTATTACAGTATCTATTTTTAGAAAACGAATAATAGATATCCAGTGTTGTTACAAAAAATTTTAACAGAAAAAGGTGTTTCTTTTACTTCATTTTTGTAAACAAAATTTGGGTCCTCGATTTTTGTTTTCTAAATATATTTCTGTTCGAAAGTTCATTGAGTATTGATCTTGTCAACGTTGTGTACCACTAGATATTGTTGGTTTGTTATAATTCAATTTTTTTAGTTGGGATAGGTGAGGAGTACGGGGGTTTCCGAGTTTTCTTCCATGTCATTTTAGTTTCTCTACCTTTCCAAGAAAAGGTTTTAAACAACTTACGATATTATCAGGAAATATTGCCTATTGTAAGGGTTATTCACTATAAATTACCCATCTATTATCGTCGTTATTAGGTAGCTGATGAACTGACAAGAAATGGGACACTGGTGGAATCAAGAAGCCAGTTGGTCGGAATGCCAATTGCCAAAGCGAAACAGGAGTTGAAACTAATCCTTGAGCAAGAACATATTGCTCGGTGGAATGCAAATGCTGGCTGCAGAACATCAAGACAGCTAATGAAAAAACCTCTCCAGAAGAGGGCAGACGCACTATGGACGATGAACTTAAGTAGACTAAGCGGCACGCTGGAAAAAACTACCGACTATGCGGCGAAGAGAAAGAGAGCAGCATACACATTTTGTGTTGCTGCCCGATGCTAGCGGTGTGCAGGTACCAAACCTGGGGCCGCATGATAATGGATCCAAGCGATCTAAATGAGACAAGGTCAACAGAAATCCTGCGGTTTGCCAAAACCAGCGGACTGGAATTCTGATGCCCTGAAGACACAGCGGTAGTCACAAACGATCAAAGATCTAGGTAACATAAGTGCCTACACCAATGGCCCAACCGTAAAAATGTAATGTAATGTAATCGTCGTTATAACTGCTTATACAAAAATTACATGAAATTTAAGTGGTTATGTTATTACTGAATTTTGTTTAAAGGCCATCTAGTCCAGTAGTCATCAGATTTTAGAAAATACCAAGAAATGTACATTTTTATACATATATTTTGAAATGATCTTTTTTGTTGATTCCAAAATTATATCATATTTACCATATATTTTAGTTAAAATAGTTACTGTAACTGTACAGTTAATATTATTAAGGCAAGTTATGAAAATGACAACTATTGTGTTTGATAAGTAACTTTTTTTAAGTGAAATAATCAAATTGAAATATTCTTATACATAATTTTCCAGAAGCCCAACTTAATGATATGATTTGGATGCATGATGGAGCAACTTCGCATATTGTTCCACATACGAGATCATTTAAATAATTTATTCCCAATATGGATAAGGAATAATGAAACAATGGAATGGCCATGTAACCTTTCCTATTTGACCCCTATATATTAATTTATTTGGGGATTTCTTAAAAACATTGCCAATAATAATAACAATAATAGTTATTCAAGTCATTGAAGACAGGATTCGACTTGAAAAAACAATCTGAATGTCAATAATGCAAACATTTCCGATGCAATTATAAATATAAGAAGATCTTATCAATTATGCAGAAAAGA
Source organism: Agelastica alni (assembly GCA_950111635.1). Classification (NCBI taxonomy): domain Eukaryota; kingdom Metazoa; phylum Arthropoda; class Insecta; order Coleoptera; family Chrysomelidae; genus Agelastica; species Agelastica alni. The sequence goes on from OX467709.1 coordinate 52,955,132, forward strand.
TAATGGTGGGCGGACACATCGAACATCCTTTAATGGTTATAATTTATTTTTAAATTTCTTAAATAAATTATCTATTTTGTACAATTATTTGTACTTTTTCTTTCCCACTATAAACCGTTTTCATTATTCCATTAAATAAATGTGACTTAATCAAACACAATAGTTATGATTCTTACAACTTATTTTATTAATGTTTAGTTTTGCCGAGTACCCATATGAAAAAGACTAAACTGAATCTACTAATTATTTATTTTTATTTTTCAGTTCGACAGAGCAAAAAAATTAAGTACATTAACTTATCCGAATCGGACATAAAGGGATTATGTTTTAAAGCGATGAATATTTTTATGTCGCAGCCCATGTTACTCGAGTTAGAAGCACCAATAAAAGTTTGTGGTAAGTTAGAATAATACTCCAAGCTAATTTAATAGTAGAAGGTAAATATAGATATAACTCGCATAACTTGTTTCTAAAAAAATTTAAAAAAAAAAAAATACTCGAACAATAAATTTTTTAAAGTTCTCTGTCAAATATGTTACTTTCACGCAGTTTAAAATAATTTTCTCAATATTTTTGGAAATACTGGTTTTTAAAATAAATATGTGACTTTTAAGGCGCAGCCTCGTTAAAAAAATAGTCGAGTAACGAAGGAAAATGAAAAAAAGGGTCACTTCGCATATTGTCAATGCGCGAACCTAGTCATTTTTTGACGTTTGTAGAAAATAATATTTTTTACTTGATTTATTTATAATAATGGGATTTTTTTCAATAAACTTATTTAATGCGGAATTGTCTCCGGAAATTAGTTTGAGCGTTTATTAAGAATAATTTCGGAATGTAGTATTATTTATAGAAAATGTATCGTAGGTGATATTCATGGACAGTTTTCTGATTTACTAACACTATTTGGATTCGGTGGATTTCCCCCAGATTCGAATTATTTATTTCTCGGAGATTATGTTGATCGAGGAAAACAATCCATAGAGGTTATATGTTTATTATTGGCTTACAAAATAAAATATCCAGAAAATTTTTTTCTCCTCCGAGGCAATCATGAAGCATCAGCCGTTTGTAAAATATACGGATTTTTTGATGAATGTAAGTAAAATTATAATTGCATTATAAATCGCCATGGAAATTGTTTTTACTGTTTTTACCAAGTTTTTATTAACTCGCTTTCTTGTTTGTCTGTTCGGTATAAATTTTGCAATCGATTTTAAACTAACTTCCAAATGAGCTAGTGACTTGGAATTGAATGACAATGCAATATTAACTTGCTTTCTTGTCCGTTTGTTTGTTTGTGTGTTCGGTACAAATTCTGGACTTAATTTTAAGCTAATTTCCCATTTCATCTGTTCGTATCTACTTTGTCTGAGATGGCATTCATTTGAAGAAAGTTATTACCATTTTCTATTTTAGATATGATCAGGCGAAGAGAAAATGAAATAAACCTGAAATTTTTCACATGTCTCTGTCATAATCTCATGATGTTAAAAATCGATTGCAAAATATTACACACAAAATTAAAAAGCCTAAAATATTTGATAGTAATATATTAATAAAATAGTAAGGATTGTAGAGAGTAGCTATCGTTGAGAAAACACACAATATCTTATAATTGCAATGGCTATAATCAAAATGTCTACTGCACTGTCTTAGACTTGGAAAAGGCCTATGACAGAGTGGTAATGAATTGTGGTCGACATTGTCTATGTATGGGGTAAGCGGTAGTTTGATACGAGCACTGATATCACTTTACGAGGATTCCATTGCTTGTGTCAGGACAAACGGAGCTTACACGGACTGGTTTAATATCGAAAAAGGTTTTAGATAGGGATGTGTGGCTTCTTTATGGCTGTTTAATTTATACACATAGTTTCTTATGCATTACCCTTGTATTCACGTTGTATACATTTTTATAAATCGGTTTCTTTATCACTTATTTAGTAACTCTTTTTTATGTAAAATTAACCATTTTTTTTTTGTAAAAAAATTTGAATACCCATTTAGTCGTGCTGTTTTCACTTTGGTGTCAATTACACAAAATACGTGATAACTAATGAATCGCCATTTAATTTCTGAGCTGGATCGTGCAAGAATTATTGTTTTAGTTTAAGATGGCCACTCACAGCGGGTCGTAGCGGACAGAGTAGGTGTTTCTCAGAGTGACGTGTCCCGAATATATAATAGGTTTTTGGAGACCAATTCAGTACAAAATAGGCATCGCTCTGGCAGATCACGAGTAACTAATGAACAACAGAATAGATTCATAGGAATTTCCATTAGGAGGAATCCCTCTATGTCTTTAACAGCCCTCCAAAGAGAGTTCAGACATACCAGTAAGAATATCGTTGGCTACAATTAGAAGACGAATTGTTCAGTCAGGTTTGAGGCGTCGTCGTCCAGTTAGAGTTCCCCAACTACAACATAGGCATGTTTTGCAGCGCCTCTAATAGGCTCAAGAACACATAGAGCTCCCTCTGCAATTTTGGAATTCTGTACTTTTTTCAGATGAGACCCCAATCTGTCTAAATATTGATAGCCGGCGTATTCGTGTTTGGCGAGAGCCAACAAGAGCTGCACAATTAGCTCGTGTCCGTCCCAGACTTTCTTTCTCTGGTGGCAGTGCTATGTTTTGGGCAGGCATTATAGCAGGTGGTCGTACGGAACTGCTGCTCATTGACAGGACTATGACAGGACATAGGTACATCACACAGGTTTTAGAACCTCATGTGAGACTGTGGCGAGGGGCTGCGGGTGAGGATTTTGTGTTTATGGACGAAAACGCACGCCCACATAGGACTCGAGCAGTGAATGACTATCTTGAGACACAAGGAATTCTTTGTTTGGAGTGGCCTGCGATATCGCTAGGCATAAACCCAATTGAACATGCCTGGGATATGTTCTCCAGAGCTATTCTGGCTCGAAGAAATCCTTCCAGAACCCACCAGGAACTAGCAGGTGCCTCAAAAGAAGAATGGGGAAATTTACCACTGGAAGATATTGATCGCCTTGTTACTAGTATCAGAGCTCGAATACAGGCTTGCATTGACGCCCATGGTAGAAATAGGCTATATTAAAACTGTAAAAATTATTTTTTTATATAAATAAAATTTAAATTTTCTTATTTTTTTATTTAAAAAAAACTACATCTGTTCTATAACAAAAGGCATCTGCCAACAGAATAATTTTTATTGTAGAATTAATCTATAAATGTAGTTTCGTACAATGTTTAATAATAACGGAGATTTTAGGTGATGCATAACTTTTGAAACTATGTGTACATAGACGGTTGTTTTAAAGATTTGAAAGAGAGTGCGTATGGATTGGTAATGAATAATTTGATCGTCAAATGCCTTCTTTACGCCGATGATCAAGTCATATTAACATCATCTGAAGAGGAGTTGCAGGCGATGGTTAATATTATGCATGATGCACTAAAAGTTTAAGAAATACAAGTTAATGAAAGCAAGACGAAAGTAATGGTTTTTGAAAAAGAAGATAGCATGACAAAGTTCGAGGTGTTGATTGAAAGAGTGAAACAAGTCAATGAGTTTGTATACTTGGGTTCAAAATTTACGAAAGACGAAAAATATGACTGATATTGAGCGAAGGGTGTTGCAGGGAAACAAATGAATGGCGTCCTGTATAACTTTATGAGTCCAGAACGTGTCAAAAAAAGCACGACTGGCCGTGCATAGAGAAGTGCTGGTCCCTACACTTATGTATAGGAGTATATGTTAAGATTGACAAAAAAGCATGAAATTAGGATCATCGCTGCGGAGTTGAGTGGTCTAAAAAGTATAGCCGGAGTGACTCTGATGGATAAAGTGAGAAATAGTGAGGTAAGGGAACAATGTGATGTAAAAGAAGATGCGGTAACAAATATGGACAAAGAAATGCTTAGATGGTTTGGACACGTGAGTGTGAATGCGCAAGTCCGTGGAGGTCGACCTAGGCGAAAGTAACTCGATCAGATCGTCATCATTTTAAAGAAAGGCCAGATCAAGAGTGCCAACAACCGACGAGCATGTATGAAAGCACTGCTAAAAGTAGAAGCAAAAGACGTATGTAAGAACCGTATCAAGTGGAAAGAAGCGGTCTCTGCCTACTACGGGAAAAGGCGTGATTATATGTTTGTATACTCGTATATGTTAGAAGTAACCCGAAGCAGGGAATGTTTCTATAAATATATTTTAGCTTATTTAGATTTTATTCCACTTATTATGCTTTAGGTAAAAGGAGATATAATACAAAAATATTTAAATTATTCACCGATGTTTTTAATACTTTGCCAGTGGCAGCTATTATAGATGACAAAATATTCTGTTGTCATGGAGGACTAAGTCCTGATCTTTTACACATAGGACAAATTCGAAATATTCAACGACCTGTAGATATTCCGGTACAAGGTAAGTGAATACACACTATTTTTTATTGTTAATGTATAATTTTACGAAATTTATCAACCAACAAATATATTTATGTTTTGAGACAGTTTTATGTATACAACAAAAGCAACTACTTTTTTGTCAATGTGGCGGCGACGGCTGAGGAAGTACTAAATGCGCATGTCAGTACAAATAGTTTCTACATTTCTCTATGCACCGTTCCGAAGCTAGTTCATGAACGATTCCAAGTTTTGGAATGTAAAACGGATCATCCGATAAGCCGTCACTGCACGGTTGTAACGAATTTTATTTAGGGTACGTAAATACTCTCATCAAATACAACAATAATTCTGGCAGAGCTCACTGAAATGCAGTTAAAATGTGCTACCTCAAGAGTACAAAGGATGCAAAAGAGAACGACGAAAGGCGTTCATATTCCGGGTACGTTTATCTGATGCAAGGAGGTGCCATTTCATGGTCATCCAAGAGACAACAAACAATTGCTCTCTCAACGACGAAGGCGGGATATTTTTACTGCAAAAAGATATGTGGTAACGTCAATTTGTTCAAGAGTTCTTGCCGAACGAAAAAGAAGCCACTGTAATATTCTGTGACAATCTAACTACTGCACAATCGAAAGGGTATCATGGAAGAAGAAATCGCATTGATGTACGTCACCACTACATCAGAGAAAGAATATCCTACAACGTTATTAAAATCAAATATGTCGGTACTGAAGAAATGGTTGCGGATGCATTGACCAAACCGTTCTAATAAACTCATGTTTTGTTTCCCAAACAAGGGTCTGTTTTTTCAGTCAAGGGGGTGTTCTAGTGGGGGTATTGGAATAAAGAACCTCCTGTTTATTCATCCTTACTATTGTCTTAGTCACCATGGATTGTTTTAATACGTTTTGTAGCAGTTATTACAGTTATTAAATATATCAGAAAGTTGTAAAACAGTTCTTCATTTCATCTGGCGATAAATTAGTTGTTCATAATTGTTCTCTCTTTTTTTTTAGGCTTACTTTGTGATTTATTATGGTCTGATCCAAGTTCCGAACCAGGCTGGACTGAAAATGATAGAGGCGTGTCGTTTTCATTTGGTTCTGATGTTATTACTAAATTTTTGCGAAAACATGATTTTGATCTAATATGTAGAGGCCACCAGGTATGAAATTTGTTTTTCATTTTTTTTTATTGGATAAAAAGAGTTAATTTAAAATTTATATAAAATCTTAGTTAATTTATAAATAATTTAGTTTTGTGTCCGTTATCACAAATAGAACAGAACTAAATATTTTTCTTCAATTGATTAAAAATGTTTTTAACATAATATTATACAGTAAATGGTACCTAAGATATAAAATATTTTTATCCACGACCATACTTGGAATATACACATTATAAAATTATGACATACTCATACATCATATCAAAAAATTAAAAACTTTGTTAAACCGTTCTTCCGAGAAGTATCTACCTGCTGAACAAAATATTTAAGATTTTTTAGAAAATGCTCCAGATGAAATATATTTAACAACAAAGGTAATAAAATTTTTAATTAGGTATCAATTTTGATAATATTTGAACTTTTAGGTTGCCCTTATCATTGGTTTTTTTGGGGGCTTGCCGTAAAAATGAACTGTATAATATTAAAATTCAAGATATTAAAGATTTGGGATCCTCATTATCAATTGTTATTCCCAAAACAAAAAACTAAGATAGTTCATGATTACTGGATATTTTTATAATATTATAAAAAAATATTGGGCTCTGAGACCTTCAAACATCCCATTTAAAAATAAATTTAAAAATTTTCAAAAAAGTTAATGTCATCATCATCATCATCATCATCACTCAGCTATAGTAGTCCACTGCTGAACATAAGCCTCTCGTTTATTTTGCCACTCTGCTCTATCTTGAGCCATTTGTATCCAATTACCACAGATTCTTTTGATGTCATCGGTCCATCGTGTGGGGGGGCGCCCTCTACTACGATAAGCTTCGTGCCTCGGACGCCACTCCAATAGTTTTTTAGACCATCTTCCGTCAGTTCTTCTAGCTACGTGGCCAGCCCAGTTCCACTTTAAAGTTGTTATTTTTTCGATTACATCTATAACACCTGTTCTTTGGCGAATAATCTCATTTGGTATTCGGTCTCTGAGGGAGATACCCAGAATAGCCCTCTCCATCGCCCGTTGGGTGACATGCAGTTTCTTTGCTGACTTTTTTGTAAGCGTCAATGTTTCGGCTCCGTATGTCATCACTGGTAATATGCACTGATTGTATACTTTTCGTTTTAGACTGATGGGAATATCCGACTTGAAAACATACTTTAATCTTCCAAAGGATGCCCACCCCAAGCCTACTCTCCGGAGAAGTTCGCACGTCTGGTTGTCCCGTCCTATTCGGATCTCATGACCCAAATATTTGTAGGCGGTGACCTGTTCAATAGATTTGCTTCCAATAGTTATGTTTTTACTGGGGACTAGGTTTGTCATGACTTGCGTCTTTGCAAAGTTAATTCTTAGGCCAACTTCCCTTGAAGCATTGTATAATTTTTCCAACATCATGGACGCTTGATCTATACGGTCGGTGATAAGGACGATATCGTCTGCAAATCTTAAGTTATTTAATCTTTCACCGTCTATATTTAGGCCCATTTCCCCCCAGTCGATTTTCTTACAGACATATTCGAGCAGTGTGGTGAACAGCTTTGGAGAGAGGGTATCTCCTTGACGTACACCTTGTTCTATTCGGAATGTTCTTGTGTTTTTATGTAATCTTACACACGCCGTTGCTTTCTCGTATATACCCTTAATCAGTGCAATGTACCTGTAATCAATTCTGCATTCTGTTAATGATTTGAGCATATGTTGTTGGCTGATTGAGTCAAAAGCTTTTTCATAGTCTACGAAAACAAGGATGAGAGGTTTATTATATTCTGTTGATTTTTCTATAAGGGTCTTGATTGTATGTAAATGGTCGTTTGTACCGTACCCTGCTCGAAATCCTGCCTGTTCTTTCGGCTGGTAAAAGTCTAATTTTGGAGTTAGGCGTTTAGCAATGATCTTCATAAATAGTTTATACAAGTGGGATAGGAGACTAATGGGTCTGTAATTTGCTAGATTACCAATGTTCCCCTTCTTGTGCATTATTACTATAGTGGCGTTGTTCCACTTTGAAGGTGTTACTCCTTGATGTAGACATTCATTAAATAATTTACATTTACAAAACGAGTAATCGGAATAAATAAGCTGCGTAATATGCCAAAACAAATTGCCACATATCTTAATTTAAATAATCCACAAGATTGTACTGGGCACTGTTTTCGTCGAACCTCAGCCACTAGATTAGTAAATGCAGGTGCAGACATAATAACTTAAAAACTAATTTGCCAGAAAACAACCCCTCAACCTCCAATTCTTCCTGTTACGAACATTACATCTGCCACATCCAATCAATCTGTTTTAAAAAACTATAGAAAATATTTCAAATGCATCGGTATGTCATTGTAACTGTACCAACACAATAAATATTAATATTAATACCAATTAATACATATCTATGTTTTAATAAATAACTTAAGTTCTTAAAAGTATTTTTTATTTAAATTCTTTGGTCGTGGAGAAAATATCATCTGTTACACGATTATAATGAAAAAATTCGACACTCGTGATTCAACATTCAACGCGTATCGAATTTTTCATTCTAACCTAGTGACAGAATCTACTATTCTAGTACAAGTCTTCTGCAGAATTAATTAGAGCAACTTTTATTAAGACAATAATTATCAACTTGTTCTTTAGTATGATTATTCAACGAGCGTTGAATGGAACTACGAGAAGGAAGAAATTAAAAATTTGTTTTAGAATTTTTGTTTCATTTATCAACTCTTTTGACCCTTTCTTTCAACCCAATAATTTCTATGACGTCCTTTGTAGTGGAAGTGCTCGAATACTCTAAGAAATTTTTTTTTCAGAGCACCGCCTAAATAATTTAAACCCATTTCCACTTGTCTCTTTTAGCGCACCATTATTTTGCTTTGGCATAAAGCGAAGCATAAGTTCGTTTAATTTTTCGGTAATTTATTGAAGTATGGACTACTTCTTATACACCAACGTTTTACTTGAAATGTACTTATTATAAAGTTTTTTGTTCTCAGGTTGTTGAAGATGGGTACGAATTTTTTGCACAAAGAAAACTCATTACTATATTTTCTGCTCCAAATTACTGTGGTTCATTTGATAATGCCGGAGCACTGATGTCCATAAACGATGACTTGTTATGCTCTTTTCAGGTAAAATAAGACATTACCTCTTGTTTTTATGGCAATTTCTAAAATTTTTAATTATTAACGACTTTTTATAAACTTTTACGTTACTAAAAAAAATACATGGATATTATAAAAATCATAATCTCCATCGTCTGAAGTTGTTTTATAATTTTTATTATTTAGCATTTAGATTATAAGTTTAAATATTTATGTATCGGTTTAATTTTTAAAAATTTTTTAGATCTTGGAGCCACCGAAGAAGAAATAAGTACTACTTGTTCTTAGTTTTAATATTTGTTGTATTTTACTAATTATTAAGTGTATTTAGTAGTTTCTTTAGTAAAATGACTGATGCCTCATAAATATTTATATTTACAAACAATGTTTTTTTTGTATGCACCATTTACATTTTTCAGACTGTAAATACATGCATATTTCTCGATGTCAAAGGTGAATAAAAATTATAATGGGTCTAAAACGTATAAGGTAACCAAATTTTATACCGCTGTAACTGTTTATGAGTTTAGTCAAATAAAATTTATACCATCAAAAACTTTGAGAAATGCCGTTTTACAATTTTTAAATTAATTTTCAGAATATATTTTTTTTTACACACCATTGGTCTACTCATCATCTTTTTAATGGAAAATCCCGTATATTTTTGTGTTTATTTGAAGAGCACGAAGATTTTAAAGTAAATATTTCGAATGTAGATTTTAAAAAAGTATTAAATTTACTGTATAATTGTGTTTTAGACAGAGCATCTCCGCTTTGATACTAGACGGTATTAAATATTTTTAACTGGATGGATCAGCAGAAGAGGTTCAATGATGGAATAGTCATTGTGGCTTTTGGATTTTGAATATTTAAACAAAAAAGTTATCGTAACTCAAAACGAGTTAAATACGAGAATCGGCCAAGAATGTTATTTAAGTCAAATAGATTGCAACGAGATGTATATTTGCAGTTTATAAAATAACGTTAGAATATTGGATAATTAAATTTAGCAAATTTAGTAATCCTAGATCGCTCGCTGACTTACAAATTCCAATGTCAGAAGACAAAACAGAAGGTGTCGGCCAGAAACCATATTCTGAAGAAGCTGTCAGTGAATAAATGGAGAGCAAACACAAATGTCCTTAGATCAACAGCCGAAGCACTATGCTTTTCAACTGGCGAGTATGCGTGCCCTGTCTGGAACAGATCTGCACACGTTAAACTAGTCGATGTCACACTTAACGAAACCTGCAGACTCGCCACAGGCTGCATGAAGACAACCCCACTTAGTGAGCTCTACAAAGCAGCTGGATTTGCTGCCCACTCTGCCCGCCGATCATCTGCGGAATATACGGAAAAGTTCAGGTAGGCTTTCGACGACCGTCATCCCTTATACGAAGCACCAGATCCGATCAGGCGACTTAAATCACGAAAAAGCTTCCCAAGTTCAGTGGGCCTGGAACCACCAACCAGCTATCCCCTTACCCAAAAACCAGCACCTGGTCACAATCAGAACTGGAGAACGTGGAAAAGCCTGAACCGAATACGCACTGGTGTCGCTCCTGTGAGAGCGAACTTGGTAAAGTGGGGCCTAACAGAAGTGGACATCTGTGACTACGGCGAAGTCCAAAACATGAAACACCTACTGAACTGCCAGCACTGCCCACACTCCTGTACCAGAGAAGATTTATGGCTCGCTAAAGATAATGCGCTGGACGTCGCCCGCTATTGGGCTGAAAAAATGCAGAAGTAATCCGGATATGAGAAAGTAAAGTAAGCAAAACGAAGACGGCGACATACTTGGTATTTGGTAGTCTGTGAATATAAACAAGAAATTGTCAAGAACAACTTCATTAACCTTTAACCATAAAGCATGACAGAAGAAGAAAATGTTTTATAAATTTTTGTAAAGAGACCTAAAATATACATGTATTATATTTTTTATGTAGTATTTGTTTAAACTCTAAATACAGGCACTTGTTTGTTTTAGAAAACTTAAACCACCATTTACTCAAAAACCCCCACAGAAAAAAATATATTATATATTTTTTTAAGTTTACTGCGATTAAGAGAGATAAGATATATGTTTATTATATTTTCTTTTTAGTATTTATATAAACTTCATAAATGTAGACACTTGCTTAAACTTAAATCACTGTTTAACCAAATATTTGCTGCTGCCCGTTTATTAAAAACTGCGAGTTATTTACACAAAAAATACTCAATATAGTTCAAACTACCCCTGTATACTTTACTGTGTGTCGTTCAACTGCTCATCAAATAAAAACCGTCTATTTTGCATACCGACCAACGTTAAATACTCCTGTCTCCGCCCTAGATCTTCAAAGAACCGCGGTGTTTCTAGAATTTGTCGATGGGGGTCGCGAAGCTTTAATTTACTGCGGTTAAGAGATATAAAATAAATGTCATTATATTCTCGTCTTAGTATTTATTTGAACCCTATAATTATTAGAGGTACTTGCTTGTTTTAGAAAACTTAAACCACCGTTTGACCAAAAAACCACTGTCAAGAAAATATTTTATATATTTTATGAAAGTTATTGTGATTAAGAGACTTATGTTAATTATTATATTTTCTTTTTAGTAAACCAACAATCAGTAATGTTTAAATAGACGTTCTTTTGCAGCTTTTAAGGGATTACCAAACGTATAATGAGTTATTCTACAAATAACACCTGCATTGGGGGCAAGTTGGTAGTAGTCATTAACATATCACAATTTGAATTTTTAGTTTTTTAAAAAACTATCGTATGTAAATCAAATCAGAAAATACTTTATTGTCTAAGGAGATATTCTTTTTTACAAAGCATATAAAAAATGTATATTGAAAGGAACTTGTAAATATGCATATATATACACATATTTATAAGCAAAGTGTGAATGGGCAAGTCGGTAGAGGTCGACATAGGCGAACATATCTGTATAACATCGAAATTGCCCTAAAGAAAGGACAGGTCAAGAGTGCCAGTAACCGACGAGCATTCCCCAGAAACAGATACCATAGCGAAGATGAGACTTTACTAATGATAAATAAACCTTTCTTGCATTAGCAGTACCTATCTAATTCATTTGATGTAATGCGTACAGTGTAGCAACCTGAGGCTAGCCGCTTGCACAGGTTCCTGACATGGCTTTCAAAAACTAGTTTTTTTATCATTATGTAACCCAATAACATAATTTCTGTGGTATTCGTAATTTTTTCTTCCTCTCTTCCCAATGGGAAAAATCCTAAAGACAAGCTAAAAAATATTCTATATTATATAAAAGTCGATGTGTGATTGTGTATATGTATACATTTTTGAAGGACGTCAACCTAACCTAACTTTCATTAAATCACAGTGGTTGTTTAAAAGGAAAAAAAAGGGAAAATCTTAAAGAAAACCTTAAAAATAAGCTATAACAAAAATAAATCATTGAGTTAATGGTGATAAGCATCACACCATTCTTTCTCCCTTTTTATATCAGCATTAATTTTCTCAGATAGATCAGTGGTTTATTTGCAGCCTTTATGTTGGCGCTCGATATTTTTTAAACAAAACATGATGAACGTTGAATAAAAAAAAATCTAAGAGTATCATTTTATTTTTTAAAATCATTAACAATTAGAAATCAAAAGTAAACTATATATTTTCATTTGTAATTGTAAAATATTTACAAATATACAAGGTAGTATAACAAAAAGGAGTTACTCTAAATACTGCCACGTATTAAATTTTAAAAACTCTTACAAATTTAGACAAATCCAAAAACCACATTTGAAATTTGTTAACAATCGAAGGTATAGAAAATATTTTATATTGATTTGACGTATTTTCCACCCTGTATGTATACTTTTTCAAATGTATATATAATATGCAAGTATATAAATATATACCTATTATGATCACACAATTTGAGTCAATTTTTTCTTTTAGAGATCACAGAAGTGGAGCTGGAAAATTCAGCTACTTTATTGTTTTATATTTATAAAAGTTAAAACTAAGGCAATAGCCACAATTATTGGAATGTGGTATTTATTTCATTTTTGCACGTATTAAAGCCACATATTACCCAGTTTGTGAACAATAAACCACACCAACTCATTTAAAAATAAACCTACTAGTACTATGGTTTAAATTATACCAAAGTCTTTAATAATGGCCTTTTTACATCGAATGCCCTTTTAAAAAAATGAATTTAAAGTTATTCCTTAAAACAAAATACTGTATTTTATTTTATTTTACCAATTCATTTTGTATTCTTGTTAAAGATAATTTTGTTTAAAAAGGCTCATTAGGCTAGTTCTACTTTTAGTTTATTATTAATGAATAAAGTTTATTTATCTAATTAAATTTTTATCAAATCAATATTAATAAACTAATACTCAACATCCATTTAACGGTGCTTTTATATTATGCACCGTTTTTGTGGATGATTTATAATTTTTTTTAAATAAATTGGCTAACTGTAGCGTTAAAGCAATTCACAAACTGGTTTACAAAATCAATGATTGCAAACAATTTGTTTGATTTGAGACATTCCAGTCCTTTTCTTTAAATTTGTACACGATTTTAAAAATTTCGAAAATATTGTCAACAATTATCACTTTGCATTTCCTAAACCGGAAAAATTAAAGCTGCCATTTTTGGTGACTGAGAGAATAAAATCTTATTCTGTTTCAAAAAAATAAAATAAAAATCCTTGAAAATCTGGAAAATTTTCATTACAAAATCCAACTAGAATAAAAATTCTTTGAAACATACTAAAATTACCTTTATTTTCTATCACATTTTATAGTAATCGACAAATGTACTTGAAACAGAACAGATATGCTGTTTTCAAAGGATATTGCACAATTGTAAATTCAATGAAGATATTGCAACTTCTCGTAAATGTGAAACAATTAATTTTGTATGCCTTGATAAAAAAACTATAAAAGGGTTTAGCAATCAGTAGTATAATATGATTAAATATTTCATAAATTTGTTAAATAAATGATTAAGTGTTAGCAAACGCATGAAAGATCTATTCATTGATATGGTTTTTATGTAATGATGTGACCAGTTTTACATTTTTAAGGGATGAACTAAAACTTTTAATTTTTAAGTCTTTTTGGAAAATTGTTTAAATTTTATATTAAAAATCACTTCTTATTTAAATGTCGAAAAATTTTCGTGAATTTTCCATTTAATTTGATATGATCAAATTTGATATGAATTTAATTTATTTAGATTGGAATTTTTTATTAAACCAATGGTTGCCATCTACTCCCTAGTATGAAAACTTAAATATGGCAGTTTTTATTCAGTCACCAAAACTCTCGTAACAAAATTTAAATTTGTAGACATATTTATGATCATAAAACAAAAGCTTTTAAATTAAAAAAAATATCCATCTATTAACAAAGTAAATTTTTTTGTGTCCAAAGAAAATAAATTAAACTTTTGGCACATAAATCGCTGTAAAAATATAAGGACACTTATTTCCAGCAGAAGTCGTTTTAACTTCCAAACGAAGCTCTCTGTTTAATAATATGTCCTTTATACAATACGAATTGCACTGCTCTACTAACTTAACAACTAAATCTATGTACACAGTAGAGTTTGATCTATTAACGTAATAATAATGTTAACATGAGAGAAAGTGCGAGAAAAACATTTCAAGATCATTTTTTAAACAAATGATGAAACAAGTAATAAATTTAATGATAGGGTTAATAAGAATGATTTCGATAATCAAATTTTAGTTGGAAGCGTTTGGCTTTAGGTATTGCTATTACAAAAATTAATTTAAAACAATATCAAAAAGTTTGCTTTAAGTCTTTCCCACATTAACAAATCATGTTTATACATTACTTACATCACAGACCTAATGTTACTTAATTCACTATTTGCACATAATCAAAAGTCTTTTGTTATTGGCACCAATTAATTTGCTACATAATGCAGAGTTCTCTTTAAATTACTGCTAGTGATGAGGTCCTGCAATTGGTGGGTCAGGCGAGCACACTATATTGATATGTCTAGTGTTACTACTAAGGTCGGTGGGTCCTTCCATGCTTAAATCCGTGGGTTTGTCGTCGTATTCAACCAACGGTCGGGGATGGGGTTGTTCCTGTTCGGAAGTTTCTAAAGGTTCCGTTTTTACTGATGTGCCGGACATATGTGTCAGTTGTTCTGGCTTTGTGGTGGAGAGGTGAGGCATTTGAGCCGTTGGGGGTTTGTTATTATTATTATTGGTTGGGGACATTTGTTGTCTAAGTAAGGATATATTTTTGATATTTTTCAGTTCAGTTGGATTTCGTAAAAATCTAGAACAAAAAACCGAATCAGAATTGTAAATTGATCTTATTAACACGTTCCTATTTTAATTTTTCTTTTATCTATATTTCAAGTCATTTATACTTACTGGTAACAATGCCTTTCACCCTGGACTTTTCTTAGGATGTTTACTCTATAATAATATCTTAAAGCTCTAGACATCTTATCATAGTTCATTGAAAGATGGTTTTTCTGGATGCCCCACAGTTTTGCTAGACCAGAAGGATCTACAATTTTAAATACCCCCGTTTCTCGATTTTTCCACGCTATATAATTTGTGTATCTTTGAGCAGGATCATTTAAAAGTTGTTGAAGGAAATCCCACAGAAGTCTTCCATCTGAAAATAATTATAAAAAACTAATTTTAAAATTTTAGTATACAATGTTAAGTAAATATAAATAATAAATAATCATGATGAACACACGTTTATGAGTAGTACGTGATAAAATTGGTCGGATTTAAAAATGCTGAGACCAATATTCTTGAATGTTTTATAAAGATTAAATAACAAAAGCATGCAAATCATAACTATAAAGGAGATTGTGTTACATTTTATTAGTCATATTATTTACATTTGTAAATCATCTAGAAGCCAAAGATATAAAATTTCTAGGTTCAGAAAAATTTAATGGTTAAAAAATGAAGATAATAATAAAAGTATCCAAATATAAAAATTAATAATATAAAGTTTATATAAAATGCAATTGCTACTTACTTGTATTTGGTTCCGAAGTATCATTAGGGAAAAACTCTCTACCAGTGTTTTTGAAAGAGGCTGGACTGGAAATGGGTTCCTTTGGACTTCTCGGGGGAAAATATGGCATCTGAGATATGAACGAATAAGCGGTCGGAGTATTTGGTGGACTTCCACTATAACCCTTTTTATCAACGGCGTCTTCATCAGAATCTGAAGGATTTGAACCGCTTCCATTACTTCCATTTACACTAAATATCGAGTGACTGAACACTTGGGTATCGGCATGTTGAGGACTACTGGCCTGACTATCTACAGACGGTGCTGGACTCAAGGTTACCGAGTTGCTTTGTGCCATTAGGTGTGCAGCTAATGCTGCGTGAGATGAATGCATCGAATCGTTGTTCTGTGACAAAATATTCCAATTTGGAGTGGGAGGATGCGAATGAGGAGACAAAGGATAAGGGTGTCTGGAGGTTGGCGTTACTGGACTGCTGGGTAACATTCTGTGTAAATTGTTGGATTCTCGAACCAAAATTTGAAGAACATTGTGGAGTACGTCACCGGATCCAGGCGCTCTCTCGGCTAAATCCGTACGCGTTAGGAGGCACATAGCTTTTCCATTCATTTGGAACATTTCGTGATCGATTGGTTGTATGTCGAATTCTCTCTCGGCCCATTGAAGGAAAGTTGTGACATCTTCTCTGTTCCATACCCTAGGATCTGAAGGCAGGGACGTCGGTAACTGGCTCTTGTAGTCCAATAAAGGAGATGTAGGGGAGTTTTGATGGGAAAGGGACGGAAACCCAAGTGGATATCTCCACAGGAGGTCAGCGTTGAAGGGCAACGGTATTGGTAATCGGTCCATTGTCGTGCTTGTAGGAATGGGAGGAAGGTGCCCTGGTACTAACTTCATTGTTCCTCCTGAAATTAAAAATTATATATTAGATTTATTAGACATACTTAACCAAATACTTTGATTTTTTTGTAGAATGGATGTATAAATAAACTTTATTCCATAATATAATAATGAAAAATACAATCTTGAATAAATCACATTTTACTTATTTATTATTAATATTAACATTTATATTAATAGACATTTCGTTCTTTGTTTTATCATATTTCACTTCGTTTTCATTAATAACAAGCTTGTAGTTGTCATCGATTTTAGAACGCATAGTGCCTGTCGAAGTTTTTGATAAGTCTCTAGAATCAATGGATGTCTTCTCTTGTAAGGAACGATTAGCACCAGGAAAACCTTGGATTTTTCTTGCTATATGAAGCTTATTAGGTATACAATCCTCGATATAAATTTCTGCTACAGCTGAGCTCCACCCACTATGTCGTTTAATTGTTGTAAGATCTTCGGACGGAAGGACATGTATTAAAAGAGATGTCTAGAAAAACATGGAATAACCTATGGAAAGAATATAAAAGAAACTACCCTACACGCTACACCTTAATCCACCCTATCATACCCAATGAGTTTTGGCACAAAAATACCAGTTATAATCGGCACCAAATTATCGCTATCTCTCGTCTAAAATTTGGTAAAATTTGCTTCCCCCAACACCTTAACAAGATAGGCCTTAAAGAGTCAAATCTATGTGACATCTGTCTAGAAGTGGCTGATTTAGACCCCATATTTTTCAACTGCAACATACCATCAACAAACACATAAACGTTTAAGTGAATTACTGCGCAACCGAGTTGGACTGCCCGTAAACTTATTACATCTACTTTCTTTGAACAATAAAACCGTAAATGACTCGCTTATATCTTTCGTATGTTTATGTAAGTTGAAGTTATAGTCCGGTTATACCGGAAGTTGACTATAACTGCTTATTTTAAATAGATCATCCTGTATATAATTACGTATTTCGATAAAGCTACTCTTGGGGAAGTTGTTAACGAAACTTAAAGAGCAGTAAAATTTCTGTCTAGCAACGTTATAAAATAAAGGGTGATCTATTTAGGAAGGTTGAGAAATCTATAAATATGCGTTTTGAATCACCCTGTGCAATAATAATCATTTTAATGAAAAAATGGCCAAGTTTAGTAAAAATATACAATACTAGAAAAACATAATGCAAAAACAAATGTTTAAATTTACATTAATTATAATGGTACAGGGTGTCAAATCGGACACTTTTTCGTGATAAAAATGGTCATATCTTGTAAAACACTCAGTGTAAGAATCCCCAAGAGTAGCTTTATCGAAATACGTTATTATATATAGGATGATCTATTTAAAATAAGCAAGTTATAGTCAATTTCCGGTATAACCGGAAGTAGTTGGAGGCTCTAAAACGTCTAATCGAAACACCAAAAGAATCAGCCTGTATCTTAGTATTGAATTTTTGATAATGTATGCCTTAAAAGTTGTGTATTAAATAAATTTTAATTAGGTTAACATTGGGTAAGCACATTGAATCTTAAATTTTTTAATAATTTCAAGAATATAAATCATTTTCGTTCATACCGGAAAAAACGATATGCAAAACAACTTAAAAACATTTACTTTACCTTGAAATAACTTCCGTGAGCGTAAAACCTACATAAACGCGAAGTCGGTGATTATCGTATTTTTTTATAATTTGCACTGCATCATTGCCTCACTTCCTGCAAACAATTTCTTCATGTCATACTTATTTTAAATACACGTTTCACTAAGTTGTTGTGCAGCTTTTGTCTTGTCTTTGCCTCAGATGTATCTGCCATTCGTTTTATACCAGGTGATATATTGAAGAATAATGTGATAATCGTTTCTGTATTAGTCATGATTGTTATTAAGGATTTATTTAGGTGGACAAAGGAAATATGAGTATGCGGCTGGCAATGGGTGCTCGTCATAACAATTTTAAAAGCATCAACGCATAAAAATGTCACGAAAAAAATCCGGTTGCGTTTATTTTAATACTTCAACGTCCATATTATGTTTTTACTTTTCGAGGACAAATTAAAAGAAGTTGCCCAAAAGTTAAATCAAATTTACCATCTTGACTGTGCTAGTTTAAAAATAAACAACAGATTCCGAACACATTGTCATGTTGTACAATAATTTAATAAAACAATAATTAAAAACTAATAACTAATCTCAAACTGTAATGGACAAGTAAAATTGGTTGTCACTTTCTCAATTGTGAGCACCGCAAAATTGTCGATTAATGTTTAATGAAGTAATAACAGCTTTTTGTCTAATGAAAAACTAAAAAGTAGAAACTTTGTTTTATAATTGTACACATATTTTTGTTTTTAACCCACCTGACCCTTCATATAAATACAGGGTTTTCAAAGTTAAGTCGGCACTATTGCTAAATTCGTTAATATTGGAGATACAAAGTCAGTCAAATAGGCAAACTAGTAGTATCTTTTTCGGCAATTACGATAGTGAAAATGGAACATCGCGTTCACGTGTTATGTTAAAAAGTTTTATTTTTTTAAATGGGACACCCAGTATACAATATTCACAATCGATAGGAAATTGAATTATGAACAAGAAGTTTCCTAAGACTTTTTATTCTAATAAGGAAGAAAGAGTGGAACAAGTACTTGTGCACTTGGGTTCAAAGTTTACGAGAGATGGAAAGTGACACTAAGCGAAGGGTGTTGGCAGAAAAATTAATAAATGGTGCACTGCATAGCTTTATGAGCAGCCAGAAGGTGTCAAAAAAGGCACGTCTGGCTGTGCATAGAGGTGTGTTGGTTCCTACACTTATGCATGAAAACATGATTAATGCTGCGGAGATGAGTGGTCTGAGAAGTAAAACCGGAGTGACTCGGTTGGATAAAGTAAAAAATAGTGAGATAAGAGTACGCTGTGGTGTAAAAGAAGATGTGGTAACAAAGATAGATAAAGGAATGCTTAGATGGTTTGGACACGTAGAAAGGATGGATGAAGGAAGATTGACGAAACAAATTTATAAGGCGAGTGTGAATGGAGTCGGTAGAGGTCGAACTCGGCGAACATATCTCGATCAGATCAACATTGTTTTGAAGAAAGGCCAGGTCAAGAGTACCAACAACCGACGAGCATGTATGAGAGCACTGATGAAAGTAGAGGATACAAAAGATGTGTGAAAGAACCGTAGCAGGTGGAAGGAAGTGGTCTCCACCTACCCCTACGGGAAAAAGGCGTGACTATATGTATGTACGTTAAAAACGTTGACTAATATTTTGCAAAAGAAATTTATCTAATTAAAATTTTAATCGTATTTTATCAGAAACATCCGTATGATTATTTATTATCTTGCAAGATGAAATATCAATAAATGATAAGAATTAGGGAAGTGTGCAAAAAAAATTTTTATATCCATGAGAATATTTGTTTTAATTTTATTAAAATTTTTACGCAATACTTGTAAAATACGCCTTTGAACATCTGAAATATTTTGAATTTTGACTAACCTCGTATTAATAATAATTAAACAAAACTTTAAAAGCTGGCGATAAGAAACAAATAAATATTTATAAGGATGAAACAATTTAGACTGCATGAACAACGTACTGTATATTCCAAACGAAGCCACTTTATTAATTCTTTTTTATATTAGTGTGCTACTCAATGCGTTATTTTTTTAGAAAAATGTAAACGCATATTCCCAATTTTTTTTAGGCAGATCAGCTTGTATTTGAACACATTTAATGTATCATTTTCAATTTTTTTTATCGTTTTAAAAAAATTCCTATTTGTGTCACCCTGTTTTTTGCAAATAGGTATTCACATTTAATATCTATTGTTAAATTAGGAGGTGACATTGATGTCATCGTTCAACTGTTCATCGTCACTTTTGAAACTCTTTGGACAGTAAATTGTAGTAAAGAGTCTTCTCTTATAAAAAATAACAATTAAAAATAGTTTGACCTTGAATCGTTTCCGAATCCATAACATTTCGTTTGCAAATTCTAGATTCTTCTTGGACGTTTACCCCCCAAATAAGTAACTTAGTTACGTAGCAACAAGCTTGAGAAATTTGTCATAAAATTATGAGGCATTTGTCAATGTCCTAGGGATATTCGCTCAACACAACGAAACATTTATTTATTTATTAAAAGTACAGTTAGTAAAAGTACAATTGTTATAATTTAACTAAACATTAAATTCGTTGCTGATCTCTACTATAGAAGATCTATTACCACGCATAATATTGATGATCTTGTTGTGGTGTTCTTATCCATTAATAAATAGTTAATTATTAGAGATTGTCCCATTTTTTAAAACGCATGACGAACAAATAAAGACATTTTTATATATTATAATAATATAAAGCAATTATTTGGAAACGAAAATCATTGTGACACTAAATAAAAACATTATTATTGTTATTACAATAAACTTGGATAAACGTTTGCAACAATTAGCCCAAGGAATTAAAAACATTCCTAAATTATTTATTCAAAATATTATTGCAAAAATAAATATATAAAATAAATATTTTTTAGTGCGCAGCTTTGGATAAAATACCTTATAACTTAGGTGATATTCAAACGGGTATTTTTTGAATTTAGAGTTAATATTTTTATATTTTAATAATTTTTCCAAAAAATCATTTCTTTTTAATATAAAAGTATTACCAGGCCTTACAATTATTTTTTACTACATTAAATTTTCAATTTATATTTAACATAAAAAAATACTCATTGTATTTGAAGTGATAAAAATAAAATAATGTAAAGCTTAAAATGATTATTTATTGTTAAAAATTGTTTAATGACATACTCTTTAAAAACTATCCAATTTACATAAAAAACCAAACAGCTTGAGTCAAAAGTTTTATCAATAATTAAAAAAAAAATTGTGGCCTAGCAAAGATATGAATATTAATTATCTTTAATCGGTTAAAAGCTTAAAACTTCATTTTATTTCCTAGCCAAAATAAAACACTAATTATTATTAGAGTTATTATTCTTGTAGTCATTATCAAATAAGCATTTGATGTGTATTTGAAGCTGGAAAAATAGCTAATAAAGGTTATTAGCGTTTATTGAAATAATACTAAGCCTACTAAATTGAATAATACCTACATAATTTTATGTAAAATGTTGACGACAGAATATCTGTTCATGAACTATAAAAATAATTTATTTCTTATTGATTTATTTTTAGAATATCTACATACGAAGTAGAGTAATAAAATTTAAACAAATTAATTGTTTAAGATGTTAATTCAAATAAACCACTAATTTGACATAATTATAACAATTAGTATATTAATTCAGGGTGTTTCAAAAAAAGCTGACCCCGTCTCTAGGATAGGTAGAAAACTGAAAAAAAATTGGGGTTTGCTTAGTAAAAAATTTTCGTAACGCCATCCGTATTCAAGATATTGAAGAAAAAAAATTTGGTTATTCCAAAAATGGTACACAGTACTCATCAAGTTTTACCAAGAGTACCTTTTTGGTGTAAAATTGAATGATGTTTAAGTTCACTTTGATAAATTAATCTAGCCTTAAAAAAGTCATGTTCAATACTACTTGGTACGAACCGTGTAACTAGCGACCTCTAAGAGTCAGATATAAAAACAAATTCATGGGATGTATCAGCTTCTAAAACATATTCGTATAAAATTTCATTACAATGTTTCCAGTAGCTTCGGCAAAATCGTAATAAATGTGTATACATTTTTTTTCTTCAACGCCCTTTATCTTGATTACGATGACGAAAATTTTTTACTAAGCAAACCCCAATTATTTTTCAGTTTTCTACTTATCCTAGAGACGTGGTCGCCTTTTTTTGAAACACTCTGTAGATTCATTTTGACGCAAAAGCGTTTAAAATTAAAAAATAATGCAAATCTCACGGATTATTATTTCTGATACTCTAAACAAATAAAATAATTTTATCTTATCAGAATTGCATTCATTTCCAGAGCAGCTTTATCGGATAAACATACAAAACGAAACCAAATACGGGAAGAGGAAAATTTATAAATATTTTCTACTTTATTTTTTTCACCTTCTAGACAGCAAAGTTTGATTGTGTTTGAAGTGGTTTTAACGAGGAAGCATTACAAATATATCGGATTTAATTATATTATCCTTATTAAATATTATTAAGCAACGTTTTGTGTTGATAACAATAACTGATGTTATTGCTACAAAAATAATTTTGTATGTCATTTGAGATTTATTTAAAAATATTTAATGAAAACAGCACATATATATATATATATATATATATATATAATTAAAATAAACAAATAGTTACAAGGGTTTTTTGTTCTGTACATTATTCATTTATCTCGAAATAAAATAGATTATTACTGCCAAGAAACGTTTTATGAAATTCATCGCAATTAAATAATAAATTAAATTCTTTAGAATGTCGTAATATGTAACCGTTATTTTAATTGTCTAATGTATGTATAATAAAAACGCTACTGGATTACAGTTGTCTCATTTATGTCACTTAACGGTTTTTTAACTTTCGTAAAATCTTTTATCAGTTATGACAATTTTAATCATATCATATAAAAACCAATTCTGTCGTCTAAGACTTCAATAACTTAATGTAGCAGTAAAATATGGATTATACCTACTGGAAGTAGTTCATATAAAATCTTGTTAGGCTTAGTTGCTAAATTTAATTAGTCTGCGAAGCACTTACAGATTTGGTATTTTGACTCGGCGCGACGCCGTAGTCAAAATATGTGAACAATGATATAAATCAGGCACATAAAAAAACAATTCTTAAGATAAACCCCACAACGTAAACCTTAAATTAATTAATATTCAATTACAAGAACAATTAATCCAAACGTGAAAATACAAAAAAAATATATTCTTCTTCTTCTTCGTTAACCCATCCATTGTCGGATATAGGCCTCTTCCAGGTTTTTCCATGTCCCGCGATTTCTCGCTAATCTCAGCCATTGTCTCCCTGCCACCGTTCTTACATCATCTGTCCATCTATTTTTCGGTCGTCCCACATTTCTTGTTGTTCCTCTTGGTCTCCAGAGTGCCGTTCTCTGGGTCCTGCCTCGCCACATGTCCGATCCATTGCCACTTCTGGCTTGCTACCCTTTTCACAGCATCCGTCACTTTGGTTCTTTCACGTATCTGTTCATTTCGTATTTTGTCCCTTAAGGTGACTCCCAGCATTATTCTCTCCATGGCTATCGCGACTCTTAGTTGCTTAGCTGCTCTTCGGGTTATTACCAAGGGTTTCCAAGCCGTAGGTGTTATTCGATCTTCTCCCGGACTCTTGTCGTTTTTCATCTGTTGGAGTGCGTAAAAAAATATACAATTGAAGAAAACCTTTTACAAGTAAGTTAAGTGAGCTTGTTGATCGCCATACATTTTTTCAAAACGCATAAGGTTTGACACCGTCACTCTCATTTTTCGTTCTACATCGACCTTTGAGCGATATTTGCTTTTTATTGCAGCTCTAGCTGAAAAAATCATAGCAGCTTTTAAACGTACAGTTTAGGTATTTATTTTTGATTGACACCCAAAACTTCACTAAATCGGAAAAAACAAATTTTGTTTTCGGGCTAATGTCGCAAAAGACTTTCAAATAGACTCTTATTTTTTCTGCGAAGTGGACGAATATAAGTACCGAAAGGATCTTGGATCCACTCAAACTTCTCGATATTGTCGTGCTCAAAGTATTTTGTAAACCAGTCGGTAAGCTTTCAGGGGTGTTTCTCAAAAAGGGACAGCAAGTCTTGTATTCTTTCAATTCAGGGAAACAATGTAAAAACTATCTTCAACGATTTTTCTTATCCAAGGCGCCACGGCGCACACTTAGAGAACCACTGATTTATTATATAAAGAATTTTTTTATAATAAAACGGTACCTACTTAAATGAGCTGTACTACTTTTAAATGTTTATAAGTTTATTCGCCATAATAATAATAATTTTGTATGCGTCCGAAACTTATAAAAAAATGTGCACTTTTACCACTTAAACATGGTTTTCTAAGGCTTTAATAGATTTTTAAGATGATGTTTGACATTCGGGATTATAAAGATTATAAAGATAGATAAAAAGATATCGATTGTTTTTATCTTTTGAATAATCGATTCCTTGAAATGCTGTATTTTAGCTTGCTTATCATGGTCACGGATGATGCTAAATTGTCGATTTTTATGCCGAGATCATTATGCCGGAACTTTAGCTACCGTTCCCAGAAACGATTTGTACAGAAAGAGAAGGAAATAAGTCATTTTTTCTTATCTTATCTACAAGATTACCTAGCTTAAAACTGTTATATGTAGGTTTTGAGAGTGATAAGTTGGTAGACGTAGACAAAAAATTATAGGATATTTTAAATGGCGTTACGATTTTTCAGTTGTAACAATTATACCAAAGTCTCTTTGGCTAGGTCTCCACTTGCGATTGCTAGTCGCGAATTTTTAAGAAGCAAAAATAAAGTCTATTGTTCTTAATATACAAGCAATTGCAAATTTGTATTGGTTATTTCGAATAATTATTAATTTAGAATGTGTCAGGATAAACGGAGCTTGCACGGACTGGTTTAACATCGAAAATGGTTAGGTTGTTAGGTTGACAGGGATGTGTGGCGTCGCCATGGCTGTTTAAATTATTCATAGACGATTGTTTAAAAGATTTTAAAGGAAGTGAGAATGGATTGAAAATGAATGATTTGATCGTCAAATGCCTTCTTTAGTTAATCAAGTCATATTAGCGTCATCTGAAAAGTTGCACAGGCTTTATGCATGATGCCCTGAAAATCAAAGGGATGAAAATAAATGTAAGCAAAACGAAAATAATGGTTTTAAAAAAAAGAAAGCATGATAAACTGTGAAGTTTCGATTGAGGGAGAAAGAGTGGAACAAGTAAATGAATTTTTGTACTTGGGTTTTTAAGTTTACGAGAGATGGAAAGTATGACAGTGACATTGGGCGAATAATGCTGCGGAGATGAGTAGTCTGAGAAGTATAACCGGAGTGACTCGGTTGGATAAAGTAAAAAATAGTAAGATAAGAGAACGCTGTGGTATAAAAGAAAATGTGGTTACAAAGATAGATAAAGGAATGCTTAGATGGTATTGACACGTGGAAAAAATGGATGAAGGAAGATTAACGAAACAAGTTTATAAGGCGAGTGTGAATGGACAAGTTGGTACAGGTCGACCTCGGCGAACATATCTCGATCAGATCAACATTGTTTTGAAGAAAGGCCAGGTTAAGAGTACCAACAGCCGACGAGCATGTATGAGAGCACTGATGAAAGTAGAGGAAGCAAAAGATGTGTGTAAGAACCGTAGCAAGTAAACACTAACACTATCACTGAGTTCATAAACTTGATAAAAATAACAACAAAAATGATAAACATTTACCTAACACTGTGAGTTAAATAATTTTTGTAAAAAATTAATATAAATTATTATTATAAGTTTTTATGTAAATTATGTTGTATTTCGTTAAAACTATCGACCGATACTTAGGTTAGACGATCAGGCCACATGCACGAACACTAATAAGGGACATAATTTTTTCCAGTCCGGGATAGGCATTAACGTCCCATGTACTGAGGCCAACAAAGCTCCTCTTATTAAATTTTGCCTTCATAGCAGCAGTCCTGTAGAAGTTCTCTTCACAGAACCTACAAAGCGGGCTTTTGCCAGCCCTGTAATGTGTTTATCAAGCAGCAGTGTCAGGATTCTTACTGCATACATTATTTGTCCTCGCTTAAGCTTCAGGAGTTTTTTTTCTGTTTATCTAGATGGCCCCCAGATAAGAGATTTCGAATGCCCCATACCTGGTTACTCTGTGCAATATTTGAGGTAGTTGTTTCGTAACCAACTTTTAATCTGCTCACTCACAGTACTGTAAGCAATACTGCAAGTTGGCCCTGGGTCTATCAGGCTCTTACTAGTCTGTCTGCCTCTTCATTGCCTTGACTCCCTAGTGTCCGAGTACCCACATAAAGCAAAACTTGGTGCGTTCCCCCAGTTCTAATAGTTTCCTGTGACGACATTACAAATAACATTTAATCTGCAAATATTTTAAATCGATTAAACTTTCGGCACATAGTCTAGTCTGTAGCTTGAGGGGGACTTTACTGTCCTAAAATTTGATAAAAAAAATAAAATATGTAAGTTTTGCAAGAATTAAAACGCACTAGCTACTTTACCCCTATGGGAAAAAGGCGTCACTTTATATATGTATGCATGATCGTTATTTTTAGTTAATGTTTAGAGAAACGTAATAATGCTAGAAATCCAAAGGATTTCATTATCAAACAGTCAAGTTTTATAACAGCCATAAAGAATTACTAGAATTTGGTGGGCGACATTAGGCTGATGTATATTTTTATCAAAGTATATATTAAGAATACGCCTACACCTGATAAACTTATTTATAAATCGGTAGCAAAAAAAAATAAAGAAATCACTCAGTGTTTTTAATTGGTAGCAATTTTAACAAAATCGAACGGGTTATCCTTTATTGGAATAAACGTTAAATTTTCGGTGGATTTTTATTTAAAATAAATAATAGGTTTGTTAACTTCCCAGTGGAATTTTGATCCATTTTTTTGTAATAATAATAATAATTATAACAACAAAACATATGGTATTTTTTCATTCTTTCCACTGGGAAGTTAGTCATGTGGACCTCTCGGGTCGAACCCAGACCACTGATATTTTCTGCAACAGTTTTAGACAGCAAAATACTGTTAATGACCATGTATGATTGTGTACCGTTTACAAATGGTTCGTAAATTGACTTCTGCAAGACCAGTAATAAATCGATCTGACTGTCTTTTTTTGTTGTTGTTTTATCACTCATAAGTAGAAAATATTCACATTTATATTAAATCAATACAATTATTATACATGATTAAGGTGTTAGTATTTTTCTGACTAAATAATTAATAAAATATTAAGGTGTTATTCTCTTTTTATTTATATATATTTTTATTTATTTTATTTTTTTTTTATTTTATTTTTTCATGTCAGACTTACAAGCTTCAATTGCTGGGTAGCACCGCTACTGACAAGGGTATGTTAGTACTTTTTACATAGTAATATATAATATTTTAAATACTTTTATCCTCCAGAGTCAGTAGGTTTTCGAGATTTTTAGGGAATTTTACATCATATGTTATTAAATTTTGATACATTGCATCTATTTCTAAATTGTTTAAAGGACATTCTAATATAACATGTTGTAAATCAGCAGTTTCATCACAAATGCATAAATCACTATTTACTAAACCTATTTTAAATTTATAAGCTGGGTATAAGGCATAATTAGACCGTATTCGGCTGATGGTTCTAATAAGATGTCTGTTTTGACTCTCCATAAACCATGGTTTTTTTCGAATCCTTGGCTGAATGTTTTTATAGAACTTCCCTGCCATTTTTTGTAAAGTGTTTTTTTTAATGTATTAATAAAATCAGCTACAGGTATTTTAGATTTTAAAAATGTTCCGCTTGTGGCTGCATCCTTAGCAAGAGAGTCCACTTTTTCATTGTCCAGAATCCCAGAATGGGCTTTTCTCCAACACAGAAGGATTTGTTTTCCCATGTTTACAGCATCAGTATATATTTGAATTATATCTAGTATTATATGGTCAAGATTTGCGTCTATCTGTATGTTTTTGAGTTTTTCTATGGAGCTTTTTGAATCCGAAAAAACAACAAAGTCAGTTTCTTCTTGCTTCAAACATAAAAAAATTGCTTCTTTTATAGCTGTTAACTCTGCATTATATATGGATAACATATTGGGTAATTTAAATTTCAGTTTTATATTTTTCTTTGGATAGTAAACTGCGCATCCTACATCATTGTTTGTTTTTGATCCGTCCGTAAATAATTTTTCGAGGACCATTTTATCTGGCAATCCTTCTCATAAAGTTTCTTTACTAGAATAGTATTTTCGTTAGAAAATTGATCTGACTATCTTCAAATAGTTTAAAATTTGTTTGTCAACGCTGAAAGAACATCAAATTTTGAGTCAATAAATTGCTTAGGTTTAACTGCGCTTGCTCGGTACGTTCGCAAACCGTTTTTAATGGCTGCAAAAACAAACCCAATAGATGTGGTACCTTTATTATAATTCTAAGAACTTCTTATCAAAACCGGTTTGTCAAAAGAGATGACTAAGCTGAATCCACCTTTTGTGATACGCATCTTAAAAATAATTTAAAGGACAACATTTCGAAAGGTGAAAAGTACTTTTCAGAAATGCTGGTAAAAATATTTTGAGAAGTGAAAGTATCACAAAGAGGTTTAAGATAAATTGAAGAAATTTAATTTTTATAACTCTCCAAATAAGAACGAAAACTTGTAACTGAAATATTAAGGGGATGTTTAATTGCAAAGCAACGTATTTTTTTAACCCTCTGTACCATAACATATAAAACCATTAAACTTTGGTATGAATTTTTTTTTTAAATAAAAGTTATTGATTTTTTTTAATACACAAATACACAAAAAATAAATATTTTTAATATAAAAAATTATTTTAAATATTCGTACAAAAAATTAATTAAAACATTTATTTCCTAAGAATGCCTCACAATTAGATATTATTTATACACTTCCGTACCAATAGAAAAAAAATCTTTAGACCATTACGATTTCCCACACTACAAGGAAGTAACTTATTATGTGTCCTTGTCCTTACAATAACATGCTATAGCATTTTCAAAACCATAAATCAATTGTAATTATTGGACCTTACATCTTAAAAAAATTAACTTAAATGATACCTACATTGCTTCAGGAAGCTATACTTTTTTAGATGTTCTTTTTCGTCTTTCTTTCTTTCTTTATTTCTTTCTTTCTTCCGTTTATTAATTGAAATTAGAACCTCTTAAACGACAAGCCATTTTGTTCAAAATTTAAAC
Organism: Agelastica alni; assembly: GCA_950111635.1. NCBI lineage: Eukaryota > Metazoa > Arthropoda > Insecta > Coleoptera > Chrysomelidae > Agelastica > Agelastica alni. Next base: position 52,984,639 of record OX467709.1, read on the forward strand.
GGAAGATTCGTTATGATCAAACTAGTATACATTATTTTTAATTTGTATACATACATTTATAGCAGTAAATTAGTCAGTGCTGAGTACCTTAATTGTGCAAGGCAATATGCTGGCAAATCTAGCACCTCTTACGAACAATTCGTTGAAAAAGTCGTAGATGAAATCATCTTGACAAATCATAACGCGATAAGACCAAGACACTGCTTAGGTACAAAAATAACCTACTGCTGTGCAGTGCTGCAGTGTTGATCGCAGTATTTCTATCGGAGCGAACTATCAAAAACGTAAAAGCACAAACAATTTATTTAGGGGAATGCAACGAGAAAGAGAAAGAACACCTGATGTGTCAAACTCTGGAAGATCAACACACTGAATTAATGAGACGATAATTTCTAAATGGACTAGAAGAGGCAGCAGAGATAAAGTAAAAAAAAGCTATGGGCCTTAGGTCTTTAATTGAAGACCAACAGCGCTGATTATAACCGAAATTTACTTAAACGATTGAACACCACCTGCTGTGTCAGTGTTAAACCTTGGAAGATCAACACCCGAAATAATGAGACGATCATTTCTAAATGAACCAATAGAGGCAGCAGTTATAGAGGTCAAAAAAATAATGAGGTTTTCAAGGAGCTACACTTTTCTAAAAGAAAGACTGTGGACCTCAGGTCTGTGATTGAAGACCACAACCGCTGACCATACTCTAATTTTACCCAAAATCCTTTCGAACATTTTGGAAGAAACGTCAACTGCTGTGTCAGTGTCAAATCTTGGAATATCGACAAACACTCTGAAATAATAAGAAGAAATTTTTTAAATGGACCGGAAGAGGCAGCAGAGATAAGTTTTTCGCGGAGCTGAAAGTATTTTCCAAAAGAAAATGTATGAGCCGTAGGGTCCAAAATTTAAGAAAAATTAATAGATTACGTTGTTAGCCAGGTTTTACACGAAGCACACTCTTATATTTTATAAATTTAAATAGCGTCAGCTACTACTATAATTTTATAAAACGAAAACAGAAAATAAAACCAATTTCCAACATGATCAAGTATAAAAAAGCAATTTAACATTCAGTTGTATAAATTCTTTGAACAGACAACATTCGTTTAAAATCTTTACAAAACAAGCAGTTTTCTAAAGACCTTATTTTCAATCGTTTGTTTTAATACTGCCAACATAAAATACATTCCAGGCGAAGCCTGTCCTACCAGGAAATACGATTTCAATGTCACACGAAACGAAAGCGTTCTGCGAACATACTTCCGTGTTTATTTAGTTATTTTTTTCCTAATCTGTCTCTCAAGAAACTAAACAAAGATTAGCGTAAAAATTTAAACCGTTGGTCTTTCGCGTTTACATTTAAAATTAAATTCTGACAACAACCTTTGTTGATGTTAATGTAGAATTTGTGAAAAACTCGACCTAAGGATTATGTATTTAATAGTACTTTTGAAATATGTATATGTACAGAGTGACACACTTAAGATAAAGACATCCCGGTATTTTAATATTTTTTGAAAGCAAAAATTTCATTTTTTGGTACAGACCTAAACCTTCATGAGCCGCACTTTTCGAAATACTCAGTCCGAGTGACAGCCTTAAATCCAACCTACTGCGATCCCGCGAAAAGGACATATTCTCGATATTTTGCTTAGAAATCGATTTTGACCCTACATACCGAATTTAAACATTCAAATTTTGATTTTTTTTGTAATTTTTATATTCAAGTCCGATTTTCAATTAATGGTTCTGAATAAGAAGCTACGAAAACAATAAATTCGTCAAAATGTAGGAATAAGAATAAAGAACGTAATATTTATTATGAAAAAATTCAAATTTAGATTATTAGCTGTCACTCGGACTGAGTATTGCGAAAAGTGCGGCTTAAGAAGGTCTACGTCTGTACCAAAAATCAAATCTCTGCTTTCAATCTTCATCTTAAGTGTGTCACACTGTATATGAAATATGTATTTTGTAAATTAAAAGCTGCTCAGTAAATCATACGAATACGATTCTACAGGCTCACGCGTTTGGGCGTTGTACCATAAATTAACGAAGCCGTTATCATGGTTATTTTTGCCTATAAAAAAAGTTATCCGCAAAAGTGATGTGGTTTTGACTGGTTTTTGTTGAAATGCTATCAAAAGTGCAGATTTCAGGGAATACAAATAAACTATTTTATTTTTAAACGGAATACTTTGTATATTTTAAACTTTTTGGTTAGATATTTCAAAAAATTTACACATCTTTGGAGTTATTCATTAAATGTTGAATCTTAGTTAAAATACTTACTGTAAATTTCTTAATAAATTTCGTATATATATTTGGACTTTTTCTTTCTCATTGTAAACCTTTTTGATTAAAAAAATGTCACTTATCATCAATGGTTTGTCATTTTCATAGCTTATTATAATAAGCAAATCCCAATACGGATTCAGAAGAGGCATAGGCACGAGGATAGCCATGTTAGGATTAACCCTAATAGCGGAAAGATTCTTGGAAGTAAAGAGAAAGCTGTCCGGCGGAAACCGGAGAGTGTGATCTTGGCATTAGGATCACAGATTTCCTAATTTTTAAAATCCGTAATAAATAACTTTGAAAACTTTGTAATGGTTAGGTACGTCGAGTATATTATAGAGAATTTATGGTAATTTTATGTAAAAATAGGATGGGAATAAGTTGGAATATTTTGATTTAATTTTGGAAAATAAATTTTAAGGTTAATGGAAACGATTATTTAAATGGATTGGAGGTAGAGCGTACTCTCAGGCTTAAATTAGTAGGTATGTGGAATAATTTGGCAGCAGGTGAAGCAACTTTCTTTACCAATATCCGTTTTAGGAAATGTTTAAAATTTCTGTTGGAAGATAAACCATATTCCAGAAACTATTAATATTACATAAACTGTGATTCTTTTAATAATTTTATGACTTGTATTTGTCTTAAAAATAAGTGTTTCCAATCTCAACCGGATATAAATGATAATTATCGCGTGCATGCTAATGGAAAAAATAATTGTAAATATATACCGAATTAACACTTTTTTTAAGTTTGATCTCCATTTGCGTGTATTTTCAGGCTTATGTAGTTATTTTTGTATCTAGAATGCGAAATTATACTTTTGCGTTTAAGAATGCGATTAACCATTCGATAACGCAAAAGCATTTCGCATTCGAGATGCAAACAATATTTTTTCGAAAACTGCATTAAAACTAATATGAAAATAAAAAATAAATATTTAAGTATTTGTCATTGTTAGCTGACATGTTGAGTTTGAACTAAGACGATCTAGTAGGTGGTATTGTTTGCATGACATTCGTAACGTGTCACACTGTCACAGCTATAAAGACATTGTTCTAAAGTGTTAGAAATGAACTCTAAAAGTGATGACTATTTACCAGAAGAGTTTGTGAATTATGTAAGTGTCGGATGACTTGCATGACTTTCGTAACGTGTCAAAATGACAGCTATAAAGTCATTGTTCTAAAGTATTTAATTAGAAATGAGCTCTGAAAGTGATTATGACTATTCAATACACACATTTTGTACTTTTATATGTTTTCAATAAATATGATTTCTGTAAAAAAAAAATTTTTTAATACCTTTTTTGCATACTTTTTAAATACGTATTTAATTGCGGCTAGCGAAAAATTCAAAATTTTAAAAAATAGCTTGGACTATCAAGGAGCTTGGCCGCCCCTGTTATGTAAAATATTCTTTTTGGAATTGTTTTTTTTTTTATTTGAGCTGGACGATTTTTTTTTGGTCGTTTACGTGTTTATCTTTAGGAATTCCACTAACATTTTCAGTTAACCTTGATTTATTAATTCTCATTTTGGAGCACACAGTTTATTTCCAGTATATACCTACATAAGGAGCCCGATTGAGGTGGTCTTTGTTCATTTTGCTTTAACGTAAAACTGCGTTGGGTATTTACGATAATCATGAGACTGCTATAATGTAAATTTCCACATTTTAAAAGCCAGTTACTATTTTATCAGCAGGAATGATCATTGTTTTTAAAATAATTTCAATTTCGATCACGAAGCTAAATCGTATAAAAAAGACAAATTGTCAGTCAAAAACAAAAAGACCCACAAATTATTTTTTTAATAAATAACTGTAATGCTAATTATTAAATTTGATACAACTTTTTTGTACATAACTTCTTTCTAAAGAATATTAGACGTGCCTGAAATTGAAAAAACAATGCATTTATAAAAAGGTACATTGTATTGCACATTCTTCTTCATAAAACATTCTTTAAAACATATTCTTATTCCAATTAATTTTTAATTTTTAATTTTTAAAATATTCGTCGTAGTACTGACAATTCGGACAAAACTCACAAGTCGTTAATTTATTATGACTAAAGACGCTACGATTTATTTATGGAAGCTAAAGGTAAAAAGGACTGTATAGTGGGTATCCATAAAATTAACACAGCGCGCAGCGTTGCTGTAGTAAAAGTTTTACATTTACAAGAACGCTCCAAGAATTGTTTCCAGCTTTGCGAAGTCGCCGTTTCAAACAATTCAGTAAATCAAATTTTCGAGTGCCAACGAATAATATTGCAGATACGAGGAGTTGCAAAATATTTATACTTATGGATGCAGAATTAGCACACTTAAAATAAACAATATGATAACTAACCAAAAAAAATGAAATGGAAATAAAAGTTGGATAAAATAAAAAATAATGGTAGCGGGAAAACTAATAAAAAAAAACAAAAAGGTAGACCTTGAGGAAAGTGGATGGAACAAATTAAAGAAATGGGACTAGAAAGGGAAGTGATAATGAATGTAATGAAAGGAACAGAAAACGATAATTATATATAATTTAAAGATTAGAGAAGATAATAAATAATTAGCATGTAAAAAAAAAGTATGTTAAGTATGTAAAAAAAGTATAAAATCAACTCGATTTTGTATATCCTACACACCATATTAGAATCCAAAGACGTCAGGCCCGATTTTGGATCATAACAAAGATTATTTTTTCAAAAGTATTAAAAAAACAAGAGAGTAGCAAAATTTGAGTAATCCCACAACCCAAAAATATTCATTTTGACCATTAGCGTTCGTTAAAATAAAATTAAATACAGACATAGTTTGTTTAAAGTAACTGCGTTAAGTACTTACGATAAAAGCAATTGCATGATTTATGGCCTAACAGTCTGTGACTACCTGACAAGAATTTGTCAGTATTGGTGTTTGTCCCTTTTTCTAGTTATTTTTTTGTAAACCTACACTTCTTTTTGAACGTGACGTCAATATCCAACTGATATAATTACATAGTGTTGTAATTAATATACAGGAATTCCTATTCTGTTTAAAAACGCCTCCTGTACCGGAACTTAGAGAATTGCCTACATCTTAAAATTATGCTTCAATTATAGTAATGTATGTATGTATTACTGTAATTATTTTATTTTAAAGCGTACGGATACAAGTTTAGAATTTCCTGTTTATGTTATTAGAGCGGAACTTATGATGTTGGTTATCCACTTCCATGTTTGTTGTTCAAATAAGATGCTCTGAATTATTTTTTCTTATTGGCATCGTGTCTCAACCTTTTAGTTTCGCGACCTTCTATATAGCCAAAAAAATTATATAAATACCTTGCGACCCCATCAGTATAATATTTCATTCGATATCCAGGTTTTACAATACCAAATTGACAAAAAACACTTGTTACAACAAATCAGGGACTTCCTTTTATCTAAATCCCCAGGTCGTTGCTCTATTAATTCAAAATTAAAGACAGGTATTTATTATCTAAGAGTAGATTTAGTTGTGTAAGTTTTGTGTTAATAGTTAAGTTTAATTATTTAATTCTTTAAAATGGATTCTAAAAAACGTAAAGGTCTAATCGGAGGTAGATAGATCTCTATCTGCTCGGTTTGTCAGATAGCATTGGATTCTCATGGCACCATAGACTGGTTTTAAAATGTCCGCCTTCCAGACCAACGATGACCTTTTGTGGGTGTCGGGTCATAAGAGCCAAATATTCTCAGGAGAATATTTGGCCCCATGCCCCATGCTAGACCAAGATCGGGGGAGGCAATTGCGCAGATAAGATCCACAAAGGGTTGTAGAGCTACCCCGAAGAAGAAGAAGAAGTAACCCGTTTTTGAGAAATCGATGCGACCGTGGAGGGAGAATTCTACAGGGAGATTCTACAGCAACGCCAACTTTATTTATCAATATTTTTCAATAAAAGTTTATAAAAACTATATAAAAAATTCCCAAAACTTATTTTTTCGGCGTCACAGTGGCTGTTCCCCTTAAGGAAAGAATTGAAAGCAAATAGGTGAAATATTTGTAATTTATTTTTATTACATGCTGATCAGATTTTACGACATTTTACAATTATAATCATTATTCACATTCACATTACTAGATAGGATTGTAGAAATAATTTTGTATTCACACACATTTTAAGGCATTATTGTTAAGTTAAACCGCTACTAAAATAGTTTAAATAAATCCAACGGAAATGTTCACGTAAAATCGTTAATTTTACTTAAAATTACTTTTTTTAAACACCTCAACTGTAGACAAAACTACTAAACGATTTCCGAAAATAATGTCAAACAAGTGGTTCTCGTACATCATCTTTATATATTTTTTTTTAAATTCGTATACGACAATAAGAAATATTTTCATTGTTAACAACTGATATTTAATTATTTATTACGCTCTCCACCTGAATGGCAGTCCGTAAAAATAAAAAACCATAAAAATTTAATCAGTAATGAATAAAATATATTGTTTTATTATTTTATACCCATATCTTTATTAACATAATTAATAAAAACAATTTAAAGCGGTATACCTGCTCATTAAAATAACATATTGCTATAAATAATCACGAAAAAGTAATTTTTATTTTATTCTTCCCTATACAGGACCCCATTCATTTGTTTCTCTGTTTACACCCTTTATTCAATATCATACTTTCCGTCTTTCCTAAAATTTAAACCCCAAGAATAAAAAATCATTCACTTGTTGCACTGCAATGAAATATGTTATCGGAAAAATGATAAATGTAATGATGGAAAAGTAGTTAAAAAATGCTTAGTACTTTATTATGTTAATATCAGTTGTAAAATTTAATTTCCTTTGCGATATGCTTAATATTTTCTATTCTTCTATTCTATTCTTGTCTCTATGAAACGCTTACTTTGGATCTGTATCCTGAGCTTTATGATGATTATTTAAAAGTTAAACCATTGACATAGTTCACAAAAGAAAACACAAGTAAATATGTTTATTGTGTGCATATGTACTTGTGCTACTGTATTTCTTGGACGTTTTGGTTGTGGATCTTTCAGCTAAGTTTAAAAATATTTAATTAAGCTATTTTTTTACTACTTTTTTTTTGATAAAGTATTTTTTTGTAGTCGTTAAGCGATAGAACAAGTTTTGTGAATTGTGACTATAACAATATAAGAATTGCCTCAAAGGAATTAGTACAAAATAAGTACAGGTTTTAAAAGGAGTAAGGTTCATCAAAAAGGAGTATGAGTATGAGTATAAGGAGTACGATTGGTTACATTTAATACACTATATAACGCAATTTTTGTTTTGGCAAAAAAGTACAGGAAAAGGGCTATATTCTTCATAAACTTTGGCTTGGTGGTCAAAGCCTACGAAAATTTTGTTTTTGGCAGAGACAAAACAGGCGAATTGTTATTTTTTCGCCAATTTAGAAAGACGCTACAAATACAGACGTACAGTCAAAATTAGTCCGGCTTAACTGCAAATCACTTTCTTGAAACATAGTCCCCATCATGTTTTCGTTATACTGTTAATGGTAGTAACGTTTCAAGTCCATTATATTCTGTTAAAAGCACTTGCCTTGTTTGTCGGAGTAAGCTTTCATGTTCTCCTATAATTTGTCAAGAAGAGCATTAAGAATGTGAACTTCTGCATACCATTTCTCCATGATTCTTTATGAAAGTCTGAACCAATTATTCGTAGTTTTCAGCTTCTCTGCAACACACTCTATCTGTGGTCCAACGAAGATAAACCTTTGCTTCCTGCTGACAGCCGTGGAAAGAGATCTTGGAGGTACTTGAATGCTGTCGAATGCTTTGTCTAGGGCCGCGACAAATTGTCTCTGGAGGGTCTAACACCGGATCCCACTGGATAATATTCTTGCTTATGAAAAAATCGGTCTTACTCTGGTAGATAATTTTATAGAAAGTTTTCTTCGTTGTATTTATTCAAGCTTCACTAAATAATTAAACTTCCAAGCAGCAGTTGTTTAATTTTCTGCAAGAGTTTTCTAGCTGTGTTCGTACGTGCTTGTCTTGATCCCCTACATCCAAACCATAGTATGCTTTGTAGGCATTGGACATCTTAGCGGAAGCTTTCACAAAAAACTCTTTCGCTCTGTTTTAATAAATTTTCCACTCACGTAGCAGAATGCATCTGATGGGTGCGATCCCAATCAAATATTGCTTTTCATGAAATATTCCCTGTTCTTCTACTCAGCAATAATATGAAGTAAAATGTTGGTTTAAAACACCTGTACTTTTATAACTCTACGGAGCTTTTTGATGGTCGCAGACAGTTCTAACATATTTCAAGAAGTTCTATAAAATGCTGGACAATAGCAGAAACTTATTGACAGTTCTTTCAGTTTAAAAATTTTTCGGAACTCTAGTCAGCACTGAATGTATATTGAGAATGTACTCAAAAACACGTGATTTCGAAATGTCGTCCTGACCACAGATGCAAAGTTTTGGTGAAACAATAGCTATTTTCTACTTATTTCATGCACAAGTGATTGGGAAAACACAATTTTTACCCAGGAACAAAAAATAAATTAAAATTTGTTACATACTATCATTTATATCTCATGAATTTTTTGTAAAAATTTTGAAAGCTCGGCCTCGATTAATGAAAATCCCACTTCTTATTTTAGGAAATTATTAAACAGAGTTATCAGAAATATTTAAAACAAACCAGTTCAGAAATGTCGTCAGGTTTTTCCAAACCTTAACTTACCGATAACATATCTTTAATTTGACGTATTTAATTCTTTCTTAGTAATTTCCACTCATGTGATCAAGAAAAACAAATCTGTTAATGTCCAACAGTTTTTCTATTGTGATATTTTAAGCGGTGCATTACGAAATCCCAAGAAAGCGAAAAACATAACGCCATCCATATATTATTTGGACTTCTTAGAATATCGTAAAGCTTTCTTTTCTTTTTTTTTTATTCTAAGAGGACCAAACTTTGTAAAGTAAAGTGTTCGCGATTGTACAGACGAAAATAACAGGTAAATAAAAATAAAGATGACAATACCTGTATTTTTAAAAGTTTTGGGATGCTGCGGTTGTGACTTTTTTGTTTCTTTTATTTTTGATACCTGTTTATTAATTAACACGTTATTTACACTAAATATTTAGATTAGACACTACCACAATTCATACTTTTACTGAAACACGATTGGCAATTCAGTTATATATATATATATATAGATGTGACATTTACATGCTTGCGTAGATTAGATACGTTACGACGATATCTATCCGCAAATTTTGTTGTTTTGCTAATACAAACTGACGCCTCCAATGATACATTATGTCAGATATTATCTTATCTTGATGCCAATTAGTTATTACAGATCTCCTTTATAGTTTTTTTTTTGTCAAATATTCATTTTATTGAACATTTTATTATATTACAATCTGGTCAAAATAGACCAACCTAAATTAATACTTTATAGTAATTTCTTTCTAATAAATAACAAAGCTTATAATGAGTTTGCATATTTTTTAATTATCTCAAGTAGTGAACACACATAAAACTGTTTTATTTGTATTTAATTCAAAACTAAGATTATTCTGAAAAAATTATAATTGTAATAAACACGATAATTTTAAATTAAAATTAATTTTTATTTTAAACTTAATTTAGCTTTTAAGCGTGCGTTTCTTTTAAATATAGTATGATTATTTTTTAATATAATTTTAATTCAAATTCCTACGTATTGTATGTTAAAAGCAAATTTATTACATACATACAAATAGTCACTCCTTTTTCCCGTAGGGGTAGGCAGAGACTACTTTTACTATGTTACGGTTTTTACATACATCTTTCGCTTCTTCTATTTTTATCATTGCTCTCATACATGCTCTTCGGTTGTTGGTACTCTTGATCTGGCCTTTTTTCAAAACAATGTCGATCTGATCGAGATATATCCGCCGAGGTCGACCTCTACCGACTTGCCCATTCAATCTCGCCTTATAAATCTGATACGTTAATCTTCCTTCATCTATCCTCACTACGTGTCCAAACCATCTTCATCTATCTTTGTAACCACACCTTCTTTCACACCACAGCGTTCCCTTATCTCACTATTCTTCACTTTATCCATACATCTCCTTCCTTTATTAAAACTCAGAAACTAAACCAAGAACCAATCACAGAAATAAAGTAACTAAGACCACTCAAACGCGAAACACGAAATATCAATTCTTGCATCTGGAAAAATGTGTCTTGGCTGCGAAACATCAGACAGTGGACAGGGCTACACGATTTACAGTCGCTAATACATACCGCAAGGAACTGATAAGCAATGGAAAATGTTATCGCAAACATCCGTTAGTGGATACGCATTAGAAGAAGAAGAAGACCACTGAATTGATTGATAAATACGGACATAAAATTGTGAATTAAACTATAAGGCTACTTCTAAAAAAATCATATTGTATATTAAAAACAAAATTATTAAAGTAGCAGTATTAATTGAGCAAAGAAAAAAGATTACTTGCCAAAGATCACAATTCTACTGGTTGGTACACAAATTGTAGTTTGGTAAAATAAAAAAATGAAACTTAGATAAAAAAGTGAAAGCACACGAACAATTCATAATTTCAAAAATATGTAAAAAATTATGTGTTGGCTTTATACTAAATATAGAACACAAATAGAACTAGACATGAAAGACGAAGACCTGAGGAAGACAGTAAAGTGCCAGTTGCATATAATACAAATTGTAATTGCAGACTTTGCATAGAAGAGATTGTTAAAGTGGCCCATATGATGAGATGTTGAACTAGATTTTTCTCGCGGATCAAAAAATTCTTCCCATCCACCCAACCTTTAGCATTAGTAGTGTACTAGTGAGATGAAATGGTTGCAGTAAAACTAATAGAAGAAATAGTATTACTTGCAAAAAACTTTAAAAGTCATTATTATATTTGGATTTTTTAAGTTACATAATTGTAGGATCCAGTAGCCAATTATCCTGCGGGTGAAGGGAGTGTTTATAGGGAGCGACACGATTAATTTATTAGGATAAAAAAACAATTATTAGTGTGTACAATGCGAGTAACTTTAAATAATTGGACCGAACAATAATTAAAATACCTCTTATTTTTAGAGATTTCGATTCACAAACGATACAAATCTCGTTTTTTAAATGCTAACGGTTACATTGTAATTTCAAAATTTACATAACTACTTCAAATTTAAAGACAATATTAATTTTATGGTTAGATGAAGTTAAACCGCAATAACTTAGATAATTATATTATATAAATTATTTTGTAACATTAATTTTAAATCCTAGTTAATCCTGACGTTTTTTAAAATTTATATTTGCATCAATGACTCGAATTATTATTTGAAACCGCGAAATGCGCCAACTGTACGAAGCAGCGGGGGTGCTTTTAAAATTTTTTGGAACACCGTTTTTTTGGCAAATGTAATATTGGAAATGATTTCCCAATTAGATAAAAGCAATTTTTTTTTTGTTTTAAAGTACAATTTGTGACAATTATGTTTTGCATAACACATCATTCAAATGGATTTTCTCCCAATAACTCCATAATGGCATTGGAAAAAGGTGGTGTTGCATCATTTTGTTGGGAAAACATGCTTCTTAATTAATTTCATCCAATGTTGGCCACAAAAAATATGTTAATATTGATCAATAACGTTCACTTGTTACTGCATTTTCAAAAAATAAGGTTCGATGATGTCACATTGCCATAAACCACACCAAACATTCACTTTTTCTGGATGCAATGGCTTTCCACGAATCTGTTGTGTATTATTTTCACACAAACAAATCCAAATATTTTCTTAAAATACGCCTTGAAAGGCCAAGTTCTTCTTCTTAGGACGCCGTCTCCCTCCGGAGGTTGGCTATCTAACTGGTAATAATGGTGTGCGAAACTGCACCATTGATGTAAGTCTCTGAGCCATGAATTTTGTCACCTTCCTACCGATCTTTCGCCCTTGATTTTTCACTCAATGATGAGTCAATTATGTGTCCTATGCATTGTAGCTTACGCTCTTTGATGGCCAACATAAGCTCTCTGCCTTTATCTATTCGTCTGAGTGACCCTTTCGGTTCTTCATTAATTGGTGGAAAGTCTAGCTCTCAGAACCATAGAGAAGGACTGGGAATATGTAGCAGCGTAGTATGCGCATACGGATTTGCAGGTTTAAGTCTCGACTAGTGAGGAGAGTGTTCATGGATGTAAAGATTTTCCTGGCCTGTTCTATCCTAGACACGATTTATTTTTTAGGCTTGTTACGAAAAAATCGATGCAACAATGTATGATTTTAATTAATTTTTGTTCGTTAAAGTTGCAATGTTTTATTACTACTGATTCGTATAGTTACAAATAATTATCTGTTATGTAAATGGTAATTAACTAGAGTGGCATCATACTTTCTTATAATTTCATACACTCTGAAAAATTAATAATATACACCCTAGTGCATAGAGACGTTTGTTTCCACTTTGAATTCGGACTTTAATTTCTTCCGTCAGATTGTTATCTTGAGCAACTGTGGCTCCTAAATACTTAAAGGTTGCTACCCTCTCGAAATTGTATCCCCCCACAGTGACATTCTGACCCACTCTATCTCTACGTCCTGTTCTGCTGGTGAGCATATATTTGGTTTTTTCCGTTGTTTAAAAATGTAAAGTTAACATAATGTAGATAATAAATAATAAAAATGTATTAACTTTGCCCCCAGCAAGTTCCTGAAATAACAAAAATGCTGTTTCTTATTCTGTCATGTGATACGTTTGTTAATCTTTTCCGTTGCCTCAAATCCTCTAATGATGCAAGTCCACCCCAAATAAATCAGAGACATTCCATCTACTCACAGCACTCTGTACTAAGGCACCGTAAAAGGCACTTTACTGATTCCATCCGCTGTCGGGTGGGTCTGAAATAATAAAGCATCGCAGCCACATATGGCGCACACTGACAACATCGGCCAAGGATTCTTTCTACGTCACCCACGCTTATTGTTTCAATTTTTTTTATTTATCTCAGCCGGAAGTTAATACTTGCTTCCACTTCCTTTTCCTATTACAATTGAAAACTTAAAAAAACAACTCGCAGATTCCAACTGCGATAACAATAAGCTGTAGTCGTTGTAAATTGAACGACCTTTTTGAATAATTATTTTGCGTAGTGCTTTTTGTTTGCGTATCACTAATATTATTAGCTGTATCATTGCAACTTTCAACACTTTACCGATGGTAATTAGTCGAGTTTTGTTATTTTTTATACAACTGCCTTGTATAATTGAAGACACGAGTGGATGAAGGTGTTATGTTACAAATCTAAAGTTTTGAGAAAATTAGGGTTAAAGTTTTTGTTATGTAATTTTTTCTGCGTTAAGCTTATTAATAAATGTGATGTTTATACGTATTAATAAAAAGTAATATAATTTTAGTCACACAAACAAAATGTACTTAACACCTTTATCCAGTAATGGATGTTGCAAAACTGATACAAAATGGTTGTTGAAATAAGTTTTATTTTTAAATTTGAATACAAAATGTGAAACAAAACGGTAGTAATATAATAATAGGTACTTCATTAACTTAAATAAAAATAACAAATGTTAGTCTTCCAAGAAAGGTTCATAGAAATATCGATATTCTTCTTTAACAACCTTAATCAAGTCCCGAAGGTTTTTCTTTTTTTCATCGGAGATTGTTTCGTATTTCTCACGAATTCTCTCTATTTTAATGTCATTTGGTAAAGCAGTATTTTTTTTATTTTTAAGAATATTTACTTTCTGGAAGAGCATCATGTCGTCGTATCCCATCTCTAAATCTTACTGTTTCCTGTAGTTCATCCTTTTTTCTATTGGTTGGGATTTTCAGGTTCATCAAATACACACTTTTCGTCTATCTGTTTAGAAACTTTTTGTTGTTCTACAAGTTTTACCATTAATTGACCTCTGGAACACATTTTGTCACACTGTGATAAAATGTAACACAAGAAATCACGATACAAAACGACACGATGTTTACTCCGCGTCTAATGCAATCTGACTGAATCTGACAGTACATGACATGGACAAAGTTTTTTAAATTATAAGTTTACTGTGAATAAATGTGTTAACATCCCATAACACCTACTTCCATAAGGTTTTTTAACAAAAACTGTAACATAACACCTTCATTCATACAAAAAACAACAATTTGGAAAAAATGTAACATAACACCTTCATCCACTCGTGTCTTTAATTGTTAAGTCAGAAAAGAAGTCAAATACTTGTAATGTTTCAAAATTTCAGTTCAACTCAACCTCCAAATTCAAATAGGTTTAGCTACTTGTTTTTAGACTGTTCAAAAATCACATAATAATGTGATGCAAGTTTCATTTAACTCATGTAATTATGATTAGTTCGACGAGTAAAAAAATAGTCATGATCATCGGATATTTTCCTAAATGTATTATTTGTTATATTACACTAACAAATTATTATTTATTCCGTCAAATTAGACTTGAAGAATATTCCTTATGAATTGTTAGGTAAATAAAGTGTGTGTTACTGGTCAGCATTAATACCCTGATATCGGAAGATATTCCTTAAATAGCACTATTATATATTATTATACCGTTACCCAATTCGTTTTTCAGGCTGAAAATTTATGAACCGTACATGCGCGTAATTGTTTTAATATCTCTTCACTCTTCTGCTAATGGCAGTCTTAATTAAACAGTAACATTCCACAAATTGTAAATGCTTACAGTTAATCATTTTATGAGAAAATTGCCAAGTTGTTGATGTACCAAAGAGGTAACGTCAGGCAGAATTTATATCTCAATAGGACTTTTAAAACGGCAACAAAAGCATTAATAATATCGTGTTCAATCCTTTTCTCTATTCACATTCACTACATACAAAAACACTTGCCTGCAAATATGTTTTTTATCCAATTGTTATTATTTGGAATCGTAAGATCCGGTTGCAGGCGCACAAAATGTCTCGAAGTGTATCTTAAATTTCAGGGTCAACACAGATAAACTCAATTTAAAGGTTAAAACAGTTGCTAAAAATGTCGAAATATCCTTTGAAGTATTTAATTGGTGTAGACAAAAAAGTGTTAATAGCAATTTTTTTAAAAAATCTATATAGGGATAGCAATTTGTAAAAATACAAAAGTTTTCTCAACTCAGCAGACTGCAAGATATAACAGGAAAACTTGTAAATTACGTAATTGATAATAATCAAATAGTACACAATATACCATGTGTTAGTGAGCTTATCAACAAGTGTCAATAGAGGCGATACCCACTAGTGTAATAAATAAAATCACGTTTTATTAATTATATTGTATTGTATATACGTAAATTAGCAGAAAAAAAGTTTGAAATAGTTTTATCACCTTTTTTTGTAAAGATGTGATTATTCTAAAATATATCCAGGTTACTGCATCGACACTTCAATCACTATGTAATCCAATTACGTAATTAAGACAGTCATTAACGCATTAACACACACTAGTCGAAATATTGTAGTATTTATTTAGTTTATTCCTACGCGGGGTAACTGTGACCGCCTTTTGAGACCGTCACCTTACCACTATCGTTTTGGAACTGTTGTGCAGTTTGGTTTACAGACATCACGTTGGCTGTTACCCGCACGTCGTGGGGGAGTGGGAGAGGTGGTCATACACACACACACATAGTTATGTCGACGTTGTCAGATTTACACACCGGATCTTCACTTGTAGAGCCAAATGTGGAGTGGGGTAAGAAGCCGAGACTTCCTATTTGTAACACATGATGTTGACTGATACGGGGTGAGCCACGAAAGTCGGAAAACACAAAATGGGTATTTATACTTTATTTAGCAAGGAATACTGTTTATTTGGTAAACGTCTAGAAGCGGTACTTTTCCGAAAATTAATAAAAATTTTTTTTTAAAAACATACATTTTTTTTTAGGGTGAACAATAATCCGTTGGCGGAAAGCTGTTTTTTTTATAAACAAATTGTTTAAATATAAAAAACAGTCACTAATAACGGTGTCCAATTTTAGGAAATTTTAACCGATTCATATGAAAAAAAGGTGATATAATTAACTGAAATGAGTTTTAAGATGATGCAGCCAACTGAGAACGATTTAACATTTCTATCAAAGAGTATAATGAAATCTATTTGACTATTAATTGATTAAATATTCAATAACTTTACACCAACAGAGAAAACAATTATTGTATTAATTATTATTTGTTGGAATCGCTCACAATTTGCTGGAATTGGACCTGGAATTGGACACACCTATTAATGACTGTTTTTTTTAAGTTTTAACAAAAAAAAAACGGCTTTCCGCCAACGAATTATTTGTTCTCAACAAAAAAAGGTACGTTTAAAAAAAAATTATTTTTTTTCGTTAATTTTTGGAAGTGCCGCTTCTAGACAATTACCGTTTATTTTTAAGGCAATGACTCTTTTTGAGAGTTTTGCTATCCTTTTTCGTTACCTGCTCTTCTTTTGTACTCCATTGCATTATCTATTATAACGTTTATTAAATGTTTGTGTAAAAAATACGAGACCTAAAAAAGGGTCATATTTAATCTGATCCTTTTTATTTTTACTGAAAATTATCGCGTCAATGATAAAGTCACAAACAAAGAAAACTAATTTTTAGGAAATTAAAACTACAAACAATTAATATGTACCTGCTTCAAAATTCAAAAAGTAGGAAAATTTATTTATTATTTTTATATTTTTTTGGTGAACATATTCGTTTTAATATAGCTGATAATGGTAGTGAATGTTGTGTTTGGCAGAATAAGCATGAAAATAGGATTAATGCTGCGGAGATGAGTAGTCTAAGAAGTATACCTGGAGTGACTCGGTTGGATAAAGTGAAGAATAGTGAGATAAGGGTGTAAAAGAAGATGTGGTTACAAAGATAGATAAAGGAATGTTGAGCTGGTTTGGACACGTAGAAAGGATGGATGAAGGAAGATGGACGAAACAAATTTATAAGGCGAGTGTGAATGGACAAGTCGGTCGAGTTTTACCTCGGCGAACATGTCTCGATCAGATCAACATTATTTTGAAGAAAGGCCTGGTCAAGAGTACCAACAACCGACGAGCATATATGAGAGCACTAATGAAAGTAGAGGAAGCAAAAGATGTGTGTAAGAACAGTAGCAAGTGGAAGGAAGTGGTCTCTGCATAGCCCTACGGGAAAAAGGCGTGACTATATGTATGTATGTATAATTTTAACTTTGTTCAATATTTTTCTATTTCTCTTCATTGCATCCTTTTCTTATAAAACTCAATTAATTATTTTTCAATACCATTTAATTTCCATGTCTTACATCTGCCAGGCGTCCGGTGACGGCTCATTTTTTTTATTTTGAAAGTAAGAAGAAACCATTTTTGACTTGTTTATCGTGAACTTTAATTTTAACATTTTTTAAATGCTATGATGTATTATTTTGAAAACTAATTAGGAAAGCAAGCAAATTAAAAAAAATTTCGATACCATGATTTATAAATTTTTAAATTGTATTTCTATTTTTATTTATAAAAAATGACTTATTTCATTGATTTTTCGGATTAAAATTAAAGTATAATAATAATTATTACATATGGATATGATGGATTTATGGTTTTTTGGGGTGGTTTTTTTATGCTAAAATTGGAACGATACAGAGTAATTTAGCATGGCCCGTGCGCAAGGATAACACATGTTAACATTTAAATATATTATATTCTTTTACGCGAACGATCTGGGGATCATGTGCGACACAAAGGAAGGGCTTAAAAGACTCTATACGCAAATAGAAAAGAGAGGAAAGGTAATAGGACTCGGGGTAGGTAAAAAGAAAACTAAATACATGAAATTAGATCGAAGAGAAACTCACAGAGACATAAACCTAATAACAGATAATGGGTCTTTCGAAAGAGTGAAAGATTTCAAGTACCTGGGCTCACAGATAAACGAAACAAATGATGTTAGAAAGGAAATACAGTGTCGTATACATAGCGGAAACAGAGTAGTAGCTGCCCTGAGCAATTTGCTTCGACTACGCAATCTACCAAGAAAAGTGAAATTGAAGATATACAATACAATAGTGATTCCGGTGGTCATGTATGGATGCGAAGCATGGACCATGTCGCTTAAAAAACAGGAAAGGTTATTCTCCTTCGATAATAAAGTTTTAAGGAAAATATGTAAACCAGTACAAGATCCAGTAACAACCCAGTGGAGAAAAGGCACTTGTGGTGAAATAAGGGAAATAATTAAACAGCCATAGATCACTAGCACAATAAGATCCAAAAGGCTCGCATGGGCAGGTCACGTAGTCAGAGCGAAAAATAGGGATATTGGGACCGTTTATAGAGGCAGACCAAATGCAAGAAGGCCACCGGGACGACCTAGACAAAGGTGGAAAGATAATGTAGAGAGACGCCAATATGATAGAAATACGAAATTGGGAAGAAGTAGCAAGAGATAGGACTAGATGGAGGACGGTGGTCGAGGAGACTAAAACGCTTAAAGTGTTGTTTGGCCACGTTAAGTAAGTAAGTAAGTCAGTATTCTATTATTAGGTTTTTTGTGTGAAAAAAATTTGCATCTCTTCATGCTTTTGCGTGTCATCCTTCCGCAAGTATACATGAAGTGCTACGCGAAAAGCGCCAGTCACGACATCTATACTTTTTAACAAGCACCACCCGGTGAATAGCTTCTGCGAAGAAGTATTGTAATCTGCAAAATTTATAGAAAACAATAATAATATTATAGTAAGCTATAAACCGGTCCATAGGTGGTTACTTCGGATGAATAAATCTAATAGTTCCTTCTCTTACTTAACAAGCATCTGCATATTGTTACCCGAAATGGGGTATTATGCACGATTATGTATCAGATGTAATTCAATGCCTGTCTTGGCATATAGCCAGAGGAGTAGTTGTTTTTTATACATAATCGACCCTCATGAACCTATAATATAGGTGACAGACAGTGAAATTAGCTGGTTTTTAAAAAATCAGATAAACATTTTTCACATCCATTCACGCTATCGAAAAATGTTTATAGTTTACTATAATATTATTATAGTTTACTATAAATTTTGCATATATATATATATATATATATATATATATATATAGTCGTGTGGTCTAAAGCACTCATTTTTTTTTACTTGTACAGCTTCTATTAGGTAACGGTATACCAAATAATAATAAATTAAAATATTGTCATAAAAATTGGGCTTACCTGTCAACATTTATGGTTCCCAAATCAAATTCACTACTATTGTTAACAATTATTAGTTTACAAATATTTGTACGTTTGTGGTCCCAAATAAAAATTGAGGACTTGTTGCTTTAGTTTAGTCATGAAAAGAAAGAGATCCTGTACCAGCGTTGGGTCAAAAAATGCGGAGTGAAAAAATTGAGCAGCGCATCAATTTAAAATTCCTGGTAAAACTTAATAAAAAATCGCTCAAATGCCAATAAATATTGACACAGATGTACGGAGAGAACGCGTCTCGTTCAGCAATTTTCAAGTGAGGTTTTTGGAAGGCTGAGAATCATCGATGGAAGACGATGAACGTGAGGGACGTATTTTGTCATAAAAAAAATAACGACAATGTGAAAAAAATCGGAGAAATAGTCAGAAAGAACCTGTTTTTCAGTATAGAAATGATAGCAAATATGGTCAACATTAACAGAGCAACAGTTAAAAATATTTGACCGGTTTGAGATCATATTGTCGTAGCTTTTTCAAAGATGTGGACTACCTGGTGTCTCTTCATCTTTTTGGTGGTCTTCCTGGTAAACGATTTCTCCATGGTTTTTTTTCTAATGCTTTGTGGGGCAGTTCATCTTCGGTCATCCTTTTGACATGGTTATATTCTCTTCTTCTTTGTCTCCCCTTATCTTACTATGTCCTGTATGCCGCATTATGTTCTCATGTGTATGTTTCTTACGTGCTTTCTTCTAGTTTTGCCAGCTATTGTTCTTAGTACTTTTATTTCGGCCACACGTAACATGCTTTTGGTTTTGTTATTATCCTCCTCTTATTTCTATTGCGTACGTCATGACAGGTCTTACGCACGCTTTGTAGATTTTAATTTCACTGTCCATTCGCATGTATTGGTTGGCCCATACCATTTATCTTAAACAGCCTGTGATGTTGTTGCTGCTTTGTTTATTTGTCCTCTTAGGTCATTTGTTGGGGGCCATTAGATGTTAATGTCTAGGTACTGCATCACTTGCTCTATGGGCTTGTTTTTAATTACGAGCTTTCATCTGATTGGTTCTTTAGCTATGGTCATGTTTTTTGTTTTTTTAATGGATATGCTCAAATTCAATTGTCGGCTCACTTGATAGAACTTGAAAAGCTGGCTTTGCGGTTTCTGTAAATATTGCGGCATCGTCGGCATAGCATAGGTACCTAGGCGAGGAAATTTGGCACTGAAATCACCAAAACCCAGGAAATTTGCGCAGACAAACGGATCGAGATGCGGTTTTTTGCGGATTCGAATCGTTAGCTCATTTAGAAACTTTGTTTGTATTTTGTTTTCTAGATTTCATGAAAAATGCATTTATGCATCAAAAAGTGCATTCTTTCAACTGCATAATTTCATGTGATGGAAAAAATTTTATATCTGCCACAAAAAACACCGGAACTGTACGAAATTTTGCACCTGGGGGTTTTTTAGGTCGCGAAATCGAGGTCAGAACGGCATTAGGAACGTCATCCACTGGAGTTCCTGCTTAACTTGTGATAAATCAAGAAAAACTCGTGCCCGGGTGTTTTTTAGTCCGCCCGTCACGAATTTGACATCGGTGACCCGCCCCGGAGGACCTGGTGCATCGGACGACCTGAGTAGTAACGTCATCTCCTGGAGTTTTGATGGAACAACTTACCGAATCGTTGGAAACTCATCGTCCGGGCGTTTTTCGGTTCGCTCGTCACGAATTTGATATCGTTGACCTGTTCCGGAGGAACTGGTGCACCGAACGACTTGACTTGTAACATAATTTTAAAAAATCATCCGGATTTACTAAAAAATGCGATCACTTGCGATGAAACTTGGATATGTCAGTAAAATTCAGAACCTAAAAGTCATTTCTTGTATTGGAAGTTACATTCATCGCACAGAACAAGATGAGCATTTTGAAAATGAAGGGAATGCTCATAATTATTTTTGACGTGAGGAAATAATTTACTTTAAATGGATACCTTAGAGCCAGAATGTCAATTAAACTTACTATTTTTGGGAATTTTGTAAGAAAGTGTAACCTAACCCGGTTTGTAGCAGGAAAAAATTTGGATCCTTTTCTTATCGGAACAATGCACCTGCCCATACTGCCTTCTGTATGAAGCAGTTCTTGGCCGAAAACCAAACTCCTATCCTTGACCAACCAAACGATGCGATTACTCAACTGCCTAACCTCTGAAGAATTTTTCCACTGCTGTGAACAAAGGCAGAAACACAAGCACCAGGTGTAGATAGACAGGGAGAGTATGGTAAAGGGTTGAATGGGTTTTAATATCAATCAAATAAAAACCAAGTACATGTGTGTCACCAGGCAAGGTCAAAGAGGAAGGATAAGAAACAAAACTGGTCAAACTGTCACAATAGGCGAATTTAACTTTGAAAGAGTTCAGAGCTTTAAATATCTAGGCTCCACTCTAAATGCCGATAATGACATACTGGAAGAAATCAAGACTAGAATCCTTAGTGGAAATAGATGCATGTACGCGCTAAACAATGACTTTCAAAGCAAGAATCTAATCTGTCACGAAAATCTAAGGTTCTCCTGTACAGAACGGTAATTAGACCTATCATCATGTACGTAAGTGAAACATGGTCACTGACAAAAGCGAGTGAGTATAAATTACTGTGTTTCGAACGGAAGATTTTGAAAAGAATCTTTGGACCACTATTCAACCCGGAGACGCAGAGATATCGCATGAGAACTAATCGCGAACTAAATCAACTACCCGGATATTGTACGTGAAATAAAATCCCGAAGGTTACGTTGGGCTGGACATGTACAAAGACAGCCAGATGAACGTTTAGTAAAACTAGTGTGGCAAAGCAACCCGCAAACAAGAAGGCCCCTCGGAAGACCACGGCTAAGATGGCGCGACAACTTCAAAAGCGACCTTGACGCCATGGGGTATGATATGGATACCCAACTAATGACGAACCGAGAGGAATGGAGGCATGGTAAAATTGTATTATTTTAAAAATAAAATAGCTTTGTCGTACTTTTTTCTCTGATCTCGTATACGTCAATAAATTGCGACGGACTCTTATCGCTGCGCAACTTACACTAAGCTTGTTTTCATCTGATCTAACCTCAACTAATTGTTCTCTACTTTCCACCTTTATTTTGTAAAAAACAAGGATACTTGATAAGAATCACAATTATCTGCGCATTTATTTGTACTGGTTGTTAAGAAAATTGTGGTTTAGTTAAATTAGAAAATGCAAATTAAATAAAAAAAGTCAAAATAGACGAACGCGTCATTATTTCAAAAATATGTAAAAAATTACGTGTTGGCTTTCACTAAATATAGAACGCCGTTAAAACTAGACATAAAAGATGTTGCTAGACAAACAACGATTTATTTTACTTTTATTTTCCTATGATTAGATCAACTAATGTTGGAAATAAGGCTATTATTACATTTTAAAACTGGAAGTTATCCAAATTTTTAAGATCCTGAAACTTTCTATTTATTTGTTATAAATTTTTTTAATAGCTATTTTATGTACTTCGCACTGTAATTTGACTGTCTCAAAATTCGAAATAGTTTAATACTTATTTAAAATTAAGTAAACTTATTACATACATACATCCATATAGTCACGCCTTTTTTCCGTAGGGGTAGGCAGAGTCCACTTCCTTCCACTTGCTACGGTTCTTACAGACACCTTTGCTTTCTCTACTTTTATCAGTGCTCTCATACATGCTTGTCGGTTGTTGGTACTCTTGACCTGGCATTTATCTTTGTAACCACATCTTTTTTTACACCACAGCGTTCTCTTATCTTACTTTATCCAACCGAGTCACTCCGGCTATACTTCTTAAACTACTCATCTCCACAGCATTAATCCTATGTTCATGCTTCTTCTGCAAAACACAATATTCACTATGATACATAAGTGTAGAATCCACCACATCTCTATGCAAAGACGTGCCTCATTTGAAACTTTCTGGCTGCTCATTAAGCCTCATTTATTTGTATTTCTGCCTACACCCTTCGCTCAATGTCACTGTCATACTTTCCATCTCTCGTAAACTTTGAACCCAAGTCATGTTTTCTTCTCTTTTAAAAACTATAACTTTTGTTTTGCTTACATTTATTTTCATCCCTTTGATTTTCAGGGCATCGTGCATAACATTAACCATCGCCTGCAAATCCTCTTCAGATGACGCTAATATGACTTGATCATCGGCGTAAAGAAGGCATTAGACGATCAAATCATTCATTTTTAATCCATACGCATTTTTTTTTAAATCTTAAACAATCGTCTATGTATAAGTTAAACAGCCATGGCAAAGTCACACATCCCTGTCTCACACCCCTTCGATGTTAAACCATTCCGTTTAAGCTCCGTTTATCCTGAAACAAGCAGTGAAATCCTCGTAAAGTGATTTCAATATATTTTATTATTGTTGCAGTTCGTTTATAATTTTAAAACCCTTACTTATTTACTTGTGGGCGCATCACTGCTATAATAAATACACAAGACCTATTATCAGATACACATAAAATCAGCTGATGGTCAGTCCAGGTCAGTCGTAACATTATTAAAAAATAATACATAATACAACAATAATACATAACCTTTTTTGTTTAAATTATATTGTTAAATGTTTGTACTTATTTACTACTTCTTGCATTAATTTAATGTTTAATTTATTTAAAATGTTTTTGTATCAAAAATTGTATAAATACATTTTATTTAAACAATTATCAATCACAATATTAGTACTTATTAAAACGCAATGAAAATTTTCTAGATAAGCCATCAGTCGTCTACCGCCCTTTTATCAATTTTTCCATTGATCTTTGAGCTTTTGTTATTTTATTCATTTCTTTCTGTGTAAGTGTCCATGTTTGGGATCCATAGGTGAGGACAGGGAGTACACATTGATTATATATTTTGGTTTTGAGGTATTGTGGATATTTTTTATGTTTTAGGAATGCCGAATGCTTGCCGACCCATTTTAACTCGTCTCTTGATTTCTGCTGTTTGGTTTTCTTTGTTGACTTTAATAATTAGTCCCAGATATATGTATTCATTGAATTGTTCTATTTTTTCTTGCTCTATTCTGATTTTGATGTCTTCATCAGTGTTCGTCATGGTTTTAGTTTTGGCGTAGTTAATATAAAGACCTATATTTTTAGCTGCTGTGTCCAGTTCTTTTAGCATTTCCGTCAGTTCTTCTTTTTTATCTGTTATCAAGGCGATATCATCTTAGGTTGTTCAGGTGTTGTCCACATATTTTTACACCTTTTTCTTCCCAGTCTAATTTTTTAAAAACATCCTTTAGGGCCTGGTTAAAAAGTTTAGGTGATATTGTGGTCCTGTTACCTCATGGATTTTAATTGTTGTTGTTGCTTCTCTATATATGTTGGTTATTAGGTCTGTGTATCTGTAGTCTATTGTGTAGTCAGTGACAAAACTAATAAGCCTAAGTCCAAGTTGTTTAAAAAATTTAAAAACAAAAATTCTGGATGTTTCCGAATCCAATAATCGAGTTAAAGGATAACCAAAAAAGACGCTTTCGTGAGCGCACAAATGTTCTACTGTACACTGCTACTTTTTGGTATCAGAGCACACAGTGCAATCAGATTTTTATTAGATAAACTACACTTGTAAGCAAAACGAAAGTAATGGTTTTTGAAAGAAAAGAAAGCATGACAAACTGTGGAGTTTCGATTAAGGGAGAAAGAGTGGAAAAAGTAAATGAATTTGTGTACTTGGGTTCAAAATTTACAAGAGATGGAAAGTATGACAGCGACATTGAGCGAAGGGTGTTGGAAGGAAAAAAATGAATGGGGCACTACATAGCTTTATGAATAGCCAGAAAGTGTCAAAAAAGGCACGTCTGGCGGTGCATAGAGGTGTGTTGGTTCCTACCCTTATGTATGGTAGTGAATGTTGGGTTTGGCAGAAGAAGCATGAAAATAGGATTAATGCTGTGGAGATGAGTAGTCTGAGAAGTATAGCCGAAGTGACTCGGTTGGATAAAGTAAAGAATAGTGAGATAAGAGAACGCTGTGGTGTAAAAGAAGATGTGGTTACAAAGATAGATAAATGAATGCTTAGATGGTTTGGACACGTAGAAAGGATGGATAAAGGAAGATTGACAAAACAAATTTATTATGCGAGTGTGAATGGACAAGTAGGTAAAGGTCGACCTAGCAGAACATATCTCGATCAGATCAACATTGTTTTGAAGAAAGGCCAGGTCAAGAGTACCAACAACCGACGAGCATGTATGAGAGCACTGGTGAAAGTAGAGGAAGCAAAAGATGTGTGTAAGAACTGTACCCTACGGGAAAAAGGCGTGACTTTATGTATGTATGTAAACTACACTTATGATAAATTCGCGAAACTGTGCTACATTCTGTGTTTTTTTTTTCTAGAATGGGTCGTTCATTTTAAGTACACCTAGAAAAAGAATGATTGCTTCTGAATGATACGACAAACTTAATGCTCGTATCCGTTTAAGTGGAACACAAAAGTCTAACGCGGAAACGAAGTAATGTCGATTATTAAAGTATTACACGATGTAAGTCGGCGTTATATAAGTTTTTGTAGGTAGATATTTGCAAGAGCTCTAGCGTCTAGCCGGCTAAGTCAGTTTAGATACACTGAAAACATTTTCGATTATGTATATTAGCCTTATATCTTATTATTCATAATAGTAATAATCATAAATTCTTTCTCAACCGTTTCTTATTTACTGGATATTAAAAATTTGCTAACGTAATGCTATTAAAACAACAAATAATGATAGTCCATTAAAAGTTAATAAACATTTCGTAAAAATTGACTAGTTTAAATGTAAAATCCATAGACCGCGGGAGAGGACGTGAAAAGCGATAGCTGCATAAGAGCTTCTCAGACTAGGATACTGTATCTGAGATACTCGTATCCGAGACAAAGGTATTCACACTGCATTCAAGAAGGCATACCGTATCACGATACAAAATTTCTGAATCTCGCTCTTTTAGCCGCCGGCGACAGTATCCGAATTCGGGATACCGAATTGTCATTGTGGCTTATGAACATGCATTGCATACTTTTGCGATTCAAAAAACACCATCATTCATTAGTAGAAGTGATCTAGTAGTAAATCTTGGTGAAGTAAGTTAAAAGTTTCTTTATTCTACTATAAGGTGAACCCACATAGTTCGTCTCCTTTTAACTTTTTTCTTTTTGTATAAAATATGCCTCAGCATAACGCACTCTTTCATGTTTATTTTAGAAAAATAGCACTGTACAGCACTGATATTGTTTTTGTACTTGTAAGAAATAATAAAAACGTATTCTACTTAAAAACTATATTTATCGTAAAGCGTATTCAAACTATCTCTCGATAACAACAATGCCTCTATTTACTGTCGTCCCTTCATGAATACTGCCGCCAGCCGCCGTATCCCGCACCCCTTCTCTTCCTTTTCTTTAGATACCTGATCTCCAGATGTGCTCGTGCACCCAAAAAGTTCTTCTTGCATACTGGGTGGATCCAAATATATCTTACACTCGGCCATCCTGCGGCCATCCTGTCCTCAAGCCTATCGCTGCCGAAAATAAAATTATCAGCTCCTTAAGGAATATATTATACCTAGAAATAATTTACACATGACAATATCTGTCCGTAATAAATCGAATGTGAGCGTAACAACTTCATTTCACTTTACAGTCCCAAACAATAACCACAATATGTGACAACACCTATCCGTACGAAATCGAATGTGAACGCAACAGCTTCATTTTACATTCCAGTCTTAAATAATAATTACTATATGTGACAATACCTGTCCGTAAGAAATCGAGTATGAGCGTAACAACTCCATTCTGAAAAATACAATAACGTTACAATAAAATCTTTTTTTAACATTAATCACCTAATTTCTGACCAACCCTTGTTTCGTAATAAGCTGCGTCTTTTAATAAATTAGCAAATGGAACACACTTACGAAACTGGTCCAGCACGCTATTCCTGATTTGTGTCCAACTGGTTTTCACCTGAAAGCAAACGTCAAGCATTTCCCCAAGACGGTTTGCAATCAGTCGAACAACAGAGTGATCATCCCATTTGTATCGACTAGCCAAAGTTTCAACCTTCTGGACCCACTCTTCGGCCGTAATATCATCAGGCAAAGGGTCAAAAATTGGCACCAAACTCTTATCATCAACGCGCACTTCACAAACAGTTTTGTTTATAATGTCACTTGGTTCTTTTTTCAAACGTTTCACGTTTTAAGTTTATCGATGATGATCCACTACTGTCCAAACTCGAAGAATATGAGGTAGTACTTGAACTCAAACCACTACTACTTTGTCATCGGTAACGTTTTTCCTCACGTCCACGATTACGACTTTTTCGTTTTCCCATTTTTATCAATACTCTCGATAACAACAATGCCTCTATTTACTGTCGTCCCTTCATGAAGACTTCCGCCAGCCGTCGTATCCCGCACCACTTCTCGTCCTTTTCTTTAGATACCTAAACTCCAAATGTGTTCGTGTACCCAAAAAGCTCTCCTTTCATACAGGGTGGATCCAAATATATCTTACATACTGAGAAAATTTATTGACAAAACTATATTCTGACAAATGTATCTAGACTGTATCTGACCTCAATTCTGTATCTCCCATACAGTATCCTGGTCTGTTTTTATTTAGCGTATGGCATAGGGTAATACATCGCGTGTAAGTTTGTTCTATCTATAAATTATACACAAATGTCAATATTAATAATAAAAAAATATTAGTAATAACAAGTAAATTATAAAGATAAAACGGTGTCACAGATAACATAGATAATATAATAAAAGTACAATGGACGTAGTCAATTCACAAACAAACGTCTAAGTTTCTTATATAGTGTATTGCACTGTCGCCGTCAAGAAATCGCCTACTTCACCAGGGTACGATCTCAATGGGCAGTCCTCCACTATGTGCCGAATGGGTTATGCAGGGAATCCGCCTGCTCTGAGCTGGTTAGTTTATTTCCCATTCTCTAGTCCACTTGCGAGTAATGTTACCATCGTTGTTTGCTAGAGCTGTAACATCCAGAAGAGAAGGTTTCCAGGATCGAAGCCTATTTCTTTCGAGGTCTTCAATATCTTAATGGATAAGGAGTTCCGGGTTACTGGACATTTTTCGGTACTCCTGGACTAGAGCTACTTCTCTGCGAAGGTGAGGAGGGGGATATGGCTCAGAATTGGCAAGAACACGGTAGGAGTAGATTTAATTGTGGCTGATATGATTCGCATCGTGTTGTTTAGTTGAGAATCCAATAATCTGGTGTGAGAGCTATTGAGCCATACTAATACACCATATTCGGCAGCTGAGTATACTAGCCCAAGAGCGGTTGACCGTAAGGTCATGGCGGAGGATCCCCATTTGATGCCACATAGTTTCTGAATGATATTGTTGCGTGAGGCCAGTTAAGCAGCAGCGTTACTCAAGTGCTTCTTGAAGGTAAGTGTTCTGTCTAAGATAATCCCTAGATATTTCGGGTTCTGTTATGTGGAAGCAGTTTGTTGTTAAAATATACTTCTAGTTCTTCCTTCGCTAACTGCAAAACAGATAAATATATATAATGGACAAATATCGTCGCTGCTTGGTGCTTATTGTCTAGTGTTCTGTGTTTTATTTGCCAGTTTGTGAGTAACCAGAATCACATTTAACAGAAAGAGAAATGTGTTATGCAGTAGAGATCTTAACTTACAACTAAGGCACCAAGGCATTCTCTTCGTCTTCTAGATTCCATTTAGAAAAGAGCCATTCGGTTGATAAACAGCTCAATTCTCACAGATACCCTTCACCCTCTAGAACATAGAAGAAGAGTTGCAGACCAGTCATTACTCTACAGATATTTCCTTGGCAGATGCTCCAGAGAAATAAAAACTCTTGTACTACCATTGGCCACATTCGGCCGAAGAACTCGGCACGCTGATCAGTCTCACCCATTTACTCTCAAGATTGACACTACAAGGACCAATCTCCATCAAAAATCCTTCTTTTACAGGGCTGCTATGGAATGGAACAAGCTTCCAAAATCAGTTTTTCCAGAGAACTATAACCTGTATTTTTTCAAAAAGTGGGTCCACAATCATTTCCTTTCTATAATCGCTTCCCCTTCTAATAGTTGCAGTGCGAGCCGTCCGCGGCCCACACGATAGGTCTACCCTTTTTGCGACTATTTTCATTAAAAAAAACATTAACTACTTTTGGCTTTAAAATGAGAAAATAATGGAGAAATATCTCAAATGTGGACAATTTCTGTGTATTAAAAACTCCGGAAATCATGTAATTTTGAAATGATTTAAAAATACAGATTAGCTTCAATAAAACCATATTCACACAAATAGTATAAAAACATAATAGTAACGAACCAAGACAATAAAATTTATCTCTGCATACATTTGAGGTTAGGCCGTTTCGAATTTTTGACACGAACGAAAACAATCATATGCCCACACTCTGTTGTTTTGATGCAAGACGATCAGGGGTAAACAGATTTGCAAGGGTGCCGATGTCAATTTTTGCATCAAATAGATTATAATGTCTAATAATTCGTGACTCTGTCTGTATGTCTATGGTAAAACCAACTGATTCGTAGGTACTGTAAAATTATATCAACGCGAATTAAAAACTATATTTCATTTAAAAAAATATTGTTTCCTTCATAACTAAAAGGAAAATTCTTGGAAGTAATAGAAATTCAAGAAAAAAAAGATAAATTTTAATTTGCCAGTTTTAAATGACAACTAGCAACAGGCACTAACAGTTTTTTAATAGTACTTTACCGACCTATAAATTAAGTCATAACTGTATCATATAACATACATACCTTCGTACAAATATAAATTATTAAATTCAGTTACAATTTAATTGTTAACAGTATACCTACTTATTTTATCAGTAGTTTTTATTTTTTAATTATTTACAATAATTAAAATAGTATCTTTAACAACTGTAGCCGTTATTCAATTATAATAATTATTAATAATATAATAATAATAAATTAATTCGAAACATCTGTCAAGTCTTTGAAATTTAGTCAAAACCAAGCCTTCTATACATATACAAATACATCTAACCAAAATCAGATCCCCTCAGATAATTACCCTGGGTCTAACATTTTCCATCGCTTTCTGTTTCTTGCGGTGAGTATCAGCGATTGCAAAATGCACATCCCTGTCCACTGTTTGATGTTTCGCATTTATGACATTTTTTTTCTTCCGATTCCACTTTTTTCTTCAATCTTACCCTCGATCATCAACTGCAAGAATTGATATCATTCACTTCGCATGATTTGCCCCAGATATGTCGTTTTCCTCTTTGGTTTCAAACAATTCGCGTAATGTGTTGACGCACCTAAGAACTTCCTCATTTGTCAATTTCGCCGTCCAAGGTACCTTAACGATTCTGCGGGATAGCTACACCTCTAAGGCTTGCACTTATTTTCAGTGTCCAACCCTTCATACCATAGAGAAGCACCGACCAAACTCCACTGTTTATTATGCAAGGTATTTAAAAGTAGCAAGATATTACCAACCAAATATATTCTGTCAAATGAAGTATCCATTAATTTCTTTTTTTCTTTTACGAAACATTCACAGCATGGAATCATCTTGCAAGCAACAAATCTTAACTAAAGTTGGGAAATAGTTATTTCGTAAATTCAAAACTATGGTTACCAACAAAAGTTCTGGATGGTCTCAAATCTGGAATTATATGCCTGGAGAAGTCAATATCTAAAATTAATTTTCGAGGCAATTTGGGAATGACTAAATTATCAATCATACAAATTTTGTCAACTGAACACAGAGACGTGATCACAAATGCAGACCATTTGCAACTTTGCATTCAGTGACAAAACTATTAAGCCTAAGTCCAAGTTGTTTGAGAAAATTAAAAACAAAAATTCGGGATATTTCCGAATCCAATAATCCAGTTAAAGGATAACCGTAAAGGACGCTTTCATGAGCGCACAAATGTTCTACTGTACACTGCTACTTTTTGGAATCAGAGCACACAGTGCAATCAGATTTTGGAATTAGTATTTTGGACTTCGCAATTTTTATATTTTTTAATAATTCTGAAATATGGAATTAAAAAATTTCTTTTGTACCTTGTAATGTAATATTTAATATACAATTGTAAATACGTTACCTTACCAATAGGCACTACAGCCCGATGTGGGCCTTGGCTTCCTCCACAATTCGCCTCCAAGCAATGCGGTCCTTGACTTTGGTTCCCCAGCTGGATATCCGCATTGCGCTCAGGTCACACAGTACTTGGTCCATCCATCTGAGCCTTGGTCTTCCTCTTTTCCTGGTAGCATAGATTTTAATGTTTAGAATTTTCTTTAGCATCCTGGCGTTTTCCATTCTTTGAACGTGTCCAAACCAACGGAGTCTCTGGGATTTTATAAATTTCACAATGTCTTCACCGTTCGGGATCTCTGTTATTTCCCGGTTGTTGCGGATGTGCCATTCTGCTTCGTTGATTCTGACTGCTCCAATCTTGTACCGTGAGTGTCCAATTTTCACTCCCATAGGTTATTACTGGTCGAACTAATGTCTTGTAAATTTTTAGCTTTGTCTTTCATGTAATCAGTTTGCTTTTTAAGAATTTCAAGTTGGCAAAATAGGCTCGGTTGCCTCTCTGGCCTCTCTGGTCTTTAATGGCGGTGCTGGTTTTTCCCTCGTTGCTGACTTACTTCCCAAGATACGTGAAATGTGGTACTCCCTTGAATTTTGCGCTTTCTATCTGAAGGTAAACTTCAATCAGACGATCCTTTGTTCTGGCGATGATTGCCACGTCATCCGAATACGCACATATTTGAGTGGATTTGGTCAATAGGCCGTATTGCTTTATGCAGAGCTATAATGAATAGTGTTGTAGAGAGTCCATCACCTTGCTTGACTCCAGATGATATGTTAAATGGATCGCTCAGATTGTTATCAATTTTCACCTTTGCTCTTGTGTTGGTCATGGTCATCATAGCTAGGTTGATAAGTTTAGGTGTTATGCCAAGATCTTTGCGTCTTTTAGTTTAGAGCGTTTTAGACTATCGAAAGCCTGTTTGAAGTCCACAAATAGGATGTGCAGGTCGATCTCATACTCATAGCACTTCTCTAGTATCTGCCTCACGCCAAAGAGTTGGTCTTGATATTCACCCATCTTGTTGTTTGCTGTGACCTTTATTCTGTCATTAATGATGGTTGTAGGAACTTTGTAAGAAGTGTTTAGCAGTGTAATACCTCTATATTTGTCACAGATAGCTTTATCCCCTTTTTTGTGTATTGGACAGATTAAACCGGTGCTCCAGCAGTTGGGCATTTTTTCCTGCATTCATATGTCTTTAATTATTTCTCTCATAGCTTCTTCTAATTGGTATCCCCCGTACTTAATCAACTCCGCAACAATTTCATCTTTCCCTGGAGCGCGGTTGTTTCTCAACCTTCGTATGGCTTTCTGTACCTCACTCAAATTGGGTATTTCGTTTCCTTCCGTGATGTCGTCTGGTGCAGTCTGAACTACATCTATGCTTTCGTCTGATGTGTTGTGTTTGTTTAGAAGTTCTTTGAAAAGTAGTGCCCACCGTTCCATGGTTTTCTTCCCATCAGTGTTTATTATAAATACTTGATAGTTACATTTTGGTAAAAAGAAAGTCGTGTTTATTTAGAAGATTAATTCGAGACAATTGAATAAATTACTGTCTAAAGACTGTTAGCACTGCGTTAGTAAATATGTTATAGCAGGCATAGTTTTATTTATGGGTCAGTTTTCTCAGTGTAGGTGGAATGGGAACTTTGCTTTTTTTGTTAAAATTGCATCGGTAGATATCTGTGCGCAGTGGTTGGATAACAACAATGTTTCACTCGGCGACATTTTATATAATGCAAATATAAATAGATAAATATAAGGTGAGATAACTTTATATAACCGATTGGCTTGTATTGGAAATCTCAATTATAGTTTTTACAGGTGGTTCTGCGAAATTGTATACCGTATCGGTCGTATTTGGCGCTCAAAGATATTGCTAAATCTTACTCGAGCTGCTTAATGATTATTCTTTGCTGGCAAATTAAGTGACATAAATCAGTATTTTTTACATTTAGAAGAAGAAAAAAATTTTCCCGCTATTTTATATATTTTATATTCAATAATAGTCCAATTGCAAACGTTTTTAACTCCATTATTCATTTAAATGTATTTTTCGGGAGTTGTTTTGTTTTTAAAACTGTTGTTTTGATATATATAATTATTGATAGACATTACATTACATTTTTAACTCTGCCTGGGGTAGTGGTGTCGGCGACTGAGTAATTTGAGTAGCTCAGAACCTTTGCATCGCTATCACTGCCGGTCCCAAGCCCGGGCAAAGGAGGAGGGTTGATGGGCCAGGTTAGTACCCTACCCATCGTAAAAGACAAATAGCAGCTTAAAGAACCAGTGTTAAGCCTCGGAATCGTACTGATACACCCCAAAAAACTATAATTATAAAATTAATAATTATTATACTTTAATTTTAGTTTAATAAATCATTTTTTTATAAATATCAATAAATATTAACATTCAAAATTTTATTAAATTCAATTTTCTTGCTTTTTTTTGTAAGAAATAACAATATCCTATTTTATTTCAAAAATACGTTTATCGTAAAACGTAGTCAAAATGATCCAGTCATCTTTTTTAAATTTTTTTTTTATAAATCCGCTATTAGATTGTAGATTGTAGGGTAGGTCGTGAAGGCCATGCTGCCTCTCAAGCACTTCGACCTATCAGATCTTTTGTGCATAACCCTTAATATATTCAAGGCCCGGGATTCCGAGACTTCGAGTAAAGTTTATCAGTTTCCTGGGGGCCAAGTTTCTGATTTCGAAGGGCTTTAGGAAGGCCCCTCCCAGAAACTTGAGCCTCTTGCAGAAAAGCGCTGGGCATGCGCAAAGCAAATGTTCTGCAGTTTCAGCGAAGTTCTCGCAGTAGCGGCAACTATCACTTTCTGTTTTGCCCATCTTTTTCAGGTGGTACCTTAGAGGGCAGTGTCCAGTGAGGAGTCCCGTCACCAGTTTCAAGTCTTTCTTGTCCAACTCGAGAAGCTGTTTAGCTTTCATTGGCGAAAGACTTACTAGCCTTTTCGCTTGCCTTTGTCCTGGCACTTTATGCCAGTGAGATTTCATTTCATCTGTTTCCCAGCGTCGAAGCTCTTCTTTCAAGTGGGCTTTGGAAAGTCCACAGAAGGGTTCTGGGCCGGAAAATGTTGTACTTGCCCCTTCTTTGGCAAGGCAATCTGCTTCTTCGTTGGCTTTAACTCCAATGTGACCTGGAACTCACATCAGAGTAACCTGATTGTTTGCTGCCAGTTGTCTCAGAGACCGCTATTAGATACTTGTGCCAGAAGATTTGGCTGCATATCGAGTCTCCATGGCTAATCCTAGTAGGCTTGCTAATTTCTGTACAAAATTAGAGGCACTTATTATGAAATTGGGCATTTAAGATACGCCAGGCAGGATTTGGAACTGTGACGAGACGGGGTTGTATTTTGTAAAACACAACAAAATTGTGACGGCCTTAGGCAAGTGTTATGTTTTCAAAAGGATCTACGCAGACAGGGACAGACAGTGAAGAAACAACTACAGTTCTTGGTTGGATTTGTGACAATGGCTTCTTTGTACCACCTCTAGCCCGTGGAGCCATCCCTAACTCATTAGTAAAACGGAAAAGCTCTATAAACTCTGACATTTTTTGAAATGGTTCCAATTTTTTATTAATTCCGTACCAAAAAACCCCTGATTTTTTTTATAGGCTCTTATGCTTCACATTTGTTATTGGCTGTGTTAGAACTAGCAAAGCAAAATGATATTCATCTCTTCACCTTTCCAGCACATACAAGCCATCTTCTTCAACTATTCGTCCCCTAATATCTGCTTGGATCAGCTGCTTAAACAATTACATGAAAGAAAAAAATGGTTTAAAACCTAATCGCTATAATTGTAACAAATTTTTTTGCAGCAATGATAAAATGTTTCACCCCCAATAATATTAAACACGCCTTTCGGAAAAGTGGAATCAGACCTTTGAATAAAGATGCTATCGTGCTTAACGTGCTCAAAGTTAACATATACTCTTTTAGATGAGCAATCAGTCACTAGTGACAAGTGATGATATTGTTCCTTCTAATCACTCTTTGGAAAAATCCAGCGTTGGAAATTTATTTTTACTGCCTTCTACAAGTTCAGCGTGCATTGTAAAACCACGGGCTAAAACCACAGACTCCAGAAATAACTAACTTATCCTGAATCACCAACACAGCCACGTCCAAGAATTTTAGGAGTAGTAAGCTCTGGAGCTTCTAACCCAAAAAAATGTACTTCGGAAGAAAAGTCCAAAAAGGGGCTAGAGGAAAAGAGATGATGACGATTGGCATTGTGGTGTCTGATGAATCAGCTACCAAGAAGATGAGAAAACCAAAAATAGGTTCAGTGCTGCTTTTGCTGCGTTCCGTATCACACAAATTGTCAAAAAATCAGACAATGAAGATATCTTTAGGTGCGACGCGGTTGTGAATATTCTTTAAACGACTCAGAATGCTAATTATTATAGTTTCTAATAAATAAATACTTATTTTGTAATATACTAACACGTTTCCTGTCACTTCAGTTTTAACTTCACCCAATCCTATTTATCACCACAATATCTCTCCACTATCACCAAACAAACTTACCTGTAAACCAATTACCAAACATATTGGTATTTTTTTCAAGTGATTTTTTTTTCTGTCAAAATTGTCATAAGTTTAGCGTTTTTTGTAAGTGAGTGATTGTTGTTGGATAGGTAGGCCTGAAAAATTATACATACATAAAGTCACGCCTTTTTCCCGTAGGGGTAGGCAGAGACCACTTCCTTCCCCTTGCTACAGTTCTTACACACGTCTTTTGCTTCCTCTACTTTCATCAGTGCTCTCATACATGCTCGGTTGTTGGTACTCTTGACCTGGCCTTTCTTCAAAACAATGTTGATCTGATCGAGATATGTTCTCCGAGGTCGACCTCTACCGACTTGTCCATTTACACACGCCTTATAAATTTGTTTCGTCAATCTTCCTTCATCCATCCTTTCTACGTGTCCAAACCATCTAAGCATTCCTTTATCTATATTTGTAACCACATCTTCTTTTACACCACAGCGTTCTCTTACATACATAAGTGTCGGAAACAACACACCCCTTTGCACCGACAGACGTGCCTTTTTTGACACTTTCTGGCTGTTCATATTGCTTTGCAGTGCCCCATTCATTTGTTTTCCTGCCAACACCCTTCGCTCAATGTCACTGTAAGTTATATATCTTCAGATTTTCAAATCGCTCAATCTTTTCGAGCACAAGTGTCATTGATTTTACCAAATTGCGATAATAGTAATTTCCATTAAAAATACAAAAAAAAAATAATTTTAAAGCCGATTTAACGAAGTCCAAGTGTGCCTATTTAAAAAGAATATTAAACCGTAAAGCCCTACAAAACTATCAACCAATAGTTTATTAGGTACAATACTGATACTAAAAAAATGTATTGGCTGATTTTATCTTCACGCTTATTAAATTAAACATTGGACCGATAAAATATTTCTATTTTGCGAAATTAGGAATAAATAAAAAAAATCTATCTATTGAAAGTAAATACGAGTATTAAATATGAATAAATAATTTTAACATGGAGATATTAGAAACAGGTCAAAAATTTGATAAATTTTTAAATAAAATAAAATTTCACCTACAAATGTAGCTTCAAGTAAATAAATGTATCTATCTGTCTGTATCTGAATCTGTGATTCTCAACCTTTTTTTTTTTGTCGCGGCACACTTTTAACGATTTCAAAATTTGGCAGCACACGAAGAAAAAGATAAATTTAAAAGTTGTTTACTTACCTATAATATAAAATGTAAAATAGTTAATAATTTTGAATGTAAAATCAAATAATATGTACTACAAAAACAACAGTTTATTAAGGGATTAAAAACAAAAATACTTTTAATGAGAGATTTGAGCTTCATGTTTTTGTTATCGTGCCGCTTTACAACGAAAAAGGTTCGCAGCAGGACTGTAAGAACTACTAAGATATTAGTTTACTCAACATAGTCGGCAAATTGTATGCAAAGATATTGATTAGCAGAATTTGGAAGAAAGTCTATTGCGCTTTTATAGACTTGGAAAAGGCCTATTCGAGCCTATACGAGCACTGAAATCAGTTTACGAGGATTCCACTGCTTGCGTCAGGATAAACGGAGCTTGCACGGCCTGGTTTAAAATCGAAAAAGGTGTGAGACAGGGATGTGTGACTTCGCCATGGCTGTTTATCTTATACATAGACGATTGTTTAAAAAATTTGAAAAAAATGCGTATGGATTGAAAATAAATGATTTGATCTTTAAATGCCTTCTTTACGCCGATGATCAAGTCATATTAGCGTCATCATCATCAAGAGAAGTTGCAAGCGATGGTTAATGTGATGCATGATGCCCTAAAAAATCAAAGGGATGAAAATAAATGTAAGCTAAACGAAAGTAAAGGTTTTTGAAAGAGAAGAAAGCATGACAAACTGTGAATATTTGATTAATGGAAAAAGAGTGGAACAAGTAAATGAATTTGTGTATTTGGGTTCAAAATTTACGAGAGATGTAAAGTATGACAGTGATATTAAGCAAAGGGTGTTGGTAGAAAAACAAACGAATAGGGCACTGCATAGCATTATGAACAGCGAAAAAGTGTCAAAAAGGCACATCTGGCTGTGCATAGAGGTGTGTTGGATCCTACACTTATGTATGGTAGTGAATGTTGGGTATGTTAGAAGAAGCATAAAAATAGGATTAATGCTGTGGAGATTAGTAGTCTGAGAAGTATAGCCGGAGTGACTCAGTTGTGTAAAAGAATATGTGGTTACAAAGATAGATAAAGGAATGCTTAGATGGTTTGGACACGTAGAGAGGATGGATGAAGGAAGATTGACAAAACAAATTTATAAGGCGAGTGTGAATGGACAATTCAGTAGAGGTCGACATCGGCGAACATATCTCGATTAGATCAACATTGTTTTAAAGAAAGGCCAGGTCAAGAGTATCAACAACCGAAGAGCATGTATGAGAGCACTGATGAAAGTAGAGGAAGCAAAAGATGTGCGTAAGAACCGTAGCAAGTGGAAGAAAGTGGTCTCTTCCTACTCGCGATTATATGTATGTATGTATGTTTTTTGATAATTTCATTTATATTTGGTCGAAAAAATGACAATGCTACTCTCACATCGTCTTCTACATTTAACAGTCTCGATCTTTTTTTCGTTTTTATGTTGGTTAATACTGAAAATCCGAATTTATACAAATAAGATGTAAAAATCGTGATAATATTTTTAAAGCTTTTTTGGCTATCAAAATAAAATAAATTAATTTATTCGTCCGAATATTTTAAAATGAAATCTCGATTATTAGAAAGCGAAATTAGTTCTTCCTCTTCATTCAGAGTTAAATCAAATACAGAAGTATTTGTTATCACAAATGAATTACGAACCCATTCAAATTTTTTAATATCTAAATTTGGGAAATAATAAATAATTTTCTCCACTAATTTTGTAAAATGGTCAATAACAATACATTTCTAAAATTTAAGGGCACACAAAAGAGCTACGGCACAGTGAGAATCACTGATTTAATATAATCTATAGTTATAACCTTGAATATATTGGTTAAAAAATAATATTATTAATTACATTATTAATAAATAATAATTATGTATTTAAGATCTTGTTCGTCTTGTATTAACATATAAATTTTGCTAAAGAAAGAAAATATTTTGAAATAACATATTTTATATAACTGTTATTTCAATAATAAATTATCCAAAACTCAATTTTTGTTTTTTAATTACATTAATCTATTTATTTTCGTTAACTTGTTTGCGGTTTTTAAAACTGTTGTGACTGAAATTATTAAAACAAGATTTTTGAAGCCCGCATTAACAAACTGACCCTTCCATTTATGACATCGCCATCGAGGATTGAAGTCAGTTCCAAAATTTGCGTTAAGATTATTTTTAT
Organism: Agelastica alni; assembly: GCA_950111635.1. Lineage (NCBI taxonomy): Eukaryota > Metazoa > Arthropoda > Insecta > Coleoptera > Chrysomelidae > Agelastica > Agelastica alni. The sequence goes on from OX467709.1 coordinate 53,024,259, forward strand.
TTTTAATTAGTAGGTAATCTACATCATTTTAATTGGGTGAAAATAAAAATAGTTTTATTCACCCAATTACCTTTTGTTTTCATAATTAGAAACTAATCCGTCTAGACAAATTTTGATTTGCAAACAAAATAAAATTAAAATAATGTTATTCGAATGTTTTAGTCAAAAAAATGATCATGTTTCGTTTTGGTTATAAATTTATTTGATTTTTTTTTTCAACAAAACGCTTCAATAAAATTTTTACAAAAAGTTAATTGTGTCTGTCTAAAAAGTTTAAATTATACTAATTTGTTTCTTTAACAAGTTAAAATATAAATAACGTCATTAAAACAGCGTAATATATTTTTCTTTTGAATTTTACTGAAATAATTGTTTAAAATAATAATAATGATGTAAACTTAAAATAACTATAATATGTTAGGACGCACACCGAAATATTTAAAAAATATATTTATATTTTTTGTTTTCCAGATTAAAAGCTTTGGTCAATAGCTGTCAGTTTGGGTTTTGTCCTTCATGTTTTGATATAAATCTATACATATAAAATGCTTTGTTCTGAACGACTGACGGATCAACGCACAGCCTAAACTGCTGATCGTAGAGACCTGAAACTTGCAGGGTGTGTTCTTTGTGTGACGTAGGCATCCGATAAGAAAGGATTTTCCGAAATTCTGCCTTAGCCTTACCAAAAATATAAGAGTCCATCTTAGGGAAGATGTTACTGCCGAACAGTTCTCAGACCTGTTGCTTGAAATATAAAATGGTGATTTCCCGGAACTGGATAATAATATAATTCTCCCTACAGACTTAGGTACAATTGTTTCCACTGTAGAAGAGCTTATAGCTAAAATTTACCCAAACATTAATAATTTTTACGATAAACCTGCAGAATGGTTATACGAGCGTGCCATTCTAACACCAAAAAACGAACAAGCCTCAGTCATAAATGAAATACTTTTGGGATCATTCGAAGGGGTCGAATATCAATATAAATCCGTCGACTCAGTGAAAATCACCGATTATCCGGTCGAGTTACTAAATACTCTGAAGCTTACCGGTCTCCCAACTCATATAATAAAATTGAGAGTTGGCGCGCCAATTATGTTGCTGCGCAATATAAATTCACCAAAATTATGCAATGGCACCAGATTGCAAGTTGCATCGAAATGTAATCGAGGCAAATATACTGACAGGTTGTTCTCTAGGAGAGTCTGTATTTGTTCCTAGGATTTCCCTAACACCATCAAATTACCTCTTCGAATTCAAGAGAGTGCAGTTTCCCATCAAAGTCTGCTTCGTCATAACCATAAACAAAGCTCAACGTTAAACTCTTAAGGTGGCGGAAGTAGACTTAAGAGAAAGCTGCTTCTCCTATGGCCAGTTGTATGTGGCATGCTCCAGAGTAAGCGCACAAAGTAGCCTGGTGATTCTAGCACCCGAAGAAAAAACAAAACATGTTTACAAAGAAATACTGCGGTAGGTGTAGTATTTCGATTTCGTTGTAAAAAGATAATACCACCTTGTCACTTTCACCAGATCAAAGCTTCGTGTTCATAAAATATAAAAAAATTAGGATAGAAAACGGCTAAAAGAGAAGAGAGAGAGCTAGTATTTGCCTTAATAGGTTAGAAGTTGCAGCGTTTTTTGTGATTAAAGAAAATTGTCGAACAAATAATGTGGACCAAATTTTCTTAAAAAAAAGAAATTAATGTTCTGATGAATTGAAAGTGTTACAAAAGTGTCACGGCGATCAAGTCCACAAGGACCATATTCTCCAGATATGGCTTTGTGTGACATTTTCCCATTTACTCTATTTAAATTACCTCGTGAACAACGTTTTGAGTCAATAGAAAGCAGGTCGCTTTAAAGGCTACAGGAGCTGAGCATACCTAATAATTTCGAAGTTGGTGCATTTTATGTAAAAATGCGAGGTTCTGAAATTTGTATTCTATTGAGAGAGGATTACTTTGAAAAAAAACAATAAATTTAAATAAATAAAATTTTTTCGTTGTGTTTTATTTATCAGCCTCATTTATTTTTGACTAGCTAATAATTATTTAATTTATTATGTTCAGTTGTTGGAATTATAGTAAAATACAGAGTAAATATCTGTTTTATCTTGTTGGCAGAAGTTTTTAATATTTGAATATTTTTTATGGTTACCTTGAAGAAATCGTACATGTTCCAAGTAATAAGAATATGCAACCCTGTCGAACTCCTAACTCAGTACTGAATTGGATGGAGAGTATGTTGTTAACTCGCACCTACCTTTCGGATAGATGCTAACAGAACATTTGAATATGCGGGTTTAATAGTATTCAGTGATTTTAATTTGCCTAGTCGACCCACTTTTTGCAACATGACTGTGGAATATGGAAAATGTTTAAATCGGTACGCAATAAATGTGAATGAGTAAATATTTTCCGTGTGATTTATCTTATCAGTCTCATTCCTTTTTGTGCAAAATAACATATTCGTCAATATAATTTTTGACTACCGCAGTGGGTTTTCTTGAAAATGTGGTAGAATCGAGATTTGCAATATATAGATAAATGGGGGTTTAGAAGATATGAGCATTTTTTAAAAAAAGAACACATTTTAATAATTTACTAGGAAATAAACTTTGGATTCTAATATATTACCCATATTTGTTATTTATTTAGAATTATTTTCAACATTTTTTATACAATATCTTTGTAAAAATAGACTGCTCAACAATACTCCCTCATACACGTGCAGTTATCATAAAAAAATTTGCCTGTTAACAAAATTCCGGTGTAATTCTTCCTAGAACAAATATTTTATTCCATCATTCACATTCAACTGACTTCCTTATGTTATATGATATTTATGGTGACATTTATCACAATACATGAAAGAATTCACATACCTAAGAAAAATATTTCGGCCATACACTCCCCATATAGGTACAATTTTACCTGCTCGGACATTTCTTTGGACTGTATACCTGCAACATTCAAGATTTTTAGACAGAATGTATATTCCTTTTATCACACAGATATATTGATTTAGATAGATGTGATAAACTAATGTAAAAATATGATATTTAATGCACTATATAAAATATTGAATATTTTAAAATAATAAAATAAAAATATAATTCTGGTAACTTATTATCAACTATATTCACTAGACCGTTTCAAAAAAATCGATAAATTTTTTTAAATCGAAAATATTGTTGGAAATGGTAAAAAAAATACTGTGAAAGTATTCTATTTTGTAACTCACGTTAGAGATAATATATATAAAATATATAACAGATTCTTTTAGAAAATTTAACGCTCTACAAAAAAGGTTTCCTACAGTTTTTTGATATATTTATTTTTTCAAAAGTTATTTAACGTTAAAGTTGTATGGTAAAATATTAAAATTTAGTTTTTTGCAGGTAACTTACGATATGTAAAAAATATCAAAAACTTTTTAAATAGAAAAGTTATAGAAGATTAAATTCTCTACTCTGCTTCGGAAAATAAGAAAAATGTAAAATTTTTAAATCAATACAACTTTAACGTTAAATAACTTTTGAAAAAATCTAATATATAAAATTCTCGTGTCACAGTTTTCGTTGCCATACTCCTCCGAAACGGCTTGACCGATTTTGATGAAATTTTTGGTGCTTATCCGGTATCTATAAGAATCGGCCAACATCTATTTTTCATCCCCCTAAATGTTAGGGGTAGTCCACCCTAAATTTTTTTTTTATTTTTTAGACAAAATTTTTAATTTTTATTTTTTTATGATACAACATACAAAAATACATACAATCCTCAATTTTCACCCTTCTACGATCAACCCTTATTTTTTAATAGCCATTTTAGTAATTGAATCATTTTTCCTCTCCGGTCGAAAACTGATCAATCGTCATTTAATTAGTTATCCCCGTCAGATGTCTACAGGTGTCACTTCTGACCCAGTAAACAGCACGGAGTAGGGATGAGAACGAAGCCGGTCTCCTTTCTTTCTCACTCCCTACACAGTTGTCGGCCATCAATATTGTTTATGCATCAAGTGTAGTAGTAACGTTGACAATTATTATTTTGCTATCTCAGTGTAACTCTCATATTAACTTTTAATCATTCCTATTTTATCAATAATAATTAAATTATCAATTTTGAGTGTATTTTGCACGATTAGTTAATCAAGTGATTTTATAACATCAAAAGTACTCAACACGTGACACGAGCTTCCAATAACAACGGATTTTGTGTTGTAAGTATACTTTTTTTTATTTATATCGAAAATGTTGTTGATCTTATAAAAATGTAATTTTAATTTAATTTTATTAAAAAAATGTAACTGAACAATTAAGATTTTCATAGTTTCCAAAAAATCAATCATTATGAATCTTTATTTTGAAATGTCAATGGAAATATTGGTTGCATGAAAAAATTATAAGAGACAATGTTTTCATAAAATTTAATTTTTTACTTTTGTTTGAAAATTTTTTCCATAAAACTTATATTTTTGTTATAATTTCATAAATTAAAACTAATCATTTCAAAACTGCGGCAAAAATCCTGGCCCTAATTATACTTTTAACATTTTTCATCATTAAATAATTTCATTAATTCTATTTATGTATGTTTTGTACGGTGAGCAATGCCAATAAAACGCAAAGGGGCTGATTTGAGCCGCAGTACAAGTAAAGCTCGAAACTTGCGAAATAGCAGATCCGAAAGAACAGAAGAACAAATCCAGCAACAAAATACTGATGCACGTGTCAGAATGGCGCAATTGCATCAAGAAGAGCCTGAAGATACACGAGCTGAACGCAATGAAGTCAGAAGATTAGAACAACGACAATCACATTCTTACATACATACAATATACACATTCTAACATACATACATACTTACAATAAGTAAGCTATTTTTTGTCTACACTAGAAATTACTAGGAAATTATTTATATGGCAAAATAACGTTTGCCGGGTCAGCTAGTAAATATACAAAAAAACTGTAGAAAACCTTTTTTGCAGAGCGTTAAATTCTCTATAAGAATCTGTTTTAATTATTGGCATCCCTTAATATTAATATTGTTACAAATCCGGTCCTGTCGGCAACCGAGGAATCGGCCGCGTCTAGGGTCCGTATTCGACCGCTTTGCTTTGTCGGCCGCCGAAGGGGTCCGGCAAGGTCGAGCAACCTCTGGCACCACGTCGAAATTTGGAGAAACAGGTGGAATGATCTAGAATTGTGATATGGAGATTTAAAAAGGGAAACGATCATAACAAGAGCAGTATCGGTTTTAAAAGTGTTTATAAATTAATAAATGTAAAAAGTTATATAGAATTGTAAAAGTTGTATAGGTAAGTGAATATCTAAGTGGTTAGTAAAAGTAGAATTTATTGTATTGAAATAAACATTGTTTTGTTACTGGATCAAAAGTTTTAATCGCCAAACCCAAGATAGACCTAAAATTCGTAACAATATTAAGAGCTCTAACTTTCACATTATTTTATTTTTACTATTTTCAACAATAATTTCGATAAAATTAAGAAAAAAAAATGTATCGATTTTTTTTGAAACAGTCTAAATTCACTAATAAAAAAAAATAATTTTAAATGAAACGTGATTATTATTTAGGTTGTGTTGTATATTTATCGACTTAGTTGTACTTAATCAAAAAGAGTACACGAAAAATGATAAGTATCTTCGCACAATAGTTTCATGGACCATGCTTTAATAAGTCTTTCCTGGCTATGTTAATAAAGACCTCAAAAAAGCTTATGGTTCTAGGAATAGAACTTTTTTTTACTGAAAAAGGGTAGACCTATCGTGTGGGCCGCTGACGACCCGCACTGCGACTATTAGAAGGGGGACGAATTATAGAAAGGAGATGATTGTGGACCCGTTTTTTGAAAAGTTGCAAGTCATAGTTCTCTGGAAAAACTGATTTTGGAAGCTTGTTCCATTTCGTAGCAGCTCTGAAAAAGAAGGATTCTTAATGGAGATTGGTCCTTGTAGTGTCAATTCTAACTGAAAGTCACTTTCTTGTAAGATATCTCTAACCTTCAACTTTTTTAGGTCCCATATTAACAAACTAATATTTACAAAACATTATTCATCGTTGTTGCGGTTATTGCTATGTACAACACCTCATCTAATGATATATTACCTTATTAGATGCTGAATAGGGTAATAAATGAAAAATTTATTTTTAAAACATTAAAATTTATGAAAATATCAACAAAACCAAATACACGGTCGCAATTCAAATTTGTAAATGTATTTAATTTTTAACATCTTTAATTGTCGATTTTAACCAATTGACATACCATACGCCTTATTTAATACCTACTGAAATATGTTTTATCTGACAGGTACGTGCTTTTTTACGCTAAATAATATTTTTTTTCTAAAATATATGTTTCAAAAGTAATGGTGACAATAAACTTCAATAATATTTTTACAGATCGTATAGGTTTGTTGTCACGTTTATTTTTAATTATTGTTATTAACTCTACAGCAGATTTTATGGAAAATCTTATTGTTTTACCATTGCAAAAAAGTACGTTATGGATAATGCATTTTTTAAGCATTATCCAATAAATATTATATTTATTTATTTACGGGCAAGCCCTTTTAAATTACATATAATAAAAAAAAATTAGATATAATAAAAACAACAGGAAGAAAAACATACAATGTACACAAATTTCGACATAAACACTAAAATGGATATACATAGTTTATAAAGCGGATATATATACAGATATCATGAAGTGGTAAAATATTGTTACACATCCGGTCCTGTCAGCAACCGAGAAATCGACCGCGTCGAGGGTCCGTATTCGACCGCTTCACTTTGTTGGCCGCCGAAGGGGTCCGACAAGGTCGAGCAACCATCTCGAAGCCACGTCGAACTTTGGAGAAACAGGTGGAATGATTTAGAATTGTGATATGGAGATATAAAAGGGGAAACGATCATAACAAGAGACAGTATCGGCTTATGTGGTTATGAATTAATAAATGTAAATAGTTATAAAGAGTTGTAAAAGTTGTATGGCTAAGTGAATATCTAAGTGGTTAATGAAAATAGAATTTATTGTATTGAAATAAACATTGTTTTGTTATTGGACCGAGAGTTTTAATCGCCGAACCCAAGATAGAACTAAAAGTCGTATCAATATAAATTACTGAACATTCAAATCACAAATATATTTTTTAAATTTGCTAATAGAGATATCAAAAAGTGGAAGGTTCTCCAGTGAATTTGCGAGTCTCATAGATTTAGGAAGAAATGTATGGAATGCATAATTAAATCTATGGATTGTTATGTAAAATGTTCGACTCTGCCTTGTAGTCCTCGTCGGAACAAAGAGACTAATTTTACTCAAGAGTTGAGGACAGTTACATTATATATTTTAAGTTATACTCCATTTCGAAATGGTACGGAGTTATAAATCATTTTCTGAGGGCTGCGTACATAATTGGATTGGTTAAAAAGTGGAAAATGTATTTTTCCAATTTTGGAATATAGAGGGTGCTTCAAAAAAAAGTGACCCGTCTCTAGGATAGGTAGAAAACTGAAAAATAATTGGTAGATTTTGCCGAAACTACTGGAAACATCGCAATGATATTTTATGCGAATATGTTTTAGAAGCTGATACATCCCATAAATTTGTTTTTATATCTGACCCTCGTAGAGGGCGCTAGTTACACGCTTCGTACCAAGTAGTATTAAACATAACTTTTTTAAGGTTAGATTTATTAATCAAAATTTCATGTGAACTTAATAATTATTCAATTTTACACCAAAAAGGTACTCTTGGTAAAACTCGATACTGTGTACCGTTTTCGGAATATTTTGATTTGAAAATTATGAAGTAATAACCGATGCTGGTATAAAGTAATGATAAAGTTATTAATTATTACTATTATTAATTAGTATGTATTATGTGAATTAAAAATTTTTTGTCTCGTAAATGTTCAAATGTTGAATACACCGACATGTTATTAACCTTAGGCGAGTGTTTAGGAAACTCTAGTGCAGCTGTTACGCGTTATGCAGAAAAATTTTTTAGAAGAAACTTACCAAGTAAAAATACATTTAGAGCCATTGAACGACGTTATCGAGAAACTGGAAATATGAGACCAAAAAAAAAAAATTCTGACCAAGAACAACAAGAACCATAAATACAGAAAATATTATTTTAAATTTAGTTGCTCAAGATCCAACAGTTAGCGTAAGGAATATGGCAAGACAAACAAAAATGTCTTCTTCAAGTACTTAAAGGATACTTAAAAAGCAGCAGCTACATCCTTATTATTACAGACAAGTCCAAGAGCTCTTGCCAGACGATCTACCGGTTAGAGTGGATTTTTGTCAAACATTACAAGAAAGGACAGCCCTCAATCCAAATTTTTTATAAATATAATCTTTTTACGGACGAGGCCACCTTTACGCGACAAGGTTTGCATTACCAACACTCATTTAAACTTAATGTTTGGCATCTTTTTTTTTTTTTATGAAAATAGTCGCAAAAAGGGTAGACCTATCGTGTGGGCCGCGGACGGCCCGCACTGCGACTATTAGAAGGGGAAGGGATTATAGAAAGGAGATGATTGTGGACACGCTTTTTAAAAAGTTGCAGGTCATAGTTCTCTGGAAAAACTGATTTTGGAAGCTTATTCCATTCCGTAGCAGCCCTGTAAAAGAAGGATTCTTGATGAAGATTGGTCCTTGTAGTGTCAATCTTGAGAGTAAATGGGTGAGACTGATCAGCGTGCCGAGTTCTTCGGCCGAATGTGGCCAATGGTGGTACAAGAGTTTTTATTTCTCTGGAGCATCTGCCATGGAAATATCTGTAGAGCAATGACTGGTCTGCAACTCTTCTTCTATGTTCTAGAGGGTGAAGGGTATCTGTGAGAGTTGAGCTGTTTATCAAGCGAATGGCTCTTTTCTGAATGGAATCTAGAAGACGAAGAGAATGCCTTGGTGCTGAACCCCAAATGTGCGAGCAATACTCCAGTAGAGGTCGGATTTGAGCCTTGTACGTCGTCAAAAGTTGATCAGGAGTAAAAAACTTTCTGGCTTTCCACAGAAAACCTAGCCTCTGGCTTGCCGACTTTGCGATGTTAGCAACATGGTCATGCCAAGAAATATTATTGGACACCGTGACTCCCAAAATCGAGATGGAGGGACTTGGTTCAAGGGTATTTCCGGACATTGTGATGGGATGATTTGAGGAATTCACTTTCTCGGAAAACGTGGCACTTTGTGTTTTTTGGGCGTTGAACTGAACAAGATTGTTGGTTCCCCACTTGACGATTGCTTTAAGATCTCTATTGATGGAATCAACCTGTTCCTGCCTGTGTCTATTAATATCATTCACCGAAAGTGATCGATAGGATGTGAAAGTTTAGACAAGTGTGCTATCGTCTGCGAAACTGTAAATGGGGTTTGTGGTGGTTTTCAAGAGGTCGTTGATGTGTAAAAGAAATAAGGTGGGGGACAGGATGGAACCCTGGGGGACCCCGGCATTAGTTTTAAACGCATCAGAAGAAATACCGTCAACTGCCACATGTAAGGAGCGATCTTGCATGAAGCTCAAGAGCCATTGGCACAGTTTGGTTGGGAGACCGTAGGCAGATAATTTACTTAACAATGCCTCTATTTCTCTATTTTTTATGCACGATGGAGCTTCACCGCACTTTGATAGAAGGTGTCGTAATTGGTTGAGTAACCATTTTTCGAATCGATGGATTTGTAGAGGTGTAGAAGCTCCGATTCATTGGCCTCCTCGGTCATGCGATTTTATTCCTTGGGAGTTTGGAACACACTGTTTGGTCGTATCAAAGGAAAAAGTCTATGCTACAGAGGTAAATTCACGTCAAGAATTGGAAGACAGAATTCAACGTCACTTAAAGGCCTCATAGCTGATCCACAACAGTTTAGAAGATTAATGGATTCTTGGAAAAAAGGATAGACTTGTGTAATCGTGAAAACGGAGGACATTTTGAACACTTACTCTAATTAAATTTTATTTCATGTTCTTAGTCTTTATTTTAATGTTTTTCTTGTGATTTGTTGATTAATTAATAACTTTATCATTACTTTATACCAGCATCGGTTATAACTTCATAATTTTCAAATCAAAATATTCCAAAAACGGTACACAGTATCGAGTTTTACCAAGACTACCTTTTTGGTGTAAAATTGAATGATGATTAAGTTCAACCAGGTGCAAGGGTGATCTCAAATGGTAGGAGGATGTCATGCGCTCGCACTTTGTATCTTTGAAGTAAAACCCGTGTAAATACACCAAATATTTTCGTTTCGATGAAACGAATGAGTGAATGTCCATTGTCCGTTAACGAAAAGATTATTATTCTTAATGTACATGACGCTCTCAAACACCAAAATCCTTTGTATAGTGTTGATAGCGTGGTGGAAATGTGTTCGCAAATGACGGGAGTTTCAAAATCATCAATATAAATTAAGGAGTAAAGGAAAAAGTGGAGCTCTGCAACCACCTATACCATCCCCAGTAAAAAAAACTGTTCATATCGATAAAGACTACAAACTTGGAATCAGAAGAACAGTGAATTCGTTTTATTTCAAGAAAGAAATACTAAATCGCCCTTAATCGAAAAAGATGAAATTATTTGCTGACGGAGACGTTATTTAAGACAGATAAAACAGTTTCAAAGTGAGAAAAATTGACTCAATGAAGGTACTGTTGGAAAGATGTGGCAAGACAAAAATATTTCAAGTTCTCGTCAAGATTCTTATTGTTGACGGTTTTGCTCAGGGCGGTTTGTTAATGTTTCACTCAAATCATACTGGCGATTACCATGAAGATCCGAACGGCGATGTGTTCGAAGAATATTTTGAACAAATGTTAGACCTCATTTGATAGTGATGGACAATGCGAGTTAGCATTCCAGAAAAGTTGACAAAATACCGACTATTTCATGGAGAAAAGCGGACATTATCCAATGGCTTGGACAGAAAAGCGTAATATTTGACGAAAGTATCGTGAAAAAAAAACTGTGGTCTATAGTGTCTTGAAATACATTTTGCTTCACGGAGCATGTAGTTGACAAAATTGTACAGAAACGAAATGTTACTATTTTTCCCCCGTATAACTGCGAACTAAATCCCATTGAACTCGCTTGGGCCCAAGTGCCCAAGTAAAAAGTTTTATAGCAAGGAGAAACACGACGTTTAAAATGAAAGATATTAAAATTATCTTTAAGGAATCTTTAAAAAATATCGATTGTGTTGAACATGTAATAACAGAAGAAGAAAAAATGTGAAAGCTAGACCATTTTATGTACTGTCATATCACTGGAACACGAGGAAAGTCCGATGGATTTTCTGACGACGGTAAGTATAACAAGCATTTTAAATTAAAATATTATTTTTGTTAAATTTATATGGCAATACCCATAGTTACGCCAGTGCAGGTAGGAAATGACCCTTTTGCTTATAAAACCTTTTGTTTGCAGCAGTCTTCCAAATATAAACAGGGTGGCTCGAGTAAAATGTAATAATTCACAGTATAATAGCTGTTGCGGATCATTTAGAAATCATAAAAGTTTGTTTGTCCACTCTGTTTTGCATTTGCATTTATAAGTAGGATTTATTACTCCGTACGATTTCGAAATAGAGTATAAAAATATTTTATTTAGTCTTATTAGTAAATATCTAATAATAATTAAAAAAATGACTTCATTTTGACGTCAATAACGGAAATGGAATTTTTATAACATTAATGGATTTTTAATATTATTATTAATTTCTATTTTGTTTGCTACTAGTTCTCTAGCATATCTCTTAAAAATATTATCACTATAATGGAAAATATTCCCACGTTTTTTTAATTTTTTAATTTATATATTTATTATTATATTTATATATATTTATTTATATATCTTATCAAATCGTTAGATACGAGGGTGGACTGAAAAGTTTCCGACCTAACAAAGATACGAGACATTTTTTCTTTAAATTTATTTTTATTTTCTGCATAGTCTCATTGTAAAGCATATTTCACGAATATACGGTGGTTTCGGATTATCGTTAGAAACTCGATAACCGGTATTTAACTGTACATTTAAGAAGTACTAAAGTAAATTCCTCTAATATTTTTAAACAAATTTCGTAGGTAACGAATTTTATTTTATGAGGGACTTCTTGTTTGTTTGTTGGCACGGTTAATTTTGCAACCAAATCTGTTCTTAATGACTTTATTTATTGTACATAATAAGAGAAGTAGGTAAGTAATCCAAACAAATTTCACTAATTAACCAAGCTATTAAGCTTTAATTTGGTTTGTTGATGGGGTTGAGGGGCTGGTCAATGGGGTTTTCTTCAACCAGTCTTCTCTGGTTGGTATTTTTGTTATAATTCTTTCCCATCAAGGTCATTTTTGGAATTTTGTCCGATTTTATTGTGAAGGGGTGTTTGCGGAGGGCCTTGATCTTGGTGTGACCAATCCCGTTGCTTCTCCACCCACCCTGACACTTTAGTCTGTATGCAGTGTTGAGTAACTTATCAAATAGAAGAAAATAAAGAACACTCAAACGTCAACAGAAGATTTTCGTATCTGGCTTAGTTGACACGTTGAATCACTATGGTACTCTCTTTGTTCTTTTGAAGAAGCACAATTCGTTTTAAGCGAAAAGTTAAAAATGTTCATTTTCTTACTATGACACGGTCTTATTCCGAAAGGAGGATCTAATGCTTAATAAAAATCTATAAACGACATTCTTTGTTTTATCAGTAGTATCACAAGTTATAAAGAATAATAATATACTTTAAGCTATTAAAATAAACAGAATGGAACAATTAGTCTACTTACGTACAACATTAAAACTGGTGAGTAGTTCTTTATTTAAGTGAATATTGTCGGCATTCTCCTCTACTTTATTAATTACTATTGGTGTTCTATGGGTTTTAAATGTAAACAAGCTTTAGTTTTTCGACTAATAAATAATATTAATAGAAAGTAAAAAAATATGTGTTCTGAAATAGCGGTCAAATGGGTTGAGTGAAAAAAATCATACTTTTAAATGAAAGCATTCGTTTTCGATGTATATGTAGGTCTCCAATATTGAAAATTTAAAATTATTTTAGTTTGCTTAAGAATCCAGTTAACCAGCATCAGAAGTATGGACAACGACAAAAAAATAAAATGGAAATATGGGAAAGAAAAATCCTCAGGAATATATATGATGTTATCAAAACGGCAAAAGGTATCTGGAGAAGACGTACAAACAAAGATATGGAAATGTTCAAGAAACCAAAAATAACACCAAAATTCAGAGTAAAAAGAGCAAGAAGGTTAGGACATGGTATCCATGGTATCCCGCATTTGCCCCCTCTATCGCCCGACCTCAATCTCATGAAGCATGCTTGGGACCAGCTACAAAGAGCCTTGAATTCCCATCAACCACCCCCACAGACACTCAAAGAACAGATTTTACCCCAACTTTGGAGACAAATTGATCAAGGCTACTTCAACGACCTAATTGAAAGTATGTAGAGGCGTTGTTTGGCTGCAATCTCCGAATTTATGAACTTCCTTAACTTTTGTGGAACAGTTTATTTATTACAAAAGATCTATGACATATTTTTTGCAAAGCCAATTCGTTAAATACTCCCCTCATTGATAAAAATTCAACAGATTGGAAGACGAGGGAGTTGGTAAATAATTTGTTTTTATAAAAATATCTTTAACCTCATAAAATCTTACTGTTTTATTACTATTTAAAAACAAATGCTAATACCATTTTAATTTCATTATCAGTTAGTTAACTTTTATTTTTTTAAGCCCGCAGAATTGTTTTCTTAAGTACGCTGTTAATCTGGAACTAACCAATTACAAGAAATAAACTCTTCGACTGTGATTAAAACTAATCATCTCAAGAAATTTCCGGATTCCAAACAGAACTGGTCGCGTTTGTATACACATGCCCGTCGCGCTCTTTCACAGAGATACTTATTAATAGTCGTTTATTTTAGAAACGGTGCAACAGCGTCTCTCTATCTATTCTTTTTATCTAAATTTTATGTCGGAATGCTGTGAACTTCCGGCATGTTTAACTCTCTGTTGAAAGTCTTTATCTAGTAGGTAGAAGCTTTTGCTTACGTTCTATTTTTAGTAGATGACAAGTCGTCTTAGTACTACATGTAACGCACTCATTCTCTCCTCGTTTCGCTACAACTACGTGTTATTGTTGTTCTTTACACAATCAGGAGGTGTCCGATGGCAACAACACTCTACCTGTGAAAAAGTATGCATACATTAATTAAAACACGTGGAGGAAATAAAATTTATGTAATTTTATTCTTGACTAGAATTATCTATAACGATTATTTGCTATTATTATTAATTGAGATTAGTGTAAATAAATCATAGGTTTAAATTATTTCACTTTCAGCGTCAATAAATAAATTTGATTGATGCAAATACACAGCGATTTTCTAATGCAGGAACACGTAGCTTGAAATTTTATTATTTAAAGCCTATGTTTTCGAGTTATAGATTTACATAAATTGTATTTAAAATACGTTTTTTTGCTTTTATTTTTGTCTTTATAATTCTAATGACAGATTGAATTAACTACAGAACTCCTTAAAAACCTTTTTAGTACAGTCGGGAAAGATATTAGGTTAGAAGGTTCCTTAGAACATTCCATAAAAATAAATTACCTAAACAATCAAGATTTGCATCAATTACTTATCTACTTTTACGTGCCAGCTTTTGCTTTTTTTTTCAACACGCTTATATTATTGTTACGATTTCTTGAGTCTGTCTTTGTTGACCATAACTGTCGCGACAGTGCGTCTGCCACGATTGGGAGCATGTCGGCGCGGAGAACAAAAGAAAACCTCCTGCATATTCTCGTCTAGTAAATTTTTGCCGTATGGTCTACAGGTATAAAAAGGGACAGCGACCGCGGACAGAGTTAGTATTAGTTTTAAAAGTGTTTATGATTTAAGAAATGTAAATAGTTATAAAAATTTGTAAAAGTTGTATATATAAGTGATTTATAAAAGTAGAATTTATTGTATTGGAATAAACATTGTTTTTGTTACTGCATCGAGAGTTTTAAATCTCCGAACCCACAGAAGAACTAAAAGTCGTAACATTATTAACTCGCTTATATTAGTTTCACCTGTATGTTTGCTTGTTTGTTTGTTTATATGTTTGTTACTGATTCTTTAGCCTCGATTTTGCCCCACTTTAAGCGTCAAGATTTAATTTAAACTTTGGACATTTGTCAAAGACCGACGACAATGCAATAATTCGATCAAAATATCCGATTATCGTGATTAGTTTCACCAGGATTCATAAATTTCTTCAGGGATCCATAGGTGGTTCAGTGTTAGAATGCTCGCGGCCCGGGTTCGATTCTCGACCGATGAAATATTTTTGTGCTTTTACCATTTAAAACAAATCGAATAAAAAGCGAAAAATAAATTATAGTTTAAAAAAAAACTAAAAAACGCGCTTTTAAAATTAATTAAACTAAAAAGTAAAAAATAAATCTTAACATAAGAATAAAATTACTGACGAGAAAATTAATGTCAATGTTCTAAAAGCGAGGGGTGCTTTCATTCCGAAACGCAGAGTTAGTTTAAGAATGTCATACAAAGTACCCCACGCTTTTAGAACAGTGACATTAATTTTATTCTTTTGTTAAGAATTATTTTTTACATTGATTGACTGTAAAAGCGTGTTTTTTAGTTTTTTTAAACCATAATTTATTTACCTGAACTGAATAAGCCTCTGTTTGGGAGAAAAGAAAATGAAATTATGAATTTTAAAGACTGATGACTGATGATCAAACTAACAAACATAATAGGTTTTTTAAGAAAATTCAAAAAATTTAATTTATTGTTCCATTCATATCCGCATTAAGTTTCTAATTATACGTAAACAAGTGTAGCTGAAAGTAATTATTTTAATTATTTCGAGAAAATGACAATAACGTGAATTAAGTCAATAAAATATCACAGCAGTTCTAATTTAGTTATAATTTTGTTTTTACCTATTTTTGATTGTGCAAAAATTGTTTTAAAAAAGTTTAATAGTCACAACCATTTATAAAAAACTATAAACGAATTGATGGAAATAGGATTCAGCACAAAGATATGCTCTTCAAAAACATCGGAATTCATTACCTTAGTGGTAATTTCTGATGGACTTGGATACAAATTCCAGAAACCACGTACAGTGCAACAGAAGTAGCTTGGCGGGCGAAGAAACACAAAATCTGTGCACAACGAAAACATTCGAATAACGATCCGATCGGCGACGACGAAATTTTCAGTAATCGTGAGTTTCAAGTACAATTGGAGGAAGAAGTTTACGAATGTGAAGTATATTCAGCCGAATATTTATTATTTTAGAGGCTAATTCCAATGTGGGTTATTAAAAAACGACGACCTTTCCTAATTGGAGTCTTTAAACTCGTTGATAAACCTTCTAAAAAGTTTGCTTACGATTTTTAATGCTGCGGAGATGAGTAGTCTGAGAATTATATAGCTGGAGTGATTCGGTTAGATAAAGTAAAGTAAGATAAGGGAACGCTGTGGTGTGAAAGAAGATGTGGTTACAAAGATAGATAAAGGAATGCTTAGATGGTCACCTCTTAGATGGATAGATCAAGTAAAGGAAATTACAAATACATCACTACAATCCCTACTAACTGAATGAATATAGTGCACAATCGGAGCATGATCGGATGCAGGAACGGAGTCGAGTGGGAGTGGGATCGGACACGTGTGGAAAAGATGTGAACGGTGGCGGATCGGAAGTGTGCATGATAGGTGTGTCCACGTAATCACACTTTAGAGTTGCGAAAGTAATCCCACAACGATGCATATCAAACAATTTCTTGTATAGATACAGCTTAGTTTTCAAAGAATACATTTTGAAATTTTAACATTAAGAAGAGTTCTTAATTTTTAAAACAGAAATTCAGAAATTGTAATTTGAAAGTGTTCTGCTATATCAATTTATTAAATCCTGTTTATAAGTCCTCTTTATTATTCTTGTTACAAAGAAAAATCTGTAGTTTTAATTGTCTATTGTATTTTAAACCAAACTTCACAGTTTAGAAATGGGTTTTCGGTGAACACTGTTATTTTAAAAATAAGGCTATAATTGAGCTAAAAAGTTATTTTAGGTTTGTACGGTATAAACACAAATTAAAATATATATTTTTTTAAGTGATCTATCTTTATATGTCTAAAAATTTGTGTATGTTTTCGTCAAAATAAAATCCCTAATTTTTAAAAATTCCGCTCTAGCTACAGCTAGAAATAGGGATAGATGTGGAAGAATAAAGTAAAAGTGTGTAGTGTCATTTTGAAGAACGGAAGTGACTTTTCAATTCAACATTGCATCAGAAATCGTCCCGTTTTTAAATATATCAAATAAAAGATGAATAACGATGCGGAAATACTATCTTATAATTAAATAAGATGTTTGCCGCGATATTGAACGTTGACTAAAAAATTGTTCCTACAAAATCCGTACCGAATGAAATCATTTCGGTTGACCGGATTTCCTTAACAAACCGAACCGACGTCTTACGAAGACGGAAGACCTTTACTTCTTTCCCACGATCCTACACAATACCCAGTAACTTCTTTAAATAAAGATTGCGCATTCTTTCATTTCTTGAAAGGATATCGCACACATGCTGCCTCCCCGTCTTTCTTCTTTCTTTTGATCGAAGCATTTCCATTTTAGCGATGTTTCATTGTTATGTAATATTTTCGAACACAAAACGTATAACAATTCCGATTTAACCTCATTTTTCGAGTTGTTGATATAGTGCTATTAGTTTTTGGGACACGTCTTCGGGGCTATTGTTAGTTTAGACACCATTAAACGCATGGGCGCACAGAGGTGCTTAAAAAATGTATCAACAATCTGGTAGGTAACTTGTTATTTACGAAATTCACTTTTAAATTATTTTTATACGTTTTTATTACATTAAAATATTTCTGCGATGGTCGAATTTAAAAAAATCGTTCGCGCCGTAATTATGTCTCAATTTTATCATTATTTTATTTTCTTTTTCAAAGTTATACAAACTTTATTTATAAGGTATAAGGAAGGAATGCCAAGGAAAAGTCTGAATATTCCGCTGCTGCAATCAATCAGAAACACCTCCAGCATCATCATCATCATCATCGTACAGCCTCTCGCGTCCATAGTCGGACATAGGCCTCCTCAAGATCTTTCTACGTTTTGCTGTCCGGGGCAGGTAATATTATAGTTTTTAAAAAAATTATGTGTGCCTCTGAACTTAACTTTCCCAAGATTCACGCCATAAAACTCCAATGTAAAGCCAACTCTGTTTTCCTTATTACCTGCAGTGAGGTAAGGTTTTTTGCATCTGGATGGTTTTAAAGGTTTAAAGTTTGTTTTATGCGCTTTTTAGCTGTTTTAACACACTCCGAAATCCTGTATCTTTTTTCGCAGATACTGCAGTTTTAAACGGATTTTCTAATAAACATCTAACGAGATTATTATCTTGTTTGCGTAGTGCAATTTTTTTATAGCAGAACGCTTTCGGCATTTCAGCCATCATCAGTGCTTACCTGTAAGTAAGTAAATTTTGATAAAAAAATGGAAATTATTGAAAATATTAAAATTGGCATAAAAATAGTTGAAAATCGAAAGTTATCAAAATTTACTTGCTCGTCAGCTAATGCAAGAGTTCCATAAAGGATGTCAATTGTAAAAAAGGAGAAATATTAATCCCAAATTTTAAAAAAATTACTTATAAAATTTGTTAAAAATCCTTGTTATAGGATGGGTGAAATTGCATTTAACAATTAACATAAAATGTGTCTCCTTCAAGTAAGAGCACAACCGACTTAGTTAAATCACGAAGTGGTGATGACTGAACTAATGAAATAATTAATCAAGAACTAATTTGGCTAGTTTGAGTAGTGGAAGAATTCGTTGATAATCCAAACTCACATCAGATCACTGAGATCTTTTGTATACCTAATGGTGGTTCTCAAACAATTGTGGACTTGCAAAAACAAATTGGAGTCTAAATACGAGTATTTATCATGATGGAGAAATATTGGGGCTATTTAATACAAGCGTATATGAAGCGGGATGTAAGATCTGTTTAAATTTACCTGAGTGTTGAGGCAAAGGTTATTGTTAAGCAATTCATTATTTATTTGTAGATCTTCCAAAAAATCCAGTCTATTGTAGGTCTTAGTCGTGACTCTTGCTGACGAGTAAGTAACTTTTGATAACTTTCAATTTTTAACTTTTTTCTATGCCAATTTTAATACTTTCAATAATTTCCATTTTTCTAGCTGAAATGCCGAAAGCGCTCTGCTTTGAATAAATAAAAAAATCGAGCGAACCTTACAGTAGTCGCATATGATGTGTAACATTTGACATCTCACCTTAGTGTATTTTATTTAATTGACACTGACAGTGACAGATATCAACCTTAAAATTTTAAAAAGCTAAATACTGAAATATTTTAGTCGAATTATTATTTATTATTACTTACTTGATTTGTTTATCAATGATCTGCACTTTATTGAGACTTATTATCAACAGTAAATATTTGTTTATATAGTTTACGCATATAACTGCAAACTTTATATACACAATACTGTAACTTAAGTGCGCAGCTGATGGCTGACAGTACCGACATCTCGGAAAATTGGTTGATGGCTATCTGACGGCCAACTCTACCACAGCGCGCTCATTCGTCAAATCAAAAAGCGCGGCGTGCTTTCGCGACTTCGTGTTACATTTCACGAAATCACTCTCACAAATTGCAAAAAAGCGAGAGGAAAGATGTTACGCACAAAAAAATTTGCACTAAATACACAGATTTATATTTTTTCTACTTTAGCTACATGTGCACACATCGTTCAAGTTTTTTATTTTTTTATCTTGTTCCGTGCTTATTTTTGTTCTCCAGTTTCTAGTGTCTCAAGTTATGTGTTGCGAGTCACTTATTTTTGGATGGTGCTTTTCGGTACACCAAATCTTTCTGCAACCCTAACCATCCTTTTTTAGTTAAAGTCATCTTCTTCTTCTTATCCATATTTAAGATCTTTCGATCTGTTAGTTTTGCAGGTTCCTCTGTATCAGTTCCTGGGAGGTGGACTGCCAGCTGTCCTTCCATCTCTTAGGTGGTCTTCCGGGTGCTCTTTTCCCTATTGGTTTCCCTTCAAGTGCGATGCGTGGTAGTCTGCTCTGTTCCATTCTTCTCACTTGAGCGTACCAGCATCTTTTTCTTTGTCTTCCCCATCTTACGATGCACTCCGCACTGTTCCCTGATGTCAGTGTTCCTAATTAGGTCTCCCCTTGTTTTTCCCATTATAGTCCTAAGCGTTTTCATTTCGGCTACTCGAAGCATGCTTTTCGTTTTGTTGGTTTCTTCTCCGGTTTCTATTCCGTATGTCATGATTGACCTGATACAAGTCTTATAGATCCTGACCTTGCTATCTTTTCGCATGTATTCGTTCGCTCATATTATGTGCCTTAAGCAGCCTGATATAGCGGTCGCTTTGTTGATCTGGCTTCTTAGGTCCTTCACTGGGTCGTAATAGCTCGACAGATCCATACCCAGATATTTGAATTGTGAGACTTGCTCGATGATTTTGTCCTGAATTACCAGCTTACATCTTACGGGATCTTTAGCAAAGGTTATGATTTTCGTTTTTTCTATAGATATGGTCATGTTTATCGCTTGGCTGACCTGGTTAAAGTCATGAATCTCATTTTTCCACTATTTAAACAATAATAATTAAAAAACTTTATCTTTTTTATTACTAGTTATCACCTTTAAGTATTTCAAGATGTGAAATGTAATTTAAAAGACAGGTTTCCTAACTTGAAATCCGGACATCAACATGACATTTTGTAATTTAAAAGACAGATTTACAATGTCACAAAATGGTGTACGGATTTCAAATTCGCTAACTGTACATACGCGCAGCTTCCTTTATTACGTTATTGGTCAAAGTCTTACAACACAAAGGTTTTAAACTTTCGGTTAACAAACATATCAGAATAAATCTTTTAATAATAAACTACCGGACCCAATAACCCACTTAAAAAAATTTCACAACGTAACATTTAACTGTACGTTTAACGTTTAAAACGTTTTTTATTTTCTCCTCGGGCCCAATTTTCATAACACTCGACGTGTTACGTTACCTATAAAAGTGCAGATTGTGGCATCTTTACGCGTTGAGATAAATTAACAACTTACGGAAATTAATGGTACACGAAACGTCACGATTGTAAGTGTTTCGTGCAAAATTTGACCCTTCAATTCTACCAAATTGGCATTTCCGTGTCTACCAGCCAACTTCGATTCCTCCGAATACACAGCAAACTTCATATATTGAAATCCATGAGCGCGCAGAAAAAGACTTGCTTGGTTAAATTTAATCAATAATTTTTTTCAAGAGCATTATGCATTTCTATACTTTTATGTATTTAACTTATTGAAGTGGAACTTCTTTAGAATCGTTGTGATTTGGAACTCGATGAAATGAAAAAGCGACTCTAAAAAGAGACAAACACATAAATCTATAGGATTAAGCCTGCGAGAGAATGAGGTAGAATACATTATACAACGTTTTATACTACTCGATCTCCTCTTTGGCTGCTGCTTCGTAGCCTTCCCATTTTTGTCTACTAAACATTGTAGATATGTGTTCGCCTGTATATCGCCGAGCCAAACCGAGAGAGCAAGCGTCGTATAGTGAGTGTCAATATTCATCTCATTCTCTCGAAGTTTAGTTTTCTGAAGTTTCCCTTCTACTGCGTGTGAACACAATTCGCTCCGTGCGTGATTGCAGCGCCATGGTATCTGCAAACTAAAGGACGCTGTCACAGAGTTTTTTTAATTTATAAATGAATGGGGGTTTGCTATAAAAATTAATTTTTATTATTCAAAAAAATTTTTTTGCGTGTCAAACCAGGTAACAATTAATCTTCAATCCTATAAATTTGTTATGCAAAAATTACCGATAAAATGTAACTATAATTAATAATTTAAAAACAGTATAAAAGATGTAGCGTTTACTATTATAAACAAAATAGGTTATAACCACAGTAGATCAGACTATAAATAATATTGGCAAGATTTAAAGCAAACATGGATATAAATATTAAGACAGATTTTCAAGCAATTAGTCATACCATCGAATTTCAACCTCAGACTATTATCAAGGGTAAAAATCTCGTCCGAGTTGTTAAAGAACATCGTCAAAATAACAAAAGATATTTGATAAAGTCACGAGTTATTCGACAAGCATCGGTCCATGCATTACATGACACTACTTATTTAAATGTAAATAACAATTAAATGAAAATTTTGAAAATCAAATAATTAATAAAGCTTAATTTTTTTATTTTAGATAAATTTAGCTCGATGTGTCACTGATGTACTACAATTGTGTTTATAATAAAAGTAAAAAATGCAAACATAGTGCCATATTAATTTACTTCATTAATAATGAAGAAAGCGTATCTAAAACTGGTATCGAGCAACACTGGCGCAAACCCAGTTCTCGACAATTTGCAAAAAAAAAACATTCAAAAGGAGAATATTTCGAAAATATGTTTCCGCATAAATGCAAGCAGCTGCAAGAACTACAAAAAGTCCGAATTGATCTCAAACTCTCCTTTGAAGCAAATTTTGACAGCTCAATCTAATAAAAATGAAGGTTATGGTACTACTTACTTTTGCCTTTTTACTGCAGCTATCCACTTATTTTCTTGGTTTATTTTCCATTTTGCACTCGTATTTTTGAAATTCACTACACAGCAACTGCGGTGACTGTTTTTACCAATTTTTCAAAAATTATAACAAAATTAATAATCTGACGTGTATTTTGCCAACTGTGACAATAAAAATACCTTCCTTTATTGCCTAAGTTATCCACTGCGAGCTCTGGTGTCCATTCCGGCTTCCCCTTCTTTGACTTCGCTTGGAGCGAATAGGCAATTTTATAACTAGAGATTAAATTACGAGGTCTAACAATAAGGTACTAGGCATGGTACGATAATGCTAATGTATTGTCAAAATAGTACAATTTACCTATGCTCCTCTTCTATCTCTTTCTCTCTTTTCTATGTACACACGAATGCATGCGTTTCTCCTGTTGTTCATAACAGCAGAGAAAGTCTTCAGACTTTAGGGTGTTTAGTAACTGCTATTACGACTGAAAATGGGTTTCTTTCTAAGATTCCTTTATTTTAGAGAACAGGAAAAAATAGTCTCAGGATAAATGTGAGAGGTGGTCGAGGAGAGGAATTTGTTTTTCTGCCAAAAACTGCTTCACAGCGTAGACATTGTAGTCGAGTGTATTATCCTGATGAAGAATCCAAGTCTTCTCTTGTCACTAATCTAGTCCGACATCACCTCACACGTTCTTGCACTCTTCCCAAAACTTCCAATTAGTAAGTTTAACTGACATTCTGCCTCACAGGTATCTATTGGAAGTGAATTATTCCATCGCGTCAAAAAAATAATGAGCATCGCCTTCATTTTTGATTTGTTCATTTTGGCTTCTTTATTATTGGGGATGATAATGACTTCCAACGCGTGGATTGGTTTCTGGATCATACTGGAATAACCCAGTTTCATCGCAAATGATCACATTTTCCAGTAAATTCGGATGAGTTTTTAACTTTTCCAGAATGCCTTTTTAATTCCGAGAAAGTGTTTTTAGAACCATCTTCGCACTAACATTTTTCATGTCCAAATCGTCGTGCAGAATCTTTCTAACTGCATCTCTGTTATTGTTGATCATATTTATTTATCATGATATTCAAACTTCGATCTTTTCTGATAATTTTTTCGATTTTCTTTACACTTAGGAAAACGAGACATGTATTGTTCGAATATTGACTTTTTAAAGAATAATACTAAGAATAAAACGAGTCCGGAGAGTATAATTGTGGCAAGCGATGGAAGAACTGGGCTTCCCGAAAAAACTTATAAGAATGACCCAACTATGTATCGGCGGCTCTAAAAGCAAAGTTAGAGTTCGACAGAACTTCTCGGAACATGCCACCAGAGAGGCTGAAATCTGCCCTCCAGTGACGGTCTTTTAAAATAATGGTTCTTACCTACTCCTGGCTTTTGCGGATGACGTGGATATCATTGGAAACAGCAGACTAAATGTCTAAAATACATTCAGCCACTTTTTTTTTTATGAAAATAGTCGCAAAAAGGGTAGACTTATCGTGTGGGCCGCGGACGGCCCGTACTGCGACTATTAGAAGGGGAAGGGATTATAGAAAGGAAATGATTGTGGACACGCTTTTTAAAAAGTTGCAGGTCATATATCTCTGGAAAAACTGATTTTGGAAGCTTATTCCATTCCGTAGCAGCCCTGTAAAAAAAGGATTCTTGATGAAGATTGGTCCTTGTAGTGTCAAGCTTGAGAGTAAATGTGTGAGACTAATCAGCGTGCCGAGTTTTTCGGCCGAATGTGGCCAATGGTGGTACAAGAGTTTTTATTTCTCTGGAGCATCTGCAACTGCATCTGCAACTCTTCTTCTATGTTCTAGAGGGTGAAGGGTATCTGTGAGAGTTTAGCTGTTTATCAAGCGAATGGCTCTTTTCTGAATGGAATCTAGAAGACGAAGAGAATGCCTTGGTGCTGAACCCCAAATATGCGAGCAATACTCCAGTAGAGGTCGGATTTGAGCCTTGTACGTCGTCAACAGTTGATCAGGAGTAAAAAACTTTCTGGCTTTCCACAGAAAACTTGGTTTTTTGTTTCGTGCCAAGAGCTATTTCACCTCCAGTCAGCTGCTTATGATCTATAAGGCACAGATCCGACCTGTACTGGAGTACTGTTCCCATATTTGGAGTGCAGCACCTAAACATATCCTGAAGCTACTGGATTCTGTCCAAAAAAGGGCAATTCGTCTCGTCGGTGATGCCTCGCTTACAAACTCGCTCACTTGTCTGGAACACCGTAGAAAAGTTGGCGATTTGTCTCTATTTTATAGATATTTTCATGGGCGATGCTCTTCTGAAATATCAACAATCGTTCCTCCTTTGGCAGTCTCTTCGAGATTAACCCGTCAAGTTCAGTCTTCACACCCCTTCGTGGTCACTTTGGAGACCTGCAGAACATCACTTTCCAAAGACTCATTCATCCAACGAATTGCGAGGCTTTGGAACTCATTGCCTAGGGAGGTGTTCCCCGAGGCATACAACCTCCAGAAATTTAAGAAGAACACCAACTCCTACCTTCTTTCCCTTGGTTCCCACGATGTTCTCTGAACATTACAGGATATCCCTTTTCGTGGGAACCAGAACATAAAAAAAAAAAAAAAAAAACTTTGATAACGATTTTTTCTTCAGGTTTCATTTCCTCGTACGAAAGTACGTAGCGGGCGTCCATGCAGCCGGTCGCGAATGTTTTGTTTGCATTTTATTATATAAGACGGAACATCGTCACGTGCAAAGTTGTATAAGAAAGACGCTTGGGTAATCGGGAATTGGGTTACGTACAGAGAAAGTAAGTTACGCGAAATTTGTCTAATATTTTTATCTGTTTCAACGCCTACAAATATAGACACATTTTATGACGTCCGTTGCGTCGTCGGCCGATTGTTTTGGATCGCGATGAGAATAATTGTTTCGAGTTTGTGGTATTCTTCGCCACGTAAAGCGAAAAAAAGGAATGGTATGAAATGGAATGGTAGTTTTTTTTAACACATAAAAATCTCGCGTGTTATGAAACGATATTTATCGTCGGTGTGAGAATAATTTATGAATTTGTTTCGAAAATAAGGAAGAACCTCGATTTAAATGTTTCGCGAAATTTCTACAAGAGTTTTATGTAAGTTTTCACGCAGAACAATTTAAAGTCGATCTCCTTAAATGTCAAAAAAACTCTATTAAAAAAAAATCAGTTTTTGCTTTAAAAAATTCCAACTCCACGCAAAAGTAAGTTCTCAAATGTAAAGGCCCTGTTTATAAATGAAAGTTTTAATTGAGTAGTAGTCCCAGGGCTCTTTGTTATTTTTATCAGCAACGCTACGGAAGAGACTATGGCAGACAATTCTTTAGAGAATAGTTTATAAATGTAGCTATAAAAAAATCTGCCGTTGCTCTAAGATAGGTAGTTTTTTTTATTAAGCTCTTTTATTCTTTACAATCTGTTCAGCTATTGAACAATTAGGTAATAGCCTGTTTATTATAAAACTGGCATGTGGAAAATCTTTCCTTTGAGTTATTTTTTATCCATAACAACAATTAATTAATTGTAACAATGATACTAATTCTAATTCTACCTCCTTTAATATTTAATATTTACTCTGAATATATCTTCAGCGAAGCCTTGGACGAAGTGGACCTTGGTATTAAGGTAAACGGAATTAACATGAATAATTTGAGATATGCGGACGACACGGTGCTAATTGCTGCTAGTCAGGAAGAACTGCAAATACTCATCAACAGAGTGACCGAGTCATGTAACAAGTATGGACTTAGACTCAATACTTCAAAAACCAAAGTTATGGTTGTCAGCAAAACACCAATGCCACCAATACAAATCAGGGCATACGGGATACAGCTAGAAAAGGTTAGGTTACAACATCTCATACCTGGGCGCTAATATCAATGACAACTGGGACATGAGCAAAGAAATAAAGATCCTTCTTTAAATTAAAAAGAATTCTCTGCAACAAAAGAATCACTTTAAAATTAAAAATCAGACTAACACGCTGCTATATATTCTCCACATTGCTCTATGGAGTAGAGAGTTGGACGCTGACCGACTCATTATTGAAGAGGCTGGAGGCCTTTGAAATGTGGGTCTACAGAGGGATCCTACGAATAAGCTGGATGGACCGAATAAGAATTGAGGTGGTTCTAAAACGAATGAGGAAAAACACAGAAATAATTAAAATAATAAAAAGCCGAAAACTTGAATACTTCGGCCACGTGATGAGGCATCCAGAGAAATATTACCTCCTTTATTTAGTGATGCAGGGTAAGATTGCCGAAAGTAGAGGTCCAGGACGAAGGAGACTATCTTGGCTCCGAAATCTTCGAGAGTTGCATTGAAAATCATCCGTTGAACTATTCTGAGCTGCGATAAACAAAGTTATTATAGCCAATATGATTGCCAACGTTCGATAATCGGACAGGGTACCGAAAGAAGAAGAATGATACTAATATCTAGCCTATTTGCTAATACTATCAGTTATGTTTACGTTAATTGAACCTCCTTATCAAATGCGACAGTTTAAAGCGCTTCAAACGACGCACTTCGTTTTGCGTGATAAACAGTCCGCGCACAAGCACATTACTCCGGTCAAAATAGACAAAAAAACAGTGTTGAGTTTACAATAATTCGCATAGACCTGAAAATTAGTACCCTTTAGATATCACCTATATTACATCATCGGCCGTTTAATTTAAGTAAAAGTATTGGTTTGTGTAACTAATACATGTAAGAACCGGTCGGCGAGATTGAATTGGGCATAATGTAACCATAGATACATATAATTTCGAGCGAGTGGAGCACTTTAAATATTTGGGAGCTACAATAACAGCAAATAATAACATGACAGAGGAAATTAACTTGAGAATAAAAAGTGTAAATCGCTGTTACTTTGCACTACAGAAAATAATGAAGCCCAAAATAGTCTCTCAAAGAACAAAAATAAGTATCTACCACACTATTATCAGACCCATTATGACATATGCGTGTGAAACGTGGACCATGACAAAACAAAATGAAAACCGACTAAGAACAGAGAACTGCTAAGAAAAGAGAACTGGAAAACATATAGGCCGTCAAGCAGATTAAAATGGTTAGAGCTGAAAGACTAAGATGGGCCGGATACATTAAAAGACAAAACGAGTGGTGAAACTAGTATGGGAACAGAATCTAACCGGCAGAAGACCACTTGGAAGACCCAAATTGCGCTGGAGGGATAACCTGTCGGCAGACTTAGTAATCCTAAATATCGCCAATGCCGAACAGCTATTGGTGAACAGAAACCAATGAAGGCAAATCGTAAAGTCAGTTAATACCCACCCGGGGTTGTAAAACAGAGAGAAAGAGAACTAATACATGCAAATTATAGGATTTTGTGAATTATTATCATGTACTGAAAAACTAGGAAGATTAACATTTATCTATTTTATTGGCAATCATCATGATATTCTTAGCCAATCTTGGTATGAGAATAAAAAACAAAATGAAAAAGAAGAACGATTTAGAATTCTGACATTTGCGGAAGCAATTATTCAATAGGGTATTCAATCTTTAGATATTGATGATAATGATGACCCCCCCGCCTAGTCGAATGTTTGAAAATGTTGACAATGATATTCCGAAGTCGCTGAGTTATTTTTTGGAGCCAGTAATTCTTAAAATGTCTTTCTTCAATGTTAAATCAAATGCAGCAGATGAGGATTTTTATATCAATAAGGAAAAACTGATGTATCTTTCTTAGAACAATCTATAGATAACCAGCAAAAATAAGAATTGCTATGATGATTGCCAACCTTCGAAGCGGAGACGGCACCTAGAGAAGAAGAAGAAACAAGCGAAGAAGATTTATTATTGTTAAAGTTTAGTTTGGTTCGGTGGTGGAAGCATTAACCGTCTTTGTGAAACGGTTCCAGGGGACGCCAGCAATATATTTGAGTTATTTTATTGTTTGCTTGTTAAACATCGCTTTCGTGGAGGCTCCTTCCTTGTCCCCAAATGGAGAGGAGCACTACAAAAAAAAACTAAAATCCAGAAAAAGTTTTCTTGGACCTGGAAGCGTGAGTCTGGACCCTCCACAACATTTCCCGATTTGCGAAAACCCTCCACCAGGACATGAACAGGACTGGTCAACCTGGAGAACATTGAATAGAATAAGAACGGGAGTAGCACCTGTGAAAGTTAATAAAATCAATTGGGGGCAGTTGGAATAGAGCGATGCCCTTTGCGAATGTGGAGAAATACAGATCATGGGCCATCTTTTAGGTATGTCAACAATGCCCAGCAACGTGTACACTCGACGACCTCTGGAAAGCAAATAAAAGAGGAATTGATGTAGCCCGATACTGAGCGGAAAAGCTTTGAGAAGTTCGGACTCGAAAAAGTAAAAGTAAGTACTGTTGAAGCAGCATTTGAAGATTATCAGTAAGACTAAAATTTTCCCGAAATCAACAGTAATTCGTGCCACTTTAATCATTTCCAATAGTACTATTTCTTTTAATTAATAGAATATTATTTAATAAAACTAAAACACAATAGATCGTGGAGTATGGGAAACCACGTTCAAAAAAATACACCAAGTGTGCACATTATGTGGAATACGACTGCTTCAACTTTTAGGATCGTGATATCTCAAGAATGGTGATACTTAAGAAAAAAGTAGAGGAACAATTTTGGTAGAAAATTACATGATCTACAATTTTTATCTAATCTATTTTTGAATAGTTTTTTTAGCAGACGTAGATTCGGTGTGGATTTTTAATATTTTAGCTCTATGCGAATTATTGTAAATTAAAATGTCCATTTTGACCGTACTACATTACTATGGGCACTATTTCTGGTTTCGTATTTTACACTACAGCGGCCGACAACAGTTTTCACTGATGAAATTTAAATTAGTTAGTTTGGGACGTACCATGCAACACTTGTTATGATGCGTAAGATCTTCCTGAATCTAGATTTCCAGATTTAGTTCGGAATGTCTATCAATTAACCAATAATATTGTCTTAATTTAAGCTCTAGTTTTTTTCTTTTTAAAATTAAGTGAGTTCTCCATATTAACCTCGGATATAAATGAATTTCGAGGTATTTGACTTCATTTTTTAGTACGAGAGGTTGATTGTTAAGCAAAACCGTTGGACGGAAATCCTTTTTTGAGGTGAAATTTACACGCACACTTTTCATTTTCTTTGCCTTAATCTTTCATCTCTTAAATAAGTTTTTTAATTTATTTAGGTGTATTTAAAGATTTCTAGATGCTATATTTGGATTTTGGTGAGATCTTAGCAAGGAAGCATCATCTGCGAATATTGCGATGGTTGTGGACTTCGTTGTTGGTAAGTCCGTTGTATATATTAGAT
This sequence comes from Agelastica alni, assembly GCA_950111635.1. Taxonomy (NCBI): domain Eukaryota; kingdom Metazoa; phylum Arthropoda; class Insecta; order Coleoptera; family Chrysomelidae; genus Agelastica; species Agelastica alni. The sequence goes on from OX467709.1 coordinate 53,054,360, forward strand.
AAAATAGCGGGCCAAGGATATAGATCTGTGTATTCCATTTAATATTTAACTAGAAAGAATCTGTCAGTTAAGTATGCTTTAAAGATACGATAGGTATAAGTTTCGATAGAAAGTTAAAGGTAGTTTTATGGTCAAGACTGGATCATTAACCAGGCACTTGTCTGGATAGAATCCAGCAGAAGTAAAAAAAGTAAGTTCCAAAATGTGGAGGCGCTATATATACCTAAAAGTCTAAGGGCTACTTGTTGTTATTACTGTACAAAAGATCTGATAGGTCGAGGTACTTGAGAGGCTGCATAGCCTTCACGACCCCCTACAATCTACAATCTATTGGCACCGCTAGAAAAGAGACTATGGAGGAAAACTCTTCAGAAAATAGTTAATAAAAGTATCAACAAAATCTGCTGATGCTCTACGATAGGTATTTAAAGGTAGTTTTTTTCAGGACTAGGTCATTGATCAGGTGAATTACTTTCATCTCGATAAAATCCAGCAGTTAAGAAAATTATGAAGATGCAGTAACAAACAATACTACATGCTTACTCTGCCCAGTGTTACTATTTGGACGACGAGTAGTAAGCTTTAAACAAGAATCTCAACTCTTGAACTGCTCCAGATGCTCTGGCATGTACAGGGCGAGTAAATGATTGCTTAAAATATTAATAACTATTGCACCATAATACATAACTATAAAATGAGATGTACAAGCTAGTCAGACAGTAAAAACATTATAATAATAATAAATATTTATAAACTTACAACATAAAAAACATATACTAATTGTAGAACATAAAATTGAGATATTTGTTCACTGAGTACAGTTCTAGATCTAGAAGAATTGTGATAAGTTGTTTTTTTATTCCATTACTATTATTTTACTATTACTATTATTTTACTATTACTATTATTTTTTATGGAAAAGGTAAATGATAAAAAAATGTAATGTTCTGTGTACGATAGGTGATAGAGTGGAATATTTAAATTTAATATGTGCCTTGTATCGTATGAGCGGGGGATTACGTTCGGCTCATAGTAACTGTAAATGTTTTATAAGAAATTGAGGCATTTATATAATATACGAGTATACAGCGCTGGTATAGTTAGTAGTTCAGCTTTTCTAAAGTAATTCCTGCATGAATCCTGATGTTTCAGATTATTCATAATGTGGACTGCTCTTTTTTAAAATTTGAAAGTCCTTTTAGCTTCCCCACTACCTCCCAATAGTATGATACTATAGGGGGTCCGAGCAAAGAAATTTGCAAAAAGTAAAATATTCTTATTATACTGAGATTAAAGTTTTTTAAGAGAATTCTTATGCCATAGCAAACCTGGCTCAGTTTTGTTAAAATGTAATCAATGTGAGTTTCAAATAAGTAGATAAAAATTGTCAGCACTTCATTTTACATGTGATATGGTTTAATGTTTACAAAAAATCAGAGTAGCATAAAACTGTATTGCTGTATTATTTTTTGTATCTGCATTTTTGGTGTTATAAGCGCAGCTCCCGTCGGTTTTTGAGGATCTTGTGACAAAAATTAAATCAGGCATATTGTCATCACAGGCAGATAAGCAAAACAAACAGTCATATTCGGTTTCGTAAAAGTAGAAGCCTATATAAAATCATTTCTTATCTAACATTGGACATATGAAAAACAGGAGTAAAATTTCTGTTTCTGAACCTAAAAAACTTAAATAAGAAAATCACGTTTTTCTAAATGAGCCATATGTTTGATCGATTAGAAATATTTTTCGCCTACACTGATTGTTATCACTTGTATCTGTTTAATTTCTTCTCTAACGTTGTACCGGAAATGTCGTAATATTTTTAAGTCGTTTTTGCGTAATAATGAAATGAGGTTTATAAGTATATACGGTTGACACATCAATCTAGATTACGTTTGAATGATTTTGCCACTTTCCGACAGCGGTTTCATTATTACTCATTAGCACTTCCTGTCAGTTTGCAGACTAGTCATAACTTCCAAGAAGGAAAAAGGATATCAACTTGGTTAAAGGTTGCTATGAGTAGGTAAGTTCAAATTCTTTCATTTTTAAAAAATCCAAACACCCAGTAACGAAATTTTCAATTCATAACTCTAATGATTAAATGATAAAAATAAGAATAAAAATTTTTATCACGTGTACACTTTTTTAATTTTTTTATCAAAAATCATTTAATCTTTTTAATTTTGCGATTTCTTCAGTGTAAAAGTGAAAAAGTCACTAGGGTTGCAAGAAAATATTTATTTTTGGCATTTTATCATCGGAAGTCAACCTGCATTCTTAAATCTTCAGAGTTCATCCACATGAAAACAAAAATTTGAGTTTGTCGCTGTTACAGGTGTTAGGAGTGAATACTATTCTTCTTAGTCGCTAACCTGTGACAGATATCGTATGTATGTATATATGTATGTGTCAACAGTGTTGCAGTGTTGGTCCTGGTGGTCTAAAGAAAAAGTCTATAATCGTCGTCCTCGAAGCCCGGACCGGAAAGATCGTCATTTGAGAATTATAACTTTACAAGACAGAATTTTTACGACACGGTCGATTGGAAGTTCTTGGTTAGGAGTTTTACAACAAAGAGTCTTTATGTCATCAATACATCGCAAAAAACATGCTTTTGGGCTTCGTTTGACAAGACCATTTTTATGTCTACCAGAAACACTTCGACATCGTACTGCTCGGTTTAAAGGCAGATCAAATTGGAATGGTGAATGGAATCGTGTTAAAACAAGTTCCGGTTTTGTCTTTGGGTTCATGATGGTCGCAGGAAAGTTAGACGATTACTTGGAGAACTCAATAATTTAGAATTTACTGTGAAACAGTCTACAGCCCTAACAAAGGGGGTGGTGGTGTGATATAACGTACGATAGTAGGTCACCTCTAGTTTTTATCGACAGAAATTTAAATGCAAATGATTACTTACGTACTAGAGTTAATTCAACCTCTTTTCCAACAAGACAACGCACGTCTTCATACAGCAATGGTTACTACAAGGTACAAGAAAATGATGTGACCCTGCTTTCATGACCTTCTCGCTCCTCAGGATTTTCACTTATTGAACATACTTGGGATTTGACTTGACTTTGACTTAGACCTTCCTCACCGAATTCAAGATAGCTGGAATCACATTTCTCATGATACCATAAATCATTTAATATTAAGCATGCCTCGAAGGGTTATCGAACGCAAATGAAACCTCGGCGTACTCACTCATTACTGAATAACTTTGTTGTTTTTTAATACTTTGGGTTAAAAAGTAATCATTTTTTTAATTGAATTAAACCAATAAATGTTCTTAAAATAAATCGACTACTTTTTAAAAGTCAGTATAAATGTTTTACTATAAAAGAATTTTTCTGTAAGCATTATTCTTAAGAATGTATCAAAGTTAGTTTGCAGACTAGTCATAAGAAAGGATATTAAGTGGGATAATTAAATAGTGCAATGAGTAGGTAAGTTCAGTTAATCATCTTGTACCTGAATATTTTTTAGTACAAATTTGAAAGAATTTATTTTTCTAAAGGTATTATCCTTGAGGAGGTTGAAAGACTTACAGTAGGGACCACACAGAAAATAAATAAGGTAGTAAAATGAAAGTCACGATACAAAAATAATTTTGACTTTATTTAACTGTTTATTAGTTAAGTATATTTTTAAGTAATTTCAAGTATTGCAATTAATATAAATGTTACTCTAAAACTGCTAAAGAGTTCAGTTTGTAATAAAAAGATTATCACAAAATATATTTTAAAACATATTAAAATTCTCTGAAAATGTTCTGTTTAACGATTTTAAAATCCTTGATTAAACACATTTTGCTAAAATAATTTAAAGCCATTTGAGCTTAATGTAAAATGAATCTCCTTTTCTTAAAATTGGTACATTCTTGATAAAAAGGACATCCCTATTTTGAATATAATGTCCAATATATCTGTGTTCTTAGTCTAGTCTTTCGTAAACATTAAGACAATAAAATTATATGAAAGCCTTCGTATTTATCAATAAAACTCATTGTTTCAAATACAAACTTGTGCCTTTGTGCATTTGTATCTGTAACAGTTTTGTGATTGACAAGGGCGCTTTTAGAAACCGCAAGTGAAAGCCTAATCTTACGTAAAAATACATTTTTGCAGTGTTGACACTACAAGAATATAAATTTTAATTAAATACTTTTGATAGTTAAGGTTTTTTTCTATGACTTGGTTATGTATGATGTCATCAACATGGATAATTGTCCATTATTACTTTTTTTTTATTGGTTTTTAAAGAGACTTGAGATTATTTAATGATTGCTTTACGTATTTATTTAAAGCTCAATTTTTTTAAAATTAACGTAATTAGAAATGGAAACTCTCTTTCTGATATTTATAAACGATTTTAGTACCAGCCGAAAATGTTCTACGGAATAAAAATATTTTCCCAAGTATACATTATTTATTCTAACATTTAGCCATAATGATGATCTGGCTCTGTTAGATAATAATTAATAATAATGATAATAATATTAAACAACTTTATTGCTTCCATATTTAAATACAAAGAATACAAATAATATAAGGTTGACATAAAAGCAAAGGGCGAAGTTCAGTTTGTAAGATGATATAAAATCAAGTTACAAACTGTTCTTCCACTTAACCTCTAAACTCTAAACTCTTAACTCAAAAAAACAAAAAAGAAAAGCGTGATAAGATATATACATTAAGATCTAATTTTTATCGCATAAATATTAGGGTTGTATTGAAAACAAATGTTTCTTGTAGGCCTTCTTGAATCTCTGTAAACTATAAGTTTTAAACATGGTAGGGACCTGATTATAAATTGATAATAATTGCGTCTAAAGATTTCTAGCCTGAAAATTGGCGGCGAGAGGATTTCTGAAAAAATATATCTTTAAAAGGTGCTTTGAATTTTTCAGTTATGGATAATAATAATTAATGTTTTATCTTAAGAATTTTAGGTATATTAAAAATTTGACCATTACACCATTGGTGCATTACAAGAGCATGGTAAGCATCAGTTTTTCTTTTTATACAAAAGTTTTATAAAAATTATTTGTATTAAATTTTGGTATTAAAAGAAACAATGAATATATAATCGACTCTTAGATTTGTAACTACTGTACTTTATAAAATATGGCTAACGACCATTTTAAAAGTGCCATTGTATATCAAAATGCTACTCATATAAATAGTTTGTCTATTAAAGAGGATAACCTAAAACAACACTTTTTGTTTCACTTTTGAAAAATATTATTTATAAAGTAGCAAAGTGTTTTTTTTTACAACTACCTACTACTTAACATCCTGGTCGTTGTTTAAGCCACTTTGTTTGCTAAAGGAGGCGAAGAAAATAAATATAGACATTTGTCACTACGAAATTAAGTGTCAAAAGGACTTAGCCTAGAAATGAAATAAATATATCTCCTATCGTTTCTGATAAAAACTCCGAAGATACATTTATAAAAATAGTTTGTTAAATATACAAGGTGTTTTATTAGGAATTGTCTCAATAGTAACCAGAAAAATCTTAGCACAAAACATGTATATTTAAATTAATAAGTACACTTGAATAAAATATTTCTTCTTACTTTATAAAAATAAAAAAAAAAATTTAGCCTATTTTTTTTTTTTTTTTATGCTCTGGTTCCCACGAAAAGGGATATCCTGTAATATTCATAGAACATCGTGAGAACCAAGGGAAAGAAGGTAGGAGTTGATGTTCTTCTTAAATTTCTGGAGGTTGTATGCCTCGGGGAACACCTCCCTAGGTAATGAGTTCCAAAGCCTCGCAATTCGTTGGATGAATGAGTCTTTGGAAAGTGATGTTCTGCAGGTCTCCAAAGTGACCACGAAGGGGTGTGAAGACTGAACTTGACGGGTTAATCTCGAAGAGACTGCCAAAGGAGGAACGATTGTTGATATTTCAGAAGAGCATCGCCCATGAAAATATCTATAAAATAGAGACAAATCGTTCCAGACAAGTGAGCGAGTTTGTAAGCGAGGCATCACCGACGAGACGAATTGCCCTTTTTTGGACAGAATCCAGTAGCTTCAGGATATGTTTAGGTGCTGCACTCCAAATATGGGAACAGTACTCCAGTACAGGTCGGATCTGTGCCTTATAGATCATAAGCAGCTGACTGGAGGTGAAATAGCTCTTGGCACGAAACAAAAAACCAAGTTTTTGGGGTGCACTTTTGGCAATGGACCTCACGTGATTTTCTCAGGAAAGGTTATTGATGATAGTAATACCAAGCATCGATATGGATGACTTCAGTGGTATGGTTACTGTATGGTATGGTTATTTGTATACCTTCCAATTTTTGTTGTTCATACATGGCAATACTTAGAATGCTTTAAATAGTGGTATAAGACAGTTTTCCGTTATTATCAGAGGAGTGTAGAGTCCCAACAACCGACGAGCATGTATGAGAGCGCTGATGAAAGTAGAAGAAGCAAAAGAAATGTGTAAGAATCGTGGCAAGTGGAAGGAAGTGGTCTCTGACGACCCCTACGGGAAAAAGGCGTGACTATTTGTTTGTAAGTATGTGTAGTAAGGATAGCGTTTCGCCCTTTACATCAACACTACTGTCATAATAATAATTTTATCATTTTTTTTATTATTATTGAATTATTTTCTACGTATATATCGTTCACCTGTTTCACTGCGATAGATTAAGTTGTTTTTAAGTTATTTGGATTTAAAGGTAAATTTTTAATAGGATTAATAAATTTTATGATAAAATTAGTAAAATTATTAACGAAACTTACAAATAACATAAATTTATTGGAGAACCTTACCTTTATTATTATTTTCATTTATTCTATTGCAATATGACAGGAAGACGATAGGCATTTACCTAGGAAATAATAAAGAATCAGAAAACATGCCAAAATGATGATTACAACAGTAGCTTAGAATGTAAGGGGGGAAATAAAAGTCGCTTTTCCCACCGCACGTCTCTGGTAATAGCAGAAAACTATATTTAACCACCATTTAAAATATTTTAACATACGTAAACTGTTTGCAAAGTATGACCAAAAGTGTTAAAAGCTTAAAAAACAATGGGCTAAAATATTTTATATAATTATTAAATTAATTGTTAATATCTAGGTAAGGAGAAATATTTCTATTTAAGTGTATTAAGTTAAATATTCAATTTTGTGCGAAAATTTATCCAGTTAACAATTTCTTAAACCCAAATATGAGCAATTAAACTCATTGGGAAGACATGCTTCGGACTTCCAAGCTGAAATACATACTATAAACGCTTGTGCTGTTGAAAATCTAAAACAAGAATACAAAAATTGTCCGGGAATGTGCCGGAAACCCACGAACCTTGGCTAACCATAACAAAGTGCTCTCGCTAAGTAGGGAAAAACTCAACAGTTGTAGGGCTTTGTATCGGACACTGGTTTCTGCACAATATAGGCGTGTATGATACAGAACCGTTATGAAGATTATGTAACGAGGAGGAGGAAGCAGTCACTCATATAATCTTCGAATGCGAAGCCATCGCCCAGTGAAGGCACAAGGGAGTGATCCACCTGAGGCAATACAGTACATGAGGTTCTACTCCTTAACAGGAGAAATGGGACTAAACTAAGGAGATGGAAAGGTACAAAAAGTAGATATTGCTTCAGTGCCTAGGAAAAAATTAGACCTCTTCCACAACTCCCATTCATTCATCATCATCATGGTTTATTACTAATTTATTAACACATTGGCGCATTTATTACACTTTACTGAAACGATACCAGCAGCAGAGTTTCCGCTAATCAGTGAGCCATTCTTTTGGTTAGTTCAGCTTTGATTCGGACAAACTTATTAGTATATGAGTATATAGTCATACTAGTACGGGTAATCGTAAACAATTGTGATTAATTCGACATTTTATTTAAAAGTAATTTAGTGCTGTAAAACATTTTTGAAATGTTTTATTTTTAAAAATATATCCGATATCGTAAAAAAAGTAAGTAGCGCCAAATTAACGTTTCCGTACCTTTTGTGCCAAAATGTCTTTGTGTACTGAAGTATAAAGGAAGAACTGGAAGATTCTTTTGTTAAAAAATCACATGTGATTAATGTTAACAAAGCCGAAGGAGTCAAATAGGCATGAAAATTATCACCTGAGAATAATAAAGGAAATGTGTAGATTCTCTACCTGTCGTTATATTAGAGAATATTTTTTCGAGGAATTTTTGTGAATGCCTTTTAGTTTCGGAAGAGCCAAAACCATTATGTAGGACCAGTGGAAAAAATTAATGGATGAGTACCTATTTAAAGCCAAACCCGCAAAACGGTTTTTCAATCGAGGACTACTTTTGTCGATGAGAAGGACTCTTCATTCACAGTGGCGCACTAAAACATTGACATGACTTTATAAAAACGAATAAATATCGACGGCATTAATTTGGGCGATTTGCTGCTTCGTTATATTCTACCTATCCAAAAAACTAATAAAGCTCAGGAACCAGAAAAAAATAAATAGTTTTAGTGAAAAATTAAAAGGGAATCAGAAATTTTCCAAAATACAATCAAACCTGCTACTGTACATAAAAAGATGTCTAAAATGTTGCTTGAATCCTTTTAAAAATAGAAATTAAAATTACAATACTTATTCAATCATCTTCTTCCAGGTGCCATGACCGTTTAACGATCGTTGGCGATCATTCTGGCTATCATGTTTTCAATCATTATTTTGTTGGTAGCCGCTCGGAAAAGTTGTATAGTGGAGAGACCAAACCACTGTCTAAGATTTTTGAGCCAGGAAGTTCTTCGTCTGCCGGGGCGTCTCTTACTATTAATCTTACCCTGTACTATAAGATGTAGAATGTCATACTTTTCTGAGTGTCTCATGATATGTCTAAAATATTCAAGTATTCGTTGTTTTACAATATTGACCACTTCTGTATCTTTATGCATTCTTCTAAGCACCTCCTCGTTTGTGATCTTTTCCACCCAACTTACTCTTAGCATTCTCTTGTACAACCACATCTCAAAAGCTTCTAGACGTTTGAACGTGGCTTCTGTTAGTGTCCAGCTCTCGACTCCATACAAAAGAACTCAAAAGACATATGTTCTAATCATCCTCATTCGCAGGGCAATCGATAGATGACTGGTAAAAAGTTTTTTCATGCAATATATGTTGCCCGGGCACACTCAATACGTATTTTGATTTCAACTGATGGATCCCACTCCTCGTTTATCCTGCAACAAAGGTAGCTCGCACTTGAGACTCTGTTTAATTGTGTTCCGTTGACGTAGACACTAGCAACTTGATTATGAATTCCTTTGCTTATTAGCATATATTTGGCTTTTGCCGTGTTTATTATTCAATCATAGTTTTCCGTAATACGTCACTGCTTAGATGAGTTACTAAGGCTACTAAGGCAAGTAATTAAATCTAAACTTGTCTGGGATTGCTCAGAAACCCTACAAGACTTGGGCAGTCAAAACTGACCGTGTTTAGCATGGGTACCGGGCCACACATGGACAAGAAAGAGGCTGATTCATTAGCTTGAGAAGGAGCAGTATGTGCCCCAATTGGTCCAGAATTTTTTGCGGTGTAGCATAGGCACTGCAAAAAATGTTTAACAGTAATTGGATAAGAGGGAAAAACTAATTTTAGACTTAACAATAATATGAACAACATCAAACTGGTAGACATAACCATATGCAAGTTCTGACAAGAAGATGAGGAAATCTGTGCTACTGCGAAGGTCTAACAGGACTAAGGTTTTCGATGATAGGAGAGAAAGAACCCTCTCAATCTAAGGTCCCTTCAATGGAATCTAGTAATAAGGACAGAGAACTCTAACACAACACGAGAGCACACACAATAGATCTGCAAATATTGCAGAAGAGAGGCATCTAGCCTTAAGCCTCTAAAAAATCTAATTTCTTATCACAGTTTTTTTAAGAAGAGAACTTTATTTCAAATATGGAAGCGTAATATAAGAATAAAAAAATTAAATTTCAACAAAATAAAAATTAATGGAAAAAAACTACATCGTTCACATTCTATGTAGACTACAATTATTCTAAATCTTAATTCTAGCAAAGACCTATAACTAGTATTATACTTTAAGTAATAGATAAGTTTTAATGAATGAATGAATACATGGATAAATTTTATATAAATTGGCATTTTATAAAAATTATCCAAACCCTTGAAAAACAATGAGTTCATACTACTTCGTGCGTTTGTCCTTGAGGTGTAGAAATTAGTATTCGATCTGGTAGTGTGATGATGTACTTTATTATTGGTGATTAAAATACCTATGTTGGTTGCAATTTAATATCATAGTTAGAAAGAAGGCCACCAGACAGAATCCCAAAGAAAATATTACAGTGGAACCCCAGAGGAAGAAGAAGAAGAGGAAGACCACGAAAGAGCTGGAGAGAAGGCATACAAAAAGAGATGGAAGAGAGAGATCTGAGAGAGGACATGTGGACGAATAGAGAGGAATGGAGATTAGGAATCGCAAGACGCCGACGCACGTTTTAACGCGATATATATATATATATATATATATATATATATATATATATATATATATATATATATATATATATATATATATATATATATAGTTAGAAAGAAACCGTAAGCCTCTTTAATCTGCAAAGCATATCTTGTATAGGTGTCATTCTATTGCAGCGTAGTATTATTCGCATTCCAAGATTTTGTAGTTTTTGTGATTTGTTCTGGTTAGGTTAGGTATCATCGCCCCTCCACTTCGATCCTTAATAGGTCTATTATGGGTCACCCCTAGATGTTACAATTCACCGTACAATCTAGTTCTTCCCACGAAGTTCATGGTTGTAAGAGGTGAGATTTTTTTGAAATCGGTACGTTCTAAGTTAGTAAAACCAAATATGTTGAACCTTATTCTTTATAAGCAAGGGCATGAACATAGTATGTGTTTCAGCAGTTAATGAATCAAGAACTACAGACACTCTATGGAAACGAGAATATAGTGCGCCATATCAAGGCCAATCGCATAAGATTGGCAGGACATGTCCTAAAATCATACGATGAAAGACTCCTCAATGCTGCCTTTTGGAAAAGGCCCGAAGGTAGGAGGTCGGTTGGCCGTCCAAGAAAAAGGTGGAAAGACGCAGTAACAAGTGACCTACACAAACTGGAATTACAACAACGCAAGACCAACAAGAGTGGAGAAGAATAGTAAACGCGGCCAAGACTCACCAAGAGTTGTAGAGCAATTGAAGAAGAAGAAGAAGAAGCAGTTTCGTCTTCCACGCAGCAAAACTGACAGTCCGTTTGTTGGTTCAGACCTATCTATCCGAGGTGGTATCTTAGACGACGGTGTCCCGTAAGCAGTCCCGTGAGAATTCGCAGGTCGTTCCTACTCCATTCCAGGATCTGCTTGGTTGTGTTTCTCGAGGTTTTAGGATTTGTTCTGGTTAATAAGATATAAGATACTACCAAAGAAATTATAATGCGGTTTTATTATGCAATTATAGCACATTATCCTAGCATGTACTGATAATAAAGATGACACTCTAGAAAAAAAATCCAGTTTCTTTAATCATTTGCTTCTTATGTAGTCAGAGTGGTCATTTAGAGAGATTGTGTTATCTACAATAAACCCTAGATACTTTACAATCTTCATCATGTAAAAATGTATTAAAAATGCTACAGCACATTTTTAAAACATAAAGACAGCAGCACCTAAAAAACTAAAAATACTCAGTATAATGTTTAGTCTACTGCAGATTTTTTATTGCATTTATATATTGGTCAGAAAAATTGTTTGAATAATTTGGTTCCGTGGGAAAGATTTTATCTATTAAAAAAATTTCAAATATTTTTATGCAATTATTCATAAAACGAACTTTGTAAATATTATACATATCTTATTTTTGGGGAATAAAAAATGTATAATCGTGCGTGGCTTGCATCAAGGCAAAAATAATGTAGTAATTCTACACCACTGTTTACAGGTAAAGTTTTTGAATTGCTAGCGGAAGAAGGCACTTTTCTAACAAAATTGAACCATAAATTATTTCCGAAGAGGTTAGTTACCCTGTTATTTTCAAAAAATAGTTCAGCTTGACATATCGTTCATAATGGGTACTTACCTACCAGCAAAAGAAAGCTTAGCGTCAAATTTTGTGATCGATTGTGAACCGATAAAATTATTAATTAAATTCAAAAATTATTACATTTTTCTATTGGAATTGCATTTCAAACATTTATTATTTGTTTTTCAGCTTGACCTCGTATTTCAAAAGCTAGGTTAGTATAATTCCGAATAAATTATACTGCTGTAAAGAAAAACAAATGATTCTAACATGCGCGGGATTTTTTTTTAACTAATATCATTAAAAAAACATATACAATGCCATTTAAAAATTTTGGGGTAATTCCTACCCTCGCTTGGGGTTGAAAGTAGTGGAGGTAAAAATACCGGAAAAGAGTGTCCCCCTTTAATCAAAAATCGACGGGTCTGAGCGTTTTTCTAAAAAGTTGACGAGGTTCCTGCAAATGGCTTTGTTTCGTTTTCGGTTGGCCACCCTGTAGAAACATTTATAAAAAATTCAATTTAATTTAATTAAATTAATTGTATCATATGTTTTAAAAATTAAAATCCTTCCGGAAGAAAATAGAGAAGGTCCTTACAGTTACTGCACGTACGTAATAACTGTTTACTGATACACTAACCTCCCGTAATTTCTACGTAAATACCACCTTGTAACATTCGATACGCTTAAATGATTTTTTTTCTTCGTTGAAGATACAACATATCTACAACAGGAAGAGAAGAAAATAACGCTGAAATATACACAGAACATGCAACACCTGTTCTGCTTTACTAACAGTTAGTAAATCACAGTACCGCTATACCCTAGTTCCTCTAGACGGGTTAATTAAAAGGTTATTATAACACTGCATGCCAGGTATAGTTTACTTATCCAAGATGCAAATATGCTTTACTAAATTTTTTATATTTCCAGCGACGATTTCTAAATAACGATAACGTTAACTTTTGTATATAATGTGGCAGTTTAATAATTTACGAAGTTATTTATTATAAATTATTTAAATTTAATTTTTTTTTTATTTTTTTTTATGAAAATAGTCGCAAAAAGGGTAGACCTATCGTGTGGGCCGCGGACGGCCCGCACTGCGACTATTAGAAGGGGAAGGGATTATAGAAAGGAGATGATTGTGGACACGCTTTTTAAAAAGTTGCAGGTCATAGTTCTCTGGAAAAACTGATTTTGGAAGCTTATTCCATTCCGTAGCAGCCCTGTAAAAGAAAGATTCTTGATGAAGATTGGTCCTTGTAGTGTCAATCTTGAGAGTAAATGGGTGAGACTGATCAGCGTGCCGAGTTCTTTGGCCGAATGTGGCCAATGGTGGTACAAGAGTTTTTATTTCTCTGGAGCATCTGTAGAGCAATGACTGGTTTGCAACTCTTCTTCTATGTTCTAGAGGGTGAAGGGTATCTGTGAGAGTTGAGCTGTTTATCAAGCGAATGGCTCTTTTCTGAATGGAATCTAGAAGAAGAAGAGAATGCCTTGGTGCTGAACCCCAAATGTGCGAGCAATACTCCAGTAGAGGTCGGATTTGAGCCTTGTACGTCGTCAACAGTTGATCAGGAGTAAAAAACTTTCTGGCTTTCCACAGAAAACCTAGCCTCTGGCTTGCCGACTTTGCTATGTTAGCAACATGGTCATGCCAAGACATATTATTGGACACCGTGAATCCCAAAATCGAGATGGAGTGACTTGGTTCAAGGGTATTTCCGGACATTGTGATGGGATGATTTGAGGAATTCACTTTCTTGGAAAACGTGGCACTTTGTGTTTTTTGGGCGTTGAACTGAACAAGATTGTTGGTTCCCCACTCGACGATTGCTTTAAGATCTCTATTGATGGAATCAACCTGTTCCTGCCCGAGTCTATTTGTATCATTCACCGAAAGTGATCGATAGGATGTGAAAGTGGAGAGTATGTCTCTTCTACCTCATTATTGTTGATTCCATTTATTACTTATTGAATCACTGCACTTAGCAGGACAAACATAATTATTATTTGTAGGTTTTTGGATGCGATCATGTTATTCTGACTTAAGATCCTGCGTCAGGAGCCTGGAATTGGGACTTGTGGAAGGTCTACGTTCCTAGTTAAAAGGTATCGAAGTTTAGAATAGATATTTATGTAATAAACGGCTCTACCGATTTGGATAATATTTTTGTTGTGTTCGTTATAGTCAGGACAAGGTTTGAATGAAAGAAAATGTTTTAAAAATCCACCGGAAAAGTCGAAAATTTGGAAGGTATTTATGTATGACTAGCTTTTTCCCGCGACTTCGTCCGTGTAGAAGTCGAAAATTGTTGTAATAGGATTTTTAATTGGCTTTTTATGTTCTTAATTTTGTTGTAACATATAAATTATTATGTTAAAATGTACTTATAAAATACAACAATCTTTATTATAGTGTAGGGATTTAAATGTTAAATAAACATGAAAATAAAATAAATTTTTTTTATATTTTAGCTTGTCCTTTAAACTGGTGAAAGTGACACAGGGGTATTATCTTTTTACAACGAAATCAAAATACTACACCTACCGCAGTATTTCTTTGTAAACAATATTTTTTGTTTTTCCTTCAGGTGCTAGAATCACCAGGCTACTTTGTAATCTTACTCTGGAACATGCAACACACAACTGGCTGTAGGAGAAGCAGCTTTCTTTCAAGTCTACTCCCGCTACCTTAAGACTTGGGCTTTGTTTATGGTTATGACAAAGCGGACTTTGATGGGAAACTGCACTCTCTTGAATTCGAAGGGTAATTTGATGGTGGTAGGGGAATCCTTGCAATCTGGTGCCATTGCATAATTTTGGAGGATTTATATTGCGCAGCAACATAAATCAATTTTAATATTTAAGTTGGGAGACCGGGAGGCTTCAGTGTATTCAGAAACTCTACCGGATAATTAATGGTATCATTGGTGTTTATCACTAAGTCGACGAATTTATATTAATATTTGAGTGATCCATTTGAATGATCTTAAAAGTATTTCATTTTTGACAGAGGCTTGTTCGTTTTTTTGTTCTTAGGATGGCACGCTCGCATAATCATTCTGCAGGTTTATCGTGAATATTATACATGTTTTGGTAAATTTTAGGTATAAGCTCTTCTACAGTGGAAACAATTGTACCTAACTCTGTAATATCTTGTAAAGATTTATTTAGGGCTTTGAAACCCCCTTTATGAGCCATAGTACTCTAATCCTAAACAATTAATTTCGTTTTGCGGAGTACTTGTGCCATATTACTTTTTTTGGGTATATTGCTGAGTGGGGTTTCGGTTTGTATCAAATCGAGAGGAAGTGTGCAGTCAAGGTAGAGGTAAGTTTTTTATCCAAATATCCAAGAACAAATGAAATTGAAATTGAAATTTTAAAGAGTATTACATTGTACCAAGTTTTTATGTGAGTTCAACGTTTTTTGAATAAAATCGGATTGAGTTTACAAACATGTAAAATGTTATTTAAATCAAAAGCACCAAGGAGTATTTATATCAACTTTGATGCAAATCACTCCCAAAATAACTTTCTACCCCTTTTTAACCCCGTTAGGCGATGATTTTCAATAAAATACGAAGCACGTCTTCTTCCATCAATTCTGTTAAAGAATGTTTATGCAAAATTTAAAGTAGATTGGACCATGGAATCACGTTGTCCCACATAAAATTTGCCCCCATTTTTTATCCCCTTAGGTGCAGAATTTCGGAAAATCCTTTCTTATCGGATGCCTACGTTATACGAATAACACACCGTCCAAGTTTCAGGTCTCTACGATCAGTGGTTAGGCTGTGCGTTGATCCGTCAGTCATTCAGGACAAAGCATTCTATATGTACAGATAATCTTAATAAACAAATGTGACGTTCAGTTTCCGCATTAAATATGGATATTTTGCTAAACAGAACTGAAAGCGATAGTTCAGTTTATTGAAGATTTTGTTGTTAAGAAGGATGCTAAAAGAAACAAAAATGGACTTTTGATGAAGTGCAGCCGGGTGGGTAGAGAATAAAGAGGATAACAAATAGAATAAGAAAAATTGTAAATACACAATAATAAATGACATAAAAGACAAACTAATATAGTTCAAACAGAGAATAACAAATCAACTAGAAGCGACAGCTTTGTCGGTACGTTTCATTTTTGTGGGGTTGATTTTTGATGACTTTAGTACACCCTAAATACATTAGACAGTGTGACAAAAAATATGAGCATTCTGGTCGGAATGTAACGTACTAATTAATACACTGCTGGAACTATCAATACTTTAATATTACAAGGTCAAATTTGTAATAAGGTATTCTGTTTTTTTTGTACGTACTGTTTAACGATGTATTAGGAGATTAAGATGGAATAATGGTAAATGGAGAATATATCAATAACTTCAGATATGCCGACGGCACCGTCTTGCTGTCAACCAGTGCAGAAAAGCTTCAACGAGTAGTGGATAGAGTATCGAATACTTGTAGGAATTACAACATGCGCCTAAATACTTCTAAGACGAAGGTTATGATTATCAGTAAAGCACAACAATCTATAAATCATCAATTCCGAGTTGACGTAGCATTATTACAGAGAGTTACAACATTTAACTACCTGGAAACAAATTTAAATGATCAATGGGATCACTCTAAGGAAATCAATATACGGATTGAGAAGGCTAGGACCAATTTCAACCGTATGAGAAGTGTGATCTGTAATAAAAAGCTAAATCTAAAAACTCGAATTCGAACTCTCATATGTTACGTGTTCACGGTTCTGCTATATGGAGTTGAAGCTTGGACCTTGACTGACGATGCTTCCAGACGTCTTGAAGCTTTTGAACTTTGGTGCTATCGCCGAATGTTAAAAATCTCTTAGATTTATCATTGAACCAATGAAAAAGTGCTGCAACAGATACAAAAGGAAAAAGAAATTCTTAAAACAGTCAAGGAAAGGAAAACGAGGTCCCAGGAGAAGAACATACGCCAATGGACCGGGAAAACATCTGCTGAATTATTTAGAGCAGCAGTAAATAGAAGCAGTAAGAAGAAGATTGTTTGTATCAAAGTGGCAAATCAAATGCGCCTTCAAAACATGCTTTTGTCGCTTTTCGTTGGTTTGTTTTTCTCTGGTTCGAGTATGTAAAAAAATACCACACTCTACAAATACCAAAACAGTAGTAAACCAGGTGGTTAGAGAAGACTAAAAAGGAGCTGTGAAGGCAGCGCGGCGCGGCGCGGCGTAGTTGAAGAAATGGGAGACAGAGAATTTGCGGAGGATGGCTAGAATAATAGAGATTAGTTGATGATAGCTGAAATTGGAAGAACCCTGGCAAGACAACGTGTGACGGTTTCTGCTAGTATTTTATTTAAAGCAATCTCTTTATGCTTAACTCCATTAAATAAAATTAAGGAGACCGAGTTTTTTTTTAAATATCCAAAGAAATACCCCAAATGATGCATTAAGCAGTATCGAATGTGTTTTTTGTCACCTGTGAAATTTTACGTATGGCGATGCAAAGTAATAGTAACATACTAAAAAATGTTAACACTGCGCTGCTAACTGGTTTAATTGGTCTATTTGCAGTTATTACGTTACTAGATCACCGAATACGTCACGGAGTGGTTCAACAAAACTTAAAACATACGTTATAATTTCCTTCCGGCTTCGCATTTTGTAACTAAAATAAGTTAGTTTTGTGTATCTAGAACAATTTGTGTTAATTGCTACCTTTCACTCGAGCGTTGGTCTACTTGTTTTTTGGTGTGAGAGTGGCTTATTTTATGAATAAATTAAAAAGAGCGTCGTCGGTCACATTATTATCTAGTATAATCAATTAATATTTCTTTATTAAACTCAAGTGATAATTTTCATGATAATTTGACTCATTTGGCTTTGTTAACATTAATCACTAGCGTGATTTTTGAAGGTGTTAACAGTTTCTTAAGGTGACGAAAATGATTACCCACGTATTTATTTTATGATATTCGGTGACAAAAAGATGCCTTAGAAGAAATATTAGATGAATGCTTACATTTACTACAGCTACGCAGAAACGCTTCTCTTGGTTTGATGGCTTGACCCCAAACATATTAAACAGATGTGTTAATAAACTCGCAAAACCCTTGTCTTTAATTATGCAAGTTTCTTTCGTCCAAGGCCGTTCAACCTTAACTAATCTGTTATATTGTGTCAATGACTGGACATCATCGCTTAATAAACAACAGCCCGTCGATGTTGTATACTTAGATTTCTCCAAAGCTTTTGATCGGGTTCCTAAATGAAGACTTCTACATAAGCTTCATTACTTTGGGATACGAAGGCACCTGCATCTGTGGATTGATAACTTCTTATCGGATAGTCGTTTTAAAGTTAGAGTAAGGGAAGCATCAGAAGAACAATTAGTGGAAAGTGGGGCGCCTCAGGGTTCTGTTTTAGAACCTTTGCTATTCATAGCATATACCAGCGATCTTTCCTTATACGTTTCAAGCAAAATATTTTTCATAGAAATGATATATATTTTTTAAATTCCAATTGAATAAATATACCTACCCATTTAACTAGTTTTTTTTGTTTTAATTTATAATCTGCCAAATAAATAAAGGTAGGTATACACCAACCAAATTCGTTGACGAAGTTTCCGAAATTGTTTGTTTAATTCATTTATGACATTACAAAAATAGATAATATTTCTTTTGAGTCTAGACAGTTTTTACAAACTCAGAGTTTCTGTTTTCCACATCGATGACACTATAGAATGTTCACTGACCATTCCAATGTCATCTTCTAGCATTTCCGCTAATGATTTGTTCTGGCAACGCCGCCCTTTTTAAATCCCATCAAAAGCGCCCTGCAGGCATAAAAATCCGAAAAAAATGGTCGGATTGATATTGAACCCAAATAGAGGGCTAGTGTCATTAGGGGCCCGACCGTATAATCCTTCAGGACGATTTATTATGTGAATATGAACATGTGCGTTTTATAGCTATGTATACAAAAATGTTTCAGTTACCTCTACCGCGCATTTAGTAGCAGGTTTTCTCTTAACACTAATTATAGCTGACACCAAAAGATAAGGCTACCTAATCCAGTAGTAGCGTGGTGAACTACTAGATTTTTATTTTTTTAGTTTAAACGTTAGAACTAACTGCTTTATATGTCTGTATAGGTATTAAATTAGTTTTTGTCGTTTAAAAAAATCTCGGAAGGAATATGCGAATATGCTCTATGTTCGACAATGAGCTCATTGGTGAATTCGTTTGAATGCATTGAGTTTCACTGGTTTTAGTTTTCGATTATTTAACTGACAGTATTGGGATGATTTGTATTAATTTGTTAGGACAAAAAATAACATAATAACACATTATTAAGGAATTTACAGGTACCTTATTATCCTGTCCGTTAGTCTGACTAGTTTATTTGTTTAACAATTGAAGATATAAGTGGATAAAGGTGTTGTGTCACATTTTTTCCAAAATTCACTTTTTTTTAACTTTTTGAACTTCCCTCGTTATAGATTTATCTTTCATTAAACCCTAAATACAATTTTTTGCATATTTATTTTATGGATAAAGGTGTTAAGTCACACGAACATGTAGCATGTTGTAGTAGATAAAGGTGTCATGTTACAATTTTGTTACATAAACATCTTTATCAACTAAGTACTTCAAAAGTCTTTTTGACGGTTAAGTGTCATGTCTCGCATTTGATGTAATGTTTTTATCGCATGGAACCAGGACTAAAGACTCAGCAAATAGGGGAAGTAATGAAATTGGTAGTTGTTTGCTACGATTTTGTAAGATGCTTAAAGAGGAACATCCTGAAATTAAACACTTAATAATCTTGTTTAGAAGAATTGAAAAAGTACTGAGAAAACATCAAACAATTTTAATTCCGTACCAGTATCGAGAAAAGAACAGTTTATGCTTCAATATGAAAAAAAAATTTTTAACTTAAAAGAGCTTCCGGCTAAACTTCGTTTGCATAAAAAATTAAACAATACTCTTAACTTGCACAAAAAAGGGACAAAAGATGTCCTCTCTGATGAAATAGAGTTAAGTAAATTACCAAAATGTGAGGGTCTAACTATTGAAAAAATGAATAACTTAAGAGAGCAGCTGAAGTTCATTGACAAAAATTATCTATGGTTTTATGAAGTAATTCTAAATGAAAATATTGAAAATTGGAAGAAGTAAAGAAAAACCTATTAGTTTTTTTTTCTAACGTAATGTTTCCAATGTTTGTTAACTATATTTTAGATTTTATACCTTATTTTGTAATTGTATTGTAATTTTAATAAACCTGTCTGTACATTTAATTTTTTTTTAATTGTTTCCAAGATTTAAGACCGAAGTATTGTACTGCCTTGAAGCCGAAATACGTTCAATAATTAGTTCGTTTTATTTTACTAACTTAAAATAATACGATTGGGTTTGTTTGGGGTAAATTCTTTTTAGTGGTTTTAAATCTAAAATCACTTGGCGCCCTAACGTGGTTAGTAATAATAGAATTTTTTTTTGTTAGTTTGATATCCGTTAACTGACCCATACAATCCCTCAAATTTAATCCAATCGTGAAATCAAGTAGTCACGGAACCCTGAGTATAGTATTTTGATGTTTTTTCTTTAAGTCAATTAGTTAATAAATAATTTGAATATTTAAATTAAAATCTGGATCTAGCGGTCCAGGAGGAATACCACCGGAATTAATTAAATACGGAACTGAGAAGTTGGGGCGAATGATACACGCAATGTTCCTCCGAGCACTAAATGGAGAAGAACTACCAGATGAATGGACGGAAGCCTACATAACGTCTATCCATAAAAAAGGAGAGAAAAAAAGTGCGAAAACTACAGGGGAATCAGCGTAATAGCTTTGATGGGCCGACTATTTGGAAAAGTCGTCAAACAAAAATTAGAAGAACAGATACAAGGAAAAGTTGATGAAGATCAGGCAGGATTTACGGCTGGAAGATCATGTATGGACCATATATATACAATTCAACAACTCATAGAGAAAAAAATGGCCAAGAACAGAGAGGTACATTTTGCATTTGTGGATATCCGAAAGGCCTATGATTCTGTCCCTCGGTCTAAAATCTGGGAAGCCATGTTAGAAATGGGTATAATGCAGAGAATTATCAGAACAGTCCAAAATATGTACAAAAAAAATACCGTAAGGATTAAAGAGGGAAATAAACTATCAAATGCCTTCAAAACAACTAAGGGTCTCCTCCAAGGCTGCTCAACATCACCCACACTATTCAAAATATTTCTACAACAGACACTAAGACCATGGAAGAAAAAATGTGCAGGAATGGGAATACCAATTAGGAATGATCATATGTATACTCTAAGCTTTGCCGATGATCAAGTAATCATAGCTCAAGATGAGGAGGATTTAGGTTTTATGATGCGGAAACTAGAGGAGGAATATGGGAAAAATGGAGTGGAAATCAACCTCGAAAAGACCCAATATATGTCAACGGCACAAGACAGGATATATCACCTAGAAATAGATGATAACCGACAGATCTCAGGAACAGACAAATTTAAGTACCTAGGGTTTATAATATCAAAAAGTGGAACAACAGAGGAAGAAATAAAAAATAGACTAGGTCAAACTAGCGCATGTATTAATCAATTAAACCCAATATTATGGGACCGCCACATAACCAAGACTAATAAAACGAGAATATTCAATTCAATAGTTCGCAGTATAATGACTTATGGAGCTGAAATGTGGGTGATCAACAAAAAAAACAAAGGGAAGATTGTAGCCACAGAAATGGACTTTTGGAGAAGGAGTTGTGGAGTGAACAGATTAGATCGAATAAGAAATGAGGAGATCAGGAGAAGAATGGAGGTAAAAAAAGACATACTAGAACACATAGAGGAAAAGAAACTAACGTGGTTAGAAGAACTCCGGAGGATCGCTGGATACACCGGGTAACTGAGTGGAGTCCATTAGGCAGACGAAAGAGAGGTCGACCAAGGCGATCATGGAGAGACGAAGTGGATGAGGCGATGGAATTAAGAAACCTGCAGGACGGAGACTGGCAGGACAAGGACAACTGGAGACAAGGGCTGAAAGCAGGAAGGCAGCGACAACTGTAGATATCCTGGATTATATGTATATATATATATAAATTAAAATTGTAAAAAACATTAAATTTTATTTGTTTAACGACCCGAATTAGTATTAATTATCAGCATTTGATTTTTATTCATTTCAAACAATTATTTAAAAATATTTAAATATTCTTTTTCAGTATTTAACATAATACATATAGTCACGCCTTTTTCCCATAGGGGTAGGCAGAGACCACTTCCTTCCACTTGCTACGGTTCTTACACACATCTTTTGCTTCCTCTACGTTTATCAGTGCTCTCATACCATCTAAGCATGTCTAAACCATCTAAGCATTCCTTTGTCTATCTTTGTAACCACATCTTCTTTTACACTATAGCGTTCTCTTATCTCACTATTCTTTACTTTATCCAACCGAGTTACTTCGGCTATACTTCTCAGACTACTCATTTCCGCAGCATTAATCCTATTTTCATGCTTCTTCTGCCAAACCCAACATTCACTACTATACATAAGTGTACGAACCAACACACCTCTATGTACAGCCAGAAGTGCCTTTTTGACATTTTCTGGCTATTCATAAAGCTATACAGTGCCCCATTCATTAGTTTTCCTGCCAACACCCTTCGCTCAATGTCACTGTCATACTTTCCATCTCTCGTAAACTTTGAACCCAAGTACACAAATTCATTTACTTGTTCCACTCTTTCTCCCTCATTTGAAACTTCACAGTTTGTCATGCTTTCTTCTCTTTCAAAAACCATTACTTTCGTTTTGCTTACATTTATTTTCATCCCTTTGATTTTCAGGGCATCATGCATAACATTAACCATTGCCTGCAACTCCTCTTCAGATGACGCTAATATGACTTGATCATCGGCGTAAAGAAGAAGGCGATCAAATCATTTATTTTCAATCCATATGCACTCTCTTTCAAATATTTTAAACCATTGTCTATGCATAAGTTATACAGCTATGGCGAAGCCACACATCCCCGTCTCACACTTTTTTTTATGTTAAACCAGTCCGTGCAATCTCCGTTTATGTTAATACAAGCAATGGAATCCTCGTAAAGTGATTTTAGTGCTTTAGTGCTCAGTATTCAGTATTCAAACTCTTAGCTTTTGATTAAATCGGCATTTTATTAAGTTTGTTTTAAGTTACACAAAAGTAAATTTGTTGCACATTAGTAAACTTACGTAACACTTTTACGCCCAACATTTTGGGCATAAGTAAGTTTTTTTAGAGTTACACAAACTTTACATTCGTAACACATTGGCAGATAATTGGGACAATTTAGATTTAAAACGAATACACAAAAGAGTTTATTTTTATCGTTACAGTGGGTATTTACGGTAATTTTTTATTCGTATTATTTATTATTTAAGAAAGTTAAAATATCCCCTATCCTTTTTTGTATTAAACAACCTAAAAGCTAATGAATATTTGTAAATAAATAATGGTATCATATTGGCTAAGAGGCAGTAAGTACCAAATTCCATAGGCTCCGTTCACAAATGCCCTATCCGTTCAGGAAGTTCTTGGTGTCTTGAAGCTACACGGCGTAAGAGAGCATATAATAAGAATCTCTTTTGACCAAAATCACAGCACAATTTAAAAAGGAACTAAACGTTATATTTCCTATTTTTCAACATTGAATAGCTTTTTGGTATAGTTTTAATCTAACAAAATGAAACATAGATCTATCCAGAAAAATATCTACAAATTTATTGATAGTTTTTTTTAGAAATAATAATATTCTAATACAATATTAATCAAATTTACCGTAATAAACAAATAATATTAAATTAATGTAAACCAGTAACATTAAAGGGCAAAAAACTACTTTAAAAAATACAAGTACAATTCTAGAATTGATTACGAAACAATACCCCAAAATGTTTCCATTCGACGTACAATTTGTACGAAAGCTATAGTTAATCCTCATATTCATGAAATAACTACCCCTCAGGAGAATTATTTTTCCGCAACATTATTTTCTACCCCATAAAAAGGCAAAACGGAAAAATACATGTCACCCACACACACACTCATCACACACACATACACACACACATGTATACTTGTACATCCCAGAAATTTATTCCCTAGCCGGTGACAAGTCGAAAAGGTGGGGGGGGAGGGGTGAAGACCCACTAAACAGGCAATCAACCCTGAAAAGTATGGCATTGTGTCTATTGTGGATCGGATTTAGAGAGGGTAAGGGAACCGTGTTTCTCCTCTGTTAAGGGTGAAAACAAGACCGAAGGACATGAACGGTTAATGCCAATTTTTTAGAAGGTAAAAATTGTAACGAACCATATTCAACAAAACTTCTTTAAAATTAACAGTAAAAGGTTTATTAATTTAATAACAAAATTTTAAATTATTACTTAAAGGATGTAAATAATTTATTCTAAATTACGCAAACGTTTTAGTTACTTTGTAATTTTGATCAGTTTTCTTAGTGTAATTGTGGATTTAACAACTGTCATTGAAAATCTGGTCGCCCTAATATCAAAGGTTCCGACGCTAAGTTTACATTACCACTTCGGAAGAATTTGTAAATGGTTCCTTAAATACTGTCACAAAATAATACAGTCCTTTGTTGTTGGGTTAAAAAATAAAAGCAAATGATTCTAGGTATAGACTATGAGTAACAGGAAGAAATTCCTTGTTCATTCTATGATTTTAAATTATTCAAGTAAGGAATAATATGCCAGCCTTTTAAGATGATGATGAATCTTAATAAAAGACATTTAATCAGGCTCGCGCCCAGCACTTTTGGCGCCCTTGTGCAAATTTAATATTCCGCCCCAAATTTGTATTACGTTCGTATGTGAGTACAGATACGGGTTAAGTTCGGTATTATTATCCACTATTGAAAAACAATTTTAAAAAGTGTTTTCATAAATTTATTTTCATTTTTATATTTTACAAGTACAAGCCATACAAACATTATAAATTTATAGATAACAGAAATATATTCTAACACTATTACAACTCAAACTTTTTGTGTTTTAGTTTTAAAAAAGTACTATGTGATACAATAGCACAAGAAATAAAAAAAAATTAAAACATTAAAAATATTCTAACAGTATTACAACTCAAAAATTTTGTATTTTAGTTTCGAATGTAATATATTATACAAAAGCACAAGAAATAAAAAAATATTTAAAACATTAAAAAATACTTGTTTATATATTATAGGACGAAACTGATCGACAAATAAAAACAAAACAATGTATTATTTTAATAATGCAATATGTCACTTTTTAAAGGTTAACATCCAGGTTTTAGGTATTGTTATCAATATTTTAGCTAAGTGAATTGAGCTTTTCGTGCTTTAATTTTTGCAAATTGTTTGAGTTTACACAATTCATGTTATCATGTTACGTATTCGATTGAATAAATGCTATTATTGCGTACTCTCATTTGGAAAATATATTATTTTTGAGAAATTCGGTTCCCCCTTCTCAAGAGTAAAAATAAAATAATAAACAAATAAAACACAAATGTAATAGCAATTCCTTACTGTTTTTTTTTATCATTATAAATTATGTTTTGACAATGTTGTTTGTTGCTTTATCTTTTTTTCACTTTTGAGTTTTGAGGATTTTCGGCGCCGTCGTGTTCCACACGACTTTGTCCTTATGTACGGCGTGGGCCTGCATTTAATGACAATAGCAACTGAACATAGCAAGCAGCTGATTAACGAACTATTCGGTTTATTGAATAGTTCTTGAAAAAATAAGACTTAGAAGATTATGGCCAGAAGATCGAGCTAGATTAAATTCCAGACATCCATCGCTGGATGGAACTCGCTTCAGTCACATCTCCTTATTCACGACCCACCCTACAATCTACAATGCACAAAAGATCTGATAGGTCGAAGTGCTTGAGAGGCAGCATGGCCTTCACGACCCCACATCTCCTTAACATTTACTAATTCATCATCGTCAACCCATACGCGTCCACTGCTAGACATAGGTCTCCCTCAGTCTTTTCCATCTGTCCCTATTCCGTGCGTCCTGCATCCAATTGCTACTAACACGTTTCAGATCGTCAGTTCATCTGGTAGGTGGGCGGCCTCTACTGCGGAACGCTTCTTGCCTTGGCCTCTACTCGACGATACGTCTTGTCCATCGGTTGGCAGATAATCTGGCCAGTTCCATTTTAATATAGCAATTCTTTCTATAGCGTCGATTGTCCCTGTTCTATGACGTATTTCTTCGTTTGGGATCCGGTCTTTAAGAGAGACGCCCAACATCCGGCGCTCCATAGCCCTCTGTGTTACTCGGATCTTGTCTACGACCTTTCTTGCAAGTGTCAATGTTTCCGCGCCATAAATAAGAACGGGCAGCACACATTGATTAAAGGTTTTTCTTTTGAGGACTACTAGCAAGTGCGACTTAAATATGTTATTTAATTTTCCAAAGGCTGAACAGGTTAATCCTATTCGACAGGGAAGCTTACATGTTTGATTATCCCTGCCTAGTCTAATTTCGTGTCCCAAATATTTATATGACACAGTCTGCTTAGTATCCTTTCCAGCGATAAAAACATTACGGTTTGGCACTAGGTTCGTCATTATTTGTGTCTTGGTCATGTTGATTCTCAGTCCGACCTCGAAGAAAGCGTGATAGAGTTTTTCCAACATTGCTATTGCATCATCCATACGATCGGCTATGAGAACGATGTCGTCTGCAAATCTTAAATGACCAAGCTTCTCTCCATTTATGTTGATACTATGTTCGTATAGGTCTGCCCTCTTACAAGTATGTTCCAAAAGTGTCGTAAATAACTTTGGAGAGATGGTGTCTCTTTGCCGTACTTCTCGCTGTATAGAGAATTTGTTTGTTTCTTGTTCGGATAATCTTACACTAGCCGTGGCGTTTTGGTAGATATGCTTAATTATTTACTAATTACTAATTATATCTACTAATTACTCCGTATATATTATGAGTATATTGTAATGTGCAGTAAATATCGTTTTCACTCACAATTTTTAACAACTAATTTAAATAAAATTATAAGGAGACCGAGTAATATACAAAAAAAAACCCAAAAGCATTTGCAGCATCAGATCTATATGCGCATCTACATATTGTAGACACCTGTGAAATTTTACGTTTTCTATTTGTGCCAGACGAGGGTGACTGCCCCTGTATATCCTTCAGACCCGCCGTTGAACCAAAAACTAAATCAACCCAAGCGAGGGGCAATACCGCCGAAACGCAGCAAGTGTGTTATTTTTCTTTCTACAGGTTGCACATCTGCCCGGAACGTCACCCCGGGGGGTTACCAACGCTGAGATTCAAAGTTGAGAGTTGCCAGTGGCGTGTGCGTCACTGTTCGTCTGCAGTAAAAATAATTCAAGGAAGTGTGTTTATTTCATACTGTCTTTACCCTGTACTGATTCGGAGCCGGTAAAATAGTATCTGATACTGGTGTTGCCTAGTAATTATTAGAGCAATAAGAGATACATATTCTTACCTTAAATATGATCATCATCCATCATACGTCCCCTTCAACTGCTGAACATATACCTTCCTTTATGCAATAGTTAAAATATCGAGTTAATTAGAATGATAAGCAAGAAAACATGAAAGTGTAGAATTAAAAATTATATATGAATCATTGTTAAATTTTATTACTTCCCGATTTTCTTTTTTTCGAGTTTATTTTCACGACGCCAACAGTATAGAGCCCCGTTAGCTATCTTAAGCGTCTACTTCATCGGCTTCTGAACCTCGAGGATATTTGGACGATAGAAAGACTGGTACAAATGTACTCGTGGCCTTTTTGACGCAATTCTTCCTAACTCAGGTTCTCTTGCATGACTAAGTGACTCAATATTATTTTTGGTTTCCTATTTTTTATACAATTGTTAGTTTTATCACATTTATTATCAGTAGTAATATCCCTTCGAATTCGATATGCGAAATGCTATGTCTAGTCAGTACTTCTGTACGAAGTGGAGTCATGAAGACTATGAAGGCAAATATTATCAATAAAGTAGAGGCTTTCGAAATGTGGACTTACCGACGCCTATTAAGAATACCTTGGACAGACAGGGTAACCAATGAAGAAATATTAAAAAGAGTCCATACAACCCGATAATTTTTAACAACTATTAAACGACGAAAAACGGCTTACCTTGGTCACATTTTAAGACACGACAGATACCAGTTGCTGCAACTTATTTTGGAAGGAAAAATAGACGGCAGAAGAGAAATTGGAAGAAATCAGATGTCATGGGCAAGAAATATTAGACAGTGGACCGGATTAAGAATGATAGAAGAACTTGTCAGCGCAGCCAGAGACAGGGATCAATTCCAACATGTGGTTGCCAACATCCATTGAGTGGATAGGCAGCTTGATTGATTGATTGAGTAATATCCATAGGACATTGATAATACCCGAGATAATTTTATGACAATCAAAAACTCGTTCCTTGCAACGAGCTTAAGAAATTTGTCATAAAATTATGAGGCATTTGTCAATGTCCGAGGGATATCCGGCGAAAAATTTTTTGACAAAAAAATTTATAACTCAACACAACGAAACATTTATTTATTTATTAAAAGTACAATTAGTGAAAGTACAATTATTAAAATTGAACTTAACATTAGATTCGTTGCTGTTCTCTACTATAGAAGATCTATTTCCACGCATAATATTTATGATCTTGTTGTGGTGTTCTTAATCGAGATTTGAATATGGTTTTATAGAATTTTGATTGCTAAGACCAGTCATTTTCAGCGATTGTTGTTCTTCTACACCACTTTTTGCCAATTCGCTAACAGCAGTTGATCTATCCGGATGATTTGTTATCTTGTTGTCTTTTACATTCAAGCCAATTGCCTCGGCAGCAGATTTAGTCCATCCATTTATTGTATTTTCTCCAACAGGTACATTATCGTACCATTTGTCAGTTTCATTTTTCCAGTGTCGATTTGGTTTTAAGAACAGTTTTGATATCAGTTTATGAAAGACGTACAGAGCAGCTTTGTCTTTCAATATTGGAAACCAATCATTTACTACTTTTACAGCTTTTAGAACCATCTTGGCACGTTTTACTAAACACCGGATTGTATTCAATGCAATTTGTTGAAGAGTCATCACTATTTTTCTTGATATGAAAAAATCCACAAATTCTACAGTATAGTCAAATTTACGAATAAGATCTTCAGAAGTATTTTATCCCATAGCTATATTATTTTGTTAACTCCAGACAAATTTAACAAAACTAAACTAGACTTACGTTTACATGGATCTGCTTGTAGTTTCTTCCTGATTGCGTCGCGGGCATCTCGGGCTGGTTTGAATACTTTATTGTTAAACGGGTCAATCATAATATTATAGTCATTATAGTACTTTTCTTGTGAAAGTTTGCACGAAACGTTCCACATTGTCTTCACCGTTACTTCTTTAAATTCGGTCCAGTTTTTCTTTCTCATATTGATCGCCCAATCTTTTAGTATCAACGCCAATTCTTCTAAGCTGTTATGTTCATTTAATTCATATTCTTGTTCGCAGCAAAATTCCATAAAT
This sequence comes from Agelastica alni, assembly GCA_950111635.1. Taxonomy (NCBI): domain Eukaryota; kingdom Metazoa; phylum Arthropoda; class Insecta; order Coleoptera; family Chrysomelidae; genus Agelastica; species Agelastica alni. The sequence continues at coordinate 53,084,051 of OX467709.1, forward strand.
ATTCCCCAAATATATTGTGACTGTAGGTTGTATTTATGGGAATTTTTTCTTTGATTAGCGCATTTATACTTTGAACATTCGCATTGCCAAAACGTGACATTTTTAAATTTATTTGGAATGAAGTTGTCAAACTCAATCGTGTCGTCATAGTGATTGATAATTGCACTGAATGCAATTTAGGTGCAGGTTTAGGTACGAGAAAAAAACGACGAAAATCAAGCAGTCAAAAAGAAGGAAAGTTTTTCGGAAGTTACTGGTAAATACTGATACATCACTCTATCCCGAAGAGACAATTAGTTCATCAGATCAAGAAGAAAGAATAAAAAAGAACTCCGGTTAAAAGCGAGGTGGGACTCAGATTTTTTTGTGTGTGTACTATTTCAGTGTGCCATTAACGTTTAATCATTTAATGTTATTGCATCTCTCATTAGAAAAATAAAGTCTATTTGTATCTCGCACAAACAGAGTGAGTAAAATATAACCGTTTTAAAAATTTGGTTAAATTTAAAACACTTCCGGAATATGGTTAAAATAATTTTGTTTAAATCATTGCGGTATTGATCTTAATTTATAATTTATATTTTCTCATACATGCATATTTTCGTATTATTATTTATTTACATTACCTTGCATAAAAAGATTATTTAATTAGAAATGGGACATTTACGACTTTTAAAATTACAATGGGTTTTACCGAATAAAAAAAAATTCATCTCGAGACGTCTCTTCTAACCGCAAATCATAAAAACGAGTTAATTATGAAAAAGAAAACCAGAATATTATAAAGTAAATAATGTGCACGGTTTGAATAAACATCTCAGTCGCTGTAACATGCACCAGCATGTGTGAAACCTTAGACTTCCTGACACCAGCTGCACTTTTTAACGTTTTGATGCCCTACCAGAGGTTTCACGAAAATATGTTTTGAGGTAAGGTTGGTAACTGTGACGGGATACGACGTAATAAATAATGCATTACGCATTACGGAAGATCGGGCAGTTCATGCACAGATGCATTTTTTGTCACAAGACAGATAACGGAAAAGTCAATTAAATACAACAGACTAGCATACATGTGTTTTATTGATTTGGGAAAAGCGTTCGATCGTGTGCAGTTAAGAGACATCATACACCTTCTTTACAACAGACAAATCCCACATAATCTCATCAAAACCATAGAAAATATTACAAAGCAAATCAGATTCAAGGAAAAATACATGGGACCATGACCGAACTAAAAGCTGTGGGCCAAAGTATTCGATAAGGGGATTTCCTGAGCCCTCTGCTCTTCAACATCATTATGGACGAAGTAATAAGCTAAGTACGTTTACTGAAAGGATACCGAAAGGATGAATGTGAAATTACTGTTCTTATCACTTAATCACATGGTAATATCGGCCCAGAAAACAAAATTCATGACATCAAAAACGCCATTAAGGTGCAAACCGGAAGTTGGATGCAGAGTTATCCAACAGGAAATGAAATGTAAGTATATCGGCGTAGAAATCTCAGGCTATGGTGATGTTGAGACAGAGGTGAGAGAACAGACAACGAAGACAACAAGAATAGCAGGATGCCTAAATGACACAATATGTCGAAATAAAAACATTAAAATAGAAACCAAATCAAGAATTTACAACGCAATAGTAAGACCAACAATGGCAGAAACTCGACCAGACACAACGAGAACTAAACAACTTCTAGAGACAACCGAAATGAGAGTAATTCGTAAAATAACTGGAAAGACGATCTTGGACAGAGAAAGAAGCGAGAATGTAAGAAAGACATGCAAGGTAGAAAACACTAGCACATCAGTAGAATGAACAACGAAAGAATAGTCAATACAGCAATATAATATATTAAGTTAATATAATATGTTTAAATAAATTAAATAAGTTTACTGCAAACTTTAATAATAATGCAATAAATTGTTTAAATTTTTATAAACCAAACCACATTTTGTGACAGCAATTTTTTAAATCAACCCAAGCCTGGAGCAATATAAAAATAATTACTCACACAATCGTGTTGATCCTACTATTGCAATTGCACGCTAGTTTAAAGGATAATTGAAAATTGACTTCTTGTTATTATCTAATTAACATCTTTTGCATTACGATCTTTTGTAAATTAAATTAACTTTTTAGGAACATGAGCAATCAATACTCGTACGGAACAGGATTTCGTCACAATAAGAAATTTCTCGACATTTCGTCAAAATTGCACTGAGCTTCTTCAGGAGAATAAAGAGAGTACAGTGACTCAACGTGTCAACCATTTGAGGAGCGAATTTTTTTTGCGTGATAGAAATAATTTTCAAAAAGTTCATTGACACAAGCAGAATCTTTATGGCGTTCAAACTGTCGTTATCATTTGGCGGTACAAACCCTGAACGTTGTTCCAATGAGGTTTCAGTGAAACTTGTCTGAAAAGAAATTTTCGATGGGTTTAATTCGTATTCAGTAACGAGTAAAAACGATAGAAGCCATACGATTATTTGTGTTCGTTTACTTACTGGGCTTTTCATGCAATAAATCAATTCAGTGAACGCTATCGTGTTTGGTTTATGTGATATTTAAACGGAAAGTCCGGTGTAACAAGTAATGCAATGGGAAATACTGTATAATTTATTATATGCTAAGATAACATTTTCACTACCTATATGTAAATTTATTAATAACTGAATGTTTATATAACTACTAAAACTTGTACGGACTACTTAATCTCACCATATCTTTATAAATGATAAAATGTAGAGTGATCTTATTTATGTGCCTTATTTAAAGATTGATTGTTGTATGCAGTTCATATTTTTGTGAAATTTTAGCAATAAAAAAATTAAGCAATCTTAAAAATTCCAGTTTTTAAGATAAAAATGTTTGTCATTTTAACAACACCTACCCAAGACAGACCAGTTGCAGTTTTTATAATTTATTACAATTAATAACAATAATGATATTCAAAACAAAGTAACATCTCGAAGTTATACATTGTGCTCTTAAATCTGAAGCTAAGTTTTTACATACATAACATACATAAAGTCACGCCTTTTTCCCATAAGGGTAGGCAGAGACCACTTTCTTCCACTTGCTACGGTTCTTACACACATCTTTTGCTTCCTCTACTTTCATCAGTGCTCTCATACATGCTCGTCGGTTGTTGGTACTCTTGATCTGGTCTTTCTTTAAAACAATGTTAATCTGATCGAGATATGTTCTCCGAGGTCGACCTCTACCGACTTCCGTCCATTCACACTCGCCTTATAAATTTGTTTCGTCAATCTTCCTTCATCCATCCTTTCTACGTGTCTAAACCATCTAAGTGTTTAACACGCTTATATTAGTTTCACCTGTATGTTTGTTTGTAACTGACTCTTTGGCCTTTATTTTGCTCTAATTTAAGCGATCAGATTTAATTTAAACTTCCCACACTTGTCAAATACCAACGACAATGCAATAATTTGATTAAAATGTCTGATTATCCTGATTAGTTTCACCAGGATTCAGAAATTTTTTCAGGGGTCCTTTGCATGAGAGTAAGAGAGATAAATTATAGTTTAAAAAACTAAAAAACACGCCCAGTTTTAGAACGCATCCGGTACGAAATAATTAAAGTACTCGACCTCGTCTTCTATAGAAAAACATGCTGATTTATTAGGTAATCATAAAGAATCATTTTATATCTTTGAGCTTTCCTGAAGTGCGCACTGTATTTCTGTAATTTGTGAATTATTAATTATTAAGAGAATGTCAAATCAGGAATCATCGAGACTCGTCAAACCGGAATTTTAAAAATTTTTGAATAAAAATTAAAATTTAAATGTTTGTCTTGTTTGGTCAAATGTTTCTTCATTTTTTCTTGGAACTTAAAGTCCGTTTGGAGTTTTTTTTTAAATAAATATAGAAATAGTTTAATGTACAGAGTGTGCCACAAAAAACAGTCCACCCCGATATTTGGCAGTACTCATAAGAATTTAGGGAAGTGCTGAAACACGTCGATTTTTATTCAAAGTGGGACACATTTTTACGATACAAATATCTGTCATTTGTCATTTGTCCCTTCCACTTTCCCAACCCCTTAATTTAAAATAGGAAATGTACCATCTGTGGCACATCATTATGCATATAATTTTTTTTTGATATTTACACCGTCTTTGCCAAAAAAGTCTTAATTAATTTAAAGTCCAACACCCCTTAAAAATGAAACGCAATGACTATGTTTAGATAATGTGTCAATTTTTTTTGTCATAGTGTCATATCAAAAAATATTAAAATAAATTCAACTCGTTCTGCAATTGAATATACATTTTGAAAATATTCAAAAAATATCTAAATTGATTTACTAACTTCAATGTTAGTCTTGGTGTCAAATTACTAATTTTTTTACAAAATTCATTTTAATTTACTTTTGATGTGACAGAAAAATTGTCATAATATCATGGTGATATTCAGCAAAATACCAATAGCACAAGCCCAACTGACAGTATATAACCAACTAATCATGAAGGTTTCAAAATTCAAATACCTTGGTTGCTGATTGACGGAAGATGGTGACCCGGATCTGGAAATAGAATCAAGAATGGAATTAGCAAGATCATCTTTTCTAAGAATGAAACAGTTTCTCATCAATCGCAGCCTTCAACTGGAAACAAGCATACCTGTGACACCTATACCGAAATGATAAATACAACGTTTTACATTTCATCATGGAAGGGAAATTAATAAAAAAAAGGGGACGAGGACGACAAAGGTGCTCCTGGCTCTAAAATATCAGAGACTGAACTAATATGAGTACCCATGCATTAATTAAAGCAGCTAAAAACCGAGGAAATTTTGCCGAAGTTGTTGCCAACATTCATTAATATATACATACATAAAGTCACGCCTTTTTCCCATAGGGGTAGGCAGAGACCACTTCCTTCCACTTCCGCTACGGTTCTTACACACATCTTTTGCTTCCTTTACTTTCATCAGTGCTCTCATACATTCTCGTCGGTTGTTGGTACTTTTGACCTGGCCTTTCTTCAAAACAATGTTGATCTGATCGAGATATGTTCTCCGAGGTCGACCTCTACCGACTTGTCCATTCACACTCGCTTATAAATTTGTTTCATCAATCTTCCTTAATCCATCCTTTCTACGTGTCCAAACCATCTAAGCATTCCTTTATCTACCTTTGTAACCACATCTTCTTTTACTACACAGCGTTCTCTTATCTCACTATTCTTTACTTTATCCCACCGAGTCACTTCGGCTATACTTCTCAGCATTAATGATTACGGCTCTTTAAGAAAAAGATAATAACTTTAAATTAATTAAGACTTGTTTTGCAAAGACGGCGTAAAAATCGAAAAAAAATTATGGATAATCATAAGCCTGAATACTCCATCTAAATGCCATTCTAATGATAATGCCTTTCTAATGATAATCCACACATGGTACATTCCCTATTTTAAATTAAGGGGTTGTGGAAGTGGAAGAGAGGAGGTTGACAAACGACAAATATCTATATCGTAAACATGTGAGTCCCTTGGAACAAAAATCGACGTGTTTCAAATATCGGGGTGGACTGTTTTATGTGGTCCACTTCGAATAATTTAAAAGTGTGTATAATTTTTTGTATAGTTTATTATAACTCTTCTTGACATTTGGAGTTGTCTTGGAAAATTCGAATCGTGGCTCTGGAATTTTAAAATTTAGTTCTTAATAAGTGTTGTAGTGGTTATTAATTTATTAAATTATGTGGTAAACAGTAATGTTAACAATACTACACAATATGTTATTAATTACAATTACAATTACTTTGGGTAAATTGTAATAAAAAATTCTAATTATTTTTATATAGGTATACAACTCTAGCTAATAATCTAACTTATAGTACTTATTAATCATATTAATTTATAGATTATAAACTACAATTTTGTTTTAAAAATAATAGTTTTTAAGTTGTATTTAGAACCAAATACTTTAGCAACCTGCCTACAGGTTTGCATTCGAATTTAAACTTTCCACGCATTGAAATACTGAAGTACTTGGACGCTTTAATAAACAAGCTAACGTCATGTTTACTATTAAAAAGTGCAAACTGGAGTACTTTGGACATATTCTCCATAATGAAAAATACCATCTATTGCAATTAATAATAGAGGGCTCATGGGTAGAGAAAATAACCAACGTGGAAGTGATGAGACGTATGCATAAGGAGAAAGAAGTGATTCCGACAATTAAGAGAAGAAAACTGCTCTTGATGGGACATGTCATGAGGGGAGAAAAATATCAAATGCTACAAATAATCATGCAGGGAAAAATCCAAGGCAAAAGATTTATAAGAAGAAGACGAAATTTATGGCTGAAGAACCTTAGGGATTAGTTTGAATACAGTAATAATGAACTATTTAGAGCTGCGGTCTCAAAAATAAGAATTGCTATTATGATTGCCAACCTTCGAAGCGGAGACGGCACCTAGAGAATAAAAAGAATAGAGGGCAAAATTGATGGCAAGAGAGGTTTGGATTGCCATAAAACGTCCTGGCTCAGAAACCTCCGACATTGGTATGGAACCAGCACAACTTCACTATTCCGAAAAGCAGTAGATAAATTAAAGATAGCGATGATGATAGCCAACGTTCGTGGAGGACACTGCACTTGAAGAAGAAGACGTATTGAAAATATTAAAAGTACCTATTTTTGTAGAATGTAATTGTGAAAATTTAATTGTAATTGTAACGAAATGAGTAATTGAATCATAATTAAAAAGCTAGTAATTAATTACTGCTTCAATTACAGAGAAAGTAATCCAATTACTTTTCCATTTTCAAGTAATTGTCATAATTCAAGTAAAAAGTCATCTTTATCCATAGAGAACAAAATTTTATTGTACAAAGCTGTAATCAAACCAATATGGACATACGAAATAGAACTATGGGGATGTTCCAGCAAATCGATCATAAATATTATTCAACGTTATTCAATGCTCCATGGTATGTATCTAACCACACACTGCACGTAGACCTTGACATACCCTTTATTGAAGAAGAATGCACAAAAAGAACCCAAAAACACTTCGAAAGGCTTGAACACCATCCCAATGAACTGGCATCAAATTTGATAAATATTGTAAACCCAAAGCGACTCAAAAGGAAATGGCCAATTGATCTTCTGCAGGTATAGTTAATATATACGTCAATGGATGTGATACCTTTCCCGACAAGAAGCCATCAAATTAATCATAGCTCATAGGACGTAAATTGTATACTAATTGTATATAAGTTGTCCTGATTGTTTATATAAACAAATCAATAAAAAAAAAGTAATTGTAATTAATTACTCCATAAGACCTTTTTAGATTTATTTCAAAAAACTAAATTTGAATCCCAGTATACTTGGTTTTTTTATTTAAAATTGGTTATTTTTCAATTTTCAATGCATAATGTCAATAGAAAAATGAATTCGCGTTGGTTTTATCTAAATAGTAATTGATCGGTGTTACCATATCTTTAAACTCAAATCAAAATAAACCTTAAAAACGAACTAACGTATTGCATATATTTATTTTATCTAGAAATTTTGAGTTATAACGTGTGAAACCGTCCAAGGTCCCATAAGGATGCGACGCTGACGTGACACAAATAAAATTTATCTTTTTAGATAATGTTTTTTTTTAATTCCATCAAAACCTTATGATTAATAATTTCATCCGGTTCACGTAATCTGAAAGTGGTCTGTCTCTTATCTAATCTAAATGACAAAAATATTCAAAATAAAATTTATGTACGTACGTGTTTTTTATCGTCTTAAATTTAAGGATATTGTTTCGATAGTATCAACAACGAAAATCTTTGAAATTGTAGATAAAACTAATAAATAGAATTAAAATATCACTAATATTTATAATGATTAAATTTATTAGATGAAAACTACATTTTAATTATATATCCATCTATACTTTATCGAATTCTTTAAACAATAATACAGATCAAATTCCACTAATTTCTAAAACATTTAAAAATGTTATTATTTTCTAAAATAAAGCTATAAAAGTAAGCCACTATATTTTTATAAGAGAGCTGTCTTTTTTACAAACAAGTGAACGACGTTACTATTTAAAATTTACAGCTTTATTCTTTAACACGCTTATAGTAGCTTCTCCTGTATCTTGTTTGCTTGTATGCTTGTATGTATATTTGTAACTGACGCTTTGGCCTCGATTTCGCCCTACTTTAAGCGATCAGATTTAATTTAAACTTTGCACACTTGTCAAAGACCGACGACAATGCAATAATTCGATCAAAATATCCGATTATCCCGATTACTTTCGCCAGGATTCATAAATTTCTTCAGGGATCCTTTGCATGAGAGTAAGAGAGATAGAACTAGTGCGTGAACTACGCATGCGTGCAGAACAAATATTAACAGTTCATCACATCGGTGGTTCAGTGGTAGAATGCCACGCTGGCTGCCCGGGTTCGATTCCCGGCCGATGCATTCTTTTTGTACTTTTACCATTTAATACATAATTTTTGTAAATTGTATTAAGGTATTCGTGAACTACATTTTAAAATTGTTTGGCATATCAAAACGGAGATAATTTTCTTGGTAAATGGAATAGTTTTTATCACGCTTTTATTAGTTTTACCTGTATGTATGTTGTAGTCTGCTTTAGAGTTATTTAAACTACAAAGTAAAAAATAAATATCAGTAGAGAATAGTAAGTCTGTGGTCGAATGCTGAAATACTTTTACAGATATATTTGATTGATTAGGTAATTGTCTTCTTTTTAATAAGAAATTCAATAAATTATAGTTTAAAAAAACTGAAAAACACGCTTTTAGAGTTAATCAAACTAAAAAGTAAAAAATAATTCTTAACCAAAGAATAAAATTTCATGACGAGAAAATTAATGTCACTGTTCTAAAAGCGTGGGGTGCTTTCATTCCAAAAAGCAGGGTTAGTTCAAAAATATCATACAAAGCGTGTTTTTCAGTTTTTTTAAACTATAATTTATTGAATTTCTTATTAAAAAGAAGACAATTACCTAATCAATCAAATATATCTGTAAAAGTATTTCAGCATCCGACCACAGACTTATTATTCTCTACTGATATTTACTTTCATGGACGAACTATCTTTAATAGAATCTACCTAGTGAGAATCTATTTCAATTTGCGATATCTATAATAATAAATTAAAAAGATCAGCTGCATATGAACGTAGAAAGGCATATAGTCAGTTGGGCAACTCAACAAACATATTTCCGGGTTAGATACATATATCCATTGTTTAACAACAAACTATTATTATAAATATATTATGTCAAGATATAAAATGATGTAATATTTATACAACTAAAATGTAGATAAAACGAAGCTAATTTGTACAAACAAATATTTAAATAAGTCATCTGCTTGTTGTATTTTAATGTCAATTTTGTAGTGATTAATAAAATAATGGTATTTATGCTATTATAAAGCTGTGGGTCTTAACATTGAAGATATTTACAAAAAGGGTTACGATATAGTGTTTAGGTGTCCCTGACTCCAAATCATCGATTTCTAATTTTTTGTTTTTATATTTGTTTGTTCGAACAACATGTAAAAACTACACGTTAATAGTATATTATGACACTAATAAATAATCAGTATGAGCAACGAGTGCGAACGCAATTATGCATTCATTGACATAATTTTGGAGCATTTTATCGATTCGCCAGTGTCTTTTGACACTTCATTTAATTATTAAACGTCATTGTTGTTATGTACGTATTAAAAATGTCGCCATAAATTCAAAACGTAGCTATTAAAGCCGAGTCGAATTTAATTCCTGTGAAATTTAGGCATTTATTTTAACAAAAAATACAATAAACTATATGGATGGAGCAGAAGCAAACTCAAAATATCGACACTTATTGCGAAGTAGATGTCACCGTCTGAGTAATCAAGTTACCGACCTCTCGAACTCTGGTTTCGGGCAGAAGCTAACATCTACTTTCGCAAGTAGCTTTAGAGAAAGTTTTTTGTATTAGGAACAATTTAGAGTTCGCGCGTTTACACATGAGAAATATGATCACTCCACGTAAGTTTCGAGTTTACTAATAAACCAAGGTCGGTAAGTGATGAGACCGTGCTTAATGTCTGTCCACTGATGGAATACGGATTTTGCGGGTTATTGTTTCCGACGTGTAACACGATACACTTATCAATGTTCGGAGGCATCAACCAATTGGAACACCATTCTTGTATTTTATCGAGATCATTCTGCAAACTTAGATAACTGATGTTAGGATTTTCGTAAAGTTTCGTGTCATCAGCGTAAGCCGAAATTGAACTTGACAGGCAGTATCGAAGATCACTGAAATATGCGATGAAAAGTAAGGGTCCCAGAACGACACCTTGTGAAATACCGCTAGTTACGGAGAATTCGGTGAATTGTTGTCCAACTCTGATTTTGAATAACCAGTTTTTTAGGAAAGCTGAAAACTATTTGTTAAGAGTACCTTTTATGCCAAGATAAACTAGAAATCACGCGGTTTGATTGGCCAGCTTGCAATCCAGATATGAATCCCATAGAACATGTCAGTGAGGAGTTGGGGCAACGTATCTGAAGGCACATACCAGCCCCAAGAACTGCCCAGGAGCTAAGAGAGTTACTATTGCAGGAGTGGAATAATATGGATCAGAATGTAATACTTTATTTAATTTAGTATGCCTCGCCGAATGAAAGCGTTAATGCAACAGAGGGTAATATACGTTATTAATTATCAATAACAATAGTGGGTTTCGTTTAGAATGTACAGTAACTGTTTTTATAGAATAAATCATAACAAAAATAAATTGTGCTGTATGATTCCATACACACAGAACAAATATTTAGACAGTTAATCGCATCGGTGGTTCAGTGGTAGAATGATCGCCTGCCACGCGGGTAATCCGGGTTCGATTTCCGGCCAATGCATGCTTTTTGTGCTTTTACCATTTAATACATAATTTTTTTAGTGGGTAAAATATATCGAACTAAAAAGCGAAAAATAAATTATAGTTTAAAAAAACTAAAAAACACGCTTTTAGAGTTTATCAAACTAATAAGTAAAAAATAATTCTTAACGTAGGAATAAAATTATTGACGAGAAAATTAATGTCACTGTTCTAAAAGCGTGGGGTGCTTTGTATGATATATTAAAACTTCTTTGCGTTTCGAAATGAAAGCACCCCACGCTTTTAAAACAGCTACATTAATTTTCTCGTCAATAATTTTATTCCTATTGCAACGTCAACTTTGCCGTTTTAATTTTCAACGCCGGCACTGGTCGCCCTTTCATATAATTTTTGAGTAGTGGGGATTAATTTATTATTAAAACTGCGTTTATCGATTCAATAAGAAGTTTCAATACTAACTAAGTAAAGTGAAAATTCGAAAAATGCTGATCAGATTTTATTTCTTTTCTTTTATTGTTAAAAAAGCGTAAAAATTAAATGTGATTGGTTTTTTTTTGCTTTATGGATTTTTCGGACCTTCTTATTTCCCAAAGTTCTTTTGCTTTGGAACCTTTTTGGATTTTTTTGAATTTTTATTTTTGGAAGTTTTTCGAAAGCTTTTCCGAAGCTTTTCTCTTTTTGATCTGGAGAAGATTCCTGCTGATGTTCTTCACTTTTTGATCCGAAGGAAATTCTTTTTTATCTTGTTCAACGACTGGCACAGCACACCATATTTGAGTATGAAATATTTATTAGATTTAAAGTTAACGTTTTTCCTTTGAAAAGGAACGTTGGTATAAGTTTTCTGGTAATACTTCCTCCTGCATCTACTGTGGGAAACATTTATATGAGATTGAAATATTTATTAGATTTAAAGTTAGCGTTTTTCCTTTAAAAAGGAACGTTTGGTAGTTTTTATAGTAGTAAGTAGTAAGTTTTTATAGTAATACTTCCTCCTGCATCTACTGCGGGAAATTTAGATACAACTTGACAATTTTTTTTTTTTTAATTTTTAAATTTTATCATTTTATTTTTCAAATGTACATGTTTTTTTTCCAGCGAATGTAAAAACAATTCTGTTTGAATTTAACTTTAATAAACCTGTTGTACATTTTAAGTTTTTTTATTTTGTCGTTTCTGAAAAGATAAGAGTGAAGTTTTGTACGGCTTCGAAGTAAAAATACATTCTTATTAAATAGTACTAAATTAAAATCATACAGTTAGGTTTATTTAAGGTTTAATTTCCTTTTAGTGATTTTCCAGTAAAATTACTTGGCGCCCACCGTGGTTTAGCTTTTCAATGTTTAATTTTCAGTTACTTTGGTAATCAATAATAAAAAATGATTGCATAAATCCGTGAACTGATTTAGACAATCCCTCAAATTTTATCCAATTGTGAAATCAAGTAGCCACGGACCCTGGGAAAATTACTGATTGTTTTTTTTATTTTTAATTATTCATATTAGTATTTTCATTTGGGGTATTTAGTAAGACAAAATATTTTCGTAACAAATTGGCGCCCAACTTTTGGAGCATTTGGGTAAGATAAACTTTTCGTTACACTATGTTAAAAATTATTTTTAGTTTGATTAACTTTAAAAGCGTGTTTTTTAGTTTTTTTAAACTATAATTTTTTTTTAAATAATTTGCAATTTCGTAATTTATTAAAGTGACCTAAATTTTTTGCTCAACAATGTTTATTTTCAAAATAATTTTCTTTTAAAAAGACATTATCTTTGTGTACAGAATTGTTTCATATTTAAATAGATATTTTTATGACGCTCGGTTTGGATTATCTGTACGCACAACCTAAATGATAGATTTAGGATGCTTCGTCTTGACTGGTGTTACGTAGTAAACTTGTTTGGTTTTCTAGAAAATTATCTGACGAAATACCAACATGTGGTCTCGATAAATTTCCTTAAGGTGTTCGGTATTCCTTACTGTAGATGCATCAGATTCGAGTCTAAATATACGGAGTCACTATAAGCACAATTTGAGAACAATTTTTACAGTAAACAGGATTTCTCAAAATATTTGACTTATTAATGAACATACAAAAAGTATGAACATGCATACATTCATTGATACAATAATTATAATAAATATTCAAATAATTTAGAAGTTTGTCAAAAAAATTACATGGCAAAAAAGAATTTAGTGTTGATATTTGGTAGGTACTACATTTATTTATTTTAATTTTGGGGTAAAACCCCAACAAGAATTTTATGATTATTGCAATCTGTTCATTATTACGATAAATAATTAAATTGGTTTGATCTAAGGGTCTCCATAGTACCAGGAAGCGTTGTATAACAGTGTCTTTAGATTGTAAAACTATCTTTTAAATGAGGGTTTTTGTCTAAAAAAAGAACTTAAACAAAGCCCAAATAAGACCAAATGGGGGATGAAGTTGATCGCCTGCTCGTGGTGCCCCCTGCCAGAAATAACTGAACGATCAACATATATTCACCGATACCAACGCTGACCAGATGACGGCCGGTAATCTCGACCAAATACCAACCAGTTCTTTTCATGACTTGGACGACGGTCTTTGCATCCTATTTTGGAATGCTGGAGGCCTAAATACAGAAAAGTTTTTACAATTTAGACGACCACTGTAAGAAGTGGATACTGATGTTTTCTTCATTGTTAAAGGCGGAGTTTGTACCGACACTCCTGAATTTAATATCGCTCTTGGATTTAATATCTTTCACGATCCCTAAAAAACCCACGAACATTTTTAGTAGCCTTGCAATATTTAAAAGATAATTACGCTGTTTCGGTGATGAGTGGAGCTTTCTTGTTAATGGCAAGTTTGTGTAAAAAGAAGAAGAAACAACGCCGTTGGTGGAACACTATCCTGTTTAAGAAAAGGAATAGTACTGAGCTTATGATGGACATGAAGTCGCAAGAAATAAATGGTCACTCCATTACTACCACTGAATGGATCGTAAAAAACAACAAACCTGTCGCCCTCCCGTCCAAATCTGTACTGAGAACATGCGGCGCGCGCACGAATTGGAGCGCAGACGTATAAGCACTTTAAGACGAGCCAGGCAGTTGCTTCTGGCATATGGTGCTAAAGCATAACAAAAAGCAGAGTACTCCACGAGATGACTCCCCAGGTGAAACTCGAAGCCGTGGAAGTTACGATATGGAAGAGCAAACAAAAGCTGGTATTGGTAGGATTGTACAACCCACCAGGCAATTCACCGGATGTAAATGATGTAACACACACGAGAGTAACCTGTTAGTTGTAGGCGATTTTAACTCCCCTTCATGTAAATGGGCTTATAAAGAAGAGCCATTGAAGATTTTATTGATAAAAACCTACTTCGAGTTATAGACACTCCTTCCACATTCCTGTCCTTTGCTAAGCATACATCAAGACCTGACCTCACCTTGGTTCACTCCAAAATTACCCGAAGAACAATAGTTCGCCTCCGGTTGTGGTCACAGAGCCATGCTAGTTTTAACATCCTTTCAAAGAAAATCCGGTCTCACAAGAAAAGTTTCGAGGTTGAATTTTAAGAAAGCAAATTGAGAGAAGTTTGCAGCGGAATCAAATCGCCTTATTACGCCAGATATTATCAGTGACTGTCCTGACTACTTCTATAAATCTTTATGCATTAACATTATTAAAGCAGTCCATTTGAGCATAAGTACTGTAACAAAGCGAAGAGACAGCGATAACTATAGAAGGTCACGCTCTCGAATGCGTCGTGGAATACATATACCTGGGCCATGCTGTCAGGCTGGGAAAACAAAACCAAACCACTAAAATATCCCGAAGAACAAGACTTAGCTGGGCAGCATTCAGTAGGCTAGCCTACATTCTAAAATCCCAAATCATTCCAATCAACCTTAAGCGAAAAGTCTATAAGACTTGCATTTTACCCGTCACAGTATACGGACTGGAGACTATAACACTAACAAAGAGAAGTGCAGAAAGGCTCAAAACAACGCAGAGAGCCATGGATCGCGCCATATTGGGAATCAATCAATAAGAGATCGCATTAGAAATGATGAGATTCGAAGAAGAACATGGGTAACGGATGTTATGAGAAGAGTGGCCGAACTAAAGTGAAGATGGGCAAGTCATGTTGCAAGGCAGAACCCATCCAGGTAGAATAACAAAATAATGCATAGGCGCCCAAGAGCTACAAATAGAAACGCAGGAAGACCCCCTAAAAAAAATGGCGGGACGACATTCAGAGGATAGCAGGGAGAAACTGGTCCCAAACTGCCTAGGATAGACGGACATGAAAACTACTAGAAGAAACCTACATTTAGGAGTGGATGGACATGGGCTAGGGATGATGACTGTAACAAAAACCTTATCTGACTAAAGAAGAAAAGAAACGAAGCAATATGGAAAGCTGAAAGTACGAAAATATTGCGAGATTTTGTGGAGTTAAAACGAAATGAGACTCTAATTCAGAAGAGTATCAAGCACATAGACCTATTAACCTTTTATCTGATAATAGGTCTATGATGAAGCAGAACAAACGCAGGTCCTTTCGAGACTTTGTCACCAAACTAGATTTCCGTAAAGATGGTATAAAGGCACATCGCTTTCTGTCAATACTCAATAATGAGAACACCAACTTTAGTGGTCTCCGCGGCACCTAATGGCAGAGATGCCAAGGGTGGGCGTTAACTATGATTGAAACTCTGCATGTCGAAGTCCTACTGACTCTATCCAGAAGGTGCTTTTTTACAGATACCTACTCTAAACAAACGATGAAAGCCAAAAGTAGCTCTTTTCGTTTAAGCGCTTAGGTACACAGAGTATCTTCAAATAGCTTGAAACTTTCAATAGAAATATTCATTTACGTCGAGGTTCATTTTTATTTCCCTTTTGAAAATCTGTATTAACAAACCAACACTCACTTGCGGTGAAAAATAAAATCTTTAAAATTCCGACGAACTAGCGAGTAGCGTCGTCTTAAAATGAAACAGATGTTATTTAAAGCGTGACGACAAAGTTCATTAGTGGCACTTTGTTGTAAGGAAATTAGGACTTGAGATTCAATTTATCGAGGGTGTATTGTTGTTTTTAGTCAAATAATGAAGTCTTTTATGTATGCCATAGATGTTAACGACAAAGATAAATTCTAGTGCTAGTAAAATCCTCACTCCCAGACTTTGATCTAGAATCTTTACGATTTCCTCTTTTGTATGATAGCAATATACTTGTCGAAATGTTAGCAATTACATTTTATAAGGTGCTAAAGATATTTGTTTAATGATTTTCCAGCTTACGACTCAAATTATCTTTTCTAGCTCTGCATTTGATATTTTTTTGATGCACGAACGACAATGTTCATTGTAGAAGTCAAAATAAACCTGGTTTCTCATATTTTTATTTTGATGTATAAATAAATAGCAGGAATCAAGTAGTGTACTAAAGCGTATAAAAGAAAATTTTCTAGAAGAAGGTATAAAAAAAGAGTTCGTTAGTATTGACCGAAAAATTTGACAGTTTAGATGAAGCATATAAGGTTGAAGAATTGTGGAAGCCATTCAAGAAAGGAATCATGGATATTGCTATCGTAGTGTGTGGTGTAAGTAAAAAAAATAAAGGATGCAAGTTACAGAAAATGTGCGTAGAGGTTTAGAGAAGAAGAAAGCCTGGCTGGATTGGCTGGCTACAAAAGCCAATCAAAGAACGCAAAAGGCAACGATTGAGGATTTAAACAAGGCAAATAATGAGTTAAAAGGTTAGATGATGTGGCAAAAGAGGTTGTGGCAAGAAAGAAGGAGAGTGATAAAGATGAATTTGATAGAAAGCTATCTGACGATTTCTAAAACAATATTAAACTGTTCTGGGAGTACATAAGAACAGCCAGAGGTAAAAATACTGCCTCGCAACTGGAAAAAATCAGAAACCAAGATGGTAGTATGGCAAAGGAGAGGAATGCGTATTAAAGAGATGAAAGAAATACTTCGAAAGTTTATTTGAGAAAGAGGGTACTCGAGTACATGCCCCATTCGGAGACAGGAGTGAAGGTTGCAATGAAAGTGAAATAAGTACGACAGACATTGTGGAAACGTTAAGGACAAGCGACAAGGTTCGCAGCAGTACTGTAAAAACTACTGAGGTATTAGTTTACTCAGCATAGTCGGCAAACTGTATGCAAAGATATTAATTAAAAGAGTAACGAATGAAACTGAGAAGATGATATGGGATGTGCAAGCAGAATTAAGAAGAGGAAGAAGATGTAAGGATCAGGTCTTTTCATTACGAGGTTTAGACGAAAAATTCTTGGCTAAAAGACAGAATGTTCATTGCGCTTTTATAGACTTGAAAAAGGCCTGTGACAGAGTGGTGAGGAGTCAATTGTGGTCGACATTGTCTATATATGGGGTATGCGGTAGTTTAATACGAGCACTGAAATCACTTTAAGTGGATTCCACTGCTTGTGTCAGGATATACGGAGCTTGCACGGACTGGTTTCACATCGAAAAAGATGTGAGACAGGGATGTGTGGCTTCGCCATGGCTGTTTAACTTATGCATAGACAATTGTTTAAAAGATTTGAAAGAGAGTGCGTATGGATTGAAAATGAATGATTTGATCGTCTTGCCTTCTTTACGCCGATGATCAAGTCATATTAGCGTCATCTGAAGAGAAGTTGCAGGAGATGGTTAATGTTATGCATGATGCCCTGAAAATCAAAGGGATGAAAATAAATGTAAGCAAAACGAAAGTAATGGTTTTTAAAAAATAAGAAAGCATGACAAACTGTAAAGTTTTGATTAAGGGAGAAAAAGTGGAACAAGTAAATGAATTTATATAATTGGGTCCAAAGTTTACAAGAGATGGAAAGTATGACAGTGACATTGAGCGAAGGGCGTTGGCAGGAAAACAAATGGGGCACTAGATAGCTTTATGAACAGCCAGAAAGTGTCAAAAAAGGTAAGTCTGGCTGTGCATATAGGTGTGTTGGTTCCCACACTTATGTATGGTAGTAAATGTTGGGTTTGGCAGAAGAAGCATGAAAACATGATTAATGCTGCGGAGATGAGTAGTCTGAGAAGTATATCTGGAGTGACTCGGTTGGATAAAGTAAAAAATAGTGAGATAAGGTAAGTCAAAACGAAGTCAAAACGGTGGGAAAAAGATACAGGATGGGAGATCAGGAGTTTAAAATAATCTGTTATGCTGATGATGCGGTCATTATATCGCAAGACGAGGACAATTTACAGAGAATGCTATTTAAATTCGAGCAAACTGCACAACAGTATAACATGATCATCTCGCAAGAAAAAACACAATCTCTTACAATATCACGAGATCTCAAAAGATGTAAACTGGCATTATATAACAAGAGCGTGGCACAGGTTATGTCATTTAAATACTTGGGTGCTCAAATAACCAGTAACCGTGATCTTAAGTCGGAAGTCAAGTCGCAAACAATCAAAGCAGCAAGACTATCGGGATTCCTACGAGATGTGATATGGAGGAACAAGCACATGTCTATAGCGAGCAAAACAAGAATCTATAAGACCTGCGTAAGACCGGTAATGACCTACGCTACTGAAACGAGGGCAGAAACAGCAGCAACAAAGAGAATTTTAAGAGCAGCCGAAATGAGAACCCTAAGGACCATAACAGGACATACTTTACTCGACAGGCAGAGGAGCGAAGACATCAGAGCTACCTGCGGCATTCAAGATGTAGTAAGATGGTCCAGAGTCCGAAAGAGAGCTTGGAGGGATCATGTGGACAGAATGCCTGGAAACCGCCTCGTAAGAGCTGCTAAGCACAACAAGCCTGAAGGTAACAGACCACCAGGACGACCGCCCAAGAGGTGGCACGAGAGCTGGACATCAGAATCCCAGTTGCGGCTGCTATGAGTGCTAATATATGAGAAAAAACAAGACAAATGTCTTGAGAAAAAGAAGAAGAAGAGATAAGATAAGGGTGTGGTGTAAAAGATGTGGTTATAAAGATAGATAAAGAAATGCTTAAATGGATTGGACACGTAGAAAGGATGGATGAAGGAAGATTGACGAAACAAATTTATAAGGCTAGTGTGAATGAACAAGTTGGTAGAGGTCGACCTCGGTGAACATATTTCGATCAGATCAACATTGTTTTGAAGAAAGGCCAGGTCAAGAGTACCAACAACCGACGAGCATGAATGAGAGCACTGATGAAAGTAGAGGAAGCAAAAGATGTGCATGAGAACCGTAACAAGTGGAAGGAGGTGGTCTCTGCCTACCCCTACGGGAAAAAGGCGTGTCTATATGTATGTATGTAGATAAATAGCACTTTATGGGGTAAAATTCTCTGGAAGTAAAATATCCTACCAGTCAGTTACTGAGTGCTTTCGAAGATTCAAGATGTTATAAGATTTATCCAATTTTTTTCTCTCGACAAACACAACCAAGTAGTTCCTGGAATGTAGTAGGAATGGCCTGCAAATTCTTTATTGTTTCTTTACTACTTAAGTCCGGTTCTTGATAATTATTTACTGCAATTTGCCTAATAATGTTGAATTATTTTTGGAAATTATCATTCGACATAGGTATGTTAATAAGTCTGTGTACAAAGCTATTGAATGCAAAGATTTTATGTGTATGTGGGTGTGTTGATGAATTATGGATAGTGGTGTCAGTATGTAATTGTTTATAGGAAAGATATTGCAAAATTACACAGGTCTACAAGATTCTATTTTTGGGCAGTTGAGGGTCATTTCCGAAGTAATTTATCACGTAGAATCCGAATCCGAGGTCGTAATTGGACCATCGCGTCATAAATTTAAGATATTTGCGGTAATGTTCCCAAAAATTGGGTTTTTGGCCACTCTTGAAGTTATGCAAAGTACGAACAAAATATTTAGGTCTTTTGTTCTAGTTGCAAAATATGCAAAATAAATCAATAGAATAAATTGTTGTTTATATGGCTGATTTGCATTTTACTTGGGTTTTTTTATGTATCACTAGGTTGGGGTTGCTATTTAACATTTTAAAGAAGGGGTGGGGATGTTAAAGGAGTGCCACTTGGAAACAGCAGAATAACATTTTTAAGCCTCCCGCTTATTTAAAATTATAAATTAATCTGAAGAATGATGTTTGTCTAGTATTAATTCATTTTGAAAATTTCTATTTTTTTCGCTGATATTTTTTATGATAATTAAGAAAAAAGTTTAAGTTTTGTTCACATTTGTTTATGATTATCAATCCTTGAAGATAATGCAAAAATGCACGGCTATATGCAACATGAAGTTTAAAGCTAGCTACAATTGTGACTTAACATTTTTTTTGAAATATAGGTATATTACTGAATTTTATTTTATCAATTACACCAAGAATACTGATAACAATAAAAAAAATAAATTGAAATGAGATGACTTTATTTATTTACTTTGATTTCAATATTTATTTATCTTTATTACTTAATATTGACAAAAATATTTTGTAAAATGACGAAAACTAAATGGTTTTTTCGACGTGATTTCGAAGGCTTCCAATTTTGTCAACGATGTTTTATTCAGTGTTGCGCTTCTATGCCATAGAGGAGAATAGAAAAAATGTAACATTTTATCATTCGTATTTTCAGTCTTTGATTCAACGATCGGTTACAAAAGAATGCTTCATCCTTAGAAACGCGTTACGCGCTATTTCGATCCTTAATCTTAATTCTTTTGAAGAGTCATTGCTGGAGTCTATTATAGCTCCTAGATATTTATACGTAAAAGCTCTTTCTATAACTTGGTTGTTTATGGTCAGATGGACGTTTGTATTTACCGTTTTAAAAAATATCAAAAAATTTGTTTTATTCAGGTTCATTTTCAGGCCATATTTAGAACATGTTGTATAAACCCTATAAACCCTTTTTAAGTCATCAATGTTCTCTTAGGCTTCCCATTTACGACCACACCGGCTGTTTCTTGGTCTAGCGCTTCTCTCATAATAGCTTCCGAATACAGGTTGAAAAGTAGCGGCGATAAGATACAACCTTGTAGCACTCCGCGTTTAACTTAAATATTATTACGAAATTTGCTTCTTTCTTGGGTTCGGTGATTTTAAACTCTCGGTAACAAAACAATTTTTATTACAATACTTTTACACAATAAATTTTACTTTTATAAATCACTTAGATATTCAATTAATTACAACTTTTACAACTATTTAAATTTCATAACTTATAAACGCTTTTTAAAAAGTGTCCTTTGTTACGACCGCTGTCCTTTTTATATACAGGGCCGATATGTAACAATATTTTCAGTTTTAGTATTTTCAATCTTGTTAATTGTAAATCAAAACTTTTTCTTCATTGTGTGATACCGATAAAATATGTAACAAAATCATGTTTTTTGTAATGTTTTTGCCAAGCTTTTTTTTTGTAAGTATATACATCAGAAAATAAAGTGACAAACAATACAATATTTTAATATTATTGCCCTGTGTAAAGGTATTTTGGAAGTTGTTGTTTTTCCTTTCCTGTAGTTTAAAACCTTAGCTTTGTCAGGCCTTCGCCTAATATTCACTGAGTTTTATTCATTCTCATGGCATAACTTGCTTGTGGTTGTTTTTGCCGGTCCGATTTTATCTATGTGATTACTGAATCTGCAAAGTCAGAAGACCAAGTATGATCCTGGTTTTTTACCTATTTTGCCTTTGGTAAATATTAGTTCAATAATGAATTTATGACCTGTCTCATTATCAGCAATTTTTTACTATTCGCGAGATTGTTTCTTTATTTTGAAATTGTTATTCGTTTTTAGGAGCGGTTTTGCTGTACCAGAAAAAGGTTCTGTGCCAACTGTGTTGAAATATTGGACCTAAGCAGGAAAAATATATTTTATTTAAAAACAAAAAATTAAAGTTATTTATTTAACAACTGAACTATATTATATTCATTCCTATCTATGACACATACATATTCAGATATTGGTTCTGTATAATAAACATTTTTTATGTAATAAACCACCTCTCGGAATTAAAAATGGAAAAATACCATAGTCTTCAATAAGGAAATTTACGACTATCAAGAAAATATGAATATTCTATCTTTTACGGTTTTTACCAATAAATCGGAAATTCCCATGATTTGGAAAATCGTATTAATATATTAGTTAGTAATTTAAAAAAAAAACAATACATATCAAAATAAAACAGCTCTTCAGACTAATAATTAAAAACGTAACAAATAGAGGTGGAATAACATCCAAATAACCAAACAATTACAATGTAACAAATTTGAATTTAACTTTTGTTTCTGGGTAAAACTTGTGTTTTTCTTATCTCTTTTACCTAAAATAAGTAAAAAATGCTGACAAGAGTTTCTGAACATTTTAAAACTGTAAGAAGTGTTGAAAAGTTTTTGCTCTTAACCAGAATTTTATAGATCTTTCTATAATAACAAGAGTAAAAAAGTTATCTGTGAAAGCGTCCGCTAAGAAGTATGAGGCTACATAGCACATTTTGGCACCTTTGGCAAGGATGTTGGAGATTAAGTCAAGACCTTATTTCCCCTGCGAACCTGCAGAAAAACTCTTGGAGGTAATTGCAAGAAAACTCTTGGGGGTAATTTGTACAACTGCTGCTTGCTACATGGAATTGAAATGATATAAATGATGAAAGACTATGTTTAGCAGCTTCTTCGACAAAGCGATTTGCAGTATAGCAGGAAATCTAGTAAATCTACTTATTTATGTAACATTTTGACTGACCTTGTCTATTTAAAGTGCAAGTGTATAGTTTTTTTCTCTAAATGGGTAAAAAAATACAAATTCGCCTGTTTTGTCAGGTTTTGTCTCTGTAAAAACGAAATGTTCGTAGGGTATAAAATAGCGGACCCGGGCCTGAACGTTGGCTTGTCTGCTTTGGAAATATCACAATCAAACTTAGCGTCCCCGCAACTGTGAAGTAGACACTAATATCGGCGTGTTTAATAGTTTTTATATTTCACCCCCTTCCCACCTCTTTCGTAGAGGTACTAACAAAATTCACTATCAAAAACTCAGCGACCCTAAAAACTGTGAATTCGTTACTAATATCGGCGTTTTTAATACTTTTTATGTTTCTTCCCTTTCCCACCCCTTTTGTATGGGTGCGTACATGATTGTGAATGTCACTATTAAACTGAGCGTCCCGCAGACTATAAATTCGATACTAATATCAGCCATTTATGATAGTTTTTATATTTCATACCATTCCCACTTCTTTCGTAGGAGTGCTAACAAAACTGGGAATGTCACTATCAAATGCGGCGACCCCAAAAACTGTGAATTCGAAACTAATATCAGCATTTTTGATAAAATTTTATATTTCAACCCCCTATCACTCCTTTCGTAGGGGTTTATCGGGATAAAAACTTATTTCTCAAGTTGGAGCAATCAATACATACTTATACTTTAATTAATCCGATCGCTTACAAACTGCACATGATCACCCGCTAGGCTAATTTCATTGGTTCAGCCGTTTTGGAGTGCATAGAACACAAACATGCTTGCATTGATTTTTATATATTTAGATATATAAGTATATCGAACCGATATCTCATATTTTATTGATATAATCGAACTTGATTAGGGTGCTAATAAAATTGGAAATGTCATTGTTAATCTCAGCGACCCCAAAAACTATAAATTTGTTGCTAATAACGGCCATTTTTGATAACTTTTATATTTCAACCTCCTCTCGCCCTTTTCGTAGAGACTTATCGGCTTTTAATTTTCAAAATGCAGTATTGACAAATTGTACATTTATTGTTTCTTTATCAAATAAAAACGACATTTAAAAATCATATTCTTTTTTTCAGTTCTGCGAAGAGAAAAAGTTGAATTTTTCCACAGTCAGCTCAGTACAATTGTGGCCTGATTATTGTACGTTTGAAAAAAAATATATTATTATTTTTATAAATGTTTTCTACAAAATGGTTTACAATTCACATCAATATTACACATGTAGTGAAAACGAAAAATAATTACACCACACGTAAGATGCTCATTACTGTTAAAGCATAGTTGTGAGGAAAAATCGAGGTTCTTACTGAGGGAGCCACTGTTTGATTCACATTTATTCAAAACAGCTTTTAGCCTTTTCGCATTATATACTCTCTAAATCAAGTCTCATATTTCCAGGGAGCCATTTTAATCATAAACATTTGTTTATTGTCTCAGCGTGTTTGCATCCGTCTTGCATTTCAATTATTTCACTTCATTTGCCCTAATGGACCGTGTTATTATTATTACGTAGGACTTTTCAATTTTTCTTTTTTGTTTGACTTTGTATGATGTTCATTTGTCAGCTTGTTTTGTTCCATTTCTTTCACATTTTCCTCGGCTTTGCAGAAAAGAAACCAGCATATTCAATGAGGTTATGTGAATAGGTTTTTGAATTAAAAGTTATAATCTCAAAAGTTTTAATATTTCTAGTCAAATAGAATAAAATTATTACAGTTTCAATTCCACAACAATTTTATGAAATTTTAACATTAAAAAAATGTAAATAAATAAATAATGAACACCCTGACAAGCTTTGAGTACATATGATAAACATACTTCTCATTTTTTCTTCGATTTACCAAAGCATTTGCTTTGTGATCGAACATCTCTTGTTAGATTAAGTTTGTCTTGAAACATCCGTTTATTGAAGCTACTCAAGCCAGTGTTGTTATGTTAGGATTTGTAAAAATTTTACCAAATTGTTTTTTTAAACATAAGCTATAAATAAACTACTTGGCCAAACAATAACATATATGTAACAAAAGCGTGTCTGTACATTAAAGATATACATACATATAGTCACGCCTTTTTCCCGTAGGGGTAGGCAGAGACCACTCCCTCCCACTTGCTACAGTTCTTATACCCTTTTTTTGCTTTTTCTAAATTCATCAGCGCTTTTAAACATGCTCGTCGAATATTGGTACACTTGACCTGGTTTGACCAGTGTCTATCAGATCGAATTAATAAACGTTCAATAGCAATATTTTAGTTTTATTTTTATTTCGTTTAAATGCAATGAGTATATTTTTTACAATCAAATACTACAGTCCATACGGATGAAGTCACTGGTAAAAGCTAGTTGTTTTGTAAAATACACCAACTATTAAATGTTTTTAATCGTACAATACGATTAAAAATTTAATCATTTAAAATAAAAAGAAAATTATTTATTGAAAATATTTAAGTACATTGCAAACAAAAGAAAATATGTAATTAAAATTGTAAATTTTCCGTTAGTCAATCTTCGTCATCGTAGAAATATGCAATACTGTCATCCGCGAATAATTTTAATGCATTTTGTTAAAAATTCATTTACCGATATTAATTTAAAAATTGCCTCAATAATTCTCATGATTGTCTCCAAACATTCCACAATCTACTCGAACTGCTAGAATGTCAATTACCATTCGAAATTAAATTGAAACTTAATAAAATAATTTCAATGGAAAAGAAGCATTCATTAATTGGCGGACTGGTTTTGAAAGATCGAGTTACTACCGAAGGATAGAGATGAGAGGTTTAAAAACGTTCGTGATTACGTAGTTCCTGGATATTGTTCAATTTAAGTAATCACTCCCACTAGTCGCAGATTTATTTATATGCCATCGATACATAATAAACCAAATCAAACTGCTATTATAGGACATTTAATCACAATGGTTTTTCGTGGTGATCAGATCAGCAAAAAAATAAAAATATATATTTCCACCATCGTTTAGGGGCTACTTTTTACCAATATTATCCTATAGTTGTAAATAAATTGCATCTTATACTTATATATACATAAATTCATATAGAAACTCCTTTTAACCATAGAGGTAGGCAGAGACCACTTCCTTCCACTTGCTCCCATACATGCTCGTCGGTTGTTGGTACTCTTGACCTGGCCTTTCTTCAAAACAATGTCGATCTGATCGAGATATGTTCGCCGAGGTCGACCTCTACCGACTTGTCCATTCACACTCGCTTATAAATTTGTTTCATCAATCTTCCTTAATCCATCCTTTCTACGTGTCCAAACCATCTAAGCATTCCTTTATCTACCTTTGTAACCACATCTTCTTTTACTACACAGCGTTCTCTTATCTCACTATTCTTTACTTTATCCAACCGAGTCACTTCGGCTGTCCTTCTCAGATTACTCTGTCACGTGCCTATTTTTTCCCTTCTACAGTTCCATTATTAATTGTGTCTCTGATTATTTTTTGTATTCCTTAGGTACTCGTAAGTAGGGTTGCATACCGTATTTTGTTGTAACTTAAATATATTATTCGTTGTAAATAGTGTTGCATACCTTATAGTGATAGGATTATTGTTTGGTTTGCATTTCTGTGTGGATGGGGCTGGATATCCACACGGACGAGGCGATTACTGGTGTGGAGCACGGACTTGCGAAGATTGTGGGTTGACGTTTATTCCGTGTCATTTCTTGGTTTCCGGCTTGGTAGTCAGTCTGGTCAGTCGCTTGGTGTCAGTCGTCGAAGTCGGGTGGTGGTGAGAGTTTTTGGAACGATTTGATATTAACACGTGAGCAGAACCTCTACGGTTTTTTCTTTCATATCTGGCTGTATTTGGGCCATCTTAATTGGATTTTGAAGAAAAACCATTTAATTTTTAACTAGACCATTCTATCTTACCTTTGTTGTTGATATTTTGGATTTTGGGGTCGAGTGAAAATATCCGCATGCGGGATCTGATGGAGGGAAGCCCTTGTTAAGTAGCAGGTGCAGTTCCATAATCAATCCGGCCACAGGAGTAGGCCCCAGGAGTAGGCCACAGGATTAGTGAATTCGTATACCCAAAGGTTACAAGTGATTTATTTCAGAATATTTAAACGACGTGATTTGCTTTTTGACGCAGCGATTAAGTTTTGTTTTAATTTATTAATATGGTACACTGTTGAAAACTATTTATTGCATTGGATAATATGCCAAGGCTGAACTTTGATTAAAGTAATATTCTCAATAGTTCTTTGTGTCCAAGTAAAAACGTTTTCTTCATACTTATTTGTAAATATCCTACAATTTTGATATTTTAAAGGACAACCATTGTAAAAATATTTTTAAATAAGCTCGATTGTTTTAACAGTGTAAATCTTTATGTAAACGATAAAAACGTGAGTAAATTAGCAGCCGTACGTGAACGTTGATGAAGTATTGTTAAAAAGTTGACTTGTGTACGTTTTTTTTGGTAACCTGATAAGGTTCGTTATTCTTACCTTTGTTTTAATTATTTTATGGAATCGTAAACTTTGGATTTTTGATTTATTGTTGTCTCATAAAGTTGTAAATTTTGAAGTTTCGATTTATTGTTGGCTGTTAATTTTGATTATATGTATTATAATTTTGTTATTGAGTTGTGTATCTTAGTTGTTTATCGTGTGGCTCTGCTAGTGCCTATAAGACCTAGGGGTTACCGGCTTGAACAGTCTAAGTCGGTGGCGCGGCTCACTTTTATTTTCTTTTTTTTTTCTTCTTTTTTTTTCTTCTACCCTCTACGGCTGAGCTCGGGCATAATTTGCCAGTAGAGAGACCGCTGGCAGAGTACTCAATAGAGAACGAAAAAGACGTGGCAACTCATCTCCGCAGCATTAATTCTATTTTCATGCTTTAGAATGTTTATTTTATTTTTAAAGCTGTTATGTTAAAAATGAACATATTTTTAGAAAAAAAATTATTTGTCTGATTTAAATTAGAGTGTTGTAGGTAATTACTTGATTATTGTTTCACAAATATTTTTCTAAATCTGTAGAGGGTGTTTGGTATTATCACTATTAGTAAAACTAAAAAACGATCCTTGCTAGTGAAGGTTAATCTAGAAGCCAAGAAATTTCCCATCTCTACCGAAGACAGAAAACGACGAAGACGGAATGGGACTTCCCGTTGGTCGCTTTTCATCCGATCCGTTATCGAATTACCCATCGCCATACCATCGTTGGATGTACACAATTTCTTTGGAAATAACATTAGCACAAATTGGCCGTAAATGCACAAGTGCCGACCTCTAACGGAAGAAGATATAGAAATGGCATTGAGAATACGATGTACGGAATTGTAGCTGTTTATTTTCTTTTTGGAAATAGATAAAATATATCATGCAAACATTATTTTTTCGACTTTTTAGCTAGATTTGAATGGTTAAAATCTATTAAATTTGTTATCAATAGGATGGTTCGAAAAATACGCTCTATTTAAAACATGGAGGTGATATAAATCACTGTCGAGGTAATGAAAAAACTCATGGACTGTGCAACACTGCCAACGTTGGAAGCAGAGTAGATTTCGTTAATAATTTATTCTCATTTTTAAAAACATCGTGAAATCTGTTCCGAGATATTATCAAGTTGTGCATTTTTTGATAAGTTTTTCATTCCATTTAAGTAGTTTATTGTAGTCATATAAGTTATTATTATTGTATTCGTTAGTCGAATATTATTATGTGTAAAATTATTTTAAGTGTGAAGTGGGCTTCTTTTGTTAAGAGGAAGGCAGATGTAAAATATCGAAACTATTTTGTATAGAAAATATGCATGGTTTACTAAAAAAAACTAATAATGTAAATATGCTGCATTTTCTCTATACCTTCTTTAATATTTTAAATGTGAGTGCTAAAGTATTGTAAATTTGTGACTAACAATTTCAAACGAAAACAATAACTTTTGACAACTGTTATTTGTCGTAAGTAACTTTCTTTATTTTTCGTTAAAATCTCATTTTTTAGTTACCACAGCCAAGGTATTTTGAGTCGGACGGAAGACTGGTGGTCGCCACGCCAAGAGCCTCTGTAACTCTCACCCACGGCATTAGATGTTTTACATAAAAAATTTGTAAACATGAGTAGTGACAAAAAATTGATTTATTTATTTATTTAATCGTGTCTAAGCTACATCCTGTAAAATATCTATTTATAATAATAACAATTCATATAAGTGTTCATATATCACTCCAGTGTCTGGCGCATATCACAGCATTTTCATTGCACGTCCATAGGTCCCGGAGGGTACATGGAGCTTGTAGGGATTGGCACACCAGGAGGTGCTCCATTGTCTGGAATTCTCCACATTCACATGCTTCCTCTTCCGCATATCCCCACTTCAGGAGGTTGTTCTTGCATCTCCCCATTTGGCACCGGAGCCGGTTGAGGGTTTTCCAGGTACCCCAGTCTAGGTCCGATCCTGCGGGAAGTTTTTCTTTTGGATTCCAGGTTGGGATATGATTGTCTGCTAAGCGCTGTTCCCACTTTGCCTCCTTAGTGCAGTTTTAGAGGAGGTGTGGAGCTGTGTAGACTGCATAAAGTTTCGCCTTGATTTTAGTCTGGCCACTGGTGGTACATGTTTTTTTTTTTTTTTTTTTTTTTTTTTTTTTTTTTTTTTTAATTTTCAAGGCATCGACTACTATGGTCATTAGCCCCTTTTTGTCGAATCGGTCGGTATTTCATTGGAGTAGGTACAAATCTATACTTTTTTCATTTTTTCTTTGAGAAATTGAATCGTTTTCAGGCAGTATTTTTCATTTTCCAGGCATTGCCTCAGTGTGTCAGGTAGGGAGCAATTGTTCCTAGCTTGGGTGTATACTGGGCATAAAAGAAGTAAATGTTCCACAGTGACTTGCACGTCGCAGATATCACATATTGGAGGTCTAGAACCAGACAATAGGTAGCTAGATGTGATATGAGTGTGACCAATTCTCAATCGTGTAAGTGCAACTTGTTCTCTCTTCTGGTTTGATGGAAAAGGTAGTATTTCATCGACTTTGTTTTTTATTATCTTCAGTTTGTGGTTACTATCGTTCCATTCTTGGTTCCATTTATCTTTTATTTTATTCTCGAGTTCATTACCAGCTATTCCTATGTGCCCTGGAATCCAGAAGAAAATTATTCTCCTGTCAGAGTTCTGCAGGATGTGGACCACTGTTGAGATGATCTGAATCAGCGGATCGTCGTTATAACTGGTGGTACATGTTGATGCAATGGATGTCTGGTGTCGTCGCATTGCCTGCTTCGTTCGGCCATGGCTAGGGTTTTCCTCCGTATTTGCGGTGGTGAAATTCCGGCTAGCATGTAGTTGGTCAAGGCTGGTGGGTTTTAGATATCCCCTTATTAATTAGCACGTGTCATTCAGGACGGGGTCCAGTCTATAGGCGTGTGATCTATAGTCAAGGTCGAGAAATAATTTATAATGTATGTATATAACTTTATAAAAATCGAAAAAGAACAAGGCCCTACACTCTTTCTGAATCATGTTTACGATTGGTAGGTAAAGCTAGTGGAGTTGGTAGCAATACGGTAATAGAAAATCACTAAGTTGTCGAGGAAAACCATACAGAAACATTTAACATCCAAAGGAGAAACTAATAAATTTAAAAAAGAAATCTTTAGTAAAATTGTTTAGATATTTGTATGCAGTTACTCATAGAAGAAGGTCTACAATAAAAACAGTATTTTTAGCACTTAAAAATAAAAAGGGAGGTAATTTTCCAGGAAAAATAGATTCCTTTAGAAGATTAGTAAAAAATTGGGGTTTAGGTAAAGGAAAACTAAAAATAACAGGAAAATTCTGAAAAAGAATATTTACGCGGTACATGCTGAGAGTAGCAATGATTTGTAATTAGAAATATGAATGTTTTATAAGCATATTTTTAAAAATTATGTCACTTCATTTCGTATGTTTTATGTCGAATGTTAAACATTTTTACTAATTGTTGTATGCGACATTAAGTAGGTGCATCATTATATTTAACATTTCTTCGATAACCAAAATGTTAAAAATTTCCTATACCTCACATAAATTTTGCACTTTTTACGGCATAGTTTTTATGACTAGTGTTACCGAGGTACAAAATTTAGAAATTGACAATAAATTTCCTAAGCAATAAATCGTGTGTTAGCCAAATTGAATCTTATAGTATACAAATACATATTTGTGGTACCGTATTGTGGCCAGAGGCAGGAAGCTGAAGTCTCGTGTGTTTATCGAACAAGTTATACAAGCATTTCAGCTATTGATGTAAGACTTAACGGGAATTTACATTATGGATAATACGTTTCATATCTCACTGATCCGCCCGAAGGGGGTCATTGATTCCAGTAGGAAGTTGTTTTCGTGGGCAGTCAACATCGTTTTCGAAAATAAAAAAATTATATTCTGTCGAGTCGCTCCGTTTTTCTTCATATATAATCATTGCAAAATTAATGCCTGCCGTATGGTTTCAGCTTATGTAATCACAGTTGTTAACGTTAAGGGTACTCGTAAAGCAGACAAAAAAAAGGTGACATTAGGAAAACATGATGCTGCAAAGTAGGTTAACAGGAACTCTTTCAACCATACACGCGGCAGCAGAACACGAGAACGTGTAACATAACTTTGATCTGTAATCAGTATATAACAATGCTCTATTACTTTAAAAATTTCGTTTAGCATTAATATTTATGCACTATAGATATGTCACAACAGGAAGTATGCTCCTATGTATTTTTTTAAACCATACAATTTTTAGCTATTACACAATAACTAATAAAGATGTTTAATCAGGTGTCTCAGATTTTTTAAATTTATTTAGAAATAACTTTTTTTTACTGAAAATAGTCGCAAAAAGGGTAGACCTATCGTGTGGGCCGCGGACGGCCCGCACTGCGACTATTAGAAGGGGGAGTGATTATAGAAAGGAGTTGATTGTGGACCCGCTTTTTTAAAAGTTGCAGGTCATAGTTTTGTGGAAAAACTGATTTTGCAAACCTGTTCCATTCCGTAGCAGTCCTATAAAAGAAGGACTCTTGATGGAGATTGGTCCTTGAAGTGTCAATCTTGAGAGTAAATGGGTGGGACTTATCAGCGTGCCAAGTTCTTCGGCCGAATGTAGCTAGTAGTGGTATAAGAGTTTTTATTTCTCTGGTTCATCTGCCATGGAAATATCTGTAGAGTAATGTCTGGTCTGCAACTCTTCTTCTATGTTCTAGTGGGTGAAGGCTATCTGTGAGAGTTGAGCTGTTTATCAACCGAATGGCCCTTTTCTGAATGGAATCTAGAAGACGAAGAGAATGCCTTGGTGCTGAACCCCAAATGTGCGAGCAATACTCCACTAGAGGTCGTGTTTGAGCCTTGTACGTCGTCAACAGTTGATCAGGAGTAAAAAACTTTCTAGCTTTCCACAGAAAACCCAGCCTTTGGCTTGATGACTTTGCGATGTTAGCAACATGGTCAAGCCAAGACATATTATTAGAAACTGTGACTCCCAAAACCGAAATGAAGGGACTTGATTCAAGGGTATTTCCGGGCATTGTGATGGAATGATTTAGTTATTCACTTTTTGGAAAACGTGGCGCTTTGTGTTTTCTGGGCGTTGAACTGAACAAGATTGTTGGTTGACACTCGAAGATTGCTTCAAGATCTCTATTGATGAAGTCAACCTGTTTCTGCCTGAGTCTATTTGTATCATTCACCGAAAGTGATCGATAGGATGTGAAAGTTGAGACAAGTGTGATGTCGTCTGCGAAACTGTAAATGGGTTTCGTGTTGGTTTTTAAGAGGTCGTTGATGTGTAGAAGAAATAGGGTGGGGGACAGGATGGAACCCTGGGGGACTATGTTTGTGTAATACAATTGGGGAGAAATAAACCAACACCTTCCAACCCTTCCATGTAACGTGAGATATCAAAAGGTTTGGGGTAGTGTAAGAGGTTGGCTATGACTATACCATATAACTACATCACTAACAACATTCACAGGTGTCAAGAATCGACGATTTTGCAGCATGTTTGTTTACTCTTACAAGTTTTTCTCTTTACTTCCCATCTCTGGCTTGAAGAAATAAACCAGATTTAATTACAAAACAATTACACAAAAATGCCAGTTGGTTTACCAAAAGGAAGTTACGTAAGTTTTTACGAAAGCAATGAAGAGAACATTTTTAATACGAATCATTTTAACGACAAAGTATTGTTTTAAAAGGATTGAAGTGATTCTTATGTAGTTGCAAATTGCTGGTCACGCTGTTTTGTTTCTTAATTGGAAACACGATTAATCAAATGAATAGGTACAGGTAATGAGACAATATTTCGATGTTTTTCTTTTTTTCATAGAAAATTGTTTTTCGTTTTAGATATCGAAATGATCTGGGATTCATAAACCAAGCCAGAATAATGCAGATACGTTCTTTTATACGAGGGTGATTAAAATTTTTTTTCAGACATTAACGTGAGCGAAACGTCATTCCCCAGGATACCATAAATCATTTAATTTTAAGCAAACTTCAAGGATGCATAGGAAAGCGGTGGGTGGACCTACTTGTTATGTTATGAGTGTTCTGATTTTTTGAAAAGTCAGTACATACACGTCAATATAATTCTCGGGTACCGCAGCGGGTTTTCTTCATCGCGACGTCTTTAAAGAGTTGATGTCACCACTAGCATCAACTAAAAATGAGGTAGAATCGTGGTTTACAGATAGATAAACGGTGATTCAAAAGGATTGAGAATTTTTGATTAGATAAAAAAACACATTTAATAATTAACTATAGTTAAATAAGAATTAACAAACGTTAAACTAATATACTATCCATTTTTATTATTCATCGAAGTTAAATGTTTATAATTTCAAACAAAATTAAGAGTTATTTGCAGCATATTTTGGGACATACTTGCTGGAGCATTTAACCATTTGCAGGCTCTATCACAAATGATAAACGAAGATAGTTTACGAATTGTTGTCCCTAACATAGTTGGCGTTGAATGACAAATGCAAATAAAGTGTCAGGCAAAAGCTTATTGAATGACATTAGTGTGTACCAATTAGCATCAGAGTATCAGTTTGTGTATGTTAAATATTAATTTTTTCCATTGAGGTGTACGTGATTTTATAAAAATGGACAAAATTGAGATAAGAGGTGCGATAAACTACCTCTGTAAAAAGAGGTTAACACCGCAAGAAATTTATAAAGACATGATAGAAGTATTGGGTAACTCTGCTCCGTCGTACCAGGTAATCAACTGGTCACGAGATTTCAAACTGGGAAGAGATTCCTGTCAACAAGCTCCGGTACAGAAGCTCCGAAAACTGTGGTGATCAATTTAGTCCATGACATGGTTTTAAATGAGAGAAGAATTATAGTTAAGGTTGTAGCAGAGACATGTAGGTTTTCTGTTGGAAGCGTTAAAAACATTTTACCTCGGGAATTGGGTCTTAAAAAACTTTCTGTACGTTGCGTATGCGAATTTAATACCAAAAGTACGCGAAGCGATCAGAGAAAAGAGAAAAGAAAAATTAAGTCGAGGCGTGTTCTTCCACCGGGACAATGCTCCGGCCCACAAAAGTTGTGTTGCAATGGCTGCCATTCACAATGTGGGATTTGAAATTTTTGAACAACCTCCTTTTTCTCCAAATTTGGCCCTCGGCGACTACCATCTATTCCCAAAATTTAAAGAGCATCTTCGTAGAATCCGCTTTGCTGATGATAACGAAGTGATGTCGGAGGTAGATAAATGGCTGAAGACTCAATGTTCTGAATATTTTTCAAAAGAGTTTGAAACACTTTAACACCGATATACCAAGTGTATAAACGTAGCTTCTATGTTAGGGACAACAATTCGTGAACTATCCTCGTATGCTACTCAATAACAATTTCAAAAAAAGACTAATATAGAACCACTAAATTGTTCATTGTATTTAGAAGTATTTAGACGATGTATTCGTGTAATGTGCACCATAAAAAATGTTTGCAAATAAACATTGCAAAAATGTAATTGGATACAAAGGTTTTTTTAATCTGGATAAATTCAGGAGATAAAGTCCGGCCGACTAAAAAGCACTCAACACAAATGGTGCAAAAGGAAACAGATGTCTGTCAACCCCCGGAAAACTGTAATTATTTCTTTTACAAGAAGGAAAAAGCTAGATAAGCTTCGGCAGCCTGTCCTATACGGAGAGAGCATTCCATTTGCAGCGGAAGTGAAATACCTGGGTGTAGTTCTGGATAAAAGACTCACCTGGAAAAAACAATAAACAAAGCCAGGTTTTCTCTCTGGAATCTCAGAAAAGTATGTGGCTAATCTTGGGAAATGAACCCCAAACATATTTACTGGATTTATTAAACAATGATAATATCTATCGGCACGTATGGTTCAGTAGTCTAGTGGACCAAAGGGTTACAACAGACAGCTAAAGCAAAACTTGCTGGCCTTCAGCGGCTGGCATGCCTGTCTATAACTGGATCTATGTCCAGCACACCAACGGCAGCGATAGAACTCCTCCTAAATCTTCCTCCCCTAGATATTCTCTTAGAGAGGGAGGCCAGGATAGTCTCCTACAGATTTCTGTCTTTGGAAAGGCAAATTAATGAAAAGCATCTCAGAGACCATTTCGGGATACTGAGTGAAACAAAAAAACCATCAAATTCTCGGGATGGTTCCTGACATGCTAGCCACAAAAATACACGTAGAAAAGTCGTTCAAAGTCCTCTTTCCGAAGAGAGATGAATGGGTGAGGGGAGAAATCCTCTTCCCGGAGACAGAATACATAATGTACACAGATGGCTTAAAAACTCCAGATGGAGTTGGGGCCGGTGTTTTTAGCAGGAAACCAAAGATAAAAATATCTACCAGTCTTGGCAGGTATGCTACAATCTTTTAGGCTAAAGTCTTCGCTATCGAATTGTGTGCAAGAGAGCTGACTAATAGACCTCTAGCAAACAAAAACATGAGTATAATATCAGACTGCCAGGCTGCTTTAAAAGCACTGAGCCCCAACAAGATAAAATCTAAATTTGTATAGAATTGCATCAAATCCCTGGAGTACCTTGGTGCGAACAACAGGGTGACTCTGCTGTGGGTACCTGTTCACCAGGGGGTGGAGGGGAACAAAAAAGCCGACACCTTTGCAAAACAGGGGGCCGAATCTGCGTTCACTGAACCAGAACCGAGTCACTACAAGTGCCGCCAAAACAATAATTTCGGACTGGGTGGAGAAGAAAATACTCACATATTGGTCCGATATACCAGGCGTTCTTACCTAAAACCTCGACTGAGCAGATCCTAGAATGGAGCAGGTCTGCAAATTCTAACGGGACTGCTTACAGGATACTGCCGTCTAAGTTACCACCTTGGTTTTGCTGCGTGGAAGACGAAACTGCTGAACATATACTATGTTTATGCCTCGGCCTGGGAAGAATAAGGTTCAACATATTTGATTGTACCAACCTAGAACCTACCGATTTCAAGAAAATCTCACCCCATACAACCTTGAACTTCGTGAGAAGGGCTGGATTGTGTGGTGATGATGGAGAGATAATATCATTAAAGATCTGGCTATACTTGAAGTAGACCAGCCAGAATGGAGGGAGATAATCCATAACCGCTCCAGGTGGAGGCAGATAGTCAAGGCAGCCAAGACCCACCCTGGGTTGTAGTGCTACGGAGTAAGTAATCGAAACATACTTCACAATTCATAAATCTACTAGGTATGCGATAATTTTCTATAGATGTTTTGATGTATTGTTTTGTTCTTTTTATCTTCAAGATCATTTTAATTTCCTTATCTAGAGCTATTAGTGGTTTTCAACAAGCAAATTATTTTGTTTTTTTATTTCGAATGCATTCATCCGCTTCGGGAGAAAGCAATTTAATCTAACGCAATTATAGTTATTT
The DNA here is from genome assembly GCA_950111635.1 of Agelastica alni. Lineage (NCBI taxonomy): Eukaryota > Metazoa > Arthropoda > Insecta > Coleoptera > Chrysomelidae > Agelastica > Agelastica alni. The sequence goes on from OX467709.1 coordinate 53,120,619, forward strand.
TTGAAATGGCAATATAATAAAAAATATATATTTATTTGATTACGTCAAAGGATGAGGCGATTACAATCTTGGTTGCCAACTTTCTTAACATCGACTAGCTTTGACAACGTTCGCAGATTTTTTATTTGAAAAAAATACAACATGTTATAAAAACAATTTATTGCAGAAGTGATTTAGCAGAATTTTACGAAAATAGTATCGTTAAATTTTTTAATTACGTCGTCTAGCGTAAACATAAAAAATATTAATTCGGATAAAAGGTAAACGGGTCGGAAATATATTTTGACAATTTGTTTGTATCTATTTTAAATTTGTCGCAGCGATATTAATAATATTCCTATCTATTTTTATAAAAAATTACAAAAATCATGTTAAAACGGAGGTTATTAGGCGAGATATTTATGCACTCTATGCGCAAAAAGTTGCTATTTTTTACGTCTCCATAAAAAATCGTCTTTTCACCCTTTCTATAATATCCACGTTCACTAATCCATTAATTTTCAAATAAATATCACATCCATTTCCATCTAGACTCCATGATTTGCAGGAAACCCTCTCGAGCTCGATCTTTTTCCTTCGATACAATCTGTAGACCTTACTGAACAAAAGAAACACCATCACACATATTCCCATAAACAAATATTTTTTTCTCCTTAATATTTTCAAGTGCAAGTTATCTGAAAGATCTTAAAGCAGCAGTTTCGTTTAACATCAAGTGAGAAGAATGAATGAATTTTTGAAAATATATTGATCTTTGATGTTGAATCAAAGCGATTTTTATATTGAAAATACCAAAAATTTAGTGTAATAAATAATTAAGATCCTATGGTGTACTGCATACTTTCAAGTTTTATGTTCTCTGATCTCAAAGAACCCAAGGTATAAATACTAGGGTGTGTCATTTTTAGGTGATTTTCTGTCATATAATAAACGGTTTCAACTTGATTTAAAAAATGGTTGTGGAAAAAATGAGTGCACAGCATTTGTTGGGCATTAAATTTGCTACAAAAAAGTTCCTCTGAACAAACGCTGTCCGACCAACAGTTTTGGAGTTGTAGAGCTGGAGCTGGAGCTATTAAATTTTCACGTTTTGTGACACATTTTTCTCAAATTTCAGGAGTGGCAGTATTAAGTGCTCGTTGTCAGGTTTCCAAAACAGCCTTATCACTGTAACCATTAGATCCAATGTGATTGTCACAATAAGTTTTGTATATTCCCCAAATACACTTCAATTGGCAATGATAAGGCGGAAGTCTTAGTACACGATGTCCATAACTGAGTATAATTTGATCCACTTAATGAATTTTTTCTCTTTCGTGCCTTTTAGCTATCGATAATAATTCCGGCTTGAAGCAATACTGCGGAAATGAAATATTTTCGTTCGTTAACCATTCTTTTATTTTCTGTACCGTCCAGGAGTTTGTTGGTTGCTTATTTACAATTTCCGAATGGTACGGAGCATAATCTAATACAATGAAGATAGTTCATGTACCGATGGTCATTGTTTCTCTTTTAACCATTTCACAAACATCTCTGTATCCATATTGTCATGATAATCGGCCGATTTTGATTTTGACGAAAATAAAAGATCCGCTCCATCAACAAAATCATGCTTTCCACCTGCATGCACATTAGTGTGTCTTTTTTCTTCACCGTCGGTGTGTTTTAAAGACTTTATGTCATCGTCCTGCCAAATTCTTTTTGTTCCACCTTTGGCAAAATTCCAAGTTTAGTCCAGATAAACAAATGAAGAGCATTCTTGTTTACAGTGAGTATAATTTCTTAAAAATCGATACTATACGATTTTATTGTCGGTACCCACTACAATGATAACCCAGGATTACTAATTACTTTTCTAAAAAACTTACAAAAATTAATCAACGAGCCAAATTAAAACTTAATAGCTCAGTTGATTAGTGAAATTTGTTTGGATTACTTACCTATCACTCTTATTATGTACAATAAATAAAGTCATTAAGAACAGATTTGGTTGAATAATTAACCATGCTAACACACAAACAAGAAGTCTCTTATAAAATAAAATTCGTTACCTACAAAATTTTTTTAAAAATATTAAGGGAATTTACTTTCGTACTTCTTAAATGTACAGTTGAATACTGGTTATCAAGTTTCTAACGATAATCCGAAACCACCGTATATTCGTAAAATATGCTATAAAGAATTCTTTAGTACTTTTTGAATACCATTTAGGTAAACAATAAACAATAAGGGTCTAAAGACACTTTCTTGTGATGCACTGTCCTACTTCTTTCAACGAGACGAAGGTGATTTTATTTTTAATTTTGTAAAAAATCAAAGTAATTTAAAATTACGAAGAATTATTATTTGTGTTTCCCATACGAAACTTCCTATCAATTAAACCAAACGACGGTTTTTCTTTTATGTAAAATCAAATAGATTTGGTGTATTTAAGTAATCTTAAGTCAATAATTATCGGGAATTTTTTAGAAACGCTTCTTCAAAACATTTTAATAATTTCCGGTTTGCAAAACAGTTAAAATTCTTTCTCAAGAAATAATGTTTGATAGGAAGAAGTTTAAATTTAATGTCATTCGAAATTGTTTAAATATTTGCACTTAATTATCGTTTTTGTATGTTTTATTTGAAACAGTTTTAAAATAATAATTTGTGAATAATTATGAAAAAGCTCTAAAATGATAAGAAATACATTTTTCCTAGTAGTAAGAAACTGTTGGACTCATTTATTTGAAATCTGATGTTATAAAGAATCCGACAGAATTTTTGAATAAAGTTTTTTTTTAGATAGAAAAAACTGAGAAAACTATACAGGGTGGCCAACCGAAAACGAAACAGAGACATTTGCAGGAACCTCGTAAACATTTTAGAAAAATGCTCAAACCCGTCGATTTTTAAATAAAAGGGGACACTTTTTTTCGGTATTTTTGTCTCCACTACTTTCAACCCCAAGCGATGGTAAGAATTACCCCACAATTTTTATATAGCATTGGGGGTCGAATAAGACGTTTTTTAAATGCTTTTATAATTCTCTATACAATAGTCTTTAAGTTTTAAAATTCTGCCCATTACTTATTGAGAAATTAGATTTTAAATGTGAAACTATCTGATGTATGGGCTGGCATTTGCAGTGTCCGATTGGTGGGTCCTTTTTTTACCAAGTAATTTGACTGGCGAAATGTATTGAATGGACTCCACGATCGCCAGATTTATCGCCATTTAAAAATGTTGTGGTAATTCTTACCCTCGCTTGGATTTGAAAGTAGTCGAGTCAAAAATACCGGAAAAGATTGTCCCACTTTAAAATCAAAAATCAATGGGTATGAGTGTTTTTCTAAAATGTTGACGAGTCTCTTGCAAATGGCTCTGTTTCGTTTTCGGTTGACCACCCTGTATATTAAATGATTTGCTGTTTGATAAGTGATACCTAATGGAAATTGAATTATTTTTAAACAATTAATTTATCCAATTAAAAAAACACGCTGGGTGCACAAACTTAACATCATTATAAACACAAATTAATAATGAAAGGGACACTTCCAGTCTCCCCACTACACCTTCAGGTGAAGCACACATCGAATGCCGATTTAAATCGAATTGTTTACCAATCTTTGTACGGTTACCGAATATTTATCTATAAGAAAATGTATGGGGAGTCTCTTTTCGCCAGTGACAAAATAAAAATTATAGGTATCAAATATACTACATAATAATTTTACAAATTCTGGTTTTATTTCACAATTAAAAACTATCGTCTTCACTATCAGAATATTGTGTGAAACCGGTGGAGTTGACTAAACATATATAATCGGTAAAATAATTATTACTTGGGTATAGAACGATTTCAAATAAATAGAAATAGATATAGAAACATTTTAGTGTCACAACCCTTACTCTCATGTTATTAACATTTTATAACATTTTATTTTTATTTTATATTGTTACTGCACAGAGAAGACCACGGGGAGGTAAGATCTTATCCTTCATCGTAGGAAACAGGATAAGGAATGTTAGTGAAGGATAAACATGTTGGAATTTCAAAAATATCACATAAATTGAAATTTTATCGAAGACAAATAAAAAACAATTTCCAAAATGTGTAACTTAAGAAGAAAAACATTCTGAAAAACTCAACTAAAAAGATAGTTCTAAAAAAGTGAAATAAAAATCTGCAAATAAAATAAATTCGAAAAAACTGAAAGATTAAATTGTATTTTAAACATACATTAAAAATAATTGTAAACAAAAGATTCATTTATTCTGATTTTTTTGCATGTTCTTTTTTGTAATCGTCGTGTTTTGTACACGTTCAATCCCACACCGTCAAATTTAGCCACGTGAGATTCCTTTCATAGTAATTTATTTTCAACATCCAATGAAGCGTAACATATCATAACATAGTATTACCGGTTTAAAAATAAATACGTATCATTTTCCGTATTAGTGCGAACTTCTCTAAACATAATCGTCAGTATAGTATTATACAGTGCGTCCATAAAGTAACGCATACATTCATTAGTCCTAGTAACTATATATCGTACGATCACCTTGCTTAACACAGTACCAAAATTGCTAACGAAGATATTCGCAAATAAGATCACTAAAGAATATACAATAAGCGAAGAACAATGAGGCTTCCGGCTAAGTAGGTCAACAATAGATGCTATTTTCATAACCAGACAAACGGACACTAAATCAAAGATCTACAAAACCGTCGTGAGGCCGGTGATGACATATACCGCAGAAACCAGGCCAGAAACAGCGAAAACCAAAAGACTCCTAGAGACAGCTGAGATGAAGATACTCCTTAGAATCACTGGAAAGACACTGCTGGATAAAGAGAGAAGCGATAATATCAGAACAGCCTGTAAGGTCAAGAACAGCAATGACTGGGTAGCAAACAGGAAGAAGAAATGGAACGAACACAAAGGTAGAATGGACAACCGCAGACTTGTGAGAATTGCTCGCGACAAGTCCCCATTGGGACGAAGAGACGTTGGGCGCCCCAAGAAACGATGGAGCTATAGCCTCACGCCAGTGGACGATAATTGAACAGGCGACTCGCCTATAATCAAGAATGAAGAAGTAGAAGAATCCTGCTTACATGTGCTTCGTGGACCTGACTAAAGCCTTTGACCGTGTCAGATTAGGAGATGTGCTAAAATTACTTAAAGAAGAAAACCAGTTCAGCAGTTTAGTAGAGATAATAAGACAACAAAACTAAAATTAAAGTAGAGAATGAATTGACATCGGAAGTAGACATTAAATCTGGACTACGTCAGGGAGATAGCCTAAGTCCACTCTTATTCAATTTAGTAATGGATAAAGTTATAGGTGAAACAAAAAAGGTAGGACGCTTATATGGGCTTGGAAGAAAACGGGTAAAAATTCATTGTTATGCACACGATGCAATTCTGATCTCGGATAATGAAGATAACCTACAGCGCTTGGTGCATACCTTTAAAACAACGGCGGAAACCTACAATATGCAGATATCAACATCTAAGACCAAATCTCTCGTAGTAGCAAGGGAACCCAGACGATGCAAAATCGTAATTAACGGAGAAATAATCGAAAAAGTTTCCAAGTTCGAATATCTGGGAATAGAAATATCCAGCTTTGGAGACCTAAAAGGAAGTGCACGAAATCAGGCTAATAAAGCAGCTTATGTATCAGGATGTTTAAGGGATGTTATCTGGAGGAATAAAGATATTAGGTCTACCCTTTTTGCGACTATTTTTTTAAAAAAAAAGGTTGGACGGGAAAATACGCATATATAAGTCATGTGTAAGGCCAATACTAACTTATTCAAAAGAAACGAGAGCTGAAACAGCAGAAACAAAAAGGAAACTTAGAACAACAGAAATGAAAACATTAAGATCAATTACTGGGAAAACATTCAGAGACAGAGTCCCTAACATTCAAATAAGAGAACTATGTGAAACACAAGATATCGTACGGTGGGGGAGGCAGACTACTAAGACGGCCCTTTAAAAGATCGCGAAATAGCTGGCAGTCTACATCACAAATACGACTGCAGCAGTAGAGGAAAAGAGATCGGATAAGAACAGGGCTCAAGGCCTAATATAAGAAGAAGAGAAGATACATTCATTATTAGCTAAATAAACAGTTACATGAAAAAATCCCGAAACAGGTCGATTCTTGATTTTACTTTGTCATTTTTTAAAAGAATAATCTACCATACAGGGTGAATAACCTTTAAGTGCTGACGTCAGCACCAGTTTTTTTAATTGAAATACCCCCTTTTTTTAATTTGCGGATCTCACTTGCTGATTGATTCAAATTGGTACAGGGTGAACAAAAATACAAAAGTTGTGTATGACAATTTATTATTAACAAAATAATTGATGAAGACTAAACTTACACTCTAATAAAAATAAACCAGGAAACATTTAAAATAAACCTATTGATGTATTTTGCAGAAAATTGTTTGTGGTCTTTGCGTATGGCATTCTTGCAACCGTTTTGGATGTTCATCAGACCAATATCTGGTGTTTTGCCGGTTAAAATCTCTTTATTTACGGTTCCCTTTTTCACGTTTTCACTATTCGCAAGTTAAAAAATTGTGACCAAGTTCCTGTATCCGCTACTAAAAATTTCTTTATTCGCGGATCCAATCGGTATCTTAAATGGATTCGGATTACAACCTGCCAGTGTTTTGGCGTGCAAATAAGAAAGCGCGGGTTACAAATGCTATTTTTTGTGACTAGTTCCGTAAATGTTTTGTTCCTGGTGTTAAGACTTATTTAAAAAAAAAAAATTTAGACTTTAAGGCCGTTCTAGTTTTGGACAATGCTTCAGGTCATCCTCGTGAGCTTGAAACTATGCATCCAAATATAAAGGTGATATTTTTACCACCCAACACAACTGCTTTACTCCAACCCATGGACCAAGGAATAATCCAGGCATTCAAGCTCTATTACATCAGACGAATGTGATCATGGAATGTGATCCTGATTTGATTGTGATGCAATACTGGAAAAATACATTCCAAAATGCATTGTTATTATAAATGAATCATTGAAAGAACTTAAACCATACATATTGAAATTATGTTGGAAAAAACTGACTTTCGGAAATGATAAAGATTCTGTGAAAATTCAAACTTTAACAGCAAACATTGCTCAAGTTGCCAATGGAATAGAATTTAGTGACATTCAAGAGTTGCTTGAATCGCAAGACGAAGATTTGACTGAAACCGAGGTGGAGAAAATTTCGAATCCGCATTCCATTGAAGAAGAGGCTTTAAAGAGCACTGAAAAGGTTAACTTTAATATATATTGTTAAAAACTTAAATTGATTTTTTTTTTTGAAACCTTGGAACGTATCTCTTATAATCCCATACAAATTACCAGTACATATTCACGGTTTCTATATTTGCGACTTATTTACAGAACGTATAACCCGCAAATAAGGAGCAGGATCACAGTCATCTTTATCCAATTCATGGATGGTACGTACTTTATGGTATTCCTCTGTTTTAAAAATATTTAATGCTAATGATTTTCCAATATCCAAATCTCAAGATAATCTCCGCACCGTAGGTACAGTGTGGATGGTCTACTGCCGACAAAATTACATCTTGTTGAATATTTGCATTAAGTGTAGGTCTAGAAGTGTAGATTGAGAAATACATTCCCGATCTGGGTGTATTTCATGATATAATGTTTATACCTCTTGTTGAGTCTGCATCCTATCGCCAACACCAATCATCATTGAAATTTTAATTTCCTCACTTTCAGTTAAAGGCATTTTAAAAAAACAGTTTGTTAAATACGATATGATAAAATAGATTAACAATACGGAATTGTACTTGAATATTTATGACATTTTTTAACGTCAAATTATAAAAACAAATGGCAAGAAATGCTTTTAAACTTTTTCTGTTTAGTCGAGCGGCTAGAATAACCCATGAAAGTGGACAATGTTAAAATAACAAACAACTTTTGCATTCTTGTCCATCCTGTACCAATTTGAATTAACTTGAATAATTATTCTTTTAAAAAATATTAAATTAAAATTAAAAATTTGACCTGTTTCGGGATTTTTTTATATTTACTGTTTATTTAACTAATAATGAATTTATGTGTTACTTAATGGACGCACTGTATAAATACACCGTCTAATAATTTTAGATTTTGACCAACCGACACCCACTCTTAATTTAGAATCAAAATAGTTTCGTGTATTTCCAGACAAGCATCATCCAATTTAAAACTGCCAAATAACAGAAAAAAACTTGGCAACTCGGTGAGTCTTGGAATGTGGTTGCCTGCCAATGGCTTTTGGAGGAAGGAAGGAAAGACGGGGGGAAGAGGTAAAATACCAGGAACCATCTTACGACGTTGCCAACTTTAAGGTTTTTGTTTAAATACATAATTCTCCACATTTATTCTCATTAAAATTAGCACCTTTAAATAATTGCATTTCTCGTCTACTGATGCTATTATTTTCACGAACTGATTGCTTTTTTAATTTTTTAATATTTTTAAACAATCCACGATGGAACAGTGCTTATTTTAGTTTTGAGAGAGGAAAGGCACTCCTGGCACAAGTCCATTATGCTTCTGTTAGACTGCCTGAGTTTATAGACCTTAGTTCGGTCTCAGTGTGGAAGTCTTAGATTGCCCTAAGCTGGACAATTCACGAAGAAATGAATGGGGGTCCCGTTAGCCACTCTTGCACCAACTGCACTTTCCATCCGTTATCTGACCATGTTTATATTCTCTTGATCCAGCCTCTTGTACCTGTTAGCAACCGTCAAGGAGAAGTACATATAATTACCGAGAATAGATGTGACAATTACTTTATTAGTCTTTAGTAATTAGTTTTAAGGTAAAAAAAAAGAAAAACCATAATCCTGTGATTCTTTTTATACATGAGCTTTTAAATTGGGAAGTTCCAAATGTCTAATATATGGGTTGGGGTGTACATTGTAAGAATAATCAGAGCCTTTTGCTCTTTGCCCAGAACCCTTTGGGGTCACTTGGCATCACCTTCATTTTCGAATCGTCAAGAATCAGTAATGTAAAGTGTGAAGTGTGCATTACTTTTTTTTTTTACTTTTCGCAGATGACCAAATCGTAATAGCTAACGACATAGAATACATGATGCGGAAAATATATGAAACCTATAAAGATGCAGGCTTAAAGATAAACTTCTCTAAAACTTAGTATCTGTCAATTGATTTCCCTCGGCTTGATCTAGAAATAGAGGGAAATATGATTCAATCTTGTCAAGAGTACACCTATTTAGGAGTGAAAATAACAAAAAAAGAATCCAGCAAAAAAGAAATAACCCATCGTATTAATCAGGGAAAACAAGCAATAAATAAACTAAACTCTCTCCTGTGGTAAAATAATATCCAAAAACGAACAAAAAAATAATATATGAAACTATTGTACAAAGTATATAAGAAGAGTTGCAGACCAGTCATTGCTCTACAGATATTATCATGGCAGATGCTCCAGAGAAATAAAAACTCCTGTACCACCATTGGCCACATTCTGCCGAAGAACTCGGCACGCTGATCAGTCTCACACATTTACTCTCAAGCTTGACACTACAAGGACCAATCTTCATCAAGAATCCTTCTTTTACAGGGCTGCTACGGAATGGAATAAACTTCCAAAATCAGTTTTTCCAGAGAACTATGACCTGAAGCTTTTTAAAAAGCGTGTCCACAATCATTTCCTTTCTATAATCCATTCCCCTTCTAATAGTCGCAGTGCGGGCCGTCCGCGGCCCACACGATAGGTCTACCCTTTTTGAGACTATTTTCATAAAAAAAAAATACTATTATATGGCACAGGGACATGGGAGGTAACAAAAAATGATAGACAAAGGTTAGAAGCGGCCGAAATGGACTTCCTACGAAGGAGTTGTAGGGTATCAAGGTTGCAAAGAGTCACTAACAATGAAATAAGGCAGAGAATGGTAGCAGAAACAACTATAACGAAGGAAATTGAGAAACAACGACTTAAATGGTACGGACACGTAAGACATATGGAAGATGATCGATGGCCCAAAAAGATATTAGAATGGCAACCAAAACTAAGGCGAAAGCGTGGAAGACCACCAGAAGAGTGGTTAAAACAAACAAAAAAGGACATGGAAAGGAGAGGATTAGAAGAGGAAGATTGGCAGGATAGAGAGGCATGGAGAAGAGGATGCAAGAGACGGCCAACGATGCTGTAAAAAACTTTAAGAATCAGTAATCTTTGCATTTAATTGGAGACAAAATATTTATATGTTTTTTGGACCAATAGCAATTTGCCGTATACGAAAATATAGAGTGACTATTAATTAAATAAACGACACCATTTTAAATCCTTAAGTTAAAATTATTGTTAACTTATGCCAGGCATTGTTTATCCACTTAATAAAGACCAATGTCTGTTTGTATTTCAAGAATATTATGAAGGTGGTAAGGGTTTGACACTATTTAAATTAAAAATTCTATTTAAAGTCTGCCAATAACGGCTACACCCGGCAACAAGGCAAAACGACTTAAGTTGGATGCTGGAGATCAGTCGCTGACCTTGCTCGACGGCCTCTCAGGCCTCCCAAACCGGACTACCACGCAGCTACAACCGGATGTGTCGAGCGCCGAACCACTAAAAAAGGAAAAAAAAAACAAGACAAAAAGAAAAGTTGAAATCCACATGACGAAGATGTTCCGAGCGAGCCACGCACCGGAGGACAGGACATTATTAAAATTATTTTCGAAATGCTGACCAACGAAAACGAACAAGAAACGCTAATAAATAAAGAAAGAGCGTGTCTTGACCGTCTTTTATACCGGAAATTATTAAAATATTTTAGGATTTTTGTTTGCCTGTCGGCAAAGAGAAGCGATTTGTTGCAAATGCATATTACAATATTATATTTATTACTGTATACAAGACTCGAATATAATTATTAAAGGAAGCAGCTAAAATTTTGTTAAAAATAACCATTAATCATTTTATAATCTATTCACATACACATTATTTTGTAAGTATATAGAAAATAAGTCTTCACAAATATTATATACTAAGTGTGACAATAAAGTAGGTACGAAGACTGGTACGATAAAGATACTATATTTTCAAAACGGTAAAATCTAACTATGCTTACCCTTCAATGTACTCTCCCTGTTTATTAGACTGGTTCAAAAAAATTGACTATTTTTTTTCTTAAAATGGAAAAAAAGACGTCTGTGGATACCGGAGGTCTGCATTGAAAATGCGAGTTTCAATGCGTGTTGATCCAACCGAAAATAGCCAGTTTCAGACTGTTGCCGGGTAAAACCCAATCACTTTCATCCCTTTCATCCCTTTCCACATAACAGAACCCCGAAATATCTAGGAATTATCTTAGACAGAACACTTACCTTCAAAAAGCATTTGAGTAACGCTGCTGCTAAACTTGCCTCACGTAACAATATCATTCAGAAACTATGTGGCGTCACATGGGGATCTTCCGCAATGACCTTGCGGTCAACCGCTTTTTGGCTAGTATACTCAGCTGCCGAATATGGAGCATCAGTATGGCTCAATAGCTCTCTCACCAAATTAGTGGACTCTCAACTAAACAACCCTATGCGAATCATATCAGCCACAATTAAATCTACTTCTACCCAGTTCTTATCCTCCCTTCTCACCTTCGCAGAGAAGTGGCTCTAGTCCGGGAGTACCGAAAAGTTTCCAGTAACGCGGAACTCCCTATCCATCAGGATATTGAACACCTCGAAAGAAATAGGCTTTGATGCAGGAAACCTCCACTCCTGGATGTTACCGCTCTAGCAAACAACTCGCAAGTGGACTAGAGAATGGGACAAACTCACCAGCTCACAGCAGGCAGATCCCCTGCATAACCCAGATGCCAGCAGGCTTTGAACTGCCCCGAAAGAATTGGAAAACACTGAAGTAGGCGATTTCTTGACGGCGACAGATAGTGCAATACACTATATGTAAGAAACTTAGACGTTTGTTTGTGAATTGACTACGTCCATTGTATTCTTATTATATTATCTATGTTATCTGTGACACTGTTTTATCATTATAATTTACTTGTTATTACTAATATTTTTTACCTCCTACTGTGCAGAAAGCGTCACGAAGTTGGCGCTTTCCGCCTGCAGTAGGGAGAAAAATAGTATACACACAACGGGCATTAAAGTAAGAAATGTCTCAGAACACATGTATGATGACCTCGGCTTCGCCTGAGACATTTCTTACTTTACTGCCCTAGCAGTGTAATATACTATTTTATTATTATTGACATTTATGTATAACTTATAGTTTAACAAACTTTCACGCGATGTATTACCCTATGCCATACGCTAAATAAATAAACTTTCATCTCTACGGTAGAAAATGATGATTTTCTACCCGCACAATGATGTTGTAGCTTTACTTTCGATCCTGTCAGAATATATTTTGTTTATTTCAAGCCTTTATATCTGTTATTCTAACCATTAACTAAACTGACTGATATTATATTTTTGCGACTAAAATAAATAAGAATACAATAAATAATGATTTTTTAAATATGGATACAATAATTGAAAGTACACCACAATATCTCATTGACATAGCAAAAGCTGCAACTTTGAATTTATTACCCGAACTATCTAAATTAAAATATCTGAGTGGTTACAACAAATTTGTTAATTGGAAAGAATATGAAGAAGCTACATCATGGTCTGAAAAAGTATTATTGAGTTATTTCATGCATAAAGCTCCAAAATATGCACCGTCAACTGTGTCGGCAAATTACTCGATGCTTAGGTCAACGATTAGTTGCAAACACAACATTGATATCAGTCAATACCTTCGTTTGCAAGCTTTCTTAAAGAAAAAAAAAGTCATCGACGGTTGCTGAAAGATACATCCAGGAATCAATAAATAATAAACGAAAAATTTGTAATCAATTAACTGAAATCATCGATCAGTCATCTTCAGGTTCTTCTATTCAAATCATGGCTCCAAAGAAAAAACTAAGAAGTACAGACAAAGTAAGTTTTTTAAAAATAGTCCAGAAACACCAGGTCCAGAAACACCAAATTCAGAAACAGCGATATTAGAAACGTCAAAAGTCAAAAGCAATAACCTCAAAAGTTAATTATCATTTTCACAATTGTACCATCCAAAATATTAATTTTTAGGTTAATTATATGAATGAAATTGATTAAATTTACAAAAAAAATGTTTAATAAAAAATAAACCGCTAATTTTTGTAATTATACTTATGAGTTTTCTCAATAAATATTAAGTTATAACGTATGATTTTTTTTCATAAATTGCCTAGTTCTGGTTAGCTCCAGACATTATAACTCCCATTTTTAATGCAAATTTATTAAAAATATAGTGTGTGACGAGGGATGAAACCCGATTTCAGACGTCGGGTGATGCCAGCCCTTGCTTCGCTCTGGCAGACAACTTCACCCTACTTTAAAATCGTCTTGTTTCATCCCTGGACACACTATATACTATAGTTTTTTATCCTGATCAACCAAACCCCGTAGGATCTACAAACATTTTAGCAGCAGGAATAAGATTTAATTTTTTTTTGTCTGGTGGGTTTGTTGTATCGCAATGTGGTTGTAATCAGTCTTTACAGAACTTTTCGTGCTCTTTTTGGGGCTAGTCCATCAGCTTTATTGCTCTTATTGTCTGCATGTGCTTGGTACTCTCAAATTAGGATTAGTCTGTTATTTTATTAATTTATCGATGTCTTTTTTTTTCAAATTTTACCTCCTTTGACAATTCTTTTTTAGCTAAATGTATACAGGGCCGGATTTAGAGGTCTGCAGGCGTCATGGCAACAAAGGAGTGGAGGCCCCCTGGCCCCAAATTATTTTCCAAATCCAGCCCTAAATGTATAGACAAACTTCTTAACTGTCGTTATAAAGTAATTATTCGGTCTCGAATAAAAAAAAACAGGTAATTTATTTGATAGCGGAAGAAAAACTTTATTGACTTAAACAAATTTTTAATAAAAATTAGAAAATTGTTGTAAGTAACTGTTATATGATCAATAATTTTAACAAGAATTTATAAAGGTACCTATAAAACTACATTTTAGATTCCAGTGATATCGTAATTAACGATAGTAAATTTTAATTATACCTTAATTGATGTAAATTACACTTTTTAACAAAACTTTAACTTTATTCGAATCCATTAAATTGTTATTTTCTAAATTAAGCACATATCTGAATACGTAGAAAAACAGCTTTAGCTTATGGATATAGACAAGGAAAATTTACAAAAGTTATCTACCAAATAACTGCGAAATCATACATTTATAGCGAAATAAATCATACCATAAAATCAGACAAATACATACATAAAGTTTTCCCATAGGGGTAGGCAGAGACCACTTCCTTCCACTTGCTACGGTTCGTACACACATCTTTTGCTTCCTCTACTTTCATCAGTGCTCTCATACATGCTCTTCGGTTGTTAATACTCTTAACCTGGCCTTTCTTTAAAACAATGTTGATCTGATCGAGATATGTTCTCCGAGGTCGACCTCTACCGATTTGCCCATTCACACTCGACTTAAAAATTTGTTTCGTCAATCTTCCTTCATCCATCCTTTCTACGTGTCCAAACCATCTAAGTATTCCTTTATCTATCTTTGTGACCACATCTTCTTTTACACCACAGCGTTTTCTTATCTCACTATTCTTAACTTTATCCAACCGAGTCACTCCGGCTATACTTTTCAGACTACTCATCTCCGCAGCATTAATCCTATTTTCATGTTTCTTCTGCCAAACCCAACATTCACTACCATACATAAGTGTAGGAACCAACACACCTCTATGCACCCTTCGCTCAATGTCACTGTCATATTTTCCATCTCTAATAAATTTTGAACCCAAGTTCATTAACTTGTTCCACTCTTTCTCCCTCAATCGAAACCCCACAGTTTGTCAATGCTTTCTTCTCTTTCAAAAACCATTACTTTCGTTTTGCTCACATTTATTTTCATCCCTTTGATTTTCAGGGAATCATGCATAACATTAACCATCGCCTACAACTCCTCTTCTGATAACGCTAATATGACTTGATCATCGGCGTAAATAAGGCATTTGACGATCAAATCATTCATTTTTAATCCATACGCACTCTCTTTCAGATCTTCTAAACAATTGTCTATGTATAAGTTAAACAGCCATGGCGAAGCCACACATCCCTGTCTCACACCTTTTTCGATGTTAAACCAGTCCGTGCAAGCTCCGTTTATCCTGACACAAGCAGTGGAATCCTCGTAAAGTGATTTCAGTGCTCGAATTAAACTACCACTCACCCCATACATAGACAATGTAGACCACAATTCACTCCTCACCACTCTGTCATAGGCCTTTTCCAAGTCTATAAAAGCGCAATAGACCTTCTGACTTCTAGCCAAGAATTTTTCGACTATACCTCGTAAGGAAAAGACCTGAGCCATACATCTCCTTCCTCTTCTAAATTCTGCCTGCACATCCCATATCATCTTCTCAGTTTCATTCGTTACTCTTTTGATCAATATCTTTGTATACAACTATGAATAAAATAATAACCTCACTTTACAATTCAAATTGGTACCTACATTTATTGACAACAAATTGATTAGCTTTAACATCACTGGCTGGCTACTAAGAAATCTGTTCAATGTTAAAATTTTATTAATAATGAAGGATTGCGAATTTGAATTTCTTTTATTTTTCTTAAAATAAAGTTTTTGGTTGTGATGCTGGGTACGGTGTTTTATTCCTATTCATTGAAAGAAAGTACTATTGAAATGCACCTCATATGGCTAAATTCGACGTCGAGGGATTAGTATGTCTATAAAACACGACGATTTTCGAAGAACCCTGCTTGACGATTACAAAGAAGTAACCGCGTAAATTTTAGTGAGTAATAATTTATTGGTAACTTAAAATTAATTGTGGTTGTATGGGTGTGTGGTGAATAAAATTACTGCTGACATATATGCAAAGGTGCCCAATAATATTTAAGACTGAGTTGGCAGAAAACATATACTAAAATATCAGTGGTCTGGGTGCGACCCGAGAGGTCCACACGACTAACTTCCCAGTGAAAAGAATGAAAAAATATTCTTTCAATCTTTTTCTTTCATTTCATAAGCTGGAGCTATTTTCAATTGTTTATAACAATTAAAATTTTTTTTTAATTATTATGATTAATTATCATTTGTTAGTAACATTTTCAATTGTTATATACAATGCTTGATTATTACTAAAGTTAATTTGTCACTGTTATAGCTATTTAATGCTATTCTCTCAATACTGACAGAAGTTTAAAATTCTTCAATTCTGAAAATCTAATCAGTTCCAAGTTGCGTAATTATGCGTGGAATGCAATTGGTCCCACGTCGATATCATTTTTTGTTTTTGAGATAACTTAGACGAAAAATATTTCCGAACGCACATACGAACATACGCACATACGTACATACACACACACAGACGTCCACTTAAAAACTATTGTATTCGACTCTGGGGACCTTAAATGTGGGGATATGTCAAAATTCGGGATTTGCTAAATCGGACCCATTACTATAACTTCCACTGGGAAGTTAATGAGGAAAAATACCAAATCTGGCATGTTATTACTTGTTATATTATAAATATAGGAAACTATCATGGCCGTTCGAACCCGGGGGATTATGACTACTGACCCTATTAATGAGGTAGTGTTGTGATCACAGATTCCTGCACGCCACAGTCTTAAAACTGTTTTGTCCCAGGCAGAACTCGCTTCTCTTCACCGCGATGTCTCCAGCTGGTCTTCTTTTCCCCTTTTTTTGCAATGCGCAGACTCGAATCGGCGCAGTAGTAAGTTTCTTCTCAACGCGCCGTCTCGATTCGACGCATCAGTAGTATTGCTCCGACTGTCATACAAGTTCCTTTGTTCACGGCGATTAAACATCGCTTTTTATTTGCAATAAGTAGTATTCCTCCGACCGTCAATAGTGACGAGTCATTCAGTTTTTTTTCTTTTAACTCGTTAGTTTAATTCCTATTTATTTTACGGCATTGAATTAATTTTATTGCTTGCAGCAGTTAACTAGTCAGTACAAGTGCATTGTGTTCTTTAAAGATAGAAATAGTATTTATATTTTGTGTTTATTAAAAACGTTTAAAAACCATCCAAATTTGTGATTATTTCCAGCCCGCTTGTATTGAAGTTGATTTCAGTTGAGATTGAGATTTAGTTTTGTAAAATAAAAATGTTACTTAAAATCCCTGTTTATTTAAAAACATTCCTTAATTTAAAGTTTTTTTAGGACTAATAGATTCAGTGAAAAAAAATAAAATACAATATAATAATTTTTATTTTTTATTAAATAATAAACTACGTATTGAGAGTACAAAATAGTAAAGATGGAAAATGACCACCCCCAGCCAAAATCCATGAACGTACTCTACGTCTCATCGATCGTCAAACACGTTCAAATATTTCAGGCGTATTTCTTGTAGTATCACATGATATTTGAATACGATTCTTTAAATCGTTGATATCAAATATCATTGTGTTGGAAACTAAGATTTAAGGTAACCCCAGAACCAGAAATCATATGGATTTAATTTTGGAGATCGAGAAGGCCAGTGTTGCGGTTCTCCTTGACAAATCCAACGGTTGGAATAAGTTGCATCTAAGTATTGCCTAGAAGTCAGACTAAAGTGTATCGGAGCACAATCGTGCATGAACCACATGTCTGTCTAATGTTGAGTAGGATGTCCTCAAGTAGTTCAGGGAGATCATTCATGATCATGATATGGTAATTTTTTTTTCACCAAATCTATTGGTTCTGGGAAAAACTTTAAGATTGAGAAATGTTTTTAAATAGAGCTTGAATAATTTCCGAAAATTTTTTCGAAGTGCGAATTTTTTAAAAATTTCTCGAAGCGCAACCGGGAAAAAAATTGACGGAGAATAATTTAAATTCGCAAGACATTCGTTACGGAAATTTTATACCAAAAATTATTTTAAAAGAAAATACAAGTTTTGACAGTTTAGTAGGAGTCTATTTTGCTTGGATGTTTGGTGCCTTAATATATACTCTGGCATCTGCACATGACAGCTGTCAATCCAGGGAAATTATTACTTATTAATTTTGTGACCGAAAAATATTTCAAAAAATTCAAGTTGTCGTCATAGCAACCTGTCAAAATCAATGCTTAAAACAACAGGTATACGATTTTCATCATAATTTTATACGGACAATCACCTCCTGAATTTTTCGCATGAATTTAGAAACGCTCTGTTTTTTTTTTGAAAATGATGTTTCTCACTGCAGGGTGTCCCCGATTGCATGGAATAAGTTGCCTAGTAAACAAAAGTATTTAAAAAAAATTATTTAAAGTTTAAAAACTTAAAATACTAGTATTTCTTGGGAAATGTTCTTGGCATAGGTCTATTTATTCTTTTAATTATATTTTTTCTAACACAAGATAACATATTCCAATTTATCTTTGTTTAATCATTTAAATCTTGCGTTTTATTTTAAATTGTTGTGTTATTGCTTAAATTCATGTTATTTGATTCAATCTGTAAAAATATTACTTTTATTGCTGTCGTGTTACATATTTTTCTGTTCAACGTTTTACAAGAATGAAAACACAGAAAAATTGGAATATCTCAATTTCTGTTGAAGATTCAGCACCAATGCATTCTCTTCGTCTTCTAGATTCCATTCAGAAAAGGGTCATTTGGTTGATAAACAGCTCAACTGTCACAGATACCCTTCACCCACTAGAACATAAAAGAAGAGTAGCATAACAGACATTACTCTACAGATATTTCCATGGCAGATGCTCCAGAGAAATAAAAACTCTTATACCACCACTGGCCACATTCGGCCAAAGAACTCGGCACGCTGATCAGTCTCACCCATTTACTCTCAAGATTGACACTACAAGGACCAATCTCCATTAAGAGTCCTTCTTTTACAGGGCTGCTACGGCATGAAACAGGCTTCCAAAATCAGTTTTTCCAAAAACTATGACCTGCAACTTTTCAAAAAGCGGGTCCACAATCATCTCCTCTCTATAACCCCTCCCCCTTCTAATAGTCACAGTGCGGGCCGTCCGCAGCCCACACGATAGGTCTACCCTTTTTGCGACTATTTTTAGTAAAAAAAAGTTATTTCTAAATAAATTTAAAAAATCTTAGACACCTGATTAAACATCTTTATTAATTATGGTGTAATAGCTAAAAATTGTATGGTTTAAAAAAATACATAGGAGCATACTTCCTGTTGTGACATATCTATAGTGCATAAATACTAATGCTAAACGAAATTTTTAAAGTAATAGAGCATTGTTATATTCTGAATACAGATCAAAGTTCTCGTGTTCTGCTGCCGCGTGTATGGTTTTCAATAAAAAATAAACCTATAGGACAAAATTTAAAGGTTTCTTGATTTTTTAAGTTTCTTAAGTTTAGTTGCAGATATTGCACACTCTGTATTTCATTTGTGCATTGTTACATAAGAGATGATTTTTTTCAGGCTTCCACTTTTACGATACCAAATATGATATTTTTGCTAAATCGTGTTTGTTATCTGCCGGTAATGACATGCCTGAACTTTTTTTTTACACAACATCCTTGATATATCAAAAACGATAACAGCTAAGCATGTAAAGATCAATACTAAAAATGTTTTAGATTCACATGTAGAATCCAAAAAAAAAATGTAAGTATAGGGTGTGAAATATCCAAACTATTTTGTATAGAAAATATTGTTACGATATTACTTCTTTTTTGGGTTCTATAATTTTAAACTCTCGATACAGTAACAAAACAATTTTTATTCCAATACTTTTACACAATAAATTTTACTTTTACCAATCACTTAGATATTCACTTAGATATTCAACTAATTACAACTTTTACAACTAACTAAATTTCATAACTCATAAAAACTTAAAACTGACTTTTTTACGACCGCTGTCCTTTTTATATTTCTAAATTATAATTCCAGAGTAATCGCCACTGTTCGACCTTTTTCTCGAGAATCCGGAACAATCCTTCTACCATTTCGAAACCGCTAGAAGCGGTGTTCAAGAATTTACCAGTCGTATCGCGGAGGCCGGCATAACAAAGCGGCTCATTAATATGCACCCTAATTGTGATCGACTCTCGGACGTCGACAAATAAAACAGGTCCGGATTGTAACCATATGCTTGATTTACTAAAATTAAAATTAAATTAAATTAAAATTAAATACAACTGCTGAATATCCCTTTATAAAGATGCTACATTTTCTTTATACTTTGCTTTGATATTTTAAATGTGAGTGCCAAAGTATTGTAAATTTGTGAATAACAATTTTAAAGGAAAACATTGACTTTTAAAAATTTAAATAAACGCAATGTTTTTGACAACTGTCATTTGTCGGAAGACTGACGGTCGCCACACCAACGGCCGTTTTAACTCTCATCCTCGGCATTAAATGTTCACATCAAAAATACAACTTTATGCTGCTCTGCTTTTTTGGGATACCCTGTTTAATTTTAAATATTTTTAAATTATGCTGTTTGTGACCATATGACATGAGTAATAAAGTTTTTTGACAATTTTTATCTTCTTGACGAGAACTTAATCCATGCAATCATTGACTCACCCGTTATAGGTACCAAATAGGAACAAAACACTAATTAAACTAACAAGCGCAGCTGCCTTTCGGCTATTTATATCTTGATAAGTACCAACAATAATAGCATTTATAGGCTAAAAGTAGCACCTTTTCACCATTACCAAATTACGCCATAGGCACATATCTAGCAATGAGACTAATAAAAGCAATTGTAGAGATCACAAAGGTTAGTTGAGTTAAAGAATGCCTCAATAATAAAATTGGCGTCGTTTGCTTCATTTAGAGTTGGTGTGTTCGGTTTAAATGCCCTCTTTTATTAATAACAAACAACAAGGGAGAGGAAAGAGAACGTGGAAGTTCATTTAAATGTTTAACCTTTTGTCATTGCTGGCACATTACATTTTATAGAGAGTTATTAATATAAATTTACAGTGATGCAGGAAATAAAATAAACTGACGATAAAAGAGTATCAAAATTGTGTATGCCATATTTTATACTTTTTCTGCAGCCAGGTCTATACTATGTACTAAAATAAAAAAAACAAATGAAGTAAGAACACAAATATTTTAATTTTAGCAATATTACATAATGACATTATTATTTAAGTTTATGAAAATTTCAACAATTGTCGGAAATCATGATGGCAAACAATAATTAAAACTTTTGTTTATTAAAGTAAATGACATCATAATTATTGTCTGTTCTGTCATTACTTATTGTTGCTTTTTAAGTAGGTACTTAGTAGCGGTTACTGTTTAGTGTATGGATTGTAAAGTTTTGGTCGATTAGGAAGTTAATTATCTATTTTTTTTTAACAAATTAATGCTTTATTTTCGGAATTTCCTAATCTTATTGTTGCCAATGTACAGGGCGTCCAGCCGAAAACGAAACAGCCGTTTGCAGAAACCTCGTCAACATTTTAGAAAAACGCTCAGACCAGTCGAATTTTGATTTTTGACTCCACTACTTTCAACCCCAAGCGAGGGTAAGAATTACCCCAAAATTTTTAAATAGCATTGGGGGTCGAATAAGATGTCTTTCAAAACCTCTTACAATTCTCTATACAATAGTCTTTAAATTTTAAAATTCTGCCCATTCTTTACTGAGAAATAAGATGCAAACAATCACGAACGGTAAAAATGTCATTCATTCGAGTTAAGTACGCCAATGGTATAAATTTAGTACCTAGTACTTAGTTTTTTCTTGCATGGGACGGTAAATCGCCACAATTGCCGCTATTGGTCCGATTCAAACCCAAGAGTTTTTCACGAGGTGCATACACAGCAACCGGAGAAATTAAATGTATAGGCTGGCATTTGCGGTGACCCACTGGTGGATCCTTTTTTTCCTACCAGGCAATTTGACTGGCGAAATGTATTTGCAATTACTGGAAGACGCTATTAACCCTGCCTTGACTGATATGCATATAAAAATAATCCACAGTATGATGAAAATCATTTTTATTTTCAACAGGACGGTGCTCCTCCGCATTATGCGGCGATTGTTCGTCAGTATTTAGACCAACGTTTTCCACGGCATTGGATTGGAAGAAGAGGCAGCATTGAATGGCCTCCTTTCTTTTTGTGGGGACATTTGAAAAGTAAAATATATAAAACACAACCAGCGTCGTTGGAATTACTCCGGAAATACTTCGGAATGTGCGTAAACGTTTTGAACAAAATCTTTATTATTATGTGGAAGCGGGCGGTCATTAGTTTGAACATTTAATCAATTAAGTAGTAAGTAAGCAACTAAAATAATTGGAATTTTAAAATGTATTTTTTTAAAGTATTGGGAGAAAATGTAAAATTTAAAAACTATTGTAAAGAGAATGGCTCTGTTTCGTTTTTTTTTGGCCAACCTGTATAAATTAAAGAATGCATTCGATTTCTGAGCTATTCTATGAGTTTTCTGAGCTATTTTATGACTTTTTTGGGAAGTACTTATAATTTCTCAACTAAAATTATTCCAAGATTATTAACTATGCATTAATAATATACACAACTGTTTGACTGTATAAATTAAAGAATGCATTCGATTTCTGAGCTATTCTATTAATTTTTTGGGATGTACTTAAAATTTCTCAACTAAAATTATTCCAAGATTATTAACTATGCATTAATAATACACACAACTGTTCGACTGTATAAATTAAAGAATGCATTCGATTTCTGAGCTATTCTATGAGTTTTCTGAGCTATTCTATGAGTTTTTTGGGAAGTACTTAGAATTTCTCAACTAAAATTATTCCAAGATTATTAACTATGCATTAATAATATACACAACTGTTCGACTGTATAAATTAAAGAATGAATTCGATTTCTGAGCTATTCTATGAGTTTTCTGAGCTATTCTATGAGTTTTTTGGGAAGTACTTAAAATTTCTCAACTAAAATTATTCCAAGATTATTAACTATGCATTAATAATATACACAACTGTTCGCCTGACTTAATTCTTTCTCTGTTCCTACTACTAGACGCTGCTTTACGTTTCAATGGACTCGAACTAATGTCTTTCAGCTGGAGGCCTCAATGAGTAATTGTGTTCCGATGATCCCTGTCTTATCGGTGAATTAATGATTAAAATTGTTTATTAATCATACCTCGTTATACAAAAATATCGTTTGCGGTAAAAGAAAAAAAAACACACAGGAGGGATTCACGATCTAGAGGCCGTTCAGGTTGGGAAGTCATAGGTGTTTGATGTAGTACAGTTTAAGCTTACGTACTGTCAAAGCACTAAGTGGATTTATCAGAAAATTTAAGGAAGGTACCATGGAAAACGACTCCTTAGATAGCCCATGGAAGTATAAAGTAATTCACCTTGATAAACCAGTAAAGAAAGATACTTTGTCTCAGCAGTGGCGGCTCCTGGTATTTTCAACAGAGGAGTCTTAAAAATGTATACCTATCTTAACTTAATAGAAATTAAATAATTAATTAAAACTCGTACAACATTAATGTAATTTCTGTAATAAAGTAAGTAATAAAATTAGAGCTACTAGCTAAGACATACACATCAAAATATTTCTGTCCGAAAATGATATTTAAATATCAGTAGTCTGGGTGCGACCCTAGAGGTCCACACGACTAACTTCCCAGCGGAAAGAATGAAAAAATACCATATGTGTTGTTGTTATAATTATTATTATTAAAATTATAATAAAAAACGATGTCAAATTGTTTACAAAAAATTATAATTGTCATTAACAATATTCTGTTTATGTCAACCATATACTTTCTTTCAAACTTTTTCTATCATTTCATAAGCGGGAGCTATTTTCAATTGTTCACAAGAATTAAATTTTTTTTTTAATTATTATTATCAATAATCATTTGTTAGTAACAATATTCAATTTTTATAAACAATGCTTGATTATTACTAAAGTTAATTTTTCACTATTATAGCGTCTTCAATGCTATTCTCTTACTACTGATAAAAGTTTAAAATTCCTCAATTCCTATTTTTATGAAATATTGTTATCATATTTTTCATACAAATATTCCTTACATGCAATAATCATATTATTCAAAAGATCTTAAAATTCTGTATTAAAAATAGTATAATTTATAAATTGCAAAATTCAGGTAGTTTACCATTTTTTCCAGTTTTTTTATTCTCTATAAAAAACAGCTTGATCGATTTTGCAGAAAGTCTAATAAGTTTCAAGTTGCGTAATTATGCGTCGAATGCAATTGGTCCCACGTCGATATCATTTTTTGTTCTCGAGCTAATCGGGACGAAAAATAATTCCGAACAATAACTTTCCACTGGGAAGTTCATAAAATAAAAACATTTTTAAGATACGATGCCGGGTACATTTTTTTCTTAAAATTGAAGAGGAGGCTTAACTTACCCTGGTCAGCCGCCACTGTTTGGCTTAAATCGTTAATTGGTCGAATAACACTCTCTTCTGGATGGAGTCCAAGACGCAGTTGTGGCTCATCACCCCAAAATACCACAACACTTCAAACTTGGTGTTATCTGAGCTGTTAATTAAATCATTAAATGTGTGGTACATAATTGTGTAACCAATAACGAAGAATTTTTATTTAAACCAACATTACAAAAAAAACCAAAATACATTTAGTTGTAATATTTTGTGTCATCAGATAATTATCTTTATCAAAAGATAAAAATTAATCAAGTGTTTTTTTTTGTATTTTCTCACTGACCATTATTTTTAAAAGCATCCAAACATTACTATCATTTTGTTTCAAAAATGTTTAGATAACTTATCAAGTCGTGCAAGCACGAAAAAAGCATTTATAGACGTGTAATGAACGATATTTTTCATTATATCTTCCTGAAATCCACAAATTGTCATGATATTATCACTAAAAATATCAAAAAATTGTCAAAAAACAAGCGTTTTTTACCCCGTTGCAAAGAAAACAAACAGAAAATTTTGCGATTTCTAGAGAACTGTCGATAACATATTATTTTATTTTGACATGCAAAATTATCCGTGCGGGCGCACGGAAAAAGCCCATTTTCGGTGCGCTAAATAGGCATGTAAATATAGTGTAGTGATGTAATTCTATGTTCGTTGGAATACTTTTATTAACTTTCCTAATAATTAATATCAGATTGAGATACAGCGAAGCGTGGCTGGGTTTAACTAGTTCTTAAAGTATAGGTAATAATACCAACTTCCAATCACAACCAATTTTTAAAATAATTATAAACTTGTCTGCTTGTATCTTTATGTTTATTAATGCATTTTCGCAATACCTGCGTATTAAAAAAACGCATTAAATCTAAAAACCTTTTGAATTAAATTAAATAGCAGTAACACATTAACAAGTTGCTATAAATTATGTACTCGTTTTTTTAGCGGAATGTCCTATTTTTTTTGTTCCCGTTTATCGAAACTGTTACGTCAGTTATGTTTTTCCAAAAAACACCATCAATTTATTTTTAATAATAATTAGAATTGGTGAATTAGTTTTCGGTAATATAAAAAAACATGGTCTCTACCTATTTGAATCTTTAAAAAATTATTCGAAGTAGCCTGTTTTTGCGTAAACAGTCTTCATTTGGGCTACAGCTTTTAAATTTTTATGGAAAACGATTAAATTATTATTTGGTACAAATCATACACCACGATCATAATCTGCTGGCAGGCAATATGGCTTCCGTCATCAGAGATCAACTGGTGACCTGCTCGCATACGTCTCACATATATGGCAGCTATCTATTGAAAAGAATGGAGAAACTTTAGGTGTGGCATTAGATATCTCCAAGGTGTTCGATCGAGTTTGACACCAGGGACTCCTCGCCAAGCTTCCATCTTATGGCTTGCCCCCTCAGCTGTGTTCTCTGCTTGCTAGTTTTCTCTCAAACAGGTCTCTCCATGTAGTGGTCGATGGAGTTTCATCTGACACTCTACTCATAAATGCTGGTGTTCCGCAAGGATCCATTCTAGCACCAACACTATTTTTACTTCACATCAACGACCTATTGAAAGCAACTTCATGTCCCGTACACAGCTTTGCCGATGATAGTGCCCTCCATACCGCTTTCTCTTCCAGGGCCCCTATATCAGCCCGTGAAACCAGAAATGAACGAGGAAGAAATGTTAACAATATAAATATGGACTTAGCAACAATTCTCGAATGGGGATCCAATAACTTGGTAGAATTCAATGCAAACAAAACACAAGCATGTCTTTTCTCTAGAAAAGCCGATCTCACTGTGCCTAACATAACTTTGTCAGGAGTAACCATACCACTGAAGTCATCCATATCGATGCTTGGTATTACTATCAGCAATAACCTTGGAGTGCAGCACCTAAACATACCCTGAAGCTACTGGATTCTGTCCAAAAAAGGGCAATTCGTCTCGTCGGTGATGCCTCGCTTACAAACTCGCTCACTTGTCTGGAACACCGTAGAAAAGTTGGCGATTTGTCTCTATTTTATAGATATTTTTATGGGCGATGCTCTTCTGAAATATCAACAATCGTTCCTCCTTTGGCAGTCTCTTCGAGATTAACCCGTCAAGTTCAGTCTTTACACCCCTTCGTGGTAACTTTGGAGACCTGCAGAACATCACTTTCCAAAGACTCATTCATCCAACGAATTGCGAGGCTTTGGAACTCATTGCCTAGGGAGGTGTTCCCCGAGGCATACAACCTCCAGAAATTTAAGAAGAACACCAACTCCTACCTTCTTTCCATTGGTTTCCACGATGTTCTCTGAACATTACAGGATATCCCTTTTCGTGGGAACCAGAACATAAAAAAAAAAAGTAAAGAAATGCACTACATATAAAAAAACATACATACAGGCTGTTTCAAAAAAGGTGATCCTGTCTCTTGGATAGGGAGAACAAAATTTTCGTATCGCCATCCGTATTCAAGATAAAAGGCGTTGAAGAAAAAAAATGTATACACATTTATTACGATTTTGCCGAAACTACTGGAAACGCTGTAATGAAATTTTATACGAATATGTTTTAGAAGCTGATACATCCCATGAATTTGTTTTTATATCTGACTCTCACAGAGGGCGCTAGTTACACGGTTCGTACCAAGTAATATTGAACATAACTTTTTTAAGGTTGGATCTTTTAATCAAAATTTCAAGTGAACTTAAACATCATTCAATTTTACATCAATAAGGTACTCCTGGTTCAACTCAATACTGTGTACCGTTTTCGAAATATTTTGATTTGAAAATTATGAAGTAATAACCGATGCTGGTATAAAGTAATGATAAAGTTATTAATTAGTATGCATTATGTGAATTAAAATTTTTTTGTCGCGTAAATGAGACCTCATTACTAAAACGGATACATGTTAAAAAATTGGGATTGAGGGCTTTCCTTTCTTGTAACGTTTCACAAAAATCCATTCTAATCGGTATATCTTGATTTTCTCTAAGTTTGCTTTGGAAAACTGACATTTATTGATAGTTATGACGATAAGTTCGTTAGGGATGCATCCTGTCTCCAGATCTTTTTAACATCTATGGAGAATACATAATGAGAAAGGCATAGGAAGAATGGCATGAAGGAATCATAGTTGCGGGCAAAAAGATTGCAAATCTGAGATATGCAGACGATACAACACTAATAGCTGCATCAGAAGAAGAAATCTTCTAAATCGAGTTGAGACAGAGAGCATTAAATGTGGCCCAATGATTAACGAGCAGGAAACTAAAATTATGATAGTCAATCGTGCAAACACTCTGCAACTGACATATGCTCTAAAAAGATTTCAAGTCGTTGACCACATAATGTACCTGGGCTCATGTATTAGTAACACGGGTTCCAGTGAGAGTGACATCCGAAGGAGAATAGGACTGGCTAAAAGTGCAATGAGTCGACTGCCCAAGATCTGGAAAGACAGATCTATCACTAAACACACCAAAATGAAACTTGTCCAATCATTGATTTTCTCTATTTTCCGATATGGGGCTGAAACATGGACAATTAAAGCAGGAGGCAGAAAAAAGAAACGTGGATGATCATATGCCTGAATACTCTATCTAAATGCCTTTCTAATAATGTGCCACACATGGTACATTCCGTATTTTAAATTAAGTGGTTGGGCAAGTGAAAGGAAGGGGGTTGACAAATGACAGATATCTGTATCGTAAAAATGTGTCCCACTTGGAACAAAAATCGAACCACAAATCAATGGGGTTAACGTTCTTTTTATGTTAAATATAATTTGATGATTACGGGTCAAAAATTATTTAACTTATATTGCATTCTGATAGAAATATTTTTTAAATAACATTTTACCACGTTCAAACGCTAGTTTTGTTCATTTAGTGACGATTTAAATTAACTAACTTTTACATTGTTTTTTACTACCTAAATATCAACAAAACAATCACAGCATACGGTCTTTTGACAGGTTAAAAAAATTATTGAAAGGGGTCATTGTCAATATACTTAATGAAATATCACATTCACTAATAATTATTACTGATTAAGAAAATATTGTTAATAAAAAAAATACTCTTTTTCAAGTAGACTTGCAACAAATAAATATTTATTATTTTCTACTCTCGGCAGTTCAATAAAAAAAATTATAGGAATCGTTTTTATTTCCTCATCAACAGTTTTAATTACATCATAGCAATATTATATATTTTCTTGACATTTTACTGAGTGTTAAAGTACCTAATGTATTTATATCCGGGTTAAAGAAAAATGTTAATAGTTATAAAATAATCCGCTATAATTTGCGCTGTCAATATTTTATCTCACATTAACAGAGTCGAACTCAATCGCAAGGAGCGCAAGAAATCATTCTTGTGGTACCAACTATTTTTTATAATATAACCCGAAATCTTTTTAAGAAAACAATACATGGAAAATACAAAAGACTAATTGAAATAAATAATAATAACAATAACTACTAATTATTATCAAAACAAAATTATTAGGAGAATTAAACATCTTCCGATTGTATAAATAATGTGTCTAAATCAATAATAAAATGTGCCTGTATTCAGGTAGAATTGTTCCCAATTGACACCGCCACCGGATATAGAGGATAGTTTTTCTACATTCTTTAAAGTATTAACAAAAGGAAAATGTTATCGTTTGCTTGACGCAAGTCAGGTAAAAATCTTTTTAAAGTAATCCATCACCTTAAGAATGATTTCACATAGAAGCTTTATAATCAGTCAATAGTCAGATACAACTGAATTAAACACAAAAGTGAAAATGCTGCATATTATGTAAAGACTACGTCGAATGTTTGGACACTACCCCTACATGGGGCTTGCGTAGGGGTACTACAAGCCTCATAACCACGACCTTTTGCAAATCCATTGTGTATGCCCTTGTGTTGTGTTCTATGCAGTTTGCAACAACTGCATTGGTAACTCAAGTGCCTTCTTGCAGTCAGTTTTTGCATAATGCTCGTACTATATCTGTTTTTCAAACGCCATTTATTATTTCATTTCAATGGCCCATAGCATTTGCTTTTTCTTTTAAATACGTAGGTAAACACAGTTCAAAAATACAGATCGTATACGATAATTATTAAATATGACTAAAATACATTTACATACTAGCACATGGGGAAAATAATTATAAACGTAAAAAATATAAAGGAATCATGTACCTATCACAGAATTAAAAGATAAAATATGTAACAATAATACACATCATTACACTATACCATTGTAAATGTTTTAAAAAAATGTTTAAGCTATAACAGTAAACAATTAAATACATCCAATGTTTCTTGTACATTGTCGATTTCATTTGCTTCTCATAAAATCCTAGAAATAGTGTTATTTCTCCCATAGTTTGTAGGGTGATATTGCACATAAAAAGTGCTTGTATGCCTACTCTTTATATCAGGTACATGTAATAGAACTAATTCTAATATATCTGGACAATTAATTTTACAGTGCAGAACTAAATAATAATATAATAAAATCTCCTCCTTTCTAAAGTGTCAATTTTTAATAATGACTTTATCTTATCATACGAGTAGTCTTTTCCTGCTATAAATTAAAGAGGAAATTTTTTTTGTATTAAGTGTAAAAGTTTAAGAAAAAATTTCCTCTTTCATTTATTTTACTCAAGTGTATTCAGCTTCTCAACAAACAAAATCAATTTTCCAAACCTTTTTCTGGATAAAAATTTCCAAAATCATTACTATTTTACATTCTATTTAACACATCAGCTATTTTAGAGGTACAAGCTAATAATATCTAATTAAATACAGCCTTGAGCAACAACAGGACTAATACAACCCCGATACTACCTATCTATACTTCAATTCCATACATAAAAGAAATCGCTCCCAAACTCACCAGATTATTTCAATTTCTTAACAATTTCAAAATTGCGAATAAATCTGCACTAAAAATCAGATCAATTTACACAACAATGAAAGACAAAAATCCCCTTACTATACCTTGTCAAAGTTTTCATAAACAATACATATGCCAAACCCTAAGATCATTGGTATTTTTAGAGAGGGACATACTCAGTTTACTGAAAAAGTGAATGTTTGCGCGGGGATTTTTTCCTTTGGGGGTAAAAGAGTAACGAATGAAACTGAGAAGATGATATGGGATGTGCAAGCATGATTTAGAAGAGGAAGGAGATGTATGGATCAGGTCTTTTCCTTACGAGGTATAGTTGAAAAATTCTTGACTAGAAGTCAGAAGGCCTATTGCGCTTTTATAGACATGGAAAAGGCCTATGACAGAGTGGTGAGGAGTGAATTGTGGTCTACATTGTCTATATATGGGGTGAGTGGTAGTTTAATACGAGCACTGAAATCACTTTACAAGAATTCCACTGCTTGTGTCAGGATAAACGGAGCTTGCACGGACTGGTTTAACATCGAAAAAGGTGTGAGACAGGGATGTGTGGCTTCGCCATGGCTGTTTAACTTATACATAGACAATTGTTTAAAAGATCTGAAAGAGATTGCGTATGGATTAAAAATGAATGATTTGATCGTCAAATGCCTTCTTTACGCCGATGATCAAGTCATATTAGCGTTATCTGAAGAGGAGTTGCAGGCGATGGTTAATGTTATGCATGATTCCCTGAAAATCAAAGGGATGAAAATAAAAGTGAGCAAAACGAAAGTAATGGTTTTTGAAAGAGAAGAAAGCATGACAAACTGTGGGGTTTCGATTGAGGGAGAAAGAGTGGAACAAGTTAATGAATTTGTGCACTTGGGTTCAAAATTTACTAGAGATGGAAAGTATGACAGTGACATTGAGCGAAGGGTGTTGGCAGGAAAACAAATGAAAGGGGCACTGCATAGCTTTATAGCCAGAAAGTGTCAAAAAAGGCACGTCTGGCGGTGCATAGAGGTGTGTTGGTTCCTACACTTATGTATGGTAGTGAATGTTGGGTTTGGCAGAAGAAGCATGAAAATAGGATTAATGCTGCGGAGATGAATAGTCTGAGAGTTGGATAAAGTTAAGAATAGTGAGATAAGAAAACGCTGTGGTGTAAAAGAAGATGTGGTCACAAAGATAGATAAAGGAATGCTTAGATGGTTTGGACACGTAGAAAGGATGGATGAAGGAAGATTGACGAAACAAATTTATAAGGCGAGTGTGAATGGGCAAATCGGTAGAGGTCGACCTCGGAGAACATATCTCGATCAGATCAACATTGTTTTGAAGAAAGGCCAGGTCAAAAGTACCAACAACCGAAGAGCATGTATGAGAGCACTGATGAAAGTAGAGGAAGCAAAAGATGTGTGTACGAACCGTAGCAAGTGGAAGGAAGTGGTCTCTGCCTACCCCTATGGGAAAAAGGCGTGACTTTATGTATGTATGTATGGGTATCCGAAGTTAAAAATCTACGCCACTAAATGCCAAACAATAAAAGAGTTGGAACGCAGAATAAGAGAAGCATGTAAAGAAATAAATTAACAGACTTTCATCAACGTAAGGGAAGCTATTTATAATAGGGCACTTTGTTGTCAAGATTTAAGAGGTGGCCACTTCGAACACATCTATTAAAATAATTGTTAGGGTTAAATAAAAGTTTTATTAATAAAAAAATAAATATTTTTTTTTTACCAACTAATTTGTACTGAGTGTGAATTTAAAGAACACTATATTCGTAAGCTTCGAGATTTTCCGGTAAGCGGTACTGTTTATCCTTAATAAACTTTCTTTACCTCTCTTATTATTCGAATTCATTAAGAGATTTAACAAAAAATTAATAACAAAATTTAGTAAGAAAAATCTTTTACAGAAAGTGACCAAAATCCCTCGCAAAATCCATTCTTCATTTTAAACCGGAATGTAACTTTTCAAACGTTAATTACTTAAAAATCAATTAAATTTAGAAGTAAAGTGTATTGGAGAAAAATGTTAAAAATTATGAGCAGATTTCGAAAATGGAATAATATGCAGGGTGTTCTATTTAAAAAAGTAATTCAAGTTGGCGCTCACCCGCCTTTTTAAAACTAAAGCTGTCATTTTTCCATTAAAAAACAGTTTTTTATTTGAGCCCCTTAAATTTGGTTGTGATATATAGGTAGTTCAAAAATTATAGACCGGCAAATGATCTTAGTAATCCAATGCTGCTAAAAAAATCAACAGTAAGTAACAATTAACCTCATTTGTTGCAATTGACACTTTCCTTTATTAAAGTGCGGGAATTTTATTCCTAACCACATGTCAAAAATTTAAATAGTTTTTAACAATAATAAATGATTTTAGTTCAATATTTTATTAAAAAAAAATATGTTTATGTGACGTCAACTAAATTTGATACTGCTTTGTATTTTTTAACCCAAGATTCACAATGTATGAACAATATAAGTGTGTAATCATGGAAATTAACCTTAACATATACCTATGGGAGTTTGCATTATAATTGTAATTTCTCTATATTTTTCACAAGTATTTTTTTCCTATTGGAGTCTCCCTGATGATGGGAACAAATATTCCCGAAAGATCGGTGTAATTTATAGTTTATTTTTCTCCGTTATTGTAATCCCCAATTTCCTCGAGTTGATATACCTAACTAGTCAGCAAGGACTACCCTTCGTTCCTGAAAATGCGTAAAGTACTTTGCAGCAGAAATTTAAGCTTGTCTCTGCGCGTCCGAGTGCTTCGCTGTTACGTGTTCAGCATACTGTTTTATGGAATGGAAGCCTGGACTTTGACAGATGCGATGTGCAAAAAATTGGAGGCCTTTGAAATGTGGACGTACAGAAGGCTATTAAGAATCTCCTGGGTAGAAAGAGTGCGTAACACCGAGGTACTTCAACGCCTCGACAAGCAGCTGGAAGTTCTGTTTACACTAAAAAAGCGCAAACTGGAGTATTTTGGTCACATCTTAAGAAATGACAAGTATCGACTTTTAAAGCTTATTATAGTAGGGAAGATCGAAGGACGAAGAGGCCCGGGTAGAAGAAAGATATCCTGGCCAAAAAATAATGGTATGGAATGAGCACTACCACATTGTTCCGCCGAGCTGTAGACAAGGTTCAGATAGCGCTGATGATTGCCAACGTCCGAGGAGGACAGGGCACCTAAAGAAGAAGAAGAGTCTCCCTGATGATGGGAACAAATATTCCCGAAAGATCGGTGTAATTTATAGTTTATTTTTCTCCGTTGTTGTAATCCCCAATTTCCTCGAGTTGTTATACCTAACTAGTCAGCAAGGACTACCCTTATTTTATATGTGTGGTTATTTCTGCCAGTCCTACGTTTTTTATGTGTTAGTTAGTTTTATGTGTACGTCACGAACCCAACTATGATCTGACTAAATACTTAGCTACTTAGTAAATTTTGGCAGCGGTTCTTTAATGAACACTGTCTCATCCTCGACATCTTGCTTTATTATTCACGATATTGTTTCTTCATTTTGGTACATTTGTATGTTTTTCGCTGTACCAAAAAAGCTAATATTTAATTAGTTAGCTAATTAGAGGACAACATGCTTCTTCTCGGGAAAGTAAAGCAGCATCTTCGTTGCTTTAGGCATAGACACATTACTTACATTAGTATCAATTGGCAAAATAATACAAATATTAATTTTAGGAAATAAAATTCTCATAAGAATAACTTTTTACATAGACCATTCTGTTATTTCTCCAAATCTACCCATGTAATGTAATCCTCCAAATGATAAAAATAGAACTTTGACACTTCAAATGAATGAACAGATCATCATGTTTCTATGGATCCCATTGAAGAAACTGACCTACTAATGAAAAATGCAGCAAATAAAAATAAAAAAGTCAGTAAAACAATGGAAATACTGTCACGTGCCTATTTTTTCCCTTCTACAGTTCCATTATAATTGTGTCTCTGATAGTTTTGTATTCCTCAGGTACCGTATTTTGTTGTAACTTAAATATATCATTCGTTGTAAATAGTGTTGCATACCTTGTAGTGATAGGATTCGATTGTTAATGGCTGTGGCATTTTTTGTTAATCGATGGAGATTGAGTGGGGGATTTCGTTATTAGATTTTGCTTTGGTTTTTGGCCTCGATTGTTGTGTGTTGTCGGTTATATTATTGTTTGGTTTGCATTTCTGTGTGGATGGGGCTGGCTATCAACACGGACGAGCGCGATTCTGAGTGTGGAACATAGATTTGTGAATATTGTGGGTTGACGTCGGTTCCGTGTCATTTTTCTTGATATCCGGCCTGGGAAGTAGGCAGTCGTTTGGTGGCAGTCTTGGGAGTGGTGTGGTGAGAATTTTTGGGACGGTGTGATATTAACACGTGTGCAAAACCTCTACGGTTTATCTTTCATATCTGGCTGTATTTGGGCCATTTTTATTGGATTTTGAAGAAAAACCATTTAATTTTTAACTTAACCATTCTATCTTATTTTTGTTGTTGATATTTTGGATTTTGGTGTCGAGTTAAAATAACCGCATGCGGGATTTATTTGAGGGAAGCCATTGTTAATTAGCAGGTGCCGTTCCATAATCAAACCGGCCACAGGAGTAGTGAATTCGTATACCCAAAGGTTACAAGTGATTTATTTTTAAATATTTAACGACGTGACTTATTTTTGACACCACGATTAAGTTTTGTTTTAATTTATTAATATGGTACATTGTTGAAAACTATTTATTGCATTGGATAATATGCCAAGGCTGAATTTTGATTAAAGTAATCTTCTCAATAATTCTTTGTGTCCAAGTAAAAATGTTTTCTTCATACTTATTTGTAAATATCCTACAATATAGATATTTTAAAGGACAGCCATTGTAAAAAAAATATTTTTAAATAAGCTCGATTGTTTTTACAGTGTAAATCTTTATGTAAATGGTAAAAATATGAGTAAATTAGCAGCCTTATGTGAATGTTTGATTAAGTATTATTGAGGAGTTGACTTATATACGTTTTTTTTTTGGTAACTTGGTCATAGCTGTTAATTTTGATTATATTTGTTATAATTTTATTATTGAACTGTGTACTTTGATTTATTGTTGGCTGTTGATTTTGACTATATTTGTTATAATGTTATTATTGAACTGAGTACTTCGATTTATTGTTGGCTGTTGATTTTGACTATATTTGTTATAATGTTATTATTGAACTGAGTAATTCGATTTATTGTTGGCTGTTGATTTTGACTATATTTGTTATAATGTTATTATTGAACTGAGTACTTTGATTTATTATTAGCTGTTGATTTTGACTATATTTGTTATAATTTTGCTATTTAGCTGTGTATTTTGATTTATTGTAGGAGTAAAGTATCTAATATATTTTTGCTATAATTTCATTTATTTGGTTCACCATAATCTTAGTTGTTTATCGTGTGGTTCTGCTAGTGCCTATAAGACATAGTGGTTTCCGGCTTGAACCGTCTAAGTCGGTGGCGCGGCTCACTTTTATTTTCTTTTTTTCTTCTACCCTCTACGGCTCCCTATAATGCACACACGAATTACCCATGGTTACATCATAGACAAAACAGAAGAACTGCACTGTGACATTTGCCAGACAAAGATCAGGGTGAAACACATCCTCCAGGAATGCCCATTATATGTACTACCAACAAAGAGAAGACAATAACAGCCCACTGAGAGTATCGCCCAGACATTAGGAGAATACAACGTAGCCGGAAATGTAAAAAACTTCCTGAAACACAGCGGACTTGTAAACAAAATTTAGTATCGTTACACAGTGTCAACGTATCAATGTCAAATGAATGTCTAATAACTGTTAAGGTTGATGAGACAATAAATAAAGTTATAAAAAAAATTCAGTTATTTCTTCTTTTGTGTAGTAAAAATATTTTATTAAATAGGAGGAATTTAAAAAATGTACTCTTTGTATATGGGCCAGTCCGACAGCGTTGATAGCTGTTTACGAAATGTATTCCCTAATGGTTTAGTCATGAAAATTCAATCATGAACCATTGATCATCTAATCTATAATTCATTTTCGAGCGCACTCTTCCACATTATTTATCCTCTTCAGTGCTGTTGATTTCCGTGAGATCCAGGAAAGCGTAATTACATCAGATGTGTGTACTGCAACAACTTACCGGACTACTTACCATTACCATACCAGCAGGAAGTTCAATTCCACCGGGTGTAATTAATAAATGGTGTTTTGTCGGAAGTATATACCGAACTCGTTAGTACGGAACGGATGGCTACTCTTTGGATTCTTTATCTAGATTCAACCTCGCCGGCCAACTGCAATTATATACGATGCTAGATCAGCGGCTCTAAACAACGATCGCTACAGACGAATCTTCATTTTTTTATAAATCGAAACATTCCGAACTTAAATTTTCTTTGTCATGACTTTTTTATATACCTGTTACAACCAGAACACACCGAAAAACAATTGCAGTTATTAAATAAATGTATTTCTAATATAGTTAAGGAATACGGAATATTATTGCCGATACATTTATTGCCTTTTTCATTATTATAGCAGTCCCAGACCCAAAAAATTTTTTTAAAAAAATAGAGATCAAAAGTCTTGTATCACTTCGAAAAAAAAAATATAAAAAAAACAATTAAATTTCAGACAACTATGTAACGTGCCTATTTTTTCCCTTCTACAGTTCCATTATAATTGTGTTTCTGATAGTTTTGTATTCCTCAGGTATTTGTAAATAGTGTCGCTTACCGTATTTTGTTGTAACTTAAATATATCATTCGTTGTAAATGGTGTTGCATACCTTGTTGTGGTGGAATTCAGTTGTTGATCGCTGGAGATTGAGTGGGGATTTTCGTTATTAGATTTTGCTTTGGTTTTTGGCCTCCATTGTTGTGTGTTGTCGGTTATATTATTGTTTGGTTTGCATTTCTGTGTGGATGGGGCTGGATATCAACACGGACGAGCGCGATTTTTAGTATGGAACATGGACTTGCGAATATTCTTGTTTGACGTCGATTTCTTGATATCCTTTCTTGATATCCGGAGTCTAGTCGTGTGGTGACAGTCTTGGGAGTGGTGTGGCAAGAATTTTTTGGACGGTGTGATATTGGCAAGTGTGCAGAACCTCTACGGTTTTACTTTCATATCTGGCTGTATTTGGGCCATCTTAATTGGATTTTGAAGTAAAACATTTAATTTTTAACTTGACCATTCTATCTTACCTTCGTTGTTGATATTTTGGATTTTGGTGTCGAGTTAAAATAACCGCATGCAGGATTTATTTGAGGGAAGCCATTGTTAAGTAGCAGGTGCCGTTCCATAATCAAACCGGCCATAGGAGTAGTGAATTCGTATACCCAAAGCAAGGAAATTTACCATAGCTGTTAATTTTGACTATATTTGTTATAGTTTTGTTATTGAACTGGGTACTTTGATTTATTGTTAGCTGTTGATTTTGATTATATTTGTTATAAGTTTATTATTGAACTGAGTACTTTAATTTATTGTTGACTGTTGATTTTGACTATATTTGTTATAATGTTGCTATTGAGCTGTGTACTTTGATTTATTGTGTGAGTTAAGTATCCAATATATTTTTGCTATAATTTTATTTATTTGGTTCACCATAATCTTAGTTGTTTATCGTGTGGCTCTGCTAGTGCCTATAAGACATAGGGGTTTCCGGCTTGAACCGTCTAAGTCGGTGGCGCGGCTCACTTTTATTTTCTTTTTTTCTTCTACCCTCTACGGCTGAGCTCGGGCATAATTTGCCAGTAGAGAGACCGCCGGCAGAGTACTCTATAGAGAACGAAAAAGACGTGGCAACCATAATACTTACATTTTTACATTTCTCATCTTTATAAATATTTTTGACATTCCAGTAAGAGATCAACTGACACTGACTTATTATATCAAATTTCTTTCAAAAAACATATTATTTTCCTCTGCGATAATTTTTTAATAATTTTCTGTTAGTAAGCATATATTTTGTAATGGGATTTTTCTTATATTAATTAAAAATATTATAGAGAAGTCTTGAAAAATAAAATAAACATTTTTGAAAGCTCGACTGAAAAAACGATGAATTTTTATTGAATTGGTCAATCCTAACTGCTACCCAAATAAATAATTATATATATATATATATATATATATATATATATATATATATTTAAACAATTAATAAATTGTTAATCCATTGTTTATCCATTAATGTTTGCGAAAAAGACGATTTTGTTTAAGCAGTCGAACCTATTATTTATTATTGCTCTTTTCTCTCTACCACATTACGATGGCAACAAAATGCAAGTTAGTTAGAGCACTTGTATTTTCCATTGGCATATACGGAGCGGAAGCTTGGACGTTGAGGGCCGCTGATATAAAAAAGCTGGATGCCTTCGAGATGTGGGTGTGGCGAAGACTCCTGAGGATCCCTTGGACAGCACGTAAAACCAATGTCTCGATACTGAAAGAATTGGGAACTCAGGAAAGGCTGTAAAGTGTAATAAAGCGACGAATCATGAAATACTTTGGTCACGTCACTAGAAGGAATGACGACAATCTGGAAAAACTGGTTGTGCAGTGGAAACTGGAGCGAAAACGACCTCGAGGACGCTCCCCAAAACAATGGATCGACTAAGTTAAGGAATTCACCGGTGCTCCGTTTCAAGAAAACATCAGGTCTGACTCAGACAGGGAGGAATGGAGGAAGATTACCCAAACCACAACTTAAATGACAACCATGAGATCACGACACTTCAGCCATAGAGTATGCAACTAGAGAGAGAGGGAGACTCTATTTTTGAGTTGTTATTCATCTATAAAATATGTTGGCCTCTCTGCAATCCTTCGCCTCCGTTTATACTCTTCTGTTATACTAGTACTTGCAATCCACTACTACCCTCAATCTTTCTGTTTTTTAACCAGGTAGCACCAGGTAGTTCCATGTATTTTTCAATGTACAAAGTGTGTTAGAAAAGTTTTACAATACAATATTTATTGAATGTCAAAATAATTTCCACCACAGCCAATACATCTCTCCATCCTACGAAACCAATCCTCAAAAGGTCCTCATCACTGGAAAACCTTTCAGCTTCATTTTCACATGGGAGAACAGCGCCAAGTCACAGGGTGCAAGGTCTGGACTGTAAGGAGGGAGCTCAAGTAGTTTCAGTCCTGTAGTGGTCAAATATTCGGTGCAGGATTTCGCGTGTTAAGCTAGAGCGTTGTCATGTTAAAAACACCATTTGTCCATTCTTGAATTTGGTCGGAAGTTCTTTAGAGAGTGGATGACTTTAGGAAGGCACTATTAAGTGTACCACTTAGCTATGACTGTCATTTGTTTGTCCAATACGACACGCTCCACAATTCCACTCGATTTGAAAAAAACATTTTCTTTTTGGGATTATCTGACTGCTAAGGATGTATTCTCGTCACGAAGGACCCAAATTTTGTTTTGAGTCTTGGTCGGTACATCATAATAGTACAACCAAGTCCCGTCACCTGTCACGATGTTCACATACCGAGATTGTCCCTTATCAAACATTTTCAGCACCATTTTATTACTTAGTGGAAGAGTCATTTCTTTTAAGCACTGGTCTATGGTTAAACCACGAGCGAAGTTATACCGCAAAACCACCCGAATATCATATCGTGACCAGGATGCCATAGTACGCATTTTAAACTATACTGTTGACAAACAACTGAGCCCATCGGCTTGGCGCAGCGAATAGTGTGTACACGTCTCAACATGCACCAACACTTAGACTCCTGTGCCACGTAGTTGCGTTATATTGCAAAACTCTCCTAGTTCCCTTTGTACAGTAATGTACCGACGCACAATGATCAGTCGTGTATCACGTTTAGGCTCACATAAATGTGCACAGGCGCATCTTTTTGTTTTATTATTAGGTTTTATTACACACAGCACCAGTGAATATTTTAAATAACTCGTGGTGACACTGGTAATATTAACTATTTAAAAATGATGACGAATCTCATGGTTAAAAAACCTTAGAACCTGGTTTGGTATGAGTACAACCGAGTTGTTCCGGGCGTCAGTAAGTTAAGATAGCATGTATAATAGCTAACATCCGAAATGGATAGGAATTATAAGAAGAAGAATGATGATGGAATTGCATGCATAAAAGATTAAACAATTGTTGCAGCAGTTCTTTTTTCATTTATAGGATGCATCCATAATCGTCCATTTTGTGCTTTATTACATATTATCTTATCAACAATAGCAACAACCAATTCCATAAAACTAGAGCAATATCCATCGTTGTCCTATAAAATAAATACTAAAATAATTTTTATAACATTTTAATTTTTTTGCGAAAAAGTTTTCTATTAGAAAAAGGTTTTAACTGAATCAGTTTTGCTCTTTGTGTGTGTGGCCAGCCTAACTGAACCTAACTCAAACTCAAAACGCCACCAAATATTTACATATTTCGGATGCGACCTGCTTAAATTATTCATGCAACTTCGGACTGCTAGGACTTTCGAACTCTAACGGTGATTAATGAACAAGGTCTCTAAATTCTGAAACTCACTTGATTATGAAGTCTTTTCTTCTGCTCCTAGCCTTCGATCGCTGTTGACATAATTTTACGTTATGACGATCTGTTTATTACTAAATTTGTTCTGTTTGGAACTGCTGATTGAAGCTTACATCCTTTGGTTAGTTCGTGATTACCGCATACTTTAAGACACTCGATGTTTATTCATACGGAAAGGAACAGAAATAAAATTAAACCAAAAAATGAAACAAATAACATGCTCATTGAAGTGGTACGATAGAATTATAAAAATATTATGATGTGGTAGTTGAAATAAATCAGATGAAGATGACAAATAATTTTATCGAAAGATATTTAGACAAAAAACATATTTTTTTTTTAAATCGACGTGCGTCGCGTCTGTTAAAATAAAAGCAGATATCTTTATCACAAAGAAAGATAAATTATAATAAGTTAAAATTGTCTAAAGCTGCAATAAAAGGGCCTATACATTTTTTTTGTTTTGAACTGCACTGAAAAAAGAAATCTGTTACTCTGCTACTCTTTTAGGACGAGCTAACGAAGGAAGTTTTGGTAAAAATTAAATAATTAATCAGGTGTTATTTCCATTTTCGATTGAGTACAACATCTAAAGTGATGAAAGACGTGCATAGTCCCAAATGTGAAAACAATAGATTGGCAAACAAATCCGATAACTGAAAGATCATGTATAAAAGCAACACCAATCAGGATAATATATTATCCTCCTTATTAACGTAAAAATTGTTCCATATCGAAAAATAATTCCTTAAAAAAAACCGACTAATAATAATTTTTAGCAATAATACTCGTACCATTACAGTAATTTTTATTTGAATAAAATTGGTTATCTTTATATCTTTAATAGACAAAAAGGTTACCAACTTTTTCAATCAATATCTTTATTAAGAAAGGACTAGTTTACTAATTTTCATAAATACATACATACATATAGTCACGCCTTTTTCCCGAAGGGGTAGGCAGAGACCACTTCCTTCCACTTGCTATGGTTCTGACACAAATCATTTGCTTCCTCTACTTTCATCAGTGCTCTCATGCATGCTCGTCGGTTGTTTGTACTCTTGACCTGGCCTTTCTTCAAAACAATGTTGTGTTTGGAGTATCCTGCAACCACAGGGAAAGCATAACCCTGGGGAAATACGCCTCGGTCTTCCAGTCCGAGGTCTATGCCATACTCAGGTGTGCCACGAACCTGACAGAAAAGATTATGACCAACAGTGAGATTGATATTCTCACTGACAGTCGCGCGGCCATTGGGTCCCTCGTGAGTTGCACCACAACATCATCGGTGGTCAACATCATCGGTGGTGTGGGACTGCATGCAGGCCCTCACTGAGTTAGTGACTGCAAGTAAGGTCACTCTTACATGGGTTCCTGTGAACACAGAGATAAATAGCAACGAGGTAGCCGATGAACTGGCAAGAAATGGGACCCTGGTGGAACCAAGAAGCCAGTTGGTCGGATTCCCAATTGCCAAAGTGAAACATGGATTGAAACTTAACCTTGAGCAAAAACATATTGCTCAGTGGAATGCAAATTCTGGCTACAGCTGATGAAAAAACCAAAGTCCAAAGTTTTGTTTAGAAACTTAGTTTGTATAACCTTTCCAGAAGAGGGCAGACACACTCTGGACAATGAACCGGAGTAGGCTAAGCAGCACGCTTAGCCTGCTCACTGGCCACTCTTTAAACTCAAGCTAGCAGAACAGAACAGAAATCCTGCGGTTTGCCAAAACCAGCGGACTGGAATTCTTATGCCCTGAAGTCACAACGGTAGTCACAGCGGATCAAAAATCTAGGTGACATAGGTGCCTATACCGATGGCCCAACCGCAAAAATGTATCCATCGGGATACTTTTAGCCAGACTCATGAAAGCTTACAGAGGGTTTCATCCAGTGGCTGATCGATTTGTCTTTCCACCTATCTATTCGCAAATTAGCGTATGTTTGTCTTAAATAATATGCAATTACGACTTTAATCTTTAAACAACAATTTTTTTTAAATTATTATGTTAAATTAGCAAGAAGTAAAATAAATATTAAGATTCTAGTGTACCTGCCACAATATTTTCTTCGAAAGTCATAATTTTTGACAACGTTGTAAAAATTAATGAAAAAAAGAAAATTAAAGTATTAACAGCCACAGAAAAATACAGTGCTGATCCAAAATATGTTACTGGCTTATTTTGATCGGGAAAAAAAATCTTCCAGCTTTACAGTCAATTTATTAAATAATAAAAAGTAAATGGGATGTTACAAGAAAATCATAGCATGAAAAGTTTTTTCAATTGGTGTTCCGCTTAAAAAGTGAAACTGTGAGACGTCGACCAAACAAGTATACGATTTTAACGAAAGTAATTAAACCATTTATAGAAGAAGCCACACTTCAATTATTATTATTAATGAAGGATATTATTAATGGGGATTCGAGAACCTGTAGCAGAGAAGAATGATTAAACATGACAGTTAAAAATATGAACGACAAAGACAATGTGGTTTTCATTAAAATTCCTGACTACAAGTCACATTACATACTATCTAAAACACAATTCTTTGAACACTTTTTTTTTTTAGAAATATTTTTTATAATTACATCAATCAAGTAGTTGATCTTAACAAAACTTTTATATATTTTTTTTTTTTATATAAAAATAGTCGCAAAAAGGGTAGACCTATCGTGTGGGCCGCGGACGGCCCGCACTGCGACTATTAGAAGGGGAAGGGATTATAGAAAGGAGATGATTGTGGACACGCTTTTTAAAAAGTTGCAGGTCATAGTTCTCTGGAAAAACTGATTTTGGAAGCTTATTCCATTCCGTAGCAGCCCTGTAAAAGAAGGATTCTTGATGAAGATTGGTCCTAGTAGTGTCAATCTTGAAAGTAAATGGGTGAGACTGATCAGCGTGCCGAGTTCTTCGGCCGAATGTGGCCAATGGTGGTACAAGAGTTTTTATTTCTCTGGAGCATCTGCCATGGAAATATCTGTAGAGCAATGACTGGTCTGCAACTCTTCTTCTATGTTCTAGAGGGTGAAGGGTATCTGTGAGAGTTGAGCTGTTTATCAAGCGAATGGCTCTTTTCTGAATGGAATCTAGAAGACGAAGAGAATGCCTTGGTGCTGAACCCCAAATGTGCGAGCAATACTCCAGTAGAGGTCGGATTTGAGCCTTGTACGTCGTCAACAGTTGATCAGGAGTAAAAAACTTTCTGGCTTTCCACAGAAAACCTAGCCTCTGGCTTGCCGACTTTGCGATGTTAGCAACATGGTC
This sequence comes from Agelastica alni, assembly GCA_950111635.1. Lineage (NCBI taxonomy): Eukaryota > Metazoa > Arthropoda > Insecta > Coleoptera > Chrysomelidae > Agelastica > Agelastica alni. The sequence continues at coordinate 53,164,895 of OX467709.1, forward strand.
ATGCAAAGACATATTTTTGGACACCGTGACTCCCAAAATCGAGATGGAGGGACTTGGTTCAAGGGTATTTCCAGACATTGTGATGGGATGATTTGAGGAATTCACTTTCTTGGAAAACGTGGCACTTTGTGTTTTTTGGGCGTTGAACTGAGCAAGATTGTTGGTTCCCCACTCGACGATTTTTTTAAGAATGAATAAATTGTTGCATATAATAATTTTTGTGTCCAGAATATTATACGGGGTATAGTTTTAGGCTCTTTGTGCTTCATTTATCTTCTTATATTTTAATACTCATAGCTTTCTAGTTAAAAATATATGGGATATTTTATTTTATTGTAGTTGGTGTTCCTTTGCAGTTTTCAACCTCAATATTTATCAAATTCCAAGTTTAATTGGAATAATTTTCCAAATAAATTACAAATTCTGTGTTGTTTTCTTTATACACCAGTCTTTGATTAAGTATTACAAAAACTATAATCACATAAATATATCCAAGTATGAAACATCTTTTTAAGTATAAAATAAAATTTCTTTTACGAAATCAGCTATTACAATAACTTTTGGTTTGTTTTAAAACCAATTACTATAACTATAACTGTAAGTAAAAATTTTAACTGTGTAAGACCCACAAACAATTTCCGAGGAGGGGTGAAGTTGTCCAAACGCGTCTGTCTGAATGAAGCATGAAAGTTATTTTAAATTATTGTTAATCTGGACCTGGATTTTTTTACCTTACTAATAGGCAAGTCGTTTGTATAGAAGTAGGAAAACGTGTGTACCAAATATCATAAAAATATACTGGGTGGTTCGTAAGTTACAACCCTACAAAGAAATGAGTAAAATTGATACAACACCCTATATCTCGATTATAAAACTTGTGAGACCCAACAAATATGATATATTCAGAACCATCTTGGTGACCTCTGTCCATCGTTGTTGTTTTTCCGTTTCCCAATGGAACATCCAGTATACGTCAACATTTTGACATTTATTTCTTTAATTCGCGTCGTTTAGTCTGTTTATTCCATTTATAACAAATCCGGAACTGCTTCCATTTTATTTTGAATACAATTATTTAAAACCAAGAACGGTTTAATCTAAATATTTTAAATCGGGTGCAAAATGTGTTGTGTTGTTTGACTCGATGTTTGTTCCAAATTTTAAATTTGGAATAACCAATAATTTTATTAAACGTGTATCTAATGAATAAACTGTCTTTTACCTATTATACGTATAGGTATACACTAGTGGCATTCCGAATCTAGAATTTAATACTACAGAAGCTGAATAAGCTGCAACCAAACTACAAATTAATGTTGATCATGTCTAAAAGATGAAAAATAAAGTTGAATGGAACAATTTCAGTGCTTATAAACTTCACCAACAAGGAGACTAGACTGTTCAAATACCCTACGCCAACACAGCAAAATATCTGGGTACTACCTACCTTAGATGCTACACTTTAAGAAAAAACGGTAAGAACTGTGGATTAAGTTTAAAAAATTGTAATGGATTTTGGGACGCAATTCCACTCTGTCATTATACAATAAAGCGCTGTTATACAAGCAAACCCTAAAACCACTATGGATTTACGGTAACCAGCTTTGAGGCTGTACTAGAGAAAGCAACATCTAAATCAACGTTTTCAAAACAAAGTACTAAGGAACATCGTCAATACTTCTTAGTACTTCCGAAATGGTAACATCCATCGGGATACTTTTAGCCAGACTCATGAAAGCTTACAGAGGGTTTCATCCAGTGGCTGATCGATTTGTCTTTCCACCTATCTATTCGGAATTTTATTGGCTGAGCGTCCTGGTTTGGCATTGGCCTCTTAAGAAAACTTTTTCTTAATTTAAGCCTATGCTGGAGAGGTTGGTGGTCAAACAGGGGGTGCGTGTGTGATGTTAGGGCTTTGATTATCTCATTGTTTGCATCAACTTCTCGGCGTATATCATGGGGGGCGATGCCAGCTAGGTGGTAAAGTTTGTTTAGAGGTATCCTACGCAGCAAATTGTTTCTAGCACACACCTTCTGTTTTGTTTTGAGACAGCCACCTTCAATTTCCTGGATGCCTCTTTATTCCGTAGGTGAAACGCACATAATTGGGTCTTGGATGGATTTGGCTTCAGCTGATTATCGTGGTAGTATACACCCAGCTCTTCTAGCGCCTTCGTTAGATCATGCTCCACGGCTTCAAAAGTTTTTCCTTGGACTGCAATTGCTCGGTCATCGGCATAGATAAAACTCCTAGTGTCTTGGGGAAGTGGTTGGTCATTGGTATATACATTAAAGAGGGTGGGGGCTAAAACACTACCCTGTGGTAGCCCATTCTTTTGGAGTCTCCATCGGCTTCCTTGGTTCTGAAGGTCTACAAAGAATCTTCAATTTTTCAGAAGATTTTGGATCATAGCCGAGTCTAAGATTTTACTATTGAGTAAGATCGAAATTAAAAAAAATAAGTTAGATTTAAATTGTTTATTGATCGAAAATAATCGGATTGTTTTCATCATGAGGTTTCTTAAAAAATATATCGACGAGAAAATCAAACTTACACATTACACATTATTTACCTTTGGATTGGGAAAACAGATATTCTTTCATTTCCACAAACAATTAAACATCATTTTTTAAGTTATATCTTTGTTGTAGCATGGTAGTTACCTACCTCTACTCAACCAACGTACTTCTGTATTGGTAATTACATCACTATATTCACTTCTCATATCTTTTAACAACTCTTTAAATTTACGGTACAATGAGGATATAGGATTGTTTAAAAGTCAAAGTAGAATATTTTTGAAGGGACGCACGAGAAAATGTGTTGTTCATCCCTGTGTTAGATCCCTATGTCAAAAATTAAAGGTCGTGAAAAACCACTGATGTGGTAAACGTTTGAGAAACGTTAATAGCATATATAGTATTTTGATTAATTACTATTTTCTAGGCAGTTTTGTGAAAACTGAGTTATGTCAAAGATTTTGGAAGAAAATAACAATTTTTCAATTGAGAAAGCACCTTTTTCAACTGGTTAGATTTGATAATGGTCAGTATGTTATTGACTTAATTATTTTTAATATTCCAAATATTTTTGTGGAACTTATGAAACTGTGAGATAACGTTTAATTAACGTATTTGTCCATTATTTGGTTCAAATAATACCTAGTTATAATGATGCATAAAGCAATTTTTAATAATTTAATACTTTTCGAGTTACGTGGGAAGACCGTCTTAAACATTTATATTTATTTTTCCGTTCAAGGTTAAGTTAGATAAAAAAAAATCTGCAAATTACAATTCCATTAAAACTGTTAGGCGTTATGTATAATTATAAAAAAAACCTTGCCTTTAATTTACTGAAACAAATCTTGATTGTTCCTACAACTTCCGCATGTACTCAATAAGCGAACGAGTCGTGTAATTAGTTTCATTTGTTAGGAATATTCATCATCTTTCGTTTAATTTTATTACTACAGAGTTACAGAGTGTTTACTAGATGAAGAAAAGCGTTTAAAATGTTAATTTAATTATCTCTTGATGTAATCGTATCGAATTTTTATTATTATTATATAAATCCAATAAGGACTGAGGTCTGGTTAGGTTAGGTTAGGTATCATGTGAGTGGGGCGTGGTCGCCCCTCCACCGCGACCCTTAGTAGGTCTATTGTGGCTCACCTTTAGAGGCTACAGTTCACCGCACATTCCAGCCCTTCTTACGAAGTTCATGTAACCAAATATGTTGAACCTTATTCTTCCCAGACCGGTGCATGAACATAGTATATGTTCAGCAGTTTCGTCAAAAAGGACTGAGGTCTAGTAAGACCTATGAGTCCAGATACAAAAAACATGAATTACATTAAAGTATAACAACACAAATAAATTTCGTAAATACTTACAAATTAAGAACCTAACAAGACCATAAAACAACTGTACAATAATCATTAAACAAATTATTCCTGTAAAAACTTATCGTATTTGTTTTTAAAAATGTTAACAATCTCAGCATTTACTATATCTGGTGGTAGGCTGTTCCATATGTGAAATATTCTATCACTTAAAAATGGTTTTCTAGAACTGCATTTGAATGTTTCCATTTTTAATTTGTAACGGTGTCCTCTCAATCGGTCATCATTATTAAGCACGTACAAGTCTCCCAGATTTCCGTAATTATATTTTACAATTCTAAATGTTAAAATAAGGTCTCCTCGGAGGCAACGTTAATCAAAAGTGTGAATGTTGGGTATGTTCAGCCTTTCGGAATAAGATGGCCTTACACGCTTAAATGGAATTCTAGTTACCCGACGTTGTACATTTTCTAAAAGTGTTTTATTACTGACAAGTCTCGGATTCTAAACAGATCCACAATATTCCATAATATAGGTCTTATGTGTAATCTCTAGAGTTTTTGAGTTACTAAAAGGAAACCCTTTGAAAAGACCGTTTCAATAGTTATAGTTTGGTGTTTGCGCGTTTACAAATGTTAGAAATGTCCGAGTTAAATTAGAATTTATAATAACGCCTAAGTCATTTTAAGAATGTACTGACTTAATAGTGGAATACTTAATGTTATAATTTATTCTCGGGTTGTTCTTACAATATGCATAACTATACACTTTTCTATACTCAGTCAGCAGACCATTTGGCAATGGAATTAAGATCGTGCTGGAGATAACACGAGTTTGAGGTAAGATCTGAGTAGATATTGGTGTCATCTGCGTAAAACACCATGTTGCTCTTAATGTGATATTGCAAGTCACTTGTGTAAGCCACAAAAAGTAGAGGCCCTAAAACGGAGCCCTGGAGAACTCCACTTAAAACTGGTTTATTACTATATAACGATATAACGATACTTTATAACTTTAACACAATTTATACAGAGTACGACGTAATTTTACCGACCATAGGGTTTTTGCAATCCTATCTCTAGTCCTCCGACTCTACAAAGAGTACTGACTGCGAGAATACAGTTGGCGAAGTTAATTTAGTATTGTGGTAGTGATTACACAATTATTGTGGAATGGTATGCGTCTTTCAAAAAATTGTAATTGTTTACGACGGTGACTATAAATTTTGGCTGTTATAAAAGATATGTTAATGACAGATATTTAGTAGTGACTTAAAATTAATATTTTAACATTCGCGGGACAAAGCTGAACGAAATAAAGACGCCAGTAAAACAATGGAAATACACCCCAATGCCCAGGAGAGTATAGGTCCTTCTCGCAAGTCTCCGCTTTAGTACACATACGACTTACCCACGGTTATATCATAGACAAAACAGAAGAACCAGACTATGACATTTGTCAGACAAAGATCACTGTAAAACACATCCTCCAAAAATGCCCATTATACTAACAACAAAGAGAGAACAATAACATCCCAGGGAGTATCAAAATGTCATAAACTAAAACCTAAAACACAACATCATTTGGCAACGTTACACAGTATCAATGTATCAATAAGTTAGGTTAGGTTAGGTATGATGTGAGTGGGGCGAAGGTCACCCCTCCACTGCGACCTTTAGTAGGTTTATTGTGGCTCATCCCTAGAGGTTACAAAATCCAACCCTTCTCACGAAGTTCATGATTGTATGGGGTGAGAGTTTTTTGAAATCGGTAGGTTCTAGGTTAGTGTAACCAAATATATTTAACCTTATTCTTCTCAGGCCGGGACACGAACATAGTATATGTTCAGCAGTTTTGTCGTCTTCCACGCAGCAAAACCGACAGTTCGTTTGTTGATTCAGACCTTTCCTTCCGAGGTGGTATCTTAGCCGACAGTATCATGTAAACAGTCCCGTTAGAATTCGCAGGTCATTTCTGCTCCATTCTAGGATCTACTGAGTTGAATTTCTCAAGGGTTTAGGTAAGAACGCCTTCGAGTGAGTCAACCCTGATATATCGGACCAGTACGTGAGTATTTTCCTCTCTACTCAGTCCGAAATAATTGTTTTGGCGGCACTTGTAGTGACTCCAAAGACCGGTTCTGGTCCAGTGAACGCAGATTCAGCCCCCTGTTTTGCAAGGGTGTCGGCTTTTTCGTTTCTTTTCACCCCCTGATGCCCAGACACCCACAGCAGGGGCACTCTGTTGTTTGCACCAAGGTACTCCAAGTATTCGATGCTATTCCATGCAAGTTTAAAATTTATCTTGTTGGAGCTCAGTGCTTTTAAAGCAGCCTGGCTTTCTGATATTATACTAATATTTTTGTTTGCTATAGGTCTGTTAGTCAGCTCTCTTGCTCACAATTCGATAGCGAAGACTTCAGCCTGAAAGATTGTAGCATACCTGCCAAGACTGCTAGATATTTCAATCTTTGGTTTCCTGCTGAAAACACCATCCCCAACTCCATCTGGGGTTTTTGAGCCATCTGTGTACATTACGTATTCAGTCTTTGGGAAGATAATTTCTCCCCTCACCCATTCATTTTCTTCGGAAAGAGGACTTTGAACGACTTTTCCACGTGTATTTTTGTGGGTAGCATGTTTCACCAAGTAATGGTTCCCGACTTGCTCTTCATTAATTTGCGTTTCTAGAGACAGGCATCTGTAGGAGACTATCCTGGCCCCCCTCTCTAAGTAAATATCTAGGGGAGAAATATTTAGGTGTTCCATCGCTGCCGTTGGTGTGCTGGACATAGCTCCAGTTATAGCCAGGCATGCCAGCTGCTGAAGGCCAGCAAGCCTAATGTATCAATAACAAATGAATGTATTTAATATAAGAAGAGTAATCCAGTACAGCTTTTTTTTAAGCTAGCCATAATCTCTCGAGATTGAACGGTCATGATGATGAAGATTTTGAGAATAAAGTACCTGTTCTAGTACTTTATTATTAGACGTTATATTTACATTGCTATGGTCGTTAAAAAAATGTCGCAATCTGTAGATAACTTCCGTCGTTATTGTGGCTCAAGAAATATCCCAGCCATGCTGGAAATCTTGGAAAATTTGACGAATTTAACAAATATTTCATTGAGTGTTTATTTAATGAATTATCGAGCAGTATCGGCTGTTAAGAAATGTTATTAAAACAAAGCTCGAAAGTACTTAAACTTCCGCGTGTTCTCAATAACCGTAACCGTCCGTTTTTGTTTCGTTCGTAGAGAATATTAATCATTGTTAATTTTAATTCCACCGAATACTTACGCGTTTAAATTACAAACCGTACAACCAATGTACATACATGCAATAATTGATAAAGATCCTTATAGTTATACATGTACTATAGACACGTGTTTCGCATAACGCAAGTACCAGCATTGGCGTGCGTCCTAATGTCTATTTGTAGATTCGATAAAAGTCACGAATATTTTCCAAATTTTCTATTACTTGTTCATTTATTTGCGAATAAATTGGTTATTGTTGATTGTTTAATTATGTAAATAGGATAAATTGCATAGTTTATGCACGAGCTGGAAAATCGAATTAGTCTTTTAGTAGGTATTTTGAGAAGATTAATAAATACCCACCAATTTGGAACGAGGTAATAGTAATTTAACAAAAAAGTAATCTAATAAACGGATAATATGCAGTGTGTCTATTTAAAATGATATACTGTGCACTTTCCAATAAACTTCCAGTTGCGACTTTTGCAATTTGTATAAATATTGATACGAGTCCGTCTCTGTCGATTGTCGCCTTGAGGCGACAGCGCGCCAATCACAACGTGGAAAAAAAACGCGTGATAGCCGCAGGCATAATAGAAGCCATTGGATGATTCTCGAAAAGTCCAATAAATTCGCAGAAATGCATCGATTTGTCGAGAACATTGGTTTGCAGATTAATAAACAAAAATCAGAGATCAAAGTCAAGCTTAGTTTTTGAAGTAATTATTGTATACAGTTGTGATTTGTAAAGTAAAATTTATTGTGTATAAATATTGAAATAAAATTATTTAGTCATTGTAGTGAGTGTTTAGAATCACCGAACCCAAAGAGTAAATATCGTAACAATATATTTCCATCTTCTTCATTTTTAACTTCCCAGCAGGAAGTTATAGTAATGGGTCCGATTTTGCAAATCCCGAACTTTGACATATCTCCACATTTCAAGGTCCCCAGAGTCGAATACAATAGTTTTTAAGTGTGTATGTACGTATGTTCGTATGTTTGTATGTTCGTATATTCGTATGTGCGTTCGGAATTATTTTTCGTCTCGATTATCTCGAGAACAAAAAATGATATCGACGTGGGTCCAATTGCATTCGACGCATAATTACGAAACTTAGAACTGATTAGATTTTCAGCAAAATCGGTCGAGCTGTTTTTTATGGAGAATAAATAAACTGAAAAAAATAGTAAACTACCTGAATTTTGCAAATTGTATATTATACTATTTTTAATACAGAATTTTTAGATTTTTTGAATAATATGATTATTGCATGTTAGGAATATTTGTATAAAAAATATGATGACAATATTTCATAAAAAGAGATAATTTTAGAAAACAAAAATAGGAATTGGAGAATTTCAAACTTAGCATTGAAGACGCTATAACAGTGAAAATTATTGTTAGTAATAATCAAGCATTGTTTATAATAATTGAATATTGTTGCTAACAAATAATTACTGATCATAATAATAAAAAAATTTCAATAGTTATAAACAATTATAATTATAAGCTCCCGCTTATAAAATAATAAGAAAAAGATTAAAAGAATACGGTTGACATAAACAGAATATTGTTAATGATAATTATAATTTGTTATAAACAATTTGAAATCGTTTTTTTTAATAATAATAATAATTATAACAACAACAATTCTAATATGCATCAGAGTGCTGGGCACTCAAGAAAACGGATAAACGCGCAATCGATGCTTTTGAAATGTGCTGTTGGCGAAAGATGTTACGCATATCTGGACACAAAGAATAACAAACGAGTCGATTCTAAATCAATTGAAGATCAAAAAAAGACTGCGCACTATCGTCTCTGAGCGAATAACATCCTTTTTCGGACATATCGTCCGAAGAAACGGACTGGAAAAACTCACCGTCCAGGGGAAGGTACAAGGAACGAGAAGCCGAGGTAGATCACCAATCAGATATGTGCACCACATTGTCAGGGAAACCGGAGTACCACTCAACGAATGTTTCAAAGCCGCGGAAGACAGGCGGATATGGAAAGATCTCACAGATCACAGATCATGATGGCACGATACCCGAAACGGGTGACCGAATAGAAAGAATAACAACAAAACATATGGTATTTTTTTATTCTTTCTACTGGGAAGTTAGTAATGTGGAGGATTACAAAGATCCAGTTCAATTTTATGCTTCCAAAACTTATAACAAAACTCTTAACTTCTTCAGTATAATATGAACTAAGGTTTGTTATACCTTGTTTTTTTTTCGGTCCAAAAAAATATATAACTAAAGTCTTTTATTAAATGTGATTTATATTTAACGACGTACGTTTCGGGTGATATAAGCCATTTTTAAGTTCTGTAAAAATTAAGATGTAATTAAAATTGTAGCTATTAAAAATAATAAATAAAATTACTTATATAAAATAAAACAAGATTAAAAGGGGCTGATCTTTTTAATCTTGTTTTAATTTTATTTATTATTTTTAATAGCTACAATTTTAATTACATCTCAATTTTTATAGAACTTGAAAATGGCTTCTATTAGCCGAAACGTACGTCGTTAAATAAATATAAATAACATTCAGTAAAAGATTTTTATTATAAATTTTTTTGGACCGAAAAATACCAAGGAATTACAAAACTTACAAATATTAAGGTCAGGAAATAGCATACATCCGAACCTTTCCAACAGTAAATGTTCTAATTTTGTCTATTACTACCACCTATTGGTGGGCCAAGAACTTTTGTTATATGTCAAAAATGACAACAAAGCAAAACACTAGGTTTTTCTTGTCTATTGCAGCTGAAGGGCGATTAGTTGTTTTTATTGAATTAATTAGTACTTTTAAGGCATTTTTACTCAAAAATGGGTATTATTTTTAAACACTGATACAGAAGGAAGTGAGCAAACATTCCTTAAATTTTGTTTCTAAGGCAGTGTCACTTTGAGGTTTTTCTTGCCTTTCATGTTTAGGGAGAACTTTTCAATTAAGGTTTTGAATAGATCTCATATCTATGCTAAGCCTTCCAGATCCTCATAAAAATACTCTGTAAAACGAGATTTGAGTATGTTTATGGGAAACTTTTTTATTTTTAGTTTTATAAAAAAAAGTTATTCTTTATTATTCTATATTATCCGTCTGCCATGAGAAAACAGATTTTGTTGTTTTTATTTTTCTGCATCATCCATACAAACCGCAGTTTCTTCCTGCATTGAAAGAAAGAGATTATGACAGACGGTTTTAATTTTCCTCCTTTATACAAGGAAAGTTAAAAGAGTATCTATTTTTATTAAGAAATATAATATTTTTCTATGAGGCAACTTTCACATCAAATGGAACTGTCAGTTCACAAAATTGTCGCTGGTGGTGTGACAGTTATCCTAACTTTACTATCAAAACTAGTGATCAATATTCATTTAAGACCAATGTATGGAGTGGTATTTATAAGAATAAGTTAATAGGACGATATTTTTTTCGACAGTCCATAAATGCCGAACGCTATCTAAATTTTTTACAAAATGAATTCTACGATTTTATTAGCGAATTATCTTTAATAGACCGTCAACGTATATGGTATAAATAAGACGGTGCTACATGCCATACTACAGACGCTGTTAGGTTACTTTAAACTATTTTTAATGACAAAGTAATACATAGATATTCCGAGATTTTTTGGCCGGCTAGATCTCCAGACTTAAGTCCTCTGGATTATTTCTTATGGAGCTAGGGTTTGTCAGCAAAAACCTTTTCAAGATATTAATCATTTAGAAAGGATAATTACAGAAGCATGTCAGAAAATTACTGAAGATATAATCAAGAATATATTAAGGGAATTTGATAAACAAACCATTAAATGTCTAGCAAGAGATGGTGGATATATTAAGGCTTTAGTGACTTGAAGCAAAATATAAATTATTATATTTCCAATTAATTATTACGTATTAGTTAACTTGTTTATCTTTCCATTTACAAAATAAAATAATATGATATGTATGCATTAACTATTCAAATGCAATAGAACATTATTACAGAACTTATTAATAAACCGAAAAGTTATCATGTCATATTTTTCAATAAAATAGCTGATGTGTAATTTACAAAATTTACATAATTTATTTATACCGAAAGATCGTTTTTATGGCAGATGGATAATATTGGATATCTGACAATAGTTTTCAATTATGATCAACTTGTCTTTATAACAATAGTCGCTTTTTTCAAAAATAAAGATACTTTACTCCTAAGTAAAATTCATATTTTTTGACAAACCCCGTAAACAGCTTAAAAAAATTGATATCTAATGGTTGTAATTTAAGTTTTAGACTATGCATAACTTTTTATAAAGAATATTTTTTTTTTCATAAAACTAAGAATAAAAATGTTTTTCATATGATGCCGACTTAATTGGACACACTGTATATATATATTCATCGGTTAAGAACGTACGACGACTTTGTCCGATATCTAGACGCCATTTTCTTCGATCTTCTCATTGACCCTCCTGTAGGTTTCTTAAACTCATGGCTTTCTTTATCCCCTCGCTCCGTGTTATTTTGGGTCTTCCTCTTTTCTTTTTGTGATGGGGGATCCATTCCATTGCTTGTTTTGGTAATCTATAGTCCGCCATAGGCTGCACATGTCCATACCAAGAGAGTTGTCTTTGTTCGATATCCTTAATGATCGTATTCTCCAATCCCATTTTTTGTCGGATGTCTTCGTTTCTCACTCTATCTGCATGGGAAATTCTTGTTGCTCGTCTAAGTGCATCCATTTCTGTAGCTTCTAGCATTCTTTTATTCCTTTCGGTCATTTTCCATGTTTCTGAACCATAGAGTAGGCTACTTTTAATTATTGTGTTGTATATGTTGTATTTTCTCTGTCTGGTTATTTTTTTACCTCAGAGAATTCCATTTAGACATCCAATTGCCTTCGTTGCCTGTATTATTCTTGCTCTTATTTCTTTCTCATCTTTTCCTGTTTTATCGAATGTTATTCCTAAATATTTGTAATCTTCACATGCTTCTACAATATCTAAGTTGTTTAGTTGTAAGTTCTGGTTTTTCGTCACAACGCTAAGGTATCTAGTTTTTTGGATGTTCATAGTGAGGCCCCATTCCTTATAAGTCTCTTTTAGTTTGTGGATCATGTATTCGAGGTTTTTTCTGTCTCCTGCCAAAACTACCTGGTCATCTGCAAATTGTAAGTGGAGAGAGGATCTGGTATACAGACGGATCCAAGACCAAGGAAGGAACTGGTACTGGAATATACAGTGAGAGGAGAAACTCCCAAATAATAGTCTCACTAGGAACAAACACTTTTGTATTTCAGGCGGACATGTTTGCTATCCTTCAATGCGCAAGAGAAAACAACTTGAAGGAGGTGCGTAACACGGATTAAAATATGCACAGACAGCTCTGATGAACCCGAAAGTAACATCAAGACTGGTATGGGAATGCCGGAAAGAACTCAGTGTCCTCTCAGAACACAACAAAATAACTTTGAGATGTGGGTTCCAGGACACTGTGGGATCGAGGGCAATGAAAACGCTAATGAACTAGCAATAAAGGGCTCATCAGCTCCATACATTGGCCCATAACCCGTACTCGAGATTACTAAATCTGATATCCGATGATGCATAAGGGACTGGGTCAAACGAAAACAAAAAGAGCGGTGGAACTAAGCCCCTCTCATGCACCACGAGAAAACATTCATCAAAGAACCGACAAAACACAGAACTGAAGAACTACTGTAGATGAGTAGGAATCAGGTAAGAATTATAACGGGTCTCCTTACTGGTCACGGTCCAATGAGAGGACACCTACAAAAAATGGGGCTATACAACGAAGAACTTTACTGCAGAAAATGTGGTGGAGGGACAGAAACAACAAAACATATACTGTTCGAATGCGAGCCACTAGACCGCAAATGACCGACAATATTCGAGCAACCTAGGTTAACCCCTCAAGAATACAGCAGCCAACCGGTAAAGAACCTGTACATATTGGTACAGAGGACCGTATAGTTGCGGAATGGGTGATGTGACAACAAACCGGAAGACACAAAATTCCGAAGAGGCTGAGGTGTAGCTGGCGATAAGACCAGCATCCAAGGAAAGAAAAATCCCTTATAGGAAATAATTCATGGTATGCAAGAGCAACAAATTAGAATTATTAATGATTAAAATCCAGTAAATACATTTTCAAACTCGCAACTTGGAAACTCATTCAATAAACTGTACAGTCCGGATGACTGCACAGTTCAATCGTAGCTTTTTATCGAATCATGTATAGCCGCCTTGATATTATTAACATAAAAATCTGAATATTTTAGATGTTAAAAACATCTAATCAAAGGCACCACACTGTCCTCGCTAGCCTACCTTGTCTACCTACACTCTAGAGATGTCGCAATTTATTCGTTCAGTTAATTTTTATCAGTAATTTGAAAAATTCTAACTTGCAGTTTGATAAATGATATAATTTATGATAAGCGTTTTTTGTAAACTGAAATTGCACATACACGTATTGTCGGGATACCAATTTTAAGTTCGTTGATATCATATTTTCAAGATAAATGTCCCATTACACAAGTATGAGTTTTGCATAGCGTACATAAGGATACAAATTTTTCAGTGGTAATGCAGATCCTGTGGGGGATTAAAACAGATAGAAACATTTAATTTTGGCATTTTATATAACGTATTTTTTTTATGTGAGATTGTAAATTATTAGATATTATTTCACCAAATTATATTTTTCTTATTTACGTCATTCAAAAAAATGTTAAAATTTAACCCCTTTTATTACAACCAATGAATTATTTTAGCTTTTGGTCACCATTATATTGGGCGTTTCTTGGGGGAGTACATGGTTTTCCCAGAAAAGTACAGGTAAAAAGTTATGGGCACTTGAATACCCCATGCTAAGACTATACGAAAAAACTTTTTCTCCACATTTTTACCTAAACCAACCCAACCTTACCTAACCTGGAACTAAAACTACAAAAAAGTTTTTATTTATTCTGATTCACAAACTTAACTTCACGTATGATCAATTAGATTGCACAGCTGTACATTAGAATCAATGCATTGTCTATTTTTGTTTTTATACCAGTTTGTCCAAACATAGCGAAGAAACTTTGTGCTACTACAGTACGTTTGATTTTGTATTTGCCACATCTGAATCAAACGTATCACTGTTAACATTAGTACGTACCATCAGCTCGTTTATCATTTAAGCAATCCAGTGTGTTTCTTAGGGCCAGTTGTACAAAACGCAGTTTACCGATAGTTTAGTTGAACCGTAGATCACTGGTGAACGTGGTTCACATACCAATCGGCTGTACCAAGTCTAGTTCAGTTGACTGACGATCAATTTAGGTTGGTACATAAATTCTTTAAAACTGCTACTTCAGTTTTTTATTTATTTATTTATTTATTTATTTATTTACAATATCCTACGGGGTATACCCAATTTACAGGATAGGGTTAGTAGTAGTTAGATAAATAACATACGATAATTTACAAGAAACTATCACAATATTAAAGAAAACATTACAATTATGTATGCTGAAAGCAAAGATTTAGGTTTCTAAACAATAATGTCTAATTGACAATTGGCTGCAGTTTAAAATGTCAACAGATTTTTCTATATTAGAATAATTTTCAATTAGAAAATGTAGAGGTGAAAATTTGTATATATTAGTTCGATAAGTTCGTTGAAAAAACAGTTGATTATGGCGGGAATTGAACCTAGGAACATGATAATCTAACATGGCAACTAGATCATTACAGTCTAATTGTAGGTGTACAATTTTATGTAAAAATTAATACAGAGTACATTGACCGCCTTCTCAGCAGACTGTGTGCACCAAATCGATCATAAAAGTACTGTTGCGATATATTCCGCTCCGGATACAAACCATCCAGAATGAAACATGCTGACTTAAAGAAGCGCCTCTGGATACGTTTGATTGTAGAGATGTGTATTTTATAAATGGGATTCCATATAACACTGGCATATTCCAGTTTGGTCCGTATAAATGCAGAGAACAGTAAATTCATTGTAGTAAAACATTTAAATAGTCTCATGTTTCTAATTACGAATCCGAGAATGTGATAAGCGCTTGCAGTGATTTTATCAATAAGCGCAGTGAAAGTTAGTTTAGGATCGTAATAAACACCAAGATCTTTAATTAGGTCAGGTCGTACCAATACCGAGTTATCTAAATTATATTGAAACACAATGCCTAATTCCTTCCTGCAAAAAGACATGACACTGCACTTACTGACATTTAGGTACAACTCATTTTCTACACACCAGTCATTTAGTAGTTCGACATTTGGTTTGTGGTAATTAATGTGACTTTTGATTTTGATACTCATAAGCATATTTATTGTGTTTTGGAAAATAAGAAGTGTATTAGGGATTTATTGAATGAGCTGACGGTAAACAAGGAATTTTTGGAGTTAGTAAATAACTTTCATCGCGAAAGATTGCCACAAACATATATATATCATTTTACAAAATGAGATGATAGAGATTACAAATTTAGATTTCGACTTTAAAAAGAAGTTGTACAGTTGTAACAAGCGTAAGAAGAACGCTATTTTCATTTGGGGAGAAGTTAACTGACCTCCTGAACTTTTCGGAGGAGTCCATTATTTTTGTAATAAAAAAAGTAAAATAAAGTATACTTATTTGAGTTTATTAATAAATTACAACTCAATCCACAAAATTCACAACAGAACGAACCGCAGAAATAATAATCAGTGAAATGATACTGATAACTACTTTTTGCGATAACTTACAAACAATAATCTCACGCCAATCAATATTTCTGACATTTTGTTGAGGTTATGATTCCAAGTTCAACGACTTGAACCGTGTTTAAATCACCGATCAGTTGACCTCGCTGACGAACTTGGATGGTACAACCGGCCCTTAAGAGGTCTTGTTCACGTAACAGTTTGACGTGTCATCCTGAATAATCTTAATCAGCTAGAAGAAATTCATATCAGTGCAGGAAGAGAAGGGGAGATAAAGTTAAGGTATTCAAGAGAACATTTTGTCTCCAGCAAGATTCAAACTATCGTTCCACTGTCGAAGAGCAGATGTCTTAATCATTGAGCTATAAAGGGGAAAACATTTGTGTGGTTTTTACAAAGAGTTAAGGTAGGCTATAAAAGTTCCTACAACTTTGAAAGAGGGCGTTTTAATGTATACGTAAAAACTCCTTAGACAGTCCCTATCATGATGAATGAATGAATGAATAATAGGAGTTGTGAAGGAGGTCTAATTTTTCCCTAGACACTGCAGCATTGTCTGCTTTTTGTACCATTCCAGCTCCACATTTTAGTCCCATTTCTTCAATTCTCCTATTAAGGAGTAGAAGCTCATGTACTGCCATTGCCGCAGATGGATCACTCCATTGGTCTTGTATACACCCCAGGTATTGCCTCCACTAGGCGGTGGCTTCTTCACATTCGAAGATAATACGAGTGGCTGTTCCCTCCTATTCATTACATAGTCTGCATATAGGTTCTGTGTCAGACACGCCTATATTGTGCAGATTATTCCTCAAAAATCAGTGTCCGGTATAAAGCCCTACAACTGTTCTAAGTTTTTCCCTACTTAGCGAGAGCAGCTTCCCTGCCTACTTAGGTGAGGGTTCTATAAGCATTAACTTGCTGCTGTGACTTGCAGCTCCCTCTGGCTGTGCCCACTTCAGCTGATGCTGTGAGTGGACCCAGCCATAGATCGCTGCTTTAACGCTGGCCTTGGGTATCCCTATTATTGATTCTGGCCCAATAAATGGTTTTCCAGAGCCCCGCCTAGCTAGTTTGTCCGCTTCTTCGTTACCAGAAATACCTTTATGCCCTGGCACCCACGAAAAAGTGACCTTGTTATGGTAAGCCAAGGCTCGTGGGTTTCCGCCACATTCCCGGGCAATTTTTGAGTCTATTCTCCGTGATGCCAAATCTTTTAGTACCGCTTGACTATCTGATCTAATGAGGATTGATCATTGATACCATAGAAGGTGTCTCATAATTTATGGAAGTGTAGCCTATGAAAAACTACATATTTTCATGTAATTATAAGTATTAATGAACATGAATAATTATCGTTTATTATTCGTTTAGATCTTGCTACTCTATGATGCACAACTGTATGTTACGCGATAAAAAATCCAAAAATTAATAAAAATCGATTTTTTTTTCAATTTATATATAATAGCTTTGAAGATCGTACATCTCTAACGTGTTCATTTAAAGAATGGGAACTCGACAGCTATGACCCGCAGTAAGTGAGTGACCTTGACTAATACTTCCGGAAAGTAGCCGCACCTCTTTACACGATCTTCATTACAAACCGATGATACTTCACTGAAATGGTATTTGAATTCATTTAAATGATTAAACGAACCATTTTTTACCATAACAAACTTAAATTTCTAAAAGTCATTAATCAATCTTAATACTTTTAAATATTGGCAAAAAAAAAATTTACGTTCTAGTTATCTTTTAATATAAATTAAATCTACATATTGTTAGTTTCAGTTTTATATTTAGTTTAATACCGTACGAAGTAACAATTTACTTGTTTTAATCCTTTTGATTTGATTTAGTAAAATGTCCCCCCATAAGCTTAATATTAGTATATAAAATTAGAGTGATTTTGGTGTAAGTTGTAGTCAATAAAATATATCTGCGTCAACAATAAAAGAATGTGAAGGAGCATTCATGGCAGGATCTATTCCAAGTGTGAAGAATACTTAAGCGAATCGCAATTTGGGTTCCGCAATGGCTTCGGCACAGGGGAGGCTCTATTTGGGATAAATGAGACTTTAGACCGTATAGGACTGGGCGGAAGGGACATTAGGATAATTAAAAAATTTATATTGGAACCAAACTTAGGTGATTAGAATAGATGGTAAATATACACCAAAAGTAAAGATCAAACTTGGAGTAAAACAAGGTTGCATCACGCCCTTGCTCTTTAATGTATACTCTGAAAGAATATTTAGGAAAGCACTAACTGATAAACAAGCCGGCATTATTATAAATCATAAACAACCTTCGCTACGCAGACGATACGGTACTGTTGGCCTCCAGTTGGGAGGCATGCTCCAGAGTAATCGCACAAAGTAGCTTGGTGATTCTAGCACCCGAAGGAAAAACAAAAAATTATGTTTACAAATAAATACTGCGGTAGGTATAGTATTTTGATTTCATTGTAAACATACGAGGGCAGTTTGATAAGTCAGTGACTTTTTGAATTTCCCGCGCAGTTACTCCAAATGCAACAGTACTGCCGTCAACTATAATCTATCAGTGGGCAACTTTCTAATTTTGAGCAAGCTACGTCGTGTAGTTGGTGTTTGATAGCCGTTCAAAGCAGACAACCTCGTGAATTTTTACGGAAAATGGAAAAAAGTGAATTACGTGTGCTGATTAAGCATTACTTTTTACGTAAAAAATCCATCACTGAAACTAAGGAAAGACTTGATAAATACTACGGGGACTCGGCACCATCAATTTCAATGGTTAAGAAGTGGTTTACAGAGTTCCGTTGTGGTCGTACCAGCACTAGTGACGCCGAACGTCCAGGTCACCCAAAAGAAGTGATCACGCCGGAAATCGTCGATAAAATCCATGAAATGATATTGGATGATCGGAGAATGAAAGTGCGTGAGTTGGCTCATGCTGTAGGTGTATCTCAACTGAACGGGTACATCATATTTTACACGAATATTTGGACATGAAAAAACTCTCTGCGAGATGGGTGCCGCGATTGCTCACACTCGACCATAAGCGCAATCGTGTGACCACTTCAAAAGAGTTTTTAGCGATGTTCAGCCATAATCCGGACGAATTTTTGCGCCGTTTTGTTACTGTGGATGATACATGGATCCATCACAACACGCCAGAGACCAAGAAACAATCGAAACAGTGGGTTGCTCGGGGTGAACGTGGACCAAAGAAGGTGAAACAGAGTCTGTCAGCCAACAAGGTCATGGCCACAGCTTTTTGGGATGTACGCGGTGTCATTCACATCGATTACCTCAAGAAAGGTAAAACGATCACCGGCGAGTATTATTCAAAGCTTTTGAACAGATTCGACGTTGATTTAAAGCAAAAACGGCCGCATTTGGCGAAGAAGAAAGTGCTGTTCCATCAATACAATGCACGTGTGCACACTTGTCTAGTCACGATGGCCAAAATCCACGAATTGGGATACGAACTGCTACCCCATCCAGCATATTCTCCAGGTTTAGCCCCCTGCGACTATTTTCTGTTTCCAAACCTAAAGAAATGGCTGGGTGGTAAGAGATTTGAGTCGAATGAAGAAGTCATTACCGAAACAAACGCGTATTTTGAGAGCTTTGAAAAAACCTATTATTTGGAGGGAATAAAAAAATTAGAAAAACGCTGGACTAAATGTATCGAGCTAAAAGGTGATTATGTAGAAAAATAAAATGTTTATTTGCGAAAAAAAATTTGTTTTATTCAAAAAGTCATTGACTTATCAAACCACCCTCGTATAATATCCCCGTATCACTATCACCAGATCAAAGGCGGACCTTTATAAAATATAACAAAATTTTATTTTCTTTTCATGTTTATTTAACCTTTAAATCCTCACACTATAATAAAGATTGTTATATTTTATAAGTATTCAAACATTTTAACATAATAATTTATATGTTATAACAAAATAAATAACGTAAAAAAGCAATTAAAAATCCTATTAGTACTATTTTTGACTAATACGCGGACGAAGTCGCGGGCAAAAGCTAGTACAAAATAAAAATGATACAAAAATGATTTTAAACTATAAAATATAATAATACAAAAAAATTAATAAATACAAGATTAGTTACTACAAACAAAACCATCAACTTTATAACATCTGCATTAGGTTTGTATGACACAACCCCGACGAAGAATATTTCTTAATTAACCCATTGTAGAACAAAGACACACATTTATCTTTTTACTGATACTTCCATGGAATTATTAGAGCTGTTTTGCGTAGTCTCTTCTGGACCATTAGAAGCACTTTATGTATATACTGTCTATACTATACTATGGGATGGAGGCTTGGACTCTGAAGGCAACCAACTTGAGGAGACTGGAGGCATTTGAGATGTGGATATACCGGAGAATATTGAGGATCTCATGGGTAGAGAGAATAACCAACGTGGAAGTGATGAGACGTATGCATAAGGAGAGAGAAGTGATTCCGACAATTAATGAAAGAAAACTGCTGTACATGGGACATGTCATGAGGGAAGAAAAATATCAAATGCTACAAATAATTATGCAGGGAAAAATCCAAGGCAAGGGATCTATAGGAAGAAGACGAAATTCATGGCTAAAGAACCTTAAGGATTGGTTTGGATGCAGTAATAATGAACTATTTAGAGCTGCGGTCTCAAAAATAAGAATTGCTGTGATGATTGCCAACCTTCAAAGCGGAGACGGCACCTAGAGAAGAAGAATGTATATACCTTTCTTTACATCATGAAGCTCTTAAACTTGCAATAGTAATTTGTGATAAGAACCTCTCTCCTAACATTCAACTCTTTAACGTCTGCATTTGGATTAAATGACACATATCTAACGAAGTATCTTTCTTACTCAGTACATCGTAGAACAAAAAAAGACCTTTGCCTTTTTACAGAAACTTTTCTAGAGTTTTCTCAGTAGAGCTGTCTTTTGTGGTCCGTTCTGGGCCTTTGGAAGCATTAAATTTTAGCACCTTTACATCGTGAAGTTTCAAACTCCCAACTGGAACAGTAATTTGTAAAAAAGACCTTTCTCATAATTTTCAACCCTTTAACATTTGCATTAACACTTTTACGACGACCATCGTGTTTGAAGATTATAAAAAATAACCTCTTTTTTGTGAAAGCAAAAAACAGTTGAAGGAAGTTAGAGTTAGAGCATGGTTCCACAAAAAAAAAAGAAAAGTAAGTACCATAGCAAAAATTTATCGGTACGCTTCTCACATATTAAATACCATCACGTAATACGTAATTATTCTTTAATTGTTCAAAACAAGATTGTATATTCCGACGAATGAATGCAGGTCGCCTGAAATAACCCACTATAGACTATGATGTGTGATGTCGATGTGCGTATGTGTACTTTATGCCTAATTTTGAAAGATGCGGGACACAAATATCATGAGGTTAGTGAACTACGAATACAAGCAGCAACTTTATCTCCTTCCTCTCTTCTGCATTCGAATGGTGATAGTAATGCGGCAAATTCGACTAATTATTTGAATTTTACATACGCAACGACAAATTTTTGTTTTGTGTATGTGAATTTACGACGACCCACATAACGGTAATTTTCACTTACTTAATTGGTAATGTTTTTACTCTAAAAGCGCGAGAATAGAATTCACAATTTAATCCCCAAGACGGTTGAAACCCAAAATAAATATTAGAAACTTTAATCTCGTAGTATACAGCGTGTTTCAAAAAAAGGTGACCCCGTCTCTAGAATAGGTAGAAAACTGAAAAATAATTGGGGTTTCCTTAGTAAAAAATTTTCGTGACGCCATCCGTATTTAAGATAAAGGGCGTTGAAGAAAAAAATGTGACGATCGATCTTGCCAAAGAATCCTACGACACGAGAATATGCAACAAGCTTGTCAATGCCCCTCCTGGATCAAAGACCTTCTGGTCTTTGGCTAAAGCCATAAATAAGAATTTTACAACTTCTTCTTTACCACCACTCGAGAGGTCCGACGGCACGACAGCCGTATCTTCCAAAGAAAAAGCGGATCTGCTGGCCGAAATGTTCAGCTCTAACTCAACACTCGATACCAATGGAAAACAACCCCCAAGAATAAACCTACCCAGAATAAACGCATCAATGCCTGAGGTCACTATCCGCCATCGCACTATCAGGAAAATCCTACGAAATCTTGACTCTAATAAGGCAGTAGGACCAGTTGGAATTCCGACAATTGTCCTGAAGACCTGTGCTCAAGAGCTCACCCCAGTTCTCTGTAGACTCTTCAAGTTATCATACAGCAAAGGAGTATTTCCGTCCATGTGGAAAAACGCTAAAGTCCAACCGATTCCGAAAAAAGGAAAGAAGACTATTCCTGCAAATTATCGCCCTATTGCATTGCTCTCAGTCATATCCAAAGTTATGGAAAAAGCGATTAACACAGAACTTATCAAATATCTGGAGAAATTTGAGATAATCCATGACAGACAATATGGATTTCGACAACTTCGGTCTACTGGAGATTTGCTGGCTTATGTCACTCAGCTCTGGACAAACACTATTGAAAAGTTTGGTGAATCCCGTGCAATAGCCTTGGATATATCTAAAGCCTTTGACCACGTTTGGCACCAGGCATTGTTCAGTAAATTATCTGCCTACGGTCTCCCAACCAAACTGCGCCAATGGCTCTTGAGCTTCATGCAAGATCGCTCCTTACATGTGTAAGTTGACGGTATTTCTTCTGATGCGTTTAAAACTAATGCCCGGGTCCCCCAGGGTTCCAGCCTGTCCCCCACCTTATTTCTTTTACACATCAACGACCTCTTGAAAACCACCACAAACCCCATTTACAGTTTCGCAGACGATAGCACACTTGTCTCAACTTTTACATCCTATCGATCACTTTCGGTGAATGATACAAATAGACTCAGGCAGGAACAGGTTGATTCCATCAATAGAGATCTTAAAGCAATCGTCGAGTGGGGAACCAACAATCTTGTTCAACGCCCAAAAAACACAAAGCGCCACGTTTTCCAAGAAAGTGAATTCCTCAAATCATCCCATCACAATGTCCGGAAATACCCTTGAACCAAGTCCCTCCATCTCGATTTTGGGAGTAACGGTGTCCAATAATATGTCTTGGCATAACCATGTTGCTAACATCGCAAAGTCGGCAAGCCAGAGGCTAGGTTTTCTGTGGAAAGCCAGAAAGTTTTTTACTCCTGATCAACTGTTGACGACGTACAAGGCTCAAATCTGACCTCTACTGGAGTATTGCTCGCACATTTGGGGTTCAGCACCAAGGCATTCTCTTCGCCTTCTAGATTCCATTCAGAAAAGAGCCATTCGTTTGATAAACAGCTCAACTCTCACAGATACCCTTCACCCTCTAGAACATAGAAGAAGAGTTGCAGACCAGTCATTGCTCTACAGATATTTCCATGGCAGATGCTCCAGATAAATAAAAACTCTTGTACCACCATTGGCCACATTCGGCCGAAGAACTCGGCACGCTGATCAGTCTCACCAATTTACTCTCAAGATTGACACTACAAGGACCAATCTTCATCAAGAATCCTTCTTTTACAGGGCTGCTACGGAATGGAATAAGCTTCCAAAATCAGTTTTTCCAGAGAACTATGACCTGCAACTTTTTAAAAAGCGTGTCCACAATCATCTCCTTTCTATAATCCCTTCCCCTTCTAATAGTCGCAGTGCGGGCCGTCAGCGGCCCACACGATAGGTCTACCCTTTTTGCGACTATTTTCATAAAAAAAAAAAAATGTATACACATTTATTACGATTTTGCCGAAACTACTGACAACATTGTAATTAAATTTTATGCGAATATGTTTTAGGAGCTGATACATCCCATGAATTTGGTTATATATCTGACTCTCATAGAGGGCGCTAGTTACACGGTTCGCACCAAGTAGTATTGAACATAACGTTTTTAAGGTTAGATTTATTAATCAAAATTTCAAGTGAACTTAAACATCATTCAATTTTACACCAAAAATGTACTCTTGGTAAAACTCGATACTGTGTACCGTTTTCGGAATATTTTGATTTGAAAATTATGAAGTAATAACCGATGCTGGTATAAAGTAATGATAAAGTTATTAATTATTTTTATTATTATTAATTAGTATGCAATATATGAATTAAAAATTTTTTTGTCGCGTAAATGAGACCTCATCGATATAACGGATACACGTTGTGGTTAAAGGGGCTGTCCTTTCTTGTAATATTTAACAAAAATCCACTCTACTCGGTAGATCGTCTGGCAAGAGCTCTTGGACTTGTTTGCAATGATAAGGAGGTAGCTGCTGCTCTTTAAGTATCCTCCAAGTACCTGAAGAAGACGTATTTGTTTGTCTTGCCATATTCCTTACCCTAACTGTTGGATCTTAATCAACTTAATTAAAAATAATATTTTCTTTATTAATGGTTCTTGTTGTTCTTGACCTACCATAATTTATTTTTTTTGATCTCACATTCCCAGTTTTTTGACAACGTCGTTTAATGACTCTTAATGTATTTTTACTTGGTAAGTTTCTTTAAGGAAACTTTTCTGCATAACGCGTTGTTACAGCTTCACTAGAGTTTCCTAAACACTCGCCTGACGCTACGAAAAATTTTTACTAAGCAAACCCCAATTATTTTTCAGTTTTCTACCTATACTAGAGACGTGGTCACCTTTTTTTTGAAAGACCCTGTATAACTTTAAACTAATATATTTTTGAGGAGCTAGTCTTCAACAAAAATCTATATTCTTGTCGTGTTTTTTTATAAAAAGTACTAAAAGAATATTTCCAGACTTTGATGTTTTACCAAAATGGATCGAATTTTGTTTTAGTTAACTATTGGATGATAATTAAAAAAACTAAAGATGCAGAAGCACTTCATGCACATTTAATGAGCTGTAGGAAATTCCGCGTCTGTTTTATTGGCAAATATGCAAATATAACGAATTTATAGAAGTAAATCCTACAAAAATTAAGTGAATGTGAATCGAAGGATAACAACAAAATCTTTAAATCCAATAATGAACAAGTAGTAATATAGTCACTAAATATAAATATTTAGGAGCAAAATTGTCAAATAGTGAAACCAAGGATAACGCCATTACATACCAAAACATACAAGGAGGAAGGCTATATCTATTCTAAATAAAATATTATGGGATAACAGCACCAATAAGAAAAAAAAGAAAGAATCTACAATACCATCATAAAATTTTTTATAACATATTGTTGAGATATTTTCTTTTTGGGTTCGGTAATTTTAAACTCTCAGTACAATAACTAACAACTGTTATTCTATTATTTCTTCACAATAAATTTTATTTTTACAAATCACTTAGATATTAAAATACTTGACTTTAAACTAACTTTAACTTAAACATTTAAAACTCAAACTTCTTCTAGCTCTGCGTTTTGGAATGAAAGCACCGCACGCTTTTAGAACAGTGACATTAATTTTCTCGTCGATTATTTTTTTTCCTATGTTAAGAATTGTTTTTTACTTTTAAGTTTGATTAACATTAAAAGCGTGTTTTTTAGTTTTTTTAAACTTTAATTTATTGTGTTAGATCTTACGTGAATATTGTTTTATTATTGCAATTAAGTTTTGAAAAATGAAAACTGCAGTAAATGTGTGTAATACAGATTTAGAAAAGCAAGTTGATAAAATTGTATAACTTGATACAAGTATTTACTGTTTATATTCGTTCATTGTACATGTGATTTAAGTGTTTACTATTTATTTTACTATTTTAATTATAGGGAGACAATAGTGAAATCATGTGTTCAGAGTCCAAAAGAGTATGGAAAGCGCAAATGTTAGAGTGCAAATAAAATACCGAAAACCAATGCTCAATGCCAACAACAATTCCGGCAGAATCAAAATACTGCAATATTTTATTCGAATAATTATTTATTATTACTTACTTGAATTTTTTATCAATGATCGGCGCTTTATTGAGACTTATTATCAACAGTAAATATTTATTTATATAGTTTACGCATATAACAGCAAACTTTATACAAAACACTGTAACTTTCAGTGCACAGCTGATGGCTGACAGTACCGACCTCTCGGAAAATTGGTTGAAGGCTATCTGACGGTGAACTCTACCACCGCGCTCATTCGTCAAATCAAATTGCGCGTGCTTCCGCAACTTCCTGTTACATTTCACGAAATAACTCGCACAAATTGCAAGAAAGCGAGTGGAAAGATGTTACATATATGTTACACACTTCCGTCCCATTTCACGAAAATCACTCCCACAAATTGCAATATTGAATTAAACTTTCTGATGTAATTCGTTCCTTTAGATTATTTGCCTCGAAAAAATAATGTAAAATAAAAATTGAAATATACAGATTTCATTTCGAATTACATTCGGAGTTGAAGAAAGAGTTAAAAAAAAAACTTAAGGGGGTCCCCCGACCGCACAATTTTTTACTCATTTACTTGTAATAGTATATTGTATAACTACCACGGAATTATATTCATTGCTGCAAGTCATACTAGTGGAAAATAAATATTTCGTGAAAGTTACTCTATATTTATTTTACCGCTATTACATAAAATAACGAAATTATTTTATAATAGAAACTTTAAATTCAATTTTACTTGTATTGAACATTTTCATTTACAGTTAAGAAGTTAGTAGCATATTGAAAGATTTAACAATTGATTTAAATTTACTTACATCATTGTTTCATTTTTTGCAAAGACGGTGTAACTATCGAAAAAATCATTGATGATCATATACCTGAATATTCTATCTAAATGCCTTTCTAATAATGTGCCACACATGGTACATTTCCTATTTTAAATTAAGGGGTTGTGAAAGTGGAACAGAGAGAATTGACAAATGACAGATATCTGTATCGTAAAAATGTTTCCACTTGAAGCAAAAATCGACGTGTTTCAGCATTTCCTTAAATTCTAATGAATACTGCCAAATATCGGGGTGGATTGTTTTCTGCGGCCCACTCCGTATAAATACTTTTACGAAATTACTTCTTACTTGGGTTCGGTGATTTTAAACTCTCTATACAGAAACAAAATAGTTTTTATCCCAATAATTTTACACAATAAATTTTACTTTTATAAATCACTGAGATATTCGACTAATTACAACTAATTAACTTTCATAACTTATAAACACTTTAAAACTAAAACTGTCTTTTTTTGCAACCGCTGTCCTTTTTATATTTCTAAATCATAATTCCAGACTATTCCACCTGTTTCTCGAGAGTCCGGGAACCTTCTACCTTCGCGACGCGGTGTTCTAGACTTTGCTAGACTGCGGCGGCGGCCGACAAAGCGGTCATTAATATACACCCTAGTCTATCCTCGGTCGCCGACAAATTACAGGGCCGGTTGTAAAAATACAATGCTTACATTCATTCAAGTTGACGCGGTAACATTTTCCTTTTGTCAATATGTGAGGGAATTTTTCATATTTCTTTTTTAATACTTATGTCTGAACATTACTAAAATAATCTGTTAAAGTCTTCAAAAGCCATGAAATAGCAAAGATAGAAAAATGTCTCCAGTATTGTTTCATACGCTTACAAAAGTGCATAAATTATTTTGAAAAGCGATAAAATTATTTACAATTTATTTCGCTCAATGTTTTTGTGAAAATTTAATTGTTGTGGCCATTGTAGCCACAACTAGAATTGCCTACAGTTCTTTTCCAATGAGTGTACAATTCTAGCTTTTTATTAATGACGATATAATTGCTAGGTACATGATCAAAGCCGTTAGGGAAGATTGTGATAATTTTGTTTCAAAAATAAAAATTATGTAACATAGTTTAAACAATTATTATTAAGATGGAAAGCTATTATTTCTTAAATTTACAGGGACTGCCATTATTAAAAATTTCTTCTTCTTTCAGTGCCTGTCCGCTACCGGACGTTGGCGATCATTCTGGCAATAATTATTTTATCAACTACAGCCCTAAATAGACCCGTGGTTGCAAACCAAGTTCTCAGGTTTTCAAGCATGAGATCCTCCTTCTGCTTGGTCCCCTCTTTCCAAGTACCTTTCCCTGTAGGATAAGCTGCAACAGACCGTATCTTTCGCTGTTTCTCATAATGTGTCCCAAGTTTTTTTTTTACTGAAAATAGTCGCAAAAAGGGTAGACCTATCGTGTGGGCCGCGGACGGCCCGCACTGCGACTATTAGAAGTGGGAGGAGATAATTGATGATAATGATTTACTCTCAAGATTAACACCACAAGGACCAATCTTTATCAAAAATCCTTCTTTTACAGGGCTGCCACAGAATGGAACAAGCTTTCAAAATCAGTTTTTCCAGAGAACTATGACCTGCAACTTTTCAAAAAGCGGGTCCACAATCATCTCCTTTCTATAATCTCTCCCCCTTCTAATAAACGCAGTGCGGGCCGTCCGCGGCCCACACGATATGTCTACCTTTTTTGCGACTATTTTCAGTAAAAAAAAAACCACTTTTTGAAAAGTTTCAGGTCATAGTTCTCTGAAAAAACTGATTTTAGAAACTTGTTTCATTCCGTAGCAGCCCTGTAAAATAAGGATTCTTGTTGGAGATTGGTCCTTGTAGTGTCAATCTTGAGAGTAAATGGGTGAGACTGATCAGCGTGCCGAGTTCTTCGGCCGAATGTGACCAGTGGTGGTAAAAGAGTTTTTATTTCTCTGGAGCATCTGCCATGGAAATATCTGTAGAGTAATGTCTGGTCTGCAACTCTTCTTCTATGTTCTAGTGGGTGAAGTGTATCTGTAAGAGTTGAGCTGTTTATCAACCAATCGCCGACTTTTGACTGGACTTATGATCTCCATTTTCTTGTTTAAAATGTCGAGTACTCTTTTGTTTGTAACATGGGGCTGTCCAATGGTTTCTAAGTATACGTCGATACAGCCACATCTCAAATGCGTCCAACCTTTTACTGGCTGCATCTGTTACAGTCCATGACTCAACTCCATATAGGAGCACAGGAAACATAGCATCGGAGAAGTTTTATTTTAGTTGTTTAGTTCAGAAAGTGGCATTTAAACAATTTCGACATTTTAAGGAATGCAGCACGAGCCCTCTCTATTCGACAACGTACTTCGAGAGAATGATCCCAACTCTCGTTGATTGTAGTTCCCAAATATGTTGTACTTTCTACCTTTTCAATGACTGTATTATTTATAATAAGCTGCCTGGGTGGTGGTGGTGGATTTTTGCTCATCACTATGTATTTGGTTTTATTCAAAACTACAAAGAAAATCATTGTTGCTATACAAAAAGTATGTAAGAGTTACAAAACCGCAGACCTTACAAATAATTTTAATTTTCTAAATACTTCTACTTTTTTAAAGACAATTAAATAATCTCTCGCACTATACACACTTAAATTACTACTGATTACAATTCACAACATTTAATTTGATCTTCTTTACTATATTTCCGCGTAAATTGTGTACTTAATTAATTATTCAACCATTTCCTGATTAATTTTTGCGTAAGTATTAAACTTTAATTAAGCTATTTTATAATCCCAACAATCTCTTTGGTAGTTTAGTTCCTTCTTGATTATTCATTAAATTGAATTACTGAAAAAATTTTGAATGGAATTTCAGTTTTGATCCATTAGTTTTTTTTTATATTTTTTTAACAAACTAACATGCATTTAATCTTCCACGGTATTTTTATATACCAAGACATTAGGATTACAAGTTTTGCTTACAGTACTGCAAGAGGGAAAACTAAGAGCTGGTTACGTTACATCTATCGCAAATACTGGACAGCCAGATAGATATGTGATATTCGAAGTCTCTTATTAAGAGATCATCTAGGACAATGGCAAAAAAATTCCTGAAACTTGGGTGTAATAAATAATATATTCAACTAGGATTCTTACAGGAGACTATTGCATGAAAAACACCTACACCTGAGATTCCTGATGTCTATGCTACTGCGAAGCACCCTCGGTTCGAGAAAAAGGCATTTCGGGGAACCAGAATTGGAACCTGAAATATTTAGCAGTACCCCCATCATCGACATCCTGGAATTATAAGAAGATACAGGACTGCCGCAATGTAGGCCCAATTTTATAAAGGACATAATAGGCCTTATTTTTTTCTTCTTTCACCCGTTCGTTTACTGATATTAGGGGGTAAGAACTAATTATGCGCAACTTACAGCCTCTCTTAGTCAAACGTCAACCTCACCTTTCTCTTGGGACCCCCTGTTAATACAGATGAGGAAATGGCGCCCGGGTACAGGCAAATCGGTAATAGTAACAACGCAAATAGAAGGATACGTAATATGTCACCGAGCACGAAGATCTGTGTTCCAGGTATGAACTTAGGTCTTATAATGCCAGTTGTACGAACGGTGGAAATGTTTGAAGACGACTCTTTACCCCGAAAAAAAATTCGAATATTGACTACTGGAAAGTTAAAACGCTAATTTAATGAACGAATGAAAATTAAACTAGGTTGTTTTTGTTATAAACAATTAAAAATTGGAACAAAATAAGGTGGAACCAATTTGGTTAAATCAAATCACCCTAAGGTGTAACATGTGTATACTCTGGTAGAGCTAATGAAGAAGACGAGCACAGGAAAGGGGTAGAAATTCTTTTAACTGCAAAGAAAGTAAGAAATTTCCTCGACTGGAAACCTATATCCGGAAGGATAATGACTGCTACTAAAATGTAAAAAGTTACGAAACTTTTCCGCTATGTTGCTACCATAGAAGTCGCAGACATCGTTTACTTACCCTGCTACTTCAGGCAGTGTATAATGATATCATGAAAAAAGACATAGTGGCTAAAAATAATTTTATTGCCCGCCCAGGTAGAAAGTGATAATCTAGTTGGGGTTTGAAGGAGGTTACGAAAGATTAAAACTATGAAGAAATATTTACAGATTGGTGTGCAGGAGGGTTCGTGAAATATCTTGAGAAGAATATTGTAAATTAAGAAATGATGACCTCTTGAAAGTGGTAAATCATTAAACACAAAAGTTAAGTGAAAATTGAACCGCTATCTCTGCTATTCGCGCTGCCAAACGTAAACAAATATGGAGGACTGTAAGTAATGTCAAGGCAGAGTCTGTTTTGGTTTCATTTACGAGATACTTCTTTGTGATTTGTTGTGTTATTAAGTAATTTTACAGGAAAAGTGGATTGTTGTAAATGGTAATATGTAAACCAATGCCTCATTTTTTATAACATGATTTGATGTGAAGAAGGAATACCTCATATATTACTTGTCCATTTGCTGTTAATAATTGAAATTATGTCACAAACCATCATTATATGTTTCAAATCTTTAGGAAATACAAAAGCTGCCTTACATTTTGTTTATGAATGCAGCTTCTTGGAAATTTCTGCAAGTGATATTAGGGTGAAGAAGAAACACAGTTTCTATGGCCAGGTGCAGATAGGAATGGCTCTGTTAAACTTACCAGACTGTGATTTTTCATATTCAGCTCATTCTAAGCCTTTTTTAAATTTATGTATCATCTTTTGGAAAAATTACTAGTATCGCTGATGACACAGCTATTGTCTACTCCGAACATGGCATGAGGTAAAAGGACAGGCAGAAAAGAACCTGGAACTAATTAAAGATTTAAAAAAAAAATTTTTTTGCCATTCTGCAACAACAGATCCTCCCTACCACCGTATCAAACCTTAATAATCCAAAACACATTCAAAATATACTCAGCCACAAATATAAAATATTTGGGAGTTATTATAGACCCCACTTAAGATGGAATTAACATATAAGTTTAGGCAAATCAAAGACATCCTGGATTTGAAGGAAAAAAGAACATTCATTTCAGCTTTGTACAAAGATACTTGACATACTGCATTATAGGATGGGGAGGAGAGTCCAAAACTCAGTTGTACCCACTGAAAGTTATCCAAAGAAAATTCTTAATTCCAATACTGAATACAATAGTGACAAATTATAGGAAGATTCAGAAATAATGAACATGAGGCATACATACATACATAAAGTCACGCCTTTTTCCCATAGGGGTAGGCAGAGACCACTTCCTTCCACTTGCTACGGTTCGTACACACATCTTTTGCTTCCTCTACTTTCATCAGTGCTCTCATACATGCTCTTCGGTTGTTGGTACTCTTGACCTGGCCTTTCTTCAAAACAATGTTGATCTGATCGAGATATGTTCTCCGAGGTCGACCTCTACCGATTTGCCCATTCACACTCGCCTTATAAATTTGTTTCGTCAATCTTCCTTCATCCATCCTTTCTACGTGTCCAAACCATCTAAGCATTCCTTTATCTATCTTTGTTACCACATCTTCTTTTACACCACAGCGTTTTCTTATCTCACTATTCTTAACTTTATCCAACCGAGTCACTCCGGCTATACTTCTCAGTCTCCGCAGCATTAATCCTATTTTCATGCTTCTGTTGCCAAACCCAACATGAGGCAACTGTTCTTTTATATCCTTGCATTGCATCAATATAAAGAAAACACAAAACTCACTAGACACAACCATACATGTACTACAAGGCACAAAAACAAATACATAGTACCGTTCGCATTCAAGACAATAGGACAGAGAACTCACCAATTTCTGGGACCAAAGGTGTTCAATTCCCTACTAGAAAATATACAAACCTGTGAGTCTATCAAACACTTGAAAAAGGTACTCGAAAAATGTATTACAATGCTTCCACGTAAAAACATTGGGAGAATATTTAATCAAAATAAATAAATATAAGCAATCGAATACAGATTACATTATAAATCCCGCAGTCTTCTTATCTCCTGATTTTAAATTATTGAGATTTTCACTAGATTAATAATATTTTACGTATACATAGATATTTTAACTTAACTTGATCTGAGTCTTTATTTGTTTCAACCTTAAATGCTCAATTTTTTTTACGTACCTAACCCAAATATTTATTAAACATATACCTTTACCTGTTTTTCATGAGACCTATTATAATAATTTTATCTATACACTTCTTCAATGTTTCAGTAATTGCAAACATGTATAATATATTTTTATTTTTATTTTATACTTATCTGCATACATTTATATTTCCGTGTGACACAAATATTGTATATTTCACGTGTAAATATTTTGTATTTCGTACTTATTATAGAATACCATTTTCCATGTCAGTGTTTGCAATACAGAAATATTGTTGAATTAAATTGTTTATACCACGTAAAAACAGCATATCTATGCTGTTTCTGTGCTTTTTTTTTCAATTTATTTTATTTATTTGATGAATGAATACTCCTCAAATGAATGTAATTTTTTAATACATTAATGGACATTTAAATATTCAATATTGTGGTACAGCACTATGAAAGGGAATGAAAAAATGTCTTTTCATGAGTAAGGTTTTTCTTTATGCCTTTCTTTGATCCATTTTCTAAAAAGTATGCCAAAAGTATTAGTGACAAGAACCAATGCTACATATTAATTAGGAAAGGCATAAAAGTGTAAAATTCTGTAGTTTTCTTCTAGAAAAACATTTGTTAACCCAACAGTTATATCTTTTTTTTATTCATCTTTCTTTTGGTTTTTTAATCTAAAATTTAAAAGGTCGATAATAAGTCCATTTTTATTCCTTCAGATTACTAATTTACTTACTTACCTAAGATATTCAAGAATCCTTCAGTACAATCCTATTTTTGCAATTTGATAACAAGACACAATTTTCTAATTTTAAATTTAAGGTCGATTAATAGATAGTCTTTTAAGATACATTCATACTTTTTAACAATTCCGAGATATTTAGGAATTCATCAACAAAAATCCTATTTCTGCAGTTTTACAACAAACTAACGAACAAGCAAGATAAACAGGGCACAATTTTTTTGCCAAATTACGATTACTTACCAAGTAGCTTTTAAAATTATCCATCAGGTAGCGTCTAAAACTTGAACTAGGCTGAAGGCCCTTTCAGTGACAATGACGAAGAAGTAGGTCAAGGATGAGTTAGAAATGAACTGTGGAAGAAGTACTCAGGAAGATCGGCAACATGTTGTACGGATGCCTTGGCACCTAAAGGAGTCCGATAGAAAATCTTCATGGAAATACAGAATTCGTTTTTATTAGTTTCAATTATCGCCAAAACATTATTCGATTTAAAACAATTCTTAGCGCCCTCTCTTAATAAATATTTGGTGCAACAAATGTTACAGTAACGGTGGAACTAAAGGCATTACTTAAAATACTTCATTAAAACTGTTCCCGTTTCCTCATTCTCTGAACTTAATTAATACTAATTAATGAAAGAAAATATATTCACGCCCATTCATATTGTATATCCTTTTCCTAGTACTACGATATTAATAATAGCATTCAGAGTTTATAAAAGAAGCTTATATAATCGGAACAATATCAGTCGTTGTGACACAATTTCATGAAATAGCATCCGCGGGCGGTAAAGGTATTTTCGAAACAACACTTTTACTTGTTGTGTCACTATATGGCTGGATTACATGGGCGTACTATATTGTGAACAACTAAATTGGTAATTTAAAACAAAAAAAGACGATAAAAACACGTAAGAAGAAGTGAAACAAATTAATATTAAGCATCAATTCATTACATATTTCGTACAAAAAAAAGTACTAGTTTCGACTGCTAATTTTTTTAAATATACACCTTAATAACAACAATACAGTCTGTCCTGTATTTATCAAACCAGTCTTACATACATACATACATACATATAGCCACGCCTTTTCCCGTAGGGGTAGGCAGGGACAACTTTCTTCCACTTGCTACGGTTCTTACACACAGCTTTTGATTCCTCTAGTTTCATCAGTGCTCTCATACATGTCCGTCGGTTGTTGGTACTCTTGACCTGGCCTTTCTTCAAAACAATGTTGATCTGATCGAGATATGTTCGCCGAGGTCGACCTTTACGGACTTGTCCATTCACACTCGCCTTATAAATTTTCATTACTTTTCAGACTACTCATCTCCGCAGCATAAATCCTATTGTTATGCTTCTTCTGCCAAACCCAACGTTCACTACCATACATAAGTGTAGCAACCATCACACCTCTATGCACAGCCAGACGTGCCTCTTTTGACACCTTCTGGCTGCTCATAAAGCTATGCAGTGCCCCATTCATTTGTTTTCCTTCCAACACCCTTCGCTCAATGTCGCTGTCATACTTTCCATCTCTCGTAAACTTTGAACCCAAGTATACAAACTCATTTACTTGTTCCACTCTTTCTCCCTTAATCAGAACTTCACAGTTTTCATGCTTTCTTCTCTTTCAAAAACCATTACTTTCGTTTTGCTTACATTTATTTTCATCGCTTTGATTTTCAGGGCAACATGCATAACATTAACCATCGCCTGCAACTCCTCTTTAAATGACGCTAATAAGACTTGATCATCGGCGAAAAGAAAGCATTTGACGATCAAATCACTTATTTTAAATCCATACACACTTTTTTCAAATCTTTTAAACAATCGTCTTTGTATAAGTTAAACAGCCATGGCGAAGCCACACATCCCTGTCTCACACCTTTTTCGATGTTAAACCAGTCCGTTCAAGCTCCGTTTATCCTGACACAAGCAGTGGAATCCTCGTAAAGTGATTTCAGTGCTCGTATTAAACTACCGCTCACCCCATACATAGATAATGTCGACCACAATATGTAATTAACTAACTAAATGTTACCGAAAAAAAATTACATAAAAAAATCATATTGTTTAATACAAAGCGGTAAATTGTCAGAAAATACTAACTGATATATTTTTATTATAAACATTTGTTTCATTGGTGTTGACATTGATGTCACTGTTGTTTTGTTAATTTAGGTAAGAAAAGAAACAAAAAACTTCTTCTTCTAGCTGTTCCCATCCGTTCCGAATATTGGCAACTATATTAGCTATCATCACTTTATTAACTGCGGCTCTGAACAACTGTGTGGTGGTCACTACAAACCAGGTTCTGAGGTTCTTTAACCGAGAGATTCTCCTTCTTCCTACACCTCTATTTCCATCCACTTTGCCCTGTAAGATATTTTGAAGTAAAAAAAACTACTGCACATAAAAGTGAGTTCTGTATTCACAAATGATTATTAGTAGAGACGTCACGCTTAAGAGATAAGGAAGGTACTGCGCTACACGTATGGGAAAAATACTTTAATCTTGGTCTTATTTTGTTTTTTATGCAAAGATTTTTATTGAAGTTCTTAGGAGATTCTCAAATTTTTGGGTACCTATCTATTGTGAACATGAAACGTTCAAGTTGATGCCAATCTAGGTATTGTACGAAAACAACACCGACCAAATTAAAACCTTTAAGGTTAAGAAGAGCTTATACTTTTTCGGTTCACAAATAAGATTAAATAAAGTCGATTTGTGTTTTGTAAAGATTGTAAAGATTTAGATCAAACAAATGCTCGATACTCAACCAAAACTGTTTTGTTAATTTTAGGTTAATTTTACTACTTTGCTACTTTAAAATGGAGTTAAGAGCAAGATATCGATTTCGAATATTTATTGAAACAAATGAGCAACAATTTCAAATAAATGACAACCTAACCGCTGTATTTATAGGGGGCTACGACTTTGCTGTAATTTATTACCAATATTATTTAATTTAACTGGTACTCTGAACACATATGTCGAAGACGAGATTGGAATAAATATTACCGGCAGAGTATTAAACAATATATTTTATGCAGTAGACGTGATGGTTGTCGTTGCAGAAAACGGCCTTTCAACAACTAATCAACACCGTCAGGAATCAGCTAGGAATAGAAATTTGTTAAAAACAACAGTATTGGCTTTGAGTATAAACTACGTAACCGAAATATTGGCTTTTGAGAAAATGTAAAAAAAAAATATTGGCAGCTATTTAACGCCAAATGCAGACCACAATGTCGACTTCAGAATGACACAAACCAGATTAAAATTTCTAAAGAAACAAAATGTAATGCAATCGTAAGTCACTCCCTTACACCTACGAGTGCAATCGGAAGCCAAACGTTTGAAAACAAATTGATACGGGAGATACTTTGGGAATGCAGGAGATCATACTGAAATATTTAACCTGTAAACAAAAATGTCATCTAACAGATGCAAACAGATAAAACGAAACCTTCCTTTGAATTCCGAAAATCGGTTGATGTAATTATACCAGAAAGAGACAAATGGAACAAGGAGAAAAAAATTACTCACATAAATGAAGAAGTATGATTTAAAGACAAATCTAGAGCAGAAAATGGAACAGGTCTGGACATTTCCAAGACCGTACAATTTTATCAGCATAAACCTGGGCCACTTTGCTACAGTATTTTAATCACCAAATCTTACTTGTATTAAATAGTATTAAAATGCCATAGAAAACTGGTGAAACTGGAAGAACACAACAAGCTCTGCTTGATGTGGGTGCCAATATCCCATGGAGTATATGGTAAAAAAGAGGCAGACAGGTAACCAAGAACCGGAGGATTACAATAGCTCATAAGCCCAGAGCCAACCAATCTGCAATATTGCTTACAGTAGGGGGCAAACTAGAAGCTGATTACAAAACGGCAACTGCAAATACTGGACAGAGCACCCAGGTATAAGACGTTTGAAATGTTTTATCTAAGAAAATGGTAGAAAATTCCTAAAGTTGCGCGAACGACCTTACAGGACACTGCTGCATGAATAAACACTTACACATTGTAGAGCAAACAAAGTTATGTGAACTGTTTACTGTCTATGCTATTGCGAAGAACTCTTGGTTCGTTTAAAAAGGCACTGGGACCTGAAATGCTTAGTAACACCCCCATTGTCGATATGCTGGAATTTTTCGAAGGTACAGGACTGTCGCTGTGGTAGCCCAGTTATACACGGTTGGCACAATGGGCCTTGTTGGCCGCAGTACATGAGTCAGCTGACGTTGATACCGACCACGGGGGACAAACAATCTTTAAAGAAAATATATTTACTCACTAAAATTAAGGCAATAAAAGACATCAAAAATAAGTGAGTTTATAGATATTTTTGTTAAATACTTTTACAACCTTCTATAAGTGTTTTATAAATTTTTTAATTTAAAATTAATTTTATTGCAACTAGACTTCCTTAAAGGAAGTTATCAGCAGATGTCCACTAATCGCTATTTACGAGGTACAGCATTAATTTTTATTCTCAATTTATTTAAATTTTGTTAGCCTTCTGGATGGCACCGAAGAGAAGCAATTAAATATTTAAATGACATGCTTTTATCAGTACGTGCACAGTAAAAATATTAATTGTAGCACTTCGTATCTGGCAGCTTAATATCTTTTTAATTAATCACATTCGTTTAAAAAGCAATTTGATATTGTAAAATAACTGTCATTTAAATAAAATAATAATAATTTAAATAAAATAATGCCAATAAACGTATGTTTAGTAAGTCTGCAATCATTTAATTATATTTTCTGGGAATGGGAATCACCTAGTATTCATAAAAACCCAAAAAATAAAAATAAAACTTTTTACAAAAAAAAAAAAAGTCATTGGGACTACCGACAGAAATAAAAACTTTACCCTATGAAATAACAATGGTTTTTTGGCATTTTTAAATTAATTGTAGTATTAAAAATTAAAATTTTATAATTTGTAAATAAAAATCAATAAATAATAAATCTAATATATAAAATTCTCGTGTCACAATGTTAGTTACCATACTCCTCCGAAACGGCTTGACCGATTTTGATGAAATTTTTTGTGCTTATCCGGTATCTATGAGGATCGGCCAACATCTATTTTTCATCCCCCTAAATGTTAGGGGTAGTCCACCCCTAAATTTTTTTTTTTATTTTTTAGACAAAATTTTTCATTTCTATTTTTTTATGATACAACATACAAAAATACATACAATCCTCAATTTTCACCCTTCTACGATCAACCCTTATTTTTTAATAGCCATTTTAGTAATTTAATCATTTTTCCTCTCCGGTCGAAAACTGATCAATCGTCATTTAATTAGTTATCCCCGCCAGATGTCTACAGGTGTCACTTCTGACCCAGTAAACAGCACGGAGTAGGGATGAGAACGAAGCCGGTCTCCTTTCTTTCTCACTCCCTACACAGTTGTCGGCCATCATTATTGTTTATGCATCAAGTGTAGTAGTAACGTTGACAATTATTATTTTGCTATCTCAGTGTAACTCTCATATTAACTTTTAATCATTCCTATTTTATCAATAATAAATTATCAATTTTGAGTGTATTTTGCACGATTAGTTAAAAAAAGATTGATAGATTTGAGAACACCATGTTTTTCACACGGACAATTATACGTGGCATTCTCTCGAGTGGGTAAACCATCCAGTTTGTTTGTGTTAGCTAAAGATGGACTAACAAAAAATATTGTTCACGCTATAGCATTAAGAGATTGATTGTTTAATAGTGTTACTGTCGTAATTGTTTAATTAATGATATATAATTTTAAGGAATAAATTATAATAACTTAAAAATAATGTTTGCCTTTTGTTATTTTTATATTCCCTCATCGTTCACAACGCTCCATGCTTATTTCACGCATATACCACATTCTTACTTACATACAATATACACATTCTAACATACATACATACTTACAATAAGTAAGCTATTTTTTGTCTACACTAGAAATTACTAGGAAATTATTTATATGGCAAAATAACGTTTGCCGGGTCAGCTAGTAACCTAATAAAAGTGTGGGCTTTCAGTTCGGGGCCACTTTTTCACAGACAGATAGAAGAACGTCACCGCAATTTCTGAACCCTTTGATTAGGTAAAAAGTTCAATGTGTGTATATTGTGCATTGTTTAAGTAGTGTTTTAAATTTTTTAATTCAAGGCCCACTGTGCAATACAACAGTGAGTACTAAATATGTTAATATTTTTATATAGAAAGATAATAACAAAAACAAAGCATGTATTTTTGGAACGAAGTTCCATCGCAGAGATAGAGAGAGAGAGAAAGTGTAATCCGACTGAATCAATCATAAAACTTCATTTGAATTTGAATAATTGGCGGGAATAATTTAGATTACGTGATTGGTTTGTATAATCTAATAAAAAAAAATGAAATTATATTGTTTTCGTATTCTTGTTACTTTAACATATACAAGTCAATAGTGACGTTAATTGGTTATAAAAACGTATACGACTAAAAATATTGTTTGGGTACTTTATAATTTGTTTAAAAATTAAAACTTAAAATTAATAAATATCATAAACCTGTACCGGAACCAGACAGCCACCATAAAAATCAACGCTGGAGATGAAACATCAGAGGCGGTTAACATTCTGCGGGGCGTACGACAAGGGTGTATCATCTCCCCTCTGATATTCAATCTGTATTCAGAAAAGATATTTAGAGAGGCTCTGGAAAACGATGATAATGGAATTCTTGTAAACGGTGAACGGCTGAATAATATCCGATATGCAGATGATACCGTCATATTTGCAGATAATATAGAAGGTCTACAACAGCTAATGAACAAAGTGAATGAAGTAAGTGAAAGATATGGGCTAAAAATGAACATCAACAAAACGAAATTTATGTTCATAAGTAAAGAGAAGAAAGAAAATTGCCAACTATTTATTAAAAATATACCAATAGAACGGGTATCCAAACTTGTCTACCTGGGAACCTTAATAAACGAACAGTGGGACCACTCACAAGAGATTAGATGTAGAATAGAAAAAGCAAGAGATGCCTTCATCAAAATGTCTAAGCTCTTCAAAAGCCATAACCTCAAATAAGTATGTGTAGTCCATATTGTACTATGGCATGGAATCCTGGACATTTACCGAAGCAATACAAAATAAGCTCGAAGCCGTCGAGATGTGGCTATACAGAAGGATCCTTAGAATATCATGGGTAGATAGAGTGACCAACGAAACAATACTGGAAAGAATGGGGAAGGAAAAAGAGGTGATGAAAGAGGTGAAAGAAGGAAACTGGAATATCTCGGACTTATAATGAGAAATGACAACAAATACAAACTCTTAAAATCCATCCTCCAAGGAAAAGTGTTTGGAAAGAGAGGGCCCGGAAGAAGAAGGATATCATGACTCAAGAACCTAAGGACATGGTATTCAAAAACAACCACAGAACTGTTTAAAGCAGCAGTCAACAAGGTCATCATAGCCAGGATGGTCGCCAATATTCGAAACGAATAGGCACTAGAAGAAGAAGATCATATTATACATTTTTGTAAATAGATTTTGTCATTTTTTTTAATTAAAATGTGTCAACATGATAAAACTTGTAGTTTCACTACATGAAATTTTATTTGAACTTTAGTTTGTTTAATAGTAGTATTGGTTTGTAACTTATTACTGTCACCTTTTATTTAATGCTAGTCATTTAAAAAAATTGTTACGTATTTTAAGGTATGTACATAAATTAAAAGGTAATATTATGTAATAAACTCGGTTGATTTTCTAATATTTATAACTTATAACTGGTCATGGTATACAAATACAAGCAAAGTTAGTCGGAGAACTCACCAAAGCAATACCAGTTGATAGCGGTATTCGCCAAGGGGATTCATTAAGCCCACTTCTCTTCAACATCATCATGGACGAGATTATACAGAAGGTTCGCTTATTGAGAGAATATAAAATGTGAGATGAAGAGATGAAGAATTTTGTGCTATGCCGACGACGCCGTGCTTATAGCAGAGAACGAAGACGACTTACTCCTAGACTCATTCAACAGTACAGCTTAATCTCTTAACATAATAATATTTCCCACAAAAACAAAGTTTATGACAACATCAAAAACACCATTGAGATGTAAACTGGAGTTAGATGAAGAAGTTATTCAGTAGGAAATGAAATTTAGGTATCTCGGCGTGGAACTCTCGGGCTTTGGCGATGTTGAGGCAGAATTAAGGGTACAAACAACGAAAGCAACAAAAATAGCAAAAATAGTTTGAACAGTACAATATGGTTCAATAAAAACATAAGAATTGAGGCCAAGACTAGAATCTATAAAACAACAGGAAGACCTATCATAACAACATTTTTCGTACTATTTAAACTGGCTTATTTATCTGGCAGTACCCCCAGTAGGTACGTTTAATAATATTCAATTTTGGCTTGTATTTTGTCATTGATTGTATTCAATCGTCGCAATTATTGATAATAATTTCAAAGATGGAAAACTTGCAAGAGCACTCAAATTTTACTAGAACAGCAACTTTAAAAATGTATTTTTAACAAAAGCAAAAATAATTGTATTAAACCAAATTATTCTTTCTACTTCTAACATAGTTTTACCCGCCAATGCATTCGCTTTCTGGTCGGAATTATGGACCTTCCTTGTTTTGTTAAGTTGCCGGTGGTTATGCCAGCGTTATTTAGGTTTTTGGGACTGATTGCGCCTAGTTAATATTATTTCAGGAAGCTAACATTTAAAATCTTTGGCATATTATAGCTAGGACGCAATAGTACTTATTACCAGTCGTAATTCAACGAATAGTAATTAAACTTAGTAATATTACGTTATCTAAAAAACATTCGAAGCGATAAATAATAATAATAATCCACACATCAATCAAATTTAAAAACATTGATAGAATTATATTTTTTACAGTCAATATTTTCCGGAATACTATAATTAGAAATCTTTTACTTCTTTCATTTAACACAGAAAATAATTATTTTTTGATATTAAACACACTAGGCGGTTGTATAAATCTTGGTATTCTCGTATAGAGCCAAGCATAAAGTATTCTATTTTTTGGAGCGCTGCATTCCATCATTTGTTCCATCCAGAGGAGAACTTTTTATTTGATCAACAAACCAAGACTGAAAAATAATCTTTCCCCATCAGCCCATCGTCTATCTATTTTATGTAGATTTTTTTTCATAGTCCCACGTAAAAAAGAAAAGATTACATAGATTTTTTAATGCAAAACGCCAAGGTGCACGAACACCACTCAACCAGCATAAAATATAATAAATATTAATTACACGACTCTAATTTGAACTGTCCCCACCCCATCGACATGGGTCTGCGACGCTAAAAATCAGAATGAAACTTTTAGCAGCGGTGTGCACGTCTGACCTCTCAGGAAAGAGACTACTATGCATGCACTGTCTCTTCTAAACCTGGTAAACCCGCAATAGAAGCAAATTCATATAGCCCTATAAGTCTACTTACAATAATATTTAAAGTGTTAGAGACGCTCCTATTACATAAAATCGATCAAGTTGTCTTCATAAACGACATTATGACAACAATAACACTGTAGCACTACAACCCTGGGTGGGTCTTGGCTGCTTGAACCACTTCTCTCCATCGAGTGTGGTCTATGGTAATGTTTTCCCAGTTATCAATTCCCATTATTTGCAGGTCTTTGCGGATGCTGTCTCTAAATCTCAGCTTTGGTCTTCTCAGGGGACTCTTTCCTGTTAGGGTTTTCTCCCATATATTCTTTATAAGCCTTTTGTTGTTACTACGCTGGACTTGGCCGATCCATCTTGGTTGGATTTCATTTCTTGTACTATGTCTGGGGAGTCATATAGTGAAGAGGGTTCGTTATTGGTCCGTATTCTATATTCGCTAGTTGCTGGTCAATAACCGGTCTAAAAATTCTCCTAAATATTTTCCTTTCAAACCTTCTAAGCAACTGTGTATCGAAAATTGTCATTGTCCATGTCTCGCTTCCATACATGATGACAGGTCTTATTACCGTTTTGTATTTGTTGATTTTTGTTGACCTTGTAATATATTTGGACTTCAGCATCTCCTTCACAGAAAAAAAACATTTGTTTCCCTGGGTTATTCGGTATTCTACCTCCTCCTTCATATTATTGTCCGTTGTTATCAGAGAACCTAGATATTTGAAAGACTGGACATTCATCTTCGTCTTGTTTACTATCAGACCCATCCTTTCAGCTTCTTTCTCCATTTGTACAAAAATTTCCTTGACGTTAACTGTGCTACTTCCTACAACATCGATGTCATCAGCATATGCTAGGAGCAGTCTAGGACCATTGGCTCCAAATATTTGTGTGTTTGTTTGGGTTACTCTCAATACTTTCTCAAGGTCCAAGTTGAATAGAACTGGGGATAGCCCGTCTCCTTGTTTAAGTCAATTTTCTACAGGAAACATTTCGCTATTTTGCCACTCCACTCTTACGCTATTTGCTGACCCTTCCACGCACGTCTTCACCATGCATACTAACTTCTTTGAAATTCAGAATTCTTCCATGGCTTCCCTCAGGAGTATTCAGATTACACTGTCATACGCCTGTTTGAAATCCACAAATAGATTGTGGAGATCTCTGTTGAATTCCCAGCACTTTTCAAGTAGCTGTCTTATCGAGAACAGTTGTTCCGTTGTTGATCTTCCGCTACGGAATCCACATTGGTATTTACCAACAATTTCATTAGCATATGTTGTTATTCAGCTCAGT
Organism: Agelastica alni; assembly: GCA_950111635.1. Taxonomy (NCBI): domain Eukaryota; kingdom Metazoa; phylum Arthropoda; class Insecta; order Coleoptera; family Chrysomelidae; genus Agelastica; species Agelastica alni. The sequence goes on from OX467709.1 coordinate 53,209,150, forward strand.
AATATGTTTGACAGGACATTATACCACAACAACAATTCGAATTTAGATGCGAACACTCTACAATCCAACATTGTCACAAAATAGTTAACATAATTAAAACAACCCTCCTCTCCTCTACAAGCTAAAATTACGGTATAACGCGTTGTAGCGTTATCAAAAAATACCGTTCCAAAATAACGTTCCACGAGTAACGACCCATCCCTACTTTTATCGTACGCGCACGATATTATTTTCAACAAATTGGACGGAATAGGATCCTTCCTACTCGTCGATCAAAATACATCGATAACTGTGATGGCATAATTGCTCGTAAAGGGAATAATTTTATTGAATCCCATGGCCGGAAGCGTAGGGATTGCTGAGGAACTCGAATTTTAGATGGCTCAAGCATTTTTAGATTTCTTTGCAACTTTGGTCGGAATTGTTAATTGTTTATAAGCAAAAATCTAAAAACGGTATCTATTTTCAACAATTTTTTTTCCATATCACTTGTGCATGATGATACAAAGCTCCTCGATTTTTTTCCTCCCCGTGGGCCTTCGTCGGGAAATTCTATTGAAGGGCAAAGATTTTTCGATGATCGCAGATTGTTGCTAAACTAAATCTCGCAGATCGAAAAATCTTGCACGATTCTCTTGGGGCTTCTGTACATAATGTACGAGTTTCAAACCGATACCTATGTTAATAAACACCCGATTCAGGTTGCAAAAACGAAATGTAGAATTTTCATTTGCCATTAACCGCTTAATTAACAATGTTAGCATTTTTTTAGGACCTTTTTTACAGAGGACGTTATAATGAACACATTTTATTGGAAACTTTTTTCGATACGACGCGTTCCAAAAAATTATCTCAAAATATCCATTTTTTAATTTTCAATAATTTTTTATTGCTAAAATATACCCCCGGCAATGGCCAAAAACTCAGGAATTCTTGTAGGTCCAAACAACCTTTAAAAAAATTGGCCAGAGGGTGCGCCCCTTGAATAAAACTTCGTAAAACATGGCCTAAGGTGACTGGACTAAAAGAAAATTCGAAATTAGTCAGTTCGATTAATTCATCAAAATATCCAAAAATTTTAAATCGTTTCATGACCAGGCGTCCGAGGAAGAAAGAAATAATAATAAAACAAGTCGAACCGATTAAAGATCAACGCGGCGGCAAAAAATATTTCCTGTAGAAGTTAATTTATTTGTGGACGTCCTTCGGGCATGAACAGTCACGATGATTGCTCGAACGAGTTATGGTTTCCGGTATTTCGGAGGGTCTTAAAGACACACTCATGATGCTGATGGTGATGGTGATGGCATGTAAGCCATTGCCGGAGATTTTCTGTATCATTAGCCTCTTTCATAACTGTAATCATACCGGGTGACCCAGAGCTAAAGCGCCAACTTTACTCTCCACGCATGAAACAAAAACAAACAAGTTTCTGTAACCCGGAAACAATTTCATGCAACATATCCAATGTTTCAATAAAATTAGAAAAAGTTTTATTCACAGTTTAAATGTCACAGTTTGCAATTAACGTGAACACAACTTTTTGTATTCAAATAAAGTTAAAAAACTTTTTTTTAATATTCTTCTTTAAGAAGTTTTCTTTATCAATTATTCATTCTTTAAAATTTAATTATAAGAGTAAGTGTATTGTAATATTTGCTATGGGAAAGTTTTGCTTACATAAGTTAGCATGGCTGTAATGTCTGTATGAGATAATTTTTGCAAGATTTTTCCGGTTATAAGGTCAAATTCGGGGGCCTTGTTGGGGCCCATTTAAACGGTCAGTTTTATTTTGTCTTGATAGTTCAGGAACTCTTAACTGTCTTTTGCTGAGTAATCCTTGAGCGCGACGTCTCTTTCTGAGGGTTTCGATGGAAACAGTAAAACCTGTAGCTCGCAAAAGTTGCCTCTGAAGCTCTGGATGGGATACAGAGTGGTTTCTTCTTGCTATGTGAGCTACAAATCAATTCTCAAGTGCTGTGATAACTTTTCCTCTACTTCTTTTTGGACTATTTAGAGTGCTCAGCTCTTAAAACCTTAAGTACGTTTTTAAAACAATTCCTTGCAAACGATTCTTGCAATATCTCTTTGTGACATTTCCTGCTCTACCAAAGTTATAATTCTTGCCCTCTGTAGGTACTTCTGATAATCAACATATAAGACATTTTGTCAAATATTCCACAGAATCAGTTTATCAGCTCGACTACAATTTTACAACTTAATAGAAATATCAAAAATACAACAAACATTTTTATCAATTTTTTATGAATGTAACTATTTTTTTTAATAAATAAATTCATATTTTGTTGGCATACTATGTTTTTTACAAAAAAAATACTTTTTATGAATACTGTATGATTCCATAGGTTTGGTTGTATGTATTTTCTTAAATTTAACGATAGAATCATTAGTTAAAAACATACTCTTTAATGCACACTTATTGCAGAATTAGTTTATTTAAGTTTAAGTTTATTTATTCTTTTCTTTATTACATTTCTTAACCATTAAAAGAATTATTAGAATATTATAATTTTGTAGTAGCATGCGGTTTGTTTGTCTTTTATAATGATCTCGTTAGTTTGTCCATCAATGCAAATGTCAGTCATTGTTTTATTGTAAGTCCATCTAAAAGATCATCAGAGTACAACGATCCGGAATTTTTCCAATAAAATCCAAGAATTGTTTGTTGCCACAGCTAAAGAACATTTTCAAAATAGGTGCAAACGTTCATTTAATTGAACATTACTATTTTACTATGTTTGAACATTATTGTTAAAACAGTTTCAACTCAAAAATCGGTCGATTAGTTTGTTAACAAACAAAAGTTATTTTGTAAAAAAACAGAACATTAAACCCCGTAGGATATCCAACAATTTGTTAGCCAGAAGTCATTGATACAATCAGAAAAACATCGCATTATCCTTCATTCTGACAGCTCTTGTGTTGCACATAAATGTCATACAAGAAACCCTTGCAAATTTTTTTTTATTTATAATTAAAACCCTGGAGGGGTTTTATTGTTATTGCGATCTGATCAAATAGTTTGATCAATGAATAATTTAAATTTGGCTCAACTTACTACTGAAAATCTTGTGGAAAATAAATTAAAATTTAATAAAATCAATCGAATTTCTTGAATAAACAAGCCGTGTGGTGTCATTGGACACCCGATAGCTCCTTACGCTATTCGACAATTATGTAATTAAATGTTAAATAACAATAAACAGGTGAGGTGAGGTGAGTCGCGGTACCTAAGTGATACGTTAAAAGTTAATAATCAACTTTTACTTTTGTTATACACCAAAGCCAGTTAACTATTTAATAGTTATAAATAGTAGCAAATCAACGGAGTTTATTATATAATATTAATTTTTGATTTATGTAATTACCTTGACATACGTAGCATTAATAAGATATGAATTAATACTACTATTTAACAAACTAAAGCTTAAATAAAATTTCATCTTGTAATCCTACAAGTTAAACAGATAGAAATTTTGCCATGTCAACACATTTCAATTAAAAAATATGGCAAAATATATATAAATATATATTTATAAATGTAACTAAACAATGTTTTTAGAAGTTTACGTTTTTATAACCATTAAACATCACTGTCAACTTGAGATGTCAAAGAATAAAGAATTTTTTTTTTACCTAAAATAGTCGCAAAAAGGGTAGACCTATCAGCGTGCCGAGTTCTTCGGCCGAATGTGGCCAGTGGTGGTACAGGATTTTTTATTTATCCGGAGCATCTGCCATGGAAATATCTGTAGAGTAATGTCTGGTCTGCAACTCTTCTATGTTCTAGTGGGTGAAGGGTATCTGTGAGAGCTGAGCTGTTTATCAACCGAATGGCCCTTTTTTGAATGGAATCTAGAAGACGAATAGAATGCCTTGGTGCTGAACCCCAAATGTGCAAGCAATACTCCAGTAGAGGTCGTATTTGAGTTTTATACATCGTCAACAGTTGATCAGGAGTAAAAAACTTTCTAGCTTTCCACAGAAAACCTAGCCTCTGGCTTGCTGACTTTGCGATGTTAGCAACATGGTTATGCCAAGACATATTATTAGACACTGTGACTCCCAAAATCAAGATAAGGGACTTGATTCAAGGGTATTTCCGGACATTGTGATGGAATAATTTGAAGAATTCACTTTTTTGGAAAACGTGGCGCTTTGTGTTTTCTGGGCGTTGTACTGAACAAGATTGTTGGTTCCCCACTCGATGATTACTTTAAGATCTATATTGATGGAATCAACCTGTTCCTGCCTGAGTCTATTTGTATCATTCACCGCAAGTGATCGATAGGATGTGAAAGTTGAGACAAGTGTGCTGTCGTCTGCAAAACTGTATATGGGGTTCGTGGTGGTTTTCAAGAGGTTGTTGATGTGTGAAAGAAATAGGGTGGGGAACAGGATGGAACCCTGGTGGACTCCGGCATTGGTTTTTAACACATCAGAAGAAATACTGTCAAATACCAAAACAATATAATTTCATTTCTTTTAATTAGATTACACAAACCAATTACGTAATATAATTTATTCCCACCAATTATTCAAATTCAAATGACGTTTTATGATTGGTTCAGTTGGATTACACTCTGCAGGCAGTAAGTATAGAGGAAGAGATATAGGTAGTGACTAACTCATTTATGTTACACATTCTTGTTCTACTTCTTTGAGTGCCCTATCAGCTATCTGACGTTGGCAACTAGTTGGGGAAACGCATCTCTGTCTTCGGCCAGTCTAAAGAGTTCTCCTGCAGCTCGGACATCAGTCCAGTCTCGGATGTTACGTAGCCAGGACATTTGCTTTTTTTCCACTCCTCGTCGGCCATCTATCTTGCCTTTCATTATAATTCTGAGAAGGGAGTATTTGTTGCCACGCATCAGGTGCCCCAGATACGCCACATTCCTACGTTTTACTACTATGATGAGCTCACGATCTGTCGTCGCTTTTCTTAAAACCTCGTCGTCTCTAATGTCCAGGATTCCTTACAGAAGAATAGGCCACAGTTCACAGTTTTTGCTGGCTAGCCTTAGTTTCCGCAACAGTAGACTGTGAGAATTGTGTGAACATATAAATGAATTGCGAATTTTAGAGCGTTCATGCGTAAAATTTTAGAATTAGACTTGCAATTTTTTTATTATACATTCATTTTTGTCATCCTTTTATTTATTTATCACAGAGAGGAAAACAATACTACTACTATTAAAAAAAGTCTTTAAACTTAAAAAATATCTAAATGTACGGTCATCATTTCGGAATAATGGTTGGGTATTTTTTAAAATCGCAACAAATGCAGCATGAATCATAATATGATATATTTTGTACTCTCTGTTTTTTATGGTTTCACTCTGTATGTAACGCAAGAAAGTATTACCGTGTTTTATTTCTTTGATGTTTTATTTGTTCGCGTGTTTTTTTGTAAGTTTGTGACGGCTTTAAGATAGAATGTTGATTACTTTCCTTCTTTCAAATGTGAAGTTGAAGAACGAAGTGAACCAATAATCAAGCAAGAAATGACTGGCTCGCATTAGTTTTATTACTAAAAGAAACGTAAAATAATTAAACAAATTAGTGTTAGAAGATATTTGATAAGTTTTAAAATAAACTACTTACAAAATTATTTCAGCCATTTTAACAAAAATTTTCATATACAAGCTACTCATTAACTATGAATACAAATAATTTCACGGTCAGAGTCAGCTAAAAAATTATGTCTTATAGAATGAAACATGGCAAAAAAATTAACATTTTCTTCATTTTTTTTTTTATGAAAATAGTTGCAAAAAGGGTAGACCTATCGTGTGGGCCGCGGACGGCCCGCACTGCGACTATTAGAAGGGGAAGGGATTATAGAAAGGAAATGATTGTGGACACGCTTTTTAAAAAGTTGCAGGTCATAGTTCTCTGGAAAAATTGATTTTGGAAGCTTATTCCATTCCGTAGCAGCCCTGTAAAAGAAGGATTCTTGATGAAGATTGGCAATCTTGAGAGTAAATGGGTGAGACTGATCAGCGTGCCGAGTTCTTCGGTCGAATGTGGCTAATGGTGGTACAAGAGTTTTTATTTCTCTGGAGCATCTGCCATGGAAATATCTGTAGAGCAATGTCTGGTCTGCAACTCTTCTTCTATGTTCTAGAGGGTGAAGGGTATCTGTGAGAGTTGAGCTGTTTATCATGCGAATGGATTTGAGCCTTGTACGTCGTCAACAGTTGATCAGGAGTAAAAAACTTTCTGGCTTTTCACAGAAAACCTAGCCTCTGGCTTGCCGACTTTGCGATGTTAGCAACATGGTCATGCCAAGACATATTATTGGACACCGTGACTCCCAAAATCGAGATGGAGGGACTTGGTCCAAGGGTATTTTCGGACATTGTGATGGGATGATTTGAGGAATTCACTTTCTTGGAAAACGTGGCACTTTGTGTTTTTTGGGCGTTGAACTGAACAAGATTATTGGTTCCCCACTCGACGATTGCTTTAAGATCTCTATTGATGGAATCAACCTGTTCCTGCCTGAGTCTATTTGTATCATTCACCGAAAGTGATGGATAGGATGTGAAAGTTGAGACTTAGGCTCGGCCCACAATGGCGATTTCTAGTCGCAACTTAAAAAGAATCGCTGCGGTAGAAAATCTACATGGTGCATACTGCGAAATCGTTAAATCAAAAATCTTTCCTTTGGATGTAATTGAAACTATTTGTGTGATCGCTCTTTTGCTTTGAGCGAGAATTAAAATTATGTGAGCACCCTGCGTAGTTTTTCCAGTATTACCGAATGACAAAAAATAGTTTTGACGAATTTTTAGGAATAAGTGGCAAGTCCTAAAGAGTGTGGAACATAAAACTAGATTTCTTTTCTTGCAAACTTACAATCCACTCAAGAATATACAAAGTAAAAAGTAAATGGTTTGGTTTCTTGTTAGGTGGCATGAGGCGGGCATCATCCATTGATGGGTCCCCGGGGTTTACCTACACTGGATGTCTTCTGGCCATTGACGTTTTAGTCTTCTGCGTTTCATAGAATCAGTTTATGTATAGATTAACTATCAATTGATTTGTATGATTTTCATTCCTAGTTTTGTTTTTGTTAGCTAAGGTCTGGATTACTTCATTGACGGTTGGAATTCCAAGATCATTATGTATTGTGTGATTGCTTACGAACCATGGAGCATTAGCTATCGTTGGAAGTGTTTATAGCTCTATACCGTATGTCCATAATGGCTTCAGTATGGCTTCATATAGAAGTACCTTCTTTTCAAGTGATAACTGTGAGCGACGTCCTATTAACCAGTTCATTTTTTGAGTTTTTAGCTTTAAGTGTTCTTTTTTAGCTTAAATATGAGTTTTTCAGGTTAACTTTTAATGTTGTTGATAAAAAACTGGTGGACAAACACTGCGTTTTGTAGTGAACTTGATTTGTGGGGATTTGTCATTGTTAACTTTTATCCTTCACTGTTGCAGCCAGGCTTGTAGTAAATTTAAATAAAATTGTATCCTTTCTGATGCTCTTGTAGGATCTGAATCTGATGACATAATTGCAAAGGTGGGGATTGGTGTATTGTCAGTGGTCGAAATATCAGCAGTATTTAGTGAGTAGAGAGGGTCAAGGACGCTTCCTTGTGGAACACCTGACCTTGTGGGTTGGTAATTGGATAAACAAGTTTGAACTTTAACTTGTATGTAACTGAAAATTATTAATATGGGGGTTTTAATAGTTACTATCATCATCCAGCCTTATTCTCTTGTCCATTGCTGAACGTAGGCCTCCTCGAAATATTTCCATCTTTCCCTATTTTGCGCCTCTGCGATCCAGTTCGTGGTTATCCTTTTGAGGTCATCTGTCCATCGTGTCGGTGGTCTACCCCTGCTTCGCTTATCCGATCTCGGTCGCCACTCCAGAACTTTCTTTGTCCACCTTCCGTCCTTCATTCTAGCCACGTGTCCTGCCCATCTCCATTTCTGCTTTGTAATTCTCTCTATTATGTCCTCTACCCCCGTTTTTCTCCTGATATCCTCGTTTCTGACTCGGTCGTTAAGGGAAAGTCCTAACATGGATCTCTCCATTTTCCGTTGCGCTACTTGTAGTTTTTTAACTATTGTTTTTGTTAAGGTTAGGGTTTCAGCCCCGTATGTCATAACTGGGAGAACACACTGATTGAAGGTCTTCCTTTTCATACTTACGAGAATTTCTGATTTAAATATGTCCCTAAGCTTTCCGTACGCTGCCCATCCCAGAGATATTCGTCTGGACAGTTCGTAGGTGTATTTTTCTGTGATTTCGATGATTTTGTTTTCTATTTCTACAGGTTCGCTTGGTACTAGGTTGGTTAACATTTTTGTTTTGTTATAATTTATTTCCAAACCTGCTCTTTGTGTTGCCCGTTGTAGATCTTTTAGCATTTCCCTGGCTTCCTGCATGTCATCTGCCATTAGAACTATGTCATCCGTAAATCTTAGATGGCTCAGTCTTTCCCCATCTATCATAATTCCCTTATTTTCCCAATTCAGAGTTTTGAAAACATGTTCCAGAACCGCAGTGAATAGTTTTGGAGATAACGTATCGCCCTGCCTGATTCCTCTTTTTATTTTTATTTCCCTAGACGATGTATGCAGGTCAATTGTTGTTGTTGCGTTTTTGTAGATATTGTATATAATGTTAGAGTATCTGTCATCTATTCTGCATTCTTTTATTGCTCGTAATATTGAAACTAATTCAACGGTGTCAAAGGCTTTGTAAAAGTCCACAAAGATTAGGGTAAGCGGTTTGTTGTATTCTACTGTTTTCTCGATGAGGGTTTTTATGCATTGCAGATGATCGTTAGTCCCGTAGCCAGAGCGGAACCCTGCTTGTTCTCTAGGTTGGTAGAAATCCAGTTTATTCTCTAGCCTGTTGGTGATTATACGGGTGTAGAGTTTGTACAGGTGGTTGAGAAGGCTAATGGGTCTATAGTTATCCAGGTCTGTCATATCGCCCTTTTTATGAATTAGGATAGTAACAGAATTGTTCCATTGGTTCGGGATGGTTTGATTTTGAAGGCATAAATTGAACAATTTTTCTATTGCCTCAATAACGGCAGGACCTCCATTTTTTATGGATTCTATCACTATTCCATCATTGCCAGGTGCTCTACTGTTTTTCATTTTCTTCAAGGCTGAATAATTTCTTCCTTAGAGATTTCGGGGATGTCCTCATATCCTTGGTTTGTAATTTTTAGAGATGCGTGTTCATCTGGTTCTAGCTTTAGTTTGTTTTTGTATAAGGTTTGATAGAATTCTTCAACTATGTTTAGCATCTTTTCCCTGTTTGATTCTATTTTCCCATTTTTATCTTTCAGTTTTATGATTTCGCGTCTACCTGTCGTTAGTTTGCGTCTCAATACTTTCATACTTTTATTGTTCTCTATAGTCTGCATGATTTTTCCTTGTTTATATTTCCTGATATCATTTCTGATAGCTTTAAATATTTCTTTGTTGGCCTTATTTATTTCCTGATGATTTGCATTTTTATCTTTTAAAAGTAACCTTCTGTTTTCCATTTTCGACTTTGTCGTTGGGGTAATTCGTTCTTCTTTCTCGTTACTTGGGCAGAACTTTTTTTGGGCATCTTCGATTGCGTGGATTATTGAGTCATTCAGGATATTTAGATCATTCGTTGGTGTTCTTTTTAGTGTGTTGTCTATGTGTTCTTGGAACCTTTGTTCGTTCGTGGGTTGTCTCCAGTTTTGTGTTTTTCTTTTTGTCATCATTTTACTTCTCTCTTTCCTAGTGTTTATCTCAATATGGGCTCTAATCATTCTGTGGTCGCTTCCTATTGTAAATCTAAATAGTTACTATATCTGTAGTAAAAAGTTGTTACAAATTTTTATTATTACGGAATAGGTGAGAAAATTAATAATATGTTTATTGATTTAGGTAGAATTTAAGTAGTAGGAAAATGCGAGTAGGAAAATCCATGAGTTGGGTTCTTGCAAATATTTTCCTGGCTTCACTAGCATAATTAGATTGAAATTAGATAGATGTCCGAAAAATTTTTAATTAAAACAGTCAAAATTCGATACCTGCGTTTATTTCCAATCCAATCAAGAAAAGATGTTAATAACTCTTTTCTGGCGTAATCAAATCTCAACTGATAAAAAACGTTAAGATGACTGACATTGATAAAGCCAAGTTCGTGCTTAATTTCAAATTTCAAGTGATAGGAAGAGCAAAAAGCTATGGATTGATCAGAAAGCGTATATTGAGATCGTTTAACTCGATTTCATATGGAAAATTGCAACCCTGCGTCAACTCCCCTTGATCCCAATGTGAAACCTTTCAAAGACCAGCAGCCCAACTCTAAAATACAATGGGCCAACAGGCTTAAGTGTCACCTACTCAGGAATGGAGTTTTTAGTGAGTAGACCTGACACAGTCAGTAGAGTCTTACAGTAGACCTTGAGCTTTCAGGCTCATAACCTCTCCATACGAGATTTTCTCTGCAACTCTGCAAAAAAAAACAGCCCAATTCTACAAATGAGAAGAGGAAGATTATTCCTTACCGAGAGACAGTGGAAAGTGATTGATTAAGTGAAAGTCTATTGATTGAGTAGCTGCACATTGGTCTGCAGTGAAGCGCATGAATGAGACAGCAGAGTCGAAGCTGGAGTATGATGGAAACAAATCTTGTGAGATCACTGGATATTGTTCGCCCGTGATCCTAATGAGCGGAAATCTGACACCGTATATGTGTTCTTGAGGTGTAACGCATCCGTGTCTTGGGGAATAAAGAAGATACTGACAACAGCGTTATCCACCACTGAAACAGAATATATGGTGTTGTCCGCTGCTAATCAGGAAGCACTTTAGCTGAAGGGTTTGTCAAAGCAGATAGCTTCCTGTTTCGAGAGAACACTTCACTTAAAATATTCGTGGACAATCAGGACGCACTCATTCTAACTCGGAATGGTTCCTACTTATCAAGAACTAAACACATCAATGTGCACCACCATTTTTTATGTCAGAAGATTGCTGGGAAACTTATCAAGCTATCATACGTACTAACAAATGGTACGGTAGCTGACTCTCTTGCAAAGTCGTTAACCCCCGTCAAATTTTTAAAATGTATTCAGTTACAAGTAATAACCAAATAGAAGAGGTCGTTCGACTATTTATTATATTTGGTCCTATTAAGTACATAATATGAACACTATGTAGTTATAGATTATCAAGTTCCTGTTAGTGTCATTTATTTCTAATCTTACCTCTCCAAAATAATATGAAATGACTACAAACTGGTCCATTATAAACTTATCACTGCCGACTTTAGAATTGCGACTAAACTATCGCAATTGAGCAAGTGAATCCCGTGCAATAGCCTTGGATATATCTAAGGCCTTTGACTGCGTTTGGCAACAGGCATTGTTAAGCAAATTATCTACCTACGGTCTCCCAACCAAACTGCGCCAATGGCTCATGAGTTTCATGAAAGATCGCTTCTTACATGTGGCAAGTTGACGGTATTTCTTCTGATGTGTTAAAAACCAATGCCATGGTCCCCCAGGGTTCCATCCTGTCCCCACCCTATTTTTTTAACACATCAACGACCTCTTGAAAACCACCACGAACCCCATTTACAGTTTTGCAGACGACAGCACACTTGTCTCAACTTTCACATCCAATCGATCACTTTCGGTGAATGATACAAATAGACTCAGGCAGGAACAGGTTGATTCCATCAATAGAGATCTTAAAGCAATCGTCGAGTGGGGAACCAACAATCTTGTTCAGTTCAACGCCCAGAAAACACAAAGCGCCACGTTTTCCAAAAAAGTGAATTCTTCAAATCATTCCATCACAATGTCCGGAAATACCCTTAAATCAAGTTCCTTCATCTCGATTTTGGGTGTCGCGGTGTCATGACCATGTTGCTAACATCGCAAAGTCAACAAGCCGGAAGCTAAGTTTTCTGTGAAAAGCTAGAAAGTTTTTTACTCCTGATCAACTGTTGACGACGTACAATGCTCAAATCCGACCTCTACTGAAGTATCGCTCGCACATTTGGGGTTCAGCACCAAGGCATTCTCTTCGTCTTCTAGATTTCATTCAGAAAAGGGCCATTCGGTTGATAAACACCTCAATTCTCACAGATACCGTTTATCCACTATAACATAGAAGAAGAGTTGCAGACCAGACATTACTCTACAGATATTTCCATGGCAGATGCTCCGGATAAATAAAAACGCCTGTACCACCACTGGACACATTCGGCCGAAGAACTCGGGACGCTGATTAGTCTCACCCATTTACTCTCAAGATTAACACTACAAGGACCAATCTCCATCAAGAATCCTTTTTTTACAGGGCTGCGACAGAATGGAACAAGCTTCCAAAATTAGTTTTTCCAAAAAACTATAACCTGCAACTTTTTAAAAATCGGGTTCACAATCATCTCCTAGCTAGCTCGAAATTTCGGCTACTTTTATGTTAAAATTATGTGCATTTAAAATAAAAATTTCTTTGTTTAAAAGATTACAAACAAGTGTTGACGATCTATTTAAACTTTTAATTAATTGACTAAAAATTATTAAATGGGAAGATCTTTTAAAACCCCAACTTTTAATATTTACCATCATCTGCCAAGGTGCGATCTTCATAAGTCAAGATATCTGAGTCTATAGATCAGAAAGTACAGGAAAATGAAGTAGTAAATTGAAGTTTTATAGTCCAAAAAAGCATAATCCAAATTAATAGGAATTATGTTGTACATCCTATTTGTAATAGGTAATCATCCTCAAATTTAAGCATGAAGTAATTCAAATAAGGCAGTAAACAAAACACGTACTCTTTTGCAAAACAGATATAACATTTAGTTAACATTTGCGTCTTCGAAAATTGATTTTAAACATTGAACTCTTTGCATATTATTCTTTGAAAATGACACGTGAAAATATTTCAACGAACCACGAGCGGAAGTGACTTTTAACAACAGCTATGTAATGTTTATTTTGTTTGCTTTATTCTCAGAAATATCTTAAAGATATGTGTGGGAATACCGTAAGTATAGACGAACTACTAGTAGAGTTCCATTCCACCGTTGGTTTAAACACAATAACTACAAATCCATGTCGTATGAATTTGCGTACGAAAAATCGAATCAAATTATATTGAGGCTTTTCTTCTGAATATTTTATGGAATTTTTTATCGGATCTAATTGTTTTGGATATCAACAAGTCGGTAGCGGTCGACTTAGGCGAACGTATCTCGACCAGATCGAAGTTGTTTTGAAGAAAGGCTAGGCAAAGAGTACCAGCAACCAACGAGCATGTATGAAAGCGCTGATAAAAGTAGGAGAAGCGAAAGACGTGTGTAAGAACCGTAAGTAGAAAGAAGTGGTCTCTGCCTATCCTTCCGGAAAAGTCGTGACTATATGTATGTATGTATGTATGCCAACAGATGTTTCTGAATATGAAGAGTGGTAGTTACCATTGTTCTCCGACTGTATTTTCCAACTTTTAATGATTGATTATAAAAAACGGTAGTTGGAAAGTGAATTTTCCCACAATCTTGATCTTGTAACGTATTCAGTAACTGTGTAAAACTTGGTTTTTTTATAGTTAAATACTTTAGTGGCAAGTAAAAGAAATGAGCGACAATTATTTATAATTATTATTAATCCGCAATGATTCTTCAAATTTAATTTTTTTTAATTAATTTGTCATAATTGCAAGTAATTTAACTGAGATCTGATTGTATGTTCTAATTGGTCCAAAGTGACAGTATAGTTTGAAGACAGATATTCTGGCCAGTTGACATATTCAATCACATTTTACAATTGACTGAATGTAGTTTAAATTTAATAAAATAGAAAAAAAACGACATTCAACATATTATGAAATCATCGTTATTATTTTGATACAAAACTCCAGACTCTTGCTTGCGAATGAAGCTCTGTAGAAGTATAGAAAATTCATTCTTCGTTGACAATACCACTTGCATAATTAGGTTTATCGAGCCATATAATTTGAACGATAAATAACAAAATTCACCTACCAAACCACAAGTATAAATAAATAAGAAGTCAAATAACTCCAATAAGTCATCATGGTTTCAAGCTGGTCGATTGCAGGTTTGGTATTTATGCTTATTATGCTTTACTTAGCTTGTATTATTAGACACAATAAATGGATTTTTTCACTCACCAGATCAAGAAGACCAGACGTAAGACAAATTACAGTTAAATTTGCAAGAAAAATACTAAGACCTACTACTCCCAGAACTGCAATAGCTGTGGTGTAAAAATATTTTTGTTAAGTCCTTTTATGATAACGTTCGATACTAAAATAACTTTTAATTTGTTTGACTTTTATTTGCAAAATATGTAGTGATTGTTTCTTCTTCGTCGTACCTTCATGGCTATTTGCAACTAAAAGCTTTATATTTCCAAAGGTGGTGATCTTCGAAATAGTCGAATTTCGTTTGCAATGGTTGACCTGTGATGTTCTTTATTTGGTCCAGCCAGCATGACGGAGATCTGCCATTAGATCTTCGGCCTTCTACTTTGCCCGGTACTAATAGTTTCTCCAGGTTATCTTCATTTCTACGTGTGATGTGTCCGAAGTATTGGAGGATTCGTCTGCCGCACACGGTAGATAGTCGATCCGTGATACCGAGTTCATTAAGAATTGACACGTTAGTTCTTCTCGCCGTCCATGGAATGCGCAGCATTCTTCTCCAGCCCCACATTTACCACTCACCACCAGATTTGTCATATATTGTGTTTTTGTAGAATTAATCTTTAATCCGGCTTTTTTGACGCTTTTTCTAGATCGTATAGCACCTTGCTGTGTGCGGCTTTGTCGATCCTATCCGAAATCAGGACAATATCATCGGCAAACCTAAGGTGGTTCAAGCTTCTCCATTTATATTACCTCTCAAGTTATTCCAACTTATCTCCTTCAGCATGAACTCGAGTAAATTTGTAAATAATTTTGGTGATATGGTGTCACCCTGGCGAACTCCTCGTTTCATTTGGAACTTGCTTGTATCTTCATGGAACCTAACACATGATGTTGCGGTTTCATAGATATTCTTAATTATAGCGGTGTATCGGTGTATCGGTGGTCTATTCGGCAATCAGAAAGAGCTTAAAGCATTTTGTGCTGGTCAATAGTATCAAATGCCTTCTCGTAGTCTACAAAAATGAGGATAAGCGGTTTATTGTACTCTACGGATATTAGTGGGTAAATGTAAAAAAAATGCTTACAAATCATTTGTACATTATTCAATTGTTCCTCCTGATAATAATCATGAATTTAGAGAGTGATAGCATATATTACTTTGTTAGGGGTTATCTTGTTGAATGATATCCCGGCTAACTGGCTAATCTCAGCGGAGTTGGTTCGTGGTCATAGAACAATAAAAAGAAACTAATTTGGGCACCAGATTTCAATTTTTACCATTGACCCAGAAGCCTACTACAGTCGTTAAAAAATTAACCAGATAAAAAGGAAAAAGTAACAAAAACTACCCTGTGTCCTGGAGAAAAATTTATTAATTATAAAAAAGAAATTGTGTGGTCGGGAGACCCCCCTAAGGAACGAGGTTCCTTACGTTTTTTCGTCAACTCCGAATATAATTCGAAATGAAATCTGTATATTTTAATTTTTATTTTATATTATTTTTTCAAGGCAAATAATCTAAAGGAACTAATTACATCAGAAAGTTTCATTCAATATTGCAATTTGTGGGGGTGATTTCGTGAAATTGGACGAAAGTGTGTAACATCTTTACTCTCGCTTTCTTGCAATTTATGAAAGTGATTTCGTGAAATGTAACAGAAAGTGTGTTACAGGAAGTAGCGTAATCATGCGCTATTTGATTTGACGATAGAGCGCGCGGTGGTAGAGTTGGCCGTCAGATAGCCGTCAACCAATTTTCCAATTCAGCCATCAGCTGTGCACTTAAATTACATTGTTGTGTATAAAGTTTGCTGTTATATGCGTAAACTATATAAATAAATATTTAATGGTGGTAATAAGTCTCAATAGAGTGCAGTTCATTGATAAAAAATTCAAGTAAGTAATAATAAATAATTATTCTTCCTAAAAATCTCTAAAAATTAAATGCACCCTGTCTCGATCTCCGAAACGTTGTTTTCGAGCTATTTAATAACAAATGTGCTGAGCGAGTAGTCGGATTACTTTCTCTTTCCCTCTCTCTGCAGGCAGTAATTGTAGAGGAACAGAGATAGCGACTAACGCATTCTTGTTACGCACAGTTTTTGCTGGCTAGCTCCGGTCTCCGCAACGTGCTATAAGGGACTTCCTTTCAAAAACACTATAAAGAAATGGACTGAAAAAAAAGGCAAATCTTTTCGAGTATAAACTTTACCTAAGCTAACGAAAGTATGAAATCTTATTAAGTAGCTTGAATCGCAGAGCAAATTCTAGATTTACCGCTTTTATTTTAACAATTACCTCACTTGGTAAATTTCGACTCAAGACTGATCCCCAATTACCGAGTCGACTGGATTTTTAATTATTCTTGATCATTATTTTAACGACTTCAGACAAATTCCGACTGTCCCAAGCTGATTTCGCCCTTTCTAAAGATACTTCTATGAACTAACTTCCAAGCAGCTAATTTTCCTTGCAGCTACAGACACCTAAAAATTCTATACTATAAGTATCAATTGTGAACAGGTCATTGAAATTTTTCACGATAAAGAAGACGTCACTAGTAAATCGTTGTCTTCTTTGATAATTAACAGTCCAGTGTTTTTGGATGTAAATAATTTGATTTGTTGGCTCCAACTGTGTGCTAAATTTTTACTTCGTTATCCCTGTAGAAGAATCCAAGAAAGATGTCAAAAATAAACTTCTTTGTATAAGAATCTTTGTCTTATACAACTTTCTTCGCATAATGTGACTTGATTTTTCTGCAGACTTTTCGTGTACACAATTTTAATTACATTTTAAAACTTTAATCTCTTTTGGTTACATAATTTTTCCTTGCAAATTTTTTGTTGCCAAACCTTTTCAATATTTACCTTAATCAAAATTTTCCTTATATCTTTAGATGTTATGTGAGTGGGGCGTAGGCACAGAAATAGATGTATATATATTTCTGTGGGCGTAGGTCGCCCCTCCAATGCGACCCTTAATAGGTCTATTGTTGTTATATCTTTAATTACGATAAGTATTTTTGTAATAAACATCAGGATGTAAAACAATGAACAGACATTATTTTATAAACGTAAACTATCATGTTTTTTATTAACTTCCCAGTGGGAAGTTATAGTAATGGGTCCGATTTTGCGAATCCCGAATTTTAACATATCTCCACATTTCAAGATCCCCAGAGTCGAATACAATGGTTTTTAAGTGGACGTATGTGTGTGTGTGTATGTACGTATGTTCGTATGCGCGTTCGGAATTATTTTTCGTCTCGATTATCTCGAGAACAAAAAATGATATCGTCGTGAGACCAATTGCATTCGACGCAAAATTACGCAACAGAACTGATTAAATTTTCAGCCAAATCGGTCGAGCTGTTTTTTATGAAGAATCATAAAACTAAAAAAAATGGTAAACTACCTGAATTACATAAATAATACATAAAGTTACGCCTTTTTCCCATAGGGGTAGGCAGAGAGTACTTCCTTCCACTTGCTACGGTTCTTACACACATCTTCTGCTTCCTCTACTTTCATCAGTGCTCTCATACATGCTCGTCGGTTGTTGGTACTCTTGACCTGGCCTTTTTTCCAAACAATGTTAATCTGATCGAGATATGTTCTCCGAGGTCTACCTCTACCGACTTGTCCATTCACACTCGCCATATAAATTTGTTTCGTCAATCTTCCTTCATCCATCCTTTCTACGTGTCCAAACCATCTAGCATTCCTTTATCTATCTTTGTAACCACATCTTCTTTTACACCACAGCGTTCTCTTATCTCACTATTCTTTACTTTATCCAACCGAGTCACTCCGGCTATACTTCTCAGAGTACTCATCTCCGCAGCATTAATCCTATTTTCATGCCTGAATTATGTAATTTATAAATTATACCTACAATTTTTAATATAGAATTTTAAGATCTTTTGAAGAATGTGACAATATTTTATAAAAAGAGATAGTTTTGGAAAACAAAAATAGGAATTGGAGCATTTTAAACTGGTATCAGTATTGGGAGAATAGCATTGAAGACGCTATAGCAGTGAAACATTATTATTAGTAATAATCAAGCATTGTTTATAACAATTGGATATTGTTACTAACAAATAATTATTGATCATAATAATTTAAAAAAAAATTCAATTGTTATAAACAATTAAAAACAGCTCCCGCTTATGAAATGATAAGAAAAAGTTTGAAAGATTACGGTTGACATAAATAGAATATTGGTAATGACAACTATAATTTGTTTTAAATAATTTGAAATCGTTTTTTATAATAATTTTAATAATAATGATAATAATTATAACAACAAAACATATGGTATTATTTCATTCTTTCCACTGGGAAGTTAGTCGTGTGGACCTCTCGGGTCGCACCCAGACCACTGATATTTTTATTTTTGGAACCCCACTTTTTCTTCGTAGAGGAATTCGCATATCACAGCAATTTTTTGGAACCTAAATCCACTATTATACGGGGATATTATTGTTCTTATATCAACTTCGAAGAATAATAGATATTATAGGTAGTCTTAAATTTTCTTTATGTATGTATGAAATAGTCGCTCTTACTTACATCGTTCAAAGTACTGAACTTTTTTAATGGCGCATTAACTATTGTTCTATGACCATCGGGGCAAACGTATTCCAGCTACAAGTAAAGTCCGTTGTTCCTTATATTCGAACTACCGGTGCCATTTATAAAATTTAATATACATGGCTCGTATTTCTTGTAATGAACATGATACAGTCAAGTCAGGATGGCAATTGTTATGAGCATTTGTAGTTGGTGGTGTTTACTGCAAAGTTATGAATTATTTATATATTATGCATGAAACGTTGATCCTTCTACGGCATTTAAAAAATCACGAAGGAATATAATAAATTCATGACTACTTGACAACTCGAGTATGATTTACGGATTGTAATAATTCGTTAAATCAATCTATCGTGTACAGGGTATTTATTCAATATTTAAGAAGTTGCTTTTACACTAATTTCTTATATGTTACATTTTTTACGCATTAACAGTAGCCATTAACAAAATATTTAATAATCTTCATCTAGACTTACAAATATTTCTTCTACACACAAAATTTATATTCGAATTGGCCTGATCTTTTTTTATTGGTCCATTTTAGAATTTCTTTTTCCCTTTCTCAGATACTTAGTGGAATTTGTTTTGTAAAGCTGTCTTCCTTAGTCTCGATCCTTTCATTGTGCACCTTCAGACATCAAGAACTTTCCAAATGGAGCGTTTATTTGTGAACAAGATCTCTGAATTGTAAAACTCACTTCTATAAGTTTTTCTTCGGACCAGAAAATCTAGATTGATAAAATCATAAATTTTCTTCTCTTAAATACCTATATAATTTAAAAAATTTAGTTGGTGGTTGTAAATTACCAAAGGTAGTTTCAGCGCTGATGCCTTAAAATGAGTTAATTTAGTTGGTGGTTGTAAATTATCAAGGGTAGTTTTAGCACTGAATGCTTTAAAATGAGTTAACTAGTTGTCATCGCTTCTCGTAGGTGTGTTGTTTTAGGCTCAGACTTTTAAATTTAGCAACTTCGTAGTTTATTATTTATATTTGCTGCAACTTTTCGTACGCTAAAGTAGTAGTCCCTTAAGCGGCTGTTAGTTAAAACGTCATGAGTTGTTATATCAAAACTGTCAAATTGGATATTGAGGAAAGGGTTACTAATGTCTCGATCGACAGAGTTAAACCAGCATACATACAGCGTACATCCGAACCAACATCAGACTCACCTGTGGAGCCATAGCCTGCCACCAGTCAACCCAGACGAACCACGCGTTCCGGAAGACATGTGCACTTTCCAGCCAGATTTTTATCGACCTTACGTCTGCAGGTGGGCTGATGTGGCGGCTGTCAATTAAAACGTCATGAGTTGTGATGTTACATCAAAACTGGCAAAATGACATGTTTTAATGCTGAATGACAACTAAAAAATAGATGTCAACGAGACATTTTTTTGGATATAACGTGTTATATATTTTTCATTATACCTACCTGAAAACACTATATTTACATGCCTATTTAGCGTACCGAAAGTAGGCTTTTTCCGTGCGCCCGCACTGAAATTTTTTTACGGTGCACTAGTGTTATCAGCTGCCTACCTGCATGTCCAAATAAAATAATATGTTATTGACAGTTTTCCTGAAATCACAAATTTTTCTGTTTATTTTCTTAGCAACGGGGTAAATAACGCTTGTATTTTTTGACAATTTTTGATATTTTTAGTGATAATATCTGAACAATTTGTGGTTTTCAGGTAGATACATACATAAAGTCACGCCTTTTTCCCATAGGGGTAGGCAGAGACCACTTTCTTCCACTTCCGCTACGGTTCTTACACACATCTTTTGCTTTCTTTACTTTCATCAGTGCTCTCATACATGCTCGTCGGTTGTTGGTACTCTTGACCTGGTCTTTCTTTAAAACAATGTTGATCTGATCGAGATATGTTCTCCGAGGTCGACCTCTACCGATTTGTCCATTCACACTTGCCTTATAAATTTGTTTCGTCAATCTTCCTTCATCCATCCTTTCTACGTGTACAAACCATCTAAGCATTCCTTTATCTATCTTTGAGACCACATCTTCTTTTACACCACAGCGTTTTCTTATCTCACTATTCTTAACTTTATCCAACCGAGTCACTCCGGCTATACTTCTCAGACTATTCATCTCCGCAGCATTAATCCTATTTTCATGCTTCTTCTGCCAAACCCAACATTCACTACCATACATAAGTATAGGAACTAACACACCTCTATGCACCGCCAGACGTGCCTTTTTTGACACTTTCTGGCTATTCATAAAGCTATGCAGTGCCCCATTCATTTGTTTTCCTGCCGCTCAATGTCACTATCATACTTTCCATCTCTAGTAAATTTTGAACCCAAGTACACAAATTCATTAACTTGTTCCACTCTTTCTCCCTCAATCGAAACCCCACAGTTTGTCATGCTTTCTTCGCTTTCAAAAACCATTACTTTCGTTTTGCTCACATTTATTTTCATCCCTTTGATTTTCAGGGAATCCTGCATAACATTAACCATCGCCTGCAACTCCTCTTCAGATAACGCTAATATGACTTGATCATCGGCGTAAAGAAAGCATTTGACGATCAAATCATTCATTTTTAATCCATACGCACTCTCTTTCAGATCTTTTAAACAATTGTCTATGTATAAGTCAAACAGCCATGGCGAAGCCACACCTTTCTCACACCTTTTTCGATGTTAAACCAGTCCGTGCAAGCTCCGTTTATCCTGACACAAGCAGTGGAATCCTCGTAAAGTGATTTCAGTGCTCGTATTAAACTACCACTCACCCCATACATAGACAATGTAGACCACAATTCACTCCGCACCACTCTGTCATAGGCCTTTTCCAAGTCTATAAAAGCGCAATAGATCTTCTGACTTCTAGCCAAGAATTTTTCGACTATACCTCGTAAGGAAAAGACCTGATATAATGAAAAGTATCGTTCATTACACGTCCATAAATGCTTTTTCCGTTCTTGCACGGCTTGTCGCGCGCGCGCACCGGAAAAGCCTATTTTCTCGACTCCTAATGAAATATACTATTGTGTTTTAAGTTTAGGATAAACATTGTATTTGTGTAGGTACCTATATTTTAATAAACGTCATATAACCTTAATTAACCAGTAGATTGATACCTCAAACGTTTTCTGATCAAAACCTAGGAGCAAGACTGAGTAATAAAAAATATTTTATTAAAACCAACGCCAAACGTATTAATAATCTAGATCTACCTTGTATAGGTATACAGGAAGAACAATTATTCCGAAGTGCGAAGGCCATATAATATGACTGTTTTAGTTGTCAGCTGTTTTGAAAAATGAATCATTGCAAAGGAATAATCGTTTAAGTAATACAAACCGATTATACATACCAACATGAACAGAACAGAATTTTATGTGTATTTCCGCAATAAAAAAATATTTTAAACATTGTAATTAATTAAGTAATAAACCAATAAAAGAGAGGAATTTCGCAAGGACATAATGCAAAGTTATTAATTTATGCAAAATATATTGCTTCCAACGTTTAAACATCAATCAAATATTTTTAAACCTCAAACTGATATAGACACACTAAATTTAATGCTTTATAGAATGTGCGACCACCAAACTGCTGAATGAATATTCAAGGATATTTGGATTTGGCAGTAGAAACAATAACGATATCACATGGTATTAAAATGAGTTTTGCTTAATATTGCGCCCCGGAAAGGCACGTAAAGAGGCAAAATTGTTCGGAGTAGGATAATAACTAAAACAACACACGACAATTACTTGATGTTTACAATAAATTACACGCGAAATTTATTGCGAGTAATAATAATGTCCAATTAAAAATTATCGTCGAATATTGGCTGCAACAGGAATATCGAACAAGGTGTTTCGCAGTGTCTAGAAAGTAAAGTGGAAATCGTTGCTCTGGAGGTTTCATTTCAGAAGAACGGGGACAAATAATTAAGAATATCTTGAATAATTTTCATGTAATTTCGACTTTAAAGCAGTTTTACAAAAATTACGCGATGCAAGAGTAGGTTTTGAAGGTGGAAACTTTACTTTATAAAAAGTGCTCTTTGAATTGACAAAGTCCGACATCGGAAGCTTATTGAGATATTAAAAGGAGCAGGCTTAGATGACAAAGACATTTGTTTAATAGCAACTCTATACACAAACCAAAAAGCTACTGTCCGTCTAGGACAAGACCTGTCCTACGTACTCGTGATTTTATCAATAGGTTTGTTTTCATACTTTTACCAAATAAAAAAGTTTTCGTGGAAAATAAAAATTTATCGATAAAATTTGAAGGACTCGTGGTATTACTTTTGATGAAACATATTTGCATAGTTCTCATTCTACGACAAATGCTACTACTACTCACTACTATTTTTGTGAAATTGTTTTATACCCCTTTTTTACTTAACGCAACTCGCACAATATCCTGATAATATAAACTATTAGTTTCTGTTTAATAAAACTAGACTTTGTAAAATTATTATTTAATAAGTATATTTGGTAATAATATTATTTTTTTTAAATTATGTCACTGTCGACAAGAGCAACCCTTAATGATTTAAAAAATATTCAATTATAATTTTTCTTATTTACTTTTAATTCCAATACATTTTCTAATATAAAAACATTCAATAACAAAATATTTAGGTTACGCCACTGGTACCCAATTCGGTTTTAATCGGCACTGAAAATGGCGCTGCTGTCGTGAGGAGTAGGGATGTTTCAATTGTGCCTTTCATTTCTAATTTATTTGTTATTAATAAAGACGTACGATTATTTGTAAACAGTTCTAATTGTTAACAATGACTAGCTCATCAGCGGATATTATTTAAACTTTACGAAAACCCAATATTCGTAACACCGTTATAGAATATACGAGTAGATCATAAAATAAAAAAATAGTCTTTTTAAGAAGTTTTGACGATTGGAACCAGGAGATGCTATTTTCGTTAACTGGTGAAATTAAAGAAAATTTTGTATTATTTTGAAATCAAAAACAACTTGTATTGTAGAAATACTTGTTCGCCGTTAAAATGCAAAAAAATACCCACATGGAAAAATTTATCTATAGCTGATAAATTAAAACAAGTTAGTTTGAACTAAGTTTATACAAACCACAACGTATTTTTTTTGGAAAAAAAATACAACAAAAACATAGAAAATATGAAAAATAACCTAAAATATCGAAATACAAAACTCAAATTTAAATTCAATTTTACTCCGAAATAAAATAAATTAATCGGTAAGTGGTGTGTGTCCTATTTATTTTTTAACAACTCTACCACGTCTTTGCATGAATAAAATAGCTATCCATGCTCCTTGCAAAGCCTCAAATAATACATGCTCTATTGGATTTAAGTCCGGTGTTTGCGCAGGCCATGGCAATACTTTAAGAAAGCTAGCAACTATTGCAACATGTACTCGCGCATAATTATGCAACAGTACCATGTCTTCTCCAATGGCTGCGACATATGAAAGCAAAATTAGTAGAGGTATTTCATTAATGCAGTCTTTGGTTACATAAAACAGTTTGCATCAAAACGAGATCTGATACTAATTTCGCCCCAAACCATTACTGTCTTCTTCTTCTTTTTTTAGCCTTCTCTCGTTCACTGCTGGACACTAGGTTATGCCAAATCTTTTTATCCTGTGCAACCTGTAGCCAATTGCTACTGGCTGTTTCACTTATTTCATCTGACCATCTCTTTTGTGGACGGTCTATACTTCTTTTTGATGTTCTTGGTCGCCATCGTATGAGTCTGCTTACCCACTGTTCCAGAGGTTTTCTCGCGGTGTGTCCGGCCCATCTCCATTTTTGTTTTGCAATTCTGTCCATGATGTCTATGACCTTTGTGCGACGTCTAATTTCTGTGTTTCTTATTTGATCCCTGAGACTTATGCCAAGCATTGACCGTTTCATAGTTCTCTGTGTTGTTTTGAGCTTGGTTGCGTTAGTGCCATCTTATCTGTTCCGTACGTCAGTACCGGCAGAATTCAAGCTTGTATTCTACCATCACTGTATGAAAGTAAAAATCCTGTACATTCCGCAATCGTGCTTTACTACCCGGTACTCTTCACACTCTTACACATCTTGAGTCAGCTGAAAACAAATATGACTCTATTGGACAACGTGTTTCTTATCCTCGATCTCTAGTAATCTTTGTGCACAAACGATTTATGATGGTTTTGGAAAAAAAATTTGTTCCATGTACTGCATTTGTAACTGAGGCGCCATAATCGAAGGGTTCTTTCTTGCATCTAATTGAAAAAAAACGGCCTTCATTATGGGTTAAAGATCTCAAATTAATACTAACGAATTTTCTTCAATGTTTGAAACCGATAAAATATTTAAAAAAAATATTTTCCCAAATGTTTTTGTTAGGATTGTTTTTCTGCTAAAGTAAAAACATTTATTGAACTAATTTAATATTTAAACAAATTAATATTCTTGGATTATTTCCACGCGTGTAAAATAAAAATCGCCATAATTGGGATAGTTAACTGTTTGGAACCTATATAAAATCTACCACGTTATCATCCAATATTACTATTATTATTGTGGGCATTAAACACGTTTTCATTATTTTGAACGCCGAATAGATTAATAATAGAGCCGCAAAGAGCAGCTGAAAGTGTTAAAAGTTAAAAAGCACTACTTAATTGGATATCGAAATATCATACCAGTCGAGAGGTAAGCCCCCCAAACCCGAAAATTCCACCAAAAAGAAAGCAACAAAGTGTGTGTTGCCTTAAAAAAAATTAAAAACAAATACTATTATTACCCGTCTTAATATATTTACAGCATTTAACACTGGAAAATATAAATTGGTTCCTACTATAATATATTCGTATTTTGTTTCATTGCTCATGTCACGATCATTTTTTTTATATATTTTCTCAGTTTTATTACAATCTATTCAAAAGCACTTTCAATAATTTATATGGCATTGTATGCACAGTCGACAAGTAGGATTCAGTCCAATGGCTCATTTCTTTTATTTACTTATCCAAGTGATTAATGTTGTGATTACTTAGTTGGGAAACATGACAAACTCTGAAGTTCTGATTAAGGGAGAAAGAGTGGAACAAGTAAATATATTTGTGTACTTGGGTTTAAAGTTTACGAGAGATGGAAAGTATGACAGTGACATTAAGCGAAGGGTGTTGGCAGGAAAACAAATGAATGGAGCACTGCATAGCTTTATGAACAGCCAAAAAGTGTCAAAAAAGGCACGTCTGGCTGTGCATAAAGGTGTGTTGGTTCCTACACTTATGTATGGTAGTGAATGTTGGGTTTGGCAGAAAAAGCATGCTGCGGAGATGAGTAGTCTGAGAAGTATAGCCGGAGTGACTCGGTTGGATAAAGTAAAGAATAGTGAGATAAGAGAACGCTGTGGTGTAAAAGAAGATGTGGTTACAAAGATAGATAAAGGAATGCTTAGATGGTTTGGATACGTAGAAAGGTTGGATGAAGGAAGATTGACGAAACAAATTTATAAGGCGAGTGTGAATGGACAAGTCGGTAGAGGTCGAACTCGGCGAACATATCTCGATCAGATCAACATTGTTTTAAAGAAAGGCTAGGTCAAGAGTACCAACAACCGACGAGCATATATGAGAGCACTGATAAAAGTAGAAGAAGCAATAGATGTGTGTAAGAACCGTAGCGGAAGTGGTCTCTGCCTACCCCTACGGTAAAAAGGCGTGACTATATGTATGTATGTATGCTGATCCCCATAGCTGGATTCCGTAGATCCATCCATCTGTATTTATAATGGACTTGTATGCTAGCAGCTTATCTTCAATAAACATCTGAGATTTTCTTCCTATTATCTTCCTCTGCTCCTCTGCTCGTAGAAGTTATTGTTTATTTAATTGAAGTTTTTTTTTGTTAAAGTTACACGTACATATTTCAATTTAATTGCTTTTATACGCAAGTTTTTTTTTAATTTTGTGGCTGATTTATATACGGCTAATATCATCTGCAAATGTGGGCGTAGTGGTATTTTGACTAGTTAATATTCTCTGCTGTGTACCGAGCCTGGAACACCAGATTTGATAGTAGATAATTGTGTTTGTTCGTCTTGGAAATTTACTTAGATATTATTAGGATGTAAATATAAATTGTTTCCTTATATATATTCGTATTTTTTCAGATTTTGTTTTATTACTCTTATCACAACCTTAAAAAAATATATGCGTCACTCTTTGTTATAAATAAGAAACAAATGCATTCACAACGTGTTACTATTTGAGGTGCATTGTGATCCGGGAGAATCTTTAGCCGGTGAACGTTATTATGACATGATTGTCAAGTTATTTGAGCCTCAGTTAAAAGATATTCGAAGATATGTGGTTTTACCCATGAAACATTGACGGTTTTTCACGAGACTTTTTTTTTATGACCAGAATTGGCCGCGACGGTCTTGCAATTTCTGTGAGGTTTTCTGAAGTCTCAAATTTATGCCAATAAGCACTTGAATGCCCAAGTATGGAAACTCAAAATTAAACCCTATTTCAACTAAATATCACCACTTTTATGCAAAACAATCAGTGAAAATTTCGCCAGATTACCCACGTATGTACCACAAAAGCAGTGGTAGCCATTTACAATTGCCAAATGCCTACATTCAAAATCAATAACATTTTCTATACTTTGCTGTAGAAAACGATGTTTTATTTAAAATTCCCATATTGCATTAATTTTGTACCGCACTCTAATTGTTAGCCTTTAAGAGGTAAACGGATTAAAAATGTAATAAAAATGTTAGAAACTGCTAAATAACATATAGTTTATATTTAAGGGTATTAATATGAATTCAAAAAAATATTTCAAGGTGGAATATTCAAGACAAAGGTGAACAACGCTGTTAACCCCGCCTTGGCCAGGTGTATGCGGGTGATTTAAAATTAAATGGATATTATGCTTACTAATCATTCCCTTCAGTTTCGACAAAAATATCAACATCGATGCTTCTTTTTTAGTTCTGTGTATTTTGGTGAAGTTAAGTGAAGTAATAATTGTCGTCACGAAAAATTTAAATTATTAAATTAAGATCAAATAAGGTGGTAATGTTTGTTTAATCTACAAAAAATATATTATTATTATTATTAATTTTACCCCTTAGATAGTTATTATCAGTATTCAAGTGTTAAGTAACGTCAGAAAAAATTTCCTTTTCATCAATTTCGTCAATTAATTAAATGCCATTAGATACTAATCATTTAGGTATAGCAAAATCTCACATTTGTAGTTGTTTGCTAAATTTTAACAATTATATGTTAAGTTATTGCTGAATTTCATGTTTAGAACAAGGCGACAATGTCTGTTTCTCCTTCTTCAGGTCTTTTTCATTATTTATGTTAAAACTTGACCATTTAGAATGCTAAATTTTTGAAACGTTCCAATGAATGTCATTTCAATTTATTTTTTCTTAAGGAACAAATAACTTTACCTTCATCGACTTACGTCCAACGGTATAAAGAATTGTACCTACTTGGACTTTATCCAAAAAAGAGCTATTTGCCTAATCCATGGCCCAAACAAAGAATTTTTGTTTCTGTTTTTACAGATACGGAATATGGTTTAAAAAAATTTGAGGTTTCTGAACACTAAATGCTAAATTTTATATAAGTAAGGCCCTGTTCATACTTTCCAGTTGAAAAGTACTGGGTATGAGTAGCTCCTTTGTGTAGGTTACGGTTAAAGCTCCTTTTTATCGTTATTGTCCAAGGACGAATCTATTAAAAAAAGTTTCTCAGTACATGGTAAAAATATCTGTAAAAAGGCAACCTCTGGCGATGCTCAGAGAGAGTCTACGCGTACTAACTCTGATTGAAGCTGGACATTGCAAGCTACGGAAGCATATTCACGACATAAAGCTAAATAAAACACCTCTATGCAGAGACTGTGGACAAAAAGACGATACAATCGAACATTGGCTGACCTGAATAAAATTCTCCCCACCTATTTTATACCAATAGGTTTACAGGTTTGGAGGTTTTTTAAAATCTTGACTTGACGTTTTCTTAACATATTATAATATCTTGTCTGAAATTTCAAGTTTTTGAAATTTCTCGTGGTTCCCCGATCTTTATTTGTTTTCCGACGAACGAAAATGACGTACACGTTTTACCCCGTTTAGTTAAATGGGGTTATTACTACAGTGTTAGTCTGTACGTGTACCTGTTTTATATTTTTGATGCCAGTTTCTGAATAGTGGCGGTGAAAAGTACATTATATTAATATTATATCTTTTTTTACCATGAGTGACAGTGACTATTCAGTAAACAGTACGTCTGCTGGGCCATTTGGCTCAGAATATTTACCAACAAGCAGTACACCTAGACAGAAACGTAAGCGTTACGGTTTCAGTAAATAAGTGGTACTACTGGCAATACTGGCAAAAAGAAATATTTAAAGCTAGCTACTTTAATGAATCCGCCGAAAATGATCTACAGAACCAGCACTAAGTCTTAAAAAAAAAAGATAACGAATTTGATTTAGATATTACTTACCTATTGAAAAAGGCTAATAATGATAACTCAGCATCTTGGAAGTATGAAATTGAAAAATACCTAAAGGAGCCTAAAACAGAGAATTCTGAGAATATACTTAATTGGTGGAGAAGACACGACAATATCTACCCGTCGTTATCAAAAATGGCCAAGGATTTTCTCGGAACGCCAGCAACATCTGTATCTGCGGAAAGGCTATTTTCAAAAGCAGCTTTAACAATAACAAAGCCAAGAAATCGGCTAGGCGTTGACTCCATAAAAAGTCTTATGTGCCTTAATTCATGGCTTATGAATTCCGATTTAAAAATGTGTTAAATTTGATATTTTTTAAAATCAAGTTTGCAATTTTAGTTTTAACAGGATTATCATTTATTTTTTAATATACATTTTTGTGAATCGTTCTTGCAAAAAATGCTCGAAAAAATGTGCTTAATAAATTAAAATATGTTGTTATTTAAAATATATTATCTTTTTCACAAATAAATACATTTTAGCGTTTTCATTGTTAGTCAAGATATTTCAAGATTTCTTGTTTTCTTGACAAGAAATCTTGGTATTAACATTAAATTTCTTGTCCTGTCTTAAAATCTGAAATTGCTTCTTGTCTTGAAATCAAGACAAGATCTTGAAATTTTCAAGAACTTGGCGATCTCTAAATAGGTTGGTTGAATTTTTCCTTTTTGGTAGCATGTACAAGGGACCTAATGACGCATAGGGGTTGCGGTGCACTTCAGCACCCTCCCCCTCATTTCAGATTCATACCCGCAAAAAAGGAAAAATGTTAACAAAGATTTACCATCGATATATTATAGTGCCAACCATTACTACGTACCTATTTAATTTTTTTTTATTTTTATTATTTTAACAAAGAGATGTTATTGGATAAAGTTTTTAGTTATACAGTGTGGCACAGTCAAATGAAATAAATCCATTATTTCAATTGTTCTGAGTTTTTATAAAATATCCCAAAACAAGTTTAGATTATAAAATGACATCCTGCAACAATACTATTTCATCCCGGCTTTGAACGCCCTTTGCGTGACAGTTGGAGCCCGCAAATTTTTATTGGGAGTACGGGCTTGTATGCATCATTTAAACGGACTCTTCATTGACCATTAAAAAATGGTATTGTTTTTAAATTAATGTAACATTAATCTCTATGTAGATGTTCATGGTAGTGATGAAAAAAGAACCGTTTCCTGTAAATCTTACCCTTTACAGCGAAAGGTTACAAAGGTGTGAACATTTAAGTACCTATGTTGTCTGGTCAATGAAAAGTGGGATATGTATCAAGAAATACAAAGCCGTAATGAACAAGCAAGACGAGTTTTTACCAAAATAAAAAAAGTACTGGTAAATCGTAATTTATCTCTCGAACTTCGTTTAAAAATGATCCGCTGCTCCAACAATGTTGTCTATTTACACTCGCCTTATAAATTTGTTTCCTCAATCTTTCTTCATCCATCCTTTCTACTTGTCCAAACCATCTAAGCATTCCTTTATCTATCTTTGTAACCACACCTTCTTTTACTCCACAGCGTTCTCTTATCTCACTATTCTTTACTTTATCCAACCGAGTCACTCCGTTTATAACAATTGAATATTGTTACTAACAAATGATTATTGATCATAATAATTAAAAAAAAAATTTAATTGTTATTAGCAATTGAAAATAGCTCCCGCTTATAAATGATAAGAAAAAGATTGATACCTTCCAAAAAGAACGCTGAAAGGGTTTTTACTATCTTTTTCATTATGAAGGAAAAGTATTAGCAGTAATTTTAAGTGTGTTGTTGCGAATTTTATTTATCAGATGATCTTTTTTTTATGTTAATTTTTTCCTTAAATTTAAAAACATTTTTGAATAGACAATGAAGAGACCTTTATTAAGCTTCTACTTTGCATTTAAAAATGTGGGGTTTATAACTCGAAGAGGGTTTATTGTAGGGATGGAATTTTTTCGTTGCAGAATGTTATTTCATAATCTAAAACTGATGTGTTTTGGATTTTTTTATAAATATGCACAAGAATTAAAGTTATTCAGTTTAGCTGTTCCACACTGTATATTTCTTTATTGCGCTATTGTCGTAAGTATTGCTATTTGTTATATAACTTATTTTGCGACGATTTTTAAATGGCCTTTTATTGGCTGCATGTTTTTTTCGTTATACTTACTTATTATAACTTATAAATACATTCATGCATAAAACTATCAATATACTGCTACAAAATGTTTGTTGTAAAATAGAAATAAAAGCTTGAGAGTGATTAAGTGTCGAAACATCTGTTATTACAAATTTTGGAAAAGAGATTTAAAAACTATATTTTTAATGACCCTGTAAAATGCTTCGTTATAGCTTATGTTGTCAAATCCTGCAGTTTATTTTTGTCAAAACGTTAAATGTTTTGTTTTTGTAACTTTACTTACAGTTCAATTTAGTTCGTTAAAATTAACTTATTTGGTTATTTTGTTTCCGAAAAAACTTCAAATAGTGATTAAAGCCGAGAATGACCAGTGATGTTAAAATTACTTCATAATATGTAATTTATTAGAACTACACGCTTTAGTGTAATTTCAAATAATCAATAATGTCTGCTTTTTGGATAGAATCAGGTAGGAAGATGAAAAAAGTTTTATAACTATTATATATAACCCATACCTAGTTGTTTTAAAAAACATTAATTTCATAATTTTTATTACACAAAACTCAAAAATGTACATCTTAATCGAGTCACAACTTCATGCTGATTATTCTAATTATTTTTATATACACAGCTCTAACAAATAATTTATTTTATATTACTCATTAATTAGATATATTAATATAAAGATTATGTCGTTATGTTTTAAAAACAACAGTTTTTCAGATTGTTTTCCGATTACTTCAAGCTTCTTCTTCTTCTCCTATCGGAGGTTTGCTATCATCACAGCTATCCGGACCTTATTGACTGCAGCTCGGAAGAGTTCAACAT
Organism: Agelastica alni; assembly: GCA_950111635.1. Taxonomy (NCBI): domain Eukaryota; kingdom Metazoa; phylum Arthropoda; class Insecta; order Coleoptera; family Chrysomelidae; genus Agelastica; species Agelastica alni. The sequence goes on from OX467709.1 coordinate 53,241,389, forward strand.
TGCTACAATTAAACCAGTCTCTTAGGTTTTTAAGCCAAGACACACGGCGTCTTCCAATATTCCTCCTTCCTCCAATCTTTCCCTGAACTATTAGCTGGAGAAGTGCGTATTTGGGTCCTCTCAGTATATGACCTAGATATTGAAGCTTTCTCTATTTTATGGTGTTAATGACTTCACATTCCTTATTCATCCGATTTAGGACATCCATATTAGAGATCTTTTCTGTCCAGGGAATAAGCCACATTCTGCGGTAGCACCACATCTCGAAGGCTTGTAGTTTTTCTGAGTGATTCTTCTTGAGAGTCCATGCCTTAACTCCATACAAAAGCGCGGAAAACACGCAGCATCCTCATCCTAAGTCCAAGTATCTCGACTGGTGAACAACTTTTTCATTTTCGTAAATCTTGACCTGGCTATCTCTATTCTCGTTCTTATTTCTCTTGTTTGGTCACCTGATTGTTCTATCCAGGCTCCCAGGTATTTGTATAACTGCACATTCTCTATTAAGATGTCTGCTACTGACACGTTTACATGGTTGCGATTTTGGGGGAACTTTGTTACTACCATTAACTTGGTCTTCTTAAGATTTATCTTCAGACCGTATTCGTTACATCGATCATTTAATTTCTCTAAAAGATGTTGTATGTCTCTTTGATTGCTCGTTAACAAGACGGTGTCATCAGCATATCGCATTTTTTTATAGCTTCTCCGTTAATAACTATCCCTACAGATTCTTCTTGCAAGGTTTCTTTAAAAATGGCTTCGCTATACAGGTTGAATAGTATTGGCGATAGGATGCATCCTTGTCTTACACCATGACGGATTTCCATTTCCTCTGTTGGCTGGTTTTCTACCTTTGTATTCGAGTAGCTGATGTAACTTGTCATGTTACACTTTGTCAAAAGCTTTCTCAAAATCGATGTAACATGCAAACACATCTTGGTTCATATCGAGCCAGCGCTGGAAAAGAACGCTTATCCCAAAGAGCGCCTCTCTTGTTCCAAGTCCTTCGCGGAATCCAAACTGCGTGTTGCTCATGTCCTCCTCAAGTTTCCTGTATATTATTTTATGGATGATCTTTAAAAACAGCTTTAAGGTGTGACTCGTGAGTGCAATTGTTCGGTAGTCTGAGCATTCTCTTGGGTTTGGTTTCTTAGGTATAAATACAAGCTATCCGCTTACAAAGTTGCAATTCAATTTAACCTTTTTACCTATTGAAAATATTAAAAGTACGTTTGTAATATCTAATTGTAATTGAAACGAAACGAGCTAACACGGACTGGTTTAACATCGAAAAAGGTGTGAGACAGGGATTTGTGACTTCGCCATGACTGTTTGCCTTGTGCATAGACTGTTGTTTAAAAGATTTGAAAGAGAGTGCGTATGGATTAAGAATCAACGATTTGGTCGTCAAATGCCTTCTTTACACCGATGATCAGGTTATATTAGCATCATCTGATGAGGAGTTGCAGGCGATGGTTAATATTAAGCATGATAATCCTAAAATCAAAGGGATAAAAGTGAATGCCATCAAAAACATGTATGGACCACATATTTACGTTGGATAGGAAGGGGTCCAGATGCACCAATTGTATGGCCACCACGCGGTTCATGTCTGAATCCATTAGATTTTTATTCTTGGGGATATTTGAAAAGAAAAGTTGCCAAGTCAATCTATTTATTTAAAACATTAAAGATTTTTAATATTGATATGATCACTATAAGATGCAATTAGGTTAGCTACTAACGTAATAACTTAAGACAGAAGGACCCTTAAGTAGGGCCTGAATAAATTAACCGACTTGTTAGGTATTACATGGATCTTACAACTTTTTACGAAAGAAGAACTAAGTTGCGAGACACTTGGTGTTTTTTACAAGTTATGTTTTTGATGGCATCTCATTTATTTTTGTAGATAGTCCTACTTTTTTTCTTTTATTATACATATACAGGTACACTGATTCATTCACTGCAAAGGTAACTTTGTAATCCTATATATTTATAAGGGAATACAAAGTTATTTTTGCAGTTGGTGTATCCAGAAAACTGGACCGAAATTGCCAAATATTTTAGTTTTTCCTTGATTAATACACTAAACACTAATTTTATTCCAAATTTGAAGCTTCCATGTCTGCTAGAAGTGCCTTAGAGTTTTGATGATCGGTCAGTCAGTGAGTGACAAAATTAAGAAAATTTGACTAGTTATAATTCTTAAAATATTGGTTCAAATTGAATGAAATTTAAAATATACCGTGTTTATACAATACCTGCTTGGTTACTAAAAATTCAGGCTTCTAGTTATATCCACAACAAATTTATAGGGGGATCGAAACTGCTTCGAGAAAAGGATGGTACGGCCGTGGCGCTTTTTGCTCGACTAACAAAAAAAATAAACTCAACAGGCTCTAAAAAGAAGTATTTTATCTAATTCGTTGATTTTACGACTATTTACTAACGCAGGTTTTATATTCTAAAATGAATAAATATGTGAATTTATGTTTGTTTTTGTAAAATGTCTAGTGACGACATGCTAATTCCTAACTTTGAAGAGGTATCTATAATACATATGGTTACTTTAGATCAGTAACTGTATGCAATAGATGGAGAAATCACACAACTGCTGATCTTCACATTTGATTGTTCTGAATTGTAGTATTCGTACAGACTTAATCTCTTGTTTATTAATAACAGTTGTAGACCAGTCAATGTAGTTCATCTGGAAGAAAATTCTTTCTAGTATGTGCTATAGAAGACTCTGAAGGGGCATTTACTTTTAGGGAGGTGGTTAAGTGATTTTATCTCACCCCAACCCTAATGGTTCTCCGTGGTTTGTTTTGCTCGTGGTTTCGAATCCTGAAGTCAACGTGGGTGTACACTCTGTACAGTATGTTATAGTGGTGTAAAAACTGAAGGATTTAAATTCTGCGCTGGACTTTTCAATCAAATTTGAGAAGACTATATTTTTAGTGAGAGCGAAGAGGATAATAGGTATTGAACTTAAGTATATATAAAGTATATAAAAATAGTGCGTTCCTTGAAAGGAGGTGTAGAATGATTAATTAGGAACAAAATATTCCCATAAACTTTTTTCCTTAAGTCATCCGGTTTTCCAAACATTGAGAACAAAAATTTAGGTTTGGCAACCATGCGTTGTAGTCTAGTAAACTAAAAGTTAACACAAAAAGTACCACCGATAAATTTAATTAGTTATTAACGGGTTACTAGGAAGAATACAACAGTCGTAATTTTTATTAAAATGCCTGCGTTTTCGATTCGCGAATATTATGACATGTTAATTACATACGAAAAGGCTTACGGTAATTTTAATGAAGCTCTTCGGCTGTATACAGAACGTCATCCTCAACGACAATGTCCTAATGCCCGCAGTTTTGTGAATGTGGTACCTAAAAAAACTACTAGACAAACACGAAGTGCTCGTATTCTAAACGCAGAAGACGAAATAATGGATATTGTCCTAATCCCTAATCTTATGATTTCACAAGTAATACCTTTTATTTAATTCTTTTCCATCTTGTATAACAGATATTCTAAATAGGTGTCAATTACTGTTTACTACTACTACTACTTTTTAAAGTCAATTAAAAAAGGTTATAAGAAGCACCAGAATTTTTGTTTTGATTCTAAGTGACTCACTATAAACATATTGCTGTAAACATTTATAATTAACCTTAACAACGATCAATAAAGGTGTACTTTTATTTCAATAAACAGTAAAATTAAAAACTTTATAATTAAACACAGAAGTAAATTCATTTGACGTTTCGGTTTATCTAACTAAAAACCATTTTTTAAAATTGTACTAATCGGCATTTTGCTTGTTAAAAGTACATTTTAATTAGATTTAAGGGCCAGATTTTATTCTCAGCAGACAGTGTCATGTCATGACTCATGATAGTAAAAAAATAGATTATTTTCATATAGAGGTGCGGCATTGCCGGCGTTAACTGAATTTCTGTAGACAATAATATTAAGATATAAAAACTAATGTAATTGTTTTTTTACAAACCGTTGACTTCAGAAAAAAAAATTATAATATTTTTTCACTCTGCATACTGTATTATGTCTTGTGTCTAAATGAACGCACTATTTTCGAGGACACCCTGTATAGGTTTCGTCTACATACAGTTTCGCAAACGTCATCATACTTGTCTCAACTTTCACATCCTATCGATCACTTTTGGTGAATGATACAAATAGACTCAGGCAGGAACAGCTTAATTTCATCAATAGAGATCTTGAAGTAATCGCCGAGTGGGGAACCAACAATCTTGTTCAGTTCAACGCCCAGCAAACACAAAGCGCCACGTTTTCCAAGAAAGTGAATTCCTCAAATCATTCCATCAATGTCCCGAAATACCCTTGAATCAAATACCTTTAAAAATCTCGATTTTGGGAGTCACGGTGTCTAATAATATGTCTTGACATGACCATGCTAACATCGCAAAGTCAGCAAACCAGAAGCTAGGTTTTCTGTGGAAGGCTAAAAAGTTTTTACTCCTGATCAACTGTTGACGACGTACAAGGCTTAAATCCGACCACTACTGGAGAATTGCTCGCACATTGGGGTTCAGCACCAAGGCATTTTCTTCGTTTTCTAGATTCCATTCAGAAAAGGGCCATTCGGTTGATAAACAGAAGAGTTGCAGACCAGAAATTACTCTACAGATATGGCCACATTCGGCCGAAGAACTCGGCACGCTGATCAGTCCCACCCATTTACTCTTAAGATTGACACTACAAGGACCAATCTCTATCATGAATCCTTCTTTTACAGGACTACTACAGAATGGAACAAGCTTTCAAAATCAGTTTTTCCAGAGAACTATGACCTGCAATTTTTTAAAAAGCGGGTCCACAATCATCTCCATTATATAATCCCTCCCCCTTCTAATAGTCGCAGTGCGGTCCGTCCGCGGCCCACACGATAGGTCTTTCCTTTTTGCGACTATTTTCAGTAAAAAAATAAAAAGTAGGTAACAGTGTAAAAAGGAAAATCTGGACGTGATTACAGTCAATACTTTTGCTGATTCTGATAAGAGTGGTTTTGGTTTTTGGAAGTTATTTTTTATATTTATTGCGCTATATAAACAGCGCTCTGGATTTTAAATTTAGGATTTGCGTATTATTGCCATAGAGAATTTTAATAACAGAAATATAAAGTTTACCTAGACAATTTCTAGATAAACAAAACTCTGTGTACCATTCTTGGTCACTGAAAAAAATATGCTATACGAATTAATTGAGAAAGTATAACATCCTGTAATTTTTGTCAAAACAATATTAACGCTCCGTATATATTATAATTATGAGACCCTTGATTTGAGAGGACATTATTCTTTTTTAATGCGGATTAAAAAATATTCCGGTACATAAAATTCCGTAGACGTTACTTACCGCTTGAATTGTCCTTTTTACAAGACCCGTAAATAAATAAAAAAACATTTGAATTACAGCAAACGCTTGAATAAAAATTCAAAAGGAATGCAAAACGTACGCCACTCGATCTCCTGCATGTATTCAGAGTATTCCGAACAAGAAGATCCCTGGACGTCTCCCAGAGATCATATATCTAGTACGGCAGATGCCACTTATTCAAAACAATGTACTACTAAAATACCACTGAGAGAAAAAAATCCAAAAAATATCAAACACGTGGCTCACAAAGAGAAACCTCCGCAAGTGGTGGCGAGACGAAACGCTCGTGAAAGAAAAAGAGTCCAAGCTGTCAACATGGCTTTTGTGAGATTGAGAAAGGCCATCCCATATCAGAATTCGAGGTAATTTGATATGATTTTTAAAATTTTCGCTTGCTACGATGAAAAGTACGGTCAAGAATCAAATTACTGTTTATAAGTAAAACGTTTCAATTCATCAGGATAGATCCTATTTTTTATTGATATTCTATATTGCAATTTTTGTAACTGTTGAACATGTTTAAGTGGATAATTAAAAATACAGGGTGTTAGTAAATAAGTGCGACAAACTTCAGGGGGTGAATCAGCACGAAAAAATAATGACACTTTGCTATATAAACGTATGTCCGCAAATGCTTCGTTTTCATGGGTACTGAGTGTTAGTTAAAGTGTTTCTTAAAAACTGACGATTTATTTATTGCTCTGAAACCGGTCGAGATATGCAAATAAAATTTGGTGGGTTTTAAGAGGTAGTTATTTCGCAGTGTTTGACATGCAATTAAGAATTTTATTTTTATTATTGGCGCGCATACGGGTGATGATTCCAATTTTTTTAAAGAAAAAAATGGTACGCCACTGAGATATTTCAAATTAAAAATCACGTTTGAATTCCTCGGTTAATTATGTGACAAAAATCTCTCTTGCCTTATTTCGTATAGGGCGCCGTTTTATGCAAAAAAATCATCTTAATGCGTATTTTTCATTTCTTCAATACATTATCAAGAGCTATCTAATACAATAACATTAAACCAGAACCCGTAACTCTGAAAACGAAGCATTTGTTTATATAGCAAACTGTCATTTTATTTGCATATCTCGTCTGGTTTCAGAACAATAAATAAATCATCAGCTTTTAAGAAAAACTTTAACACCCCATATCTCTAAAACGAAGTATTTGCAGATAGATGTTTATATGGCACCCTGTATGTCTTTGATAAGAGACCAAGTGTCTGTTTGGATTGAACAATATCTCAAATATCCTTGTTTGTATGCAATAAAAACCAAGGAATGTAGAAACAATCACAGTCGAATTACGCTTCCTAAAATCACTTGTGAGGTTGTAAAAAATAATTGCGTCTGTTGCAACTAATTTTACAGTCTTATTATGGCTTTTTTACCATCAACAATCATCAATTCATCAATACTTTGGTTAACAGTATTTGTGGTCAGTTTCAAACGATGGCAGACCTTCCGCCATTATTTTTGACATATTTCCATTACAGGGAAAGAAATGTAATGCACAAACATACATTGATTTTTATTTAGGTATACAGGGTGTTTCAAAAAAATGTGACCCCGTCTCTAGTATAGGTAGAAAACTGAAAAATAATTGGGGTTTGCTTAGTAAAAAAATTTCGTAACGCCACCCGTATTCAAGACAAGGGGCGTTGAAGAAAAAAAATTTGGTTATTATTTCATAATTTTCAAATCAAAATATTCCGAAAACGGTACACAGTATCGAGTTTTATCAGGAGTACCATTTGGGTGTAAAATTGAATAATGTTTAAGTTCACTTGAAATTTTGATAATAAATCTAATCTTAAAAAAGTTTAATACTACTTGGTACGAACCGTGTAACTAGCGCCCTCTATGAGAGACAGAAATAAAAACAAATTTATGGGATGTATCAGCTTCTAAAACAAATTCGTATAAAATTACGTTACAATGTTTCCATCAGTACTTTCGGCAAAATCGTAATGAATGTGTACAAATTTTTTTTCTTCAACGCCCTATATCTTGAATATGGATGGCGTTACGAAAATTTTTTACTAAGCCAACCCCAATTATTTTTCAGTTTTCTACCTATCCTAGACACAGAGTCACCTTTTTTTGAAACACTCTTTATAAATATAATTATAGGATAGGATATTATTATATGTTTTATTATTGTATTAAAATTCAATGCTTAAAACGTGAATATCAGTATCTGAAGGTCGACAAATAAAACGGAAATGCCAAAATTGAACAATCAACATTTTTTTCCGATAAGGAAGTTGATAATAAGTGTGAATTTGTTTTTAGAGGAAAGAGAATAAGTAAGGTTAAAACCCTGCAAAATGCGATTAGATATATACAGGAACTGGAAATAGTATTGCAAGATGCCCAAATATACGAAAATTATTGCAAAAATGTAAGTATTTTCAGTCAAATAAATAATCTTTACTCTCGAGCAGCAATTCTTACATTAGTATTTACTTATTTCTTATATTTTCAAACAAATTTGGAAAACTCGGTTAGTAGATTTTTTTTAATATTACTAGAATTATTGCTAGACTAATTGATGTAACCTCATCACCTTTACGGATTAATGTAAAGGAAATCAAGAAAATATGTACACAACTTAAGAAAGGAAAAGCTGCCGGGTCTGGAGACATACCTACAGAGCTTATCAAATACGCCCCAGAGGAACTATACCACAACATAAAAAAACTGTTCGAGAGGTGCATAAACGGAGAGGAAGTACCGCAGGAATGGAAAATAACTTGGATATCTACCATTCATAAAAAAGGCAACAAAGAAAATTGCGAAAACTACCGAGGATTGTCTGTTACCAGTACCTTCAGTAGACTATATCGAAAATTTCTAAAAAATAAAATTGAAAGAGAATTTACAGATTTAGAGGCAAAAGAACAGGCAGGACTTAGAGCTGGAAGATCCACAATTGACCATCTATATAGTGTTACACAAATAATTGAAAAAAAGACAGCTTTTGATCAGGAAGTATATATGCTATTTGTAGACTTGCAAAAAGCGTATGATAGCGTACCCTTAAATAAAATATGGGAAACGTTAGAGAAGACAAATATAAATAATGGTATAATAAAAGCTGTCAAATAACTCTACGAAGGAACAACTGCCAAGGTAAAAATGAAACATGAAAATTGAACAAGCCCTCAAAACGTGGAAGAAGACATGTAGTGGAATGGGGATACCCCTAAACAATGACAACACTCTATATACACTATGTTATGCAGATGATCAGGTGGTATTGGCACAGGACTACGATGACCTGGAATATATGACCCGAAAATTAATAGAAGAATACCGAAAATGGGGTCAACATAGGAAAGACTAAAAAATTGTGTATAGGAGAAAATGACCAAGACACAGTGCTGGAAGATGGAAGAGAAATTGAATGTTGCACAGAATATAAGTGCCTAGGCCTAAAGATAACTAAGGACGGAACACTGGACGAAGCCATAAAAGAACGAAATATGCAGGGCAGACAAGCAATTTCTATGCTTAATGGTATTCTTTGGGACCAGCGCATTTCAAAAGAAAACAAAAAAAGAATCTATAATTCCATCGTCAAAAGCGTAATAAGATATGGTAGTGAAGTATGGCAGCTCAAAGAGAAAACAGAAAAGATACTTACAACTACAGAGATGGATTTTTGGAGAAGGTCAGCTGGAAGATCGAGACTGGAGAAGGTGACAAATGAAAGAATTAGACAAACAATGGATGTAAAACACACCTTAGTAGATGATATTAGAACAAAACAGCTAATTTAGTATGGCCACGTACAACGTATGACCGAGGAAAGATTACCAAAACAGATTCTAGAATGGTCACCACGGGGAAGAAGAAAAATGGGAAGACCCAGAAAAAGCCGGAGAGAAGGAAGGAAGAAATGGAAAGGAGAGAGCTAACAGATGGCGCTTAGGTGTCGGAAAGCGACGGAGAACGCTGTAAACCGATGAATATATGTACTAGAATTATAACACATACAGTGCGTAACAACCAAATGAAATAAATTTATTTATTTATTTCAATGATTGTGTATATTTATAAAAAATCCCGAAATGTCTCTACATTGATCCCCCTTCGAGTGACAGTTATAAACCTCAAATTTTTAAATGGGATGTAGGGTATTGTGATACATCATTTAAAAGTCTCTTCAAAAATATTGTTTTAAATTTGTTGCAAAAATTATTAATAAAAAAAATAAAATCATCATCTCGATGGTAATGCAAATTACAACATAGGCGTAAGCATCTCAACGACGCTACAAAGATAACAGTTACCCAAAGAAACTGACGATACAGTTATTTTGGCTGGAACTCACGAAGACCTACAGACGCTAATTAACAGAATGGTCACAGTAAGCGAAGAATATGGACTATCACTAAACAAGCAAAACAAAATATATGCTGATAACAGAAACAACCCCATACAATCGTAAGATATATGTGAGGAACCAGCCTATTGAAAGAGTAAGACAATACAAATACCTAGGCACGATCAATTATGAGAACAAAGACAGCTCCCAAGAAATACGAGTCAGAATAGAACAGGCGAGAAACACCTTTACAAGAATGAAGAGGCTTTTCTGCTATCGAGATTTAAACCTTGATTTAAAAATACGACTGATGAGATGCTATGTGCTGTCTATACTATAGTATGGGATGGAGGCCTGGATACTGAAGGTAACCGACATGAGGAGACTGGAGGCATTTGAGATGTGGATATACCGGAGAATATTGAGGATCTCATGGGTAGAGAGAATAACCAACGTGGAAGTGATGAGACGTATGCATAAGGAGAAAGAAGTGATTCCGACAATTAAGAGAAGAAAACTGCGGTACATGGGACATGTTATGAGGAGAGAAATTGATCAAATACTACAAATAATTATGCAGGGAAAAATCCAAGGCAAAAGATTTATAGAAAGAAGATGAAATTCATGGCTAAAGAACCTAAGGGATTGGTTTGGATGCAGTAATAATGAACTATTTAGAGCTGCGGTCTCAAAATAAGAATGCTATGATGATTGCCAACCTTCGAAGCGGAGACGGCACCTAGATAAGAAGAAAGAAACATCGTTTATTAAAAATCATATTTCTTGATTGCTTAGACTCGTTGTGATGAAGTATCAACACTAACCCCCCTGCACACTGGCAACTTTTCAATCAGTAAAATACAACTCATCGTTTCTTATGATCGCGTATTGGCAACTAAATAGTTGAGGATAGTAACAATATTGATTTAAAAGTTGATTGAATAGAGTTGCCAATGTGCGGGAGGATATAGAGCAACTTGAATGTGTTCGTTGCTTATTTTGTGTTATCAAAGAAAAAGAAATAACACTAAAACCAAATTGTGTTACTTTGGTAAAGACATTCTTCATTAGTCGACATTTTTAACTTTAACTTTTGTGGACTTGATATTAAGACACTCTGCTTCTTTTATTCGTGCAACAGGAGCGAAAATAACACATAAGTTAATACTTTATCGGTTTTTTGAAGACAAAATGATTATTTTTGTTGCTACTACTATTTCGCTTGGGGAACATAACATTAGTATTAATTTTCAACTAATAAATACACATGGAAATAATCAAGGATATTATATTCTAAGCTGGAATTTTGATATAGTTCCAGACATGTTTCATACATGTTTAATTCAAAAATTCATGTGACTTATTTTGAACTCAAATCAATTAAAACACATTTTCTTGTGTGAGAAACCGATAAGATATAGAACAATAACAACACACGATTTCTTTAATAGGTTTGTCAACCTTTTCTTGTGCTAAATTAAAATCATCAGAAAAAACAATGACATGCAATGTAGGTTAAAAATACAATATATTTAATGAACTAACTTAATAATATTTTAAAATAAATATCCTTAGATTATTTTTATGTATTTATATTAGAAATTAATTCATATTTTTGGTGAGGATGAAACTTGCTACTTTTCCTTTAAATATTTTTAAGCTCTGTAAGGGGCTATCCATAAACCACGTAACGCGTTTTCTGTACTTTTCTTAATCTACTATGTAGGCATTAAGTTTAAAATGGTAAAATAATAAATAAGAGCAAATATTAAACGTATTTAACGTAACAAATGCTTAGTTTATTATTATATCATTTGGGTAAGAATTATGAATGAATACAAAATTTTTGGCAAATTAGTGATATAATCAAAGATTTTTGAGAATGTGAACAGCTTATTTATTTAATAAATCTTATGTATAATAATTAACATTCTTGAATAGATACAGTTGACTCGCTTTCATTTACATTATCATTATCTAAGCCTACAAAAGTAACAATGGGCACGGCGGGTTCAAATCCCCGAGTATCCAACTTGTTTAAAAAATATTAAAATATCCTTACGCCATAAGAAGTTATCACTTTAGAAATAAAACATAAAATAATTAATAAAATTTATATGAACACAAAAAAAAAACCTATATCTGGGTTACATGACACGGAAGAGCATAAGAGCTTAACCCTCCCATTCATTAAAATGTACGTGATTTATGGATGCCCTGGATGGCATAAAAAATTGAGACATTCACTTACACCTTTATACAGGGTGTTCCATTGGGAAACAGAAAAACGTCAACGATGGATAGAGGGCACCAAATGATTCTGAATATACTATATTTGTTAGGTCTCACAAGTTTTATAAGCGAAATAAAGGGTGTTTTATCAATTTTACTATGTGGGGTCGTAACTTACAAACCACACAGTATATTTTTATATTTGGTAAACACGTTTTCCTACTCTTATACAAGCGACTTGCCAATCAGTCAGATGAAAAATCCAGGTCCGGATTAACAATAATTGAACATATTTTTGGTTCCTCAAAAAAACACGCTGTATTTTCGAATTTCCGAAATACGCTTACATATTTAAGAAGAGCATAAAAAGCTACATCGAGCTGTGTGTGCTTTTTATTTTCCCGCATGCTCTTTTTCTAATTTCTAAATTTGCATTAAAAGTTTGGTGAATTATGTACAAGTATGACTGCCTGTACTGAAATGATCATTACAATTATGTAGTTGTCGAAAAAATATAATATGGTACAATTGAAGAAAGTGAAGGCTTACGAATGCAGACATTGAGTGTATTGGAAACATTCCATTTTTAAATAACCAAATGCATAAATCCTCAAATTAAAATTCAGGAAGTTAGTAGAAAAAGAACATGCGGGAAAATGAAAAGTACATAGTTTGTTTCAATTTTTGTGCTTTTTTCAAATATTTAAGCAGATTTTGAAAATTCGAAAATACATGGTGTTTTTTGAGGACCCAAAAATATATTCAATTTTTGTAAATCCAGACCTGGATTATTTAGCTAACTGATAGGTAAGTCACTTGGGTAGAAGTAGGAGAACGTGTGTACCAAATATCATAAATATACTGGGTGGTTCGTAAGTTAAAACCCTACAAAGAAATGAGTAAAATTGATACAACACCCTATATCTCGATTATAAAACTTGTGAGACACAACAAATATGGTAGGTACATTCAGAACTACCTTGGTGCCCTCTATTCGCAGTTGACTTTTTTCCGTTTTTCAATGTGAATTTCGTCGTGAAATTAAATATTGTATTAAATAAAAAAAAAAATTTTAAATGCTTTCATTGTTTTTAGGTAAAATATTATGATTGTATTTATTCAGATAACTTGTATGAAGTAGTGGATTAAATAATAGATCTGGTATTTATTTTAAAGTTCCTGTGGATCATCTTTATCTCTACATAAGATTTTGTTTTTTTCTAATGACAAAATTACAATTCATTGCCTCAATACAGTGTCATCGTTGGACCAGAATCAATCTTTTCGGTTTAACGTACCAAATAGAAAACCAATGGTGGAATTTCCTTCTTTTCCTAATGAACTCTTAATGATTTTACGAATTAGGATCTAGTCAATTTAGAAATCTACTCTAGTCAATACCTACCAAAAGTTTTAATGTAAATAAAATTAAATATTATAATTATATTTGTATTTTTTTTATTTTTAGAGATTTTAGTGACTTATGAATTTAAATTTTCTTATACTCTGATTTAGTAATATTTATAATTTTTTAATATTTTTAGTTTCCCTTATTTTTACAGCTTAAAATATAATACTAGTATGTACATTGTTTTTGTAGAAAGAAATTAAAGGTGGGTATTTTTACGTATAAATATATTTTACAATAAATATATTTTAATTAAGGTTTTAAAAAATTAATCAATTTTATTCCTTGCATAAACTTATCCAACACGTAAATACCAGTGTTCATTACTTACTTTCTGTGGCGGCCTGCTCACTAGGCCCCATCCGATATGGCGCCTTTTTAGCTTTATAGTGGTAATTAGTATAATATAAAACATCTTATTTGCGAATATTAAATATATTTTTTCAAGTTTTTTAATCTAAATTTATTAATAAATTTCTTAAAATTAAACAGTAGGTACCTAAATACATTTTTTGTGACTAATCACCCTTAACAAAAACTTTATTTTGCTTTGACTCACACTAAAACATCAAGTACTTATATCCTTATATTTAATTTTTTGCACCAATTTTGCTTCCATAGACAACACAACATAACTTTATCAGCAGCCAAAACGTGTCAAAAAAGGCACGTTTGCCTCTGCGTAGATGAGTGCTGGTCCCTACACTTATGTATGGTGGTGAATGTTGGGTTTGGCAGAAGAAGCATGGAAATAAGTCTGAGAAGTATAGCTTGAGTGACTCGGTTAGATGAAGTAAAGAATAGTGAGATAGTGAAATAAGATGTGGTTACAAAGATAGATAAAGGAATGCTTAGATGGTTTAGACACGTAGAGAGGATGGATGAAGGAAGATTAACGAAACAGATTTATAAGGCGAGTGTGAATGAGAAAGTTGGTAGAAGTCGACCTCGGCGAACATATCTCTATCAGATCAACATTGTTTTGAAGAAAGGCCAGGTCAAGAGTACCAACAACCTACGAACACGTGTGAGAGCACTGATGAAAGTAGCAGAAGCGAAATATGTGTGTAAGAACCGTAGCAAGTGGAAGGAAGTGGTCTCTGCCTACCCCTTCGGGAAAAGAGCGTGACTATATGTATGTATGTTGACAACACAAGTCTATTAAGTCTGTCTTGGTTTTTTCTTGTATCTAATAGATTTTACTCTTCAGGGTAGAAAAAGATCTTTCTCCAGAACAATTTGTAGTTGAAATACTTAAATAAATGTGCAAAGCCATGTCTGTATTAGGATAAACATCGCAAAGATTACTGGAGTGTAAAAAACTGCATGTAACTATTTGTTGCAGAGCGCAAGTTTTCATTATTTTCTAATAATTTCTTCAGCTGAGAATGTACTATAGAGAATGACTATATACATTGTTAGGTCCGACTAATTGTACGGCAATAAATATTAGTATGAACATCTTATCCAGAAAAAGGTTTTCTTTCATTTACCCCTGACTTATCAGGCTGAAGTTTTGAATGTTTCTGCGTATCAAAGTTTAACAAAGCCAAAACGATTATAAAATTTTAATTGTTCCTTAAATTTTGCAGCCTCTAATATTTTGGCGTCACAAACATTTTACCGCCCACTAGGTTAATACCATAGTGTTTATTTATTAAATTATTCCTAAATTTATTTTTGCAATGACCGAATTAATTTATTTCATTTAACGGTAAGTAGTGACCATCGTAAACAATACCTACTTGTTGGCAACTAACATTGCTAGAAGTTCATTTAAGATGCTTATAAACGGCAGTATTTTACTGCCACAGAGTGGCCGGCAACATTGCCAGCAATAACAGCCGGACTATGCAATATAGGATAATATTTTTAGTATGTTCCGGCTATATAGCCCTATATGTTTGGTATCGCCGATACATTTTTATCTGTTGCTCGGCTAACGAAAATACTCTGCAATATTGCTTTGTTTGTTGTTGTTGTTTTGAAAATTTTAATATTATTAATTTTAATATTAATAAAATGACTAATACTTTATCTAATGAGAGGATTATAGACTTTATTAAAGGGTCGCAGCAGGACTGTAAGAACTACCGAGGTATTAGTATTAGTGAGAAGATGATATGGGATGTGCAAGCAAGATTTAGAAGAGGAAGGAGATGCATGAATCAGGTCTTTTCATTACGAGGTATAGTAAAAAAATTCTTGGCTAGAAGTCGGAAGGTCTATTGCGCTTTTATAGACTTGGAAAAGGCCTATGACAGAGTGGTGAGGAGTGAATTGTAGTCGACATTGTCTATGTATGGGGTGAGCGGTAGTTTAATACGAGCACTGAAATCACTTTTCGAGGATTCCACTGCTTGTATCAGGATAAACGGAGCTTGCACGGACTGGTTTAACATCGAAAAAGGTGTGAGACAGGGATGTGTGGCTTCGCCATGGCTGTTTAATTTATACATGGACGATTGTTTAAAAGAAATGATTGATTTGATAGTCAAATGCCTTCTTTACGCCGATGATCAAGTTATATTAGCGTCATCTGAAGAGGAGTTGCAGGCGATGAAAGAGAAGAAGATGGTTTGGACACGTAGAACGAATGAATGAAGGAAGATTGACAAAACAAATTTATAATGGACAAGTCAGTAAAGGTCGACCTCGGCGAACATATCTTGGTTAGATCAATATTGTTTTGAAGAAAGGCCAGGTCAAGAATACCAACAACCGACGAGCATGTATGAGAGCACTGATGAAAGTGGAGGAAGCAAAAGATGTGTGTAAGAACCGTAGCAAGTGGAAGGAAGTGGTCTCTGCCTACCCGTACGGGAAAAAGGCGTGACTATATGAAAAAGATAAAGACTTTTGTTACCTAAAGTTTCACGCCTATTGAAGTAAGGTCAAATCCACAATCTCCTCTTATTTTTAATTTTTCTTTTAAAATAATATATACCGTTAAGACCGTATGATTTCGTTGCCCAATTATGGAACAAATTTACGGAACAAATTTATGGTCCATACTGTTGCAGACAATATTGTCGACATATATATTGCCGCGCTGTGCATGGATGGCTGTGCTATAATTACCAATTTTGTAACCACATATTGCATTGCAGTAAAAATATTGCCCGTTTAGAAGAACCTCTACATCAAATATAAATTTTTGTATTAAAAAATACAAATTTTATTTGTGTACATGCAGAGCATATCTTTAGTCGAGTTACCTTACTTTCTGTTTTCTTGAAAACGTCCAATACAATTTGAGCGAAACATTGAGAACTTTTTTCTCATTATGAAGGCGTAATTACTTTACTGACTTACCATGAAAGCCTTCGATCCATCTAATAAACATTGTACTAAAATTTCTAGTGTTTTATGTTGATTAAGCCCAGTAAAAATTATTGTTACACTTTTTTGGAATGTTTATTTATATTTATTAAACTAAAATTAAATTATTGGAGATATTAGGTGTGGCTAAAAAATGATGTTTTTGAAATCTTTACAGAGTAATAAAACTTGTGTTTTATTGAGAGCAAAGGACTCATTAAAATTCTTCGCAACAGCTGCGAGCCACACTTAATATTTTTATAAAAATAGTTAGGATAAGTCCTAAAAAATAATTTTTTGGTTAGTTATTTGTAGTTTTTTTTATCATAACCATCTTCCAAGAGTTCGTCTCAGTTAAATAAAACTGTCGTTACCATTATTTCTTAATTTATATAAAATAAATTTAATGTTTATATTGTAAATAAATGAGATGCATTTGGTAAGAACTTTATTTTTATAAAAACAAAAATAAATAAACAATTTTACGGTTAAATAACCATATATGTTATTTGCGTTCCTACATCTACAATTTCATTTCCTAGACATAATTTTATTTTAGACTGATCAACTTTAAACACTCCATCTGTGGGTATCTTGACTTTGTTCTTAGTTGGTTCATCAAACACTGGTATTTTGGTTGGTCCTAAAACTGGATCTTCAAACCGCCACAGCTCAATAGACTCAGATTCTGAAACAAATTCAGAATAATTTTAAACTGCAAGCAAGTGTAACTGGGATTACCAAAATTTGAATAAATATCAATACCTTTTAAGGATTGGAATTGCTTCCACATTTGAAACCTCTGCATGCTGTACATGATGATTTTTTTTACTTTTTAACTCTTTAAAACCCGTATTACAACATATCCATTTTGGATATTTATACTCTTTTTATACACTAAGACAACCTTTCTATAAAAGTCAAATTTCACTCTTTCAGTAATAAATTACAAAAACAAAATCCACACTAACCACGTATTGGTAACTATACCAGAACGGATCGAAGTAATCACTCGATTAAACGGAGACGACTAGTATACAGACAGATCTAGATCAGAAAATTAAACCTATCTGCGCATTTACAAAACATGACCGAGCAATGCCATCAGCTTAAAGCTGACCTCTTTGTGATACTGTTTCAGACCGAAATGTGCCAAATGATATTGCAGAGAGGTCCTTTAAAAACAGGAGAATCTACAGCCAGGTGCTGCTAAAGAGCTGAACATCTTCTTCTGCTGCCTATCCACTACTGGATGTTGGCGATCACATTGTTGACACTACTGGATGTTGGCTACGGTATTGGCGAATACATTTTAATCCAGTCCAATTTCTTATGTTTTTCTTAACCATGATTTCTGCTTTTTACCAATGCCTCGTCTAACTTCAATGATTGACTGTAGCAACTCAAACTTCGTACTCTGCTCCACTTGGCCAAGATAACACGTTTTACGGCGTTTGACTGTTAGAATCACAGAAATATAATAAATACTAGAATGCCCATAGATACATCCGATATTGAGTTAAAATGACCCCACATAGCGAACCAATCACCTACCACTTGCATATGCGCAGAACATCTTTTCTTGTCACATCGTTGCTAAGTTCTTTTTTTTTTCTTGGTATTTTTCAGATGAAGTTAGACAGAATATGTGCTTTTAGGGCAAGTAATTGGGAAAAATCGAGAAAATCTGGCAACACCGCCGCAGAATCGTACGTGACTATAGAGAAGCAGTGTCGTATTCGGGTTTAATGAGTTGCTTATATCTGTTTTTCTGTTTGCTTTCGGAAAATCGCTTGCATATTAGTACTCCGTTTTTTGTGTTTCCTCTTTGCTTTTATAAGCTTTGTGTATTTTTGACATTCCTGTAGTTTATTTTCGTAAGTTTCGTTAGATTAGTTAAATTTAGTAGTCTCAAGTGCTTGGACAAATTCTAGACACAATGGAGTGCATGGTTCCTAAGTCTTGTCCTGCTGATACGTTTGAATATCCCGCTCAATATGCTATATATTGCGCAAACTCAGAGATAGATCAATCGCCCTATGGGGTGCCAAATCATACATTACTGATTCTAGTATTTATTATATTTCTGTGGTTAGAATTCTCTATCTTTCTGTAGTCTTTTCAACACTTCGACGTTTATGCCTCTGTCCAAGGAAATTTCAACATACGGCTGTTTCACCACATTTCAAACGCTTCTAGCTTATTTATCGTTACAACTTTTGCACCTTTTAACGTCCAAACCGTATAGGAGCACCTACCAAACGTAGAATCATAATCGGAGTTTGGTGTTAAGACCACGGTTGCACAGAACATTTTTGTATATGAAAAATGCTACATTTGATCTCTTTATCTGAATCCCAATTTTCGTGTAGCTAGCAATAAAGATATTTAAAACTGAATACACGTTCAATGGGTTCATTATGTACTTTTTATGACAGCGTTTTGAGGTGGGATACCTCGTCTACTGACAATCATCTTGCCGAATCGATTCTAAACTAGTATTACAATGCCACAGGAAACTGGTGGAACTGAAGAAACGCAACAAGCTCTGCTTGATGTGGGTACAAGGACACCAGGGAGAACATGGCAACAAAGAAGCAGGCAGACTAGCAAGAGCTGAAGGATCACAACAACTGATAGGCGCAAAGCCAACCTGTCGTATTGCTTACAATACTGCTAGGGAGCAAACTAATTGATTAAGAAACAACCACCGCAAATACTGGACAAAGCACCCAGGTATGAGACATTCAAAAAAAATTTACTTAGGGGCCATCTACGAAAATGGTACAAAAATTCCTGAAGTTTGGGCAAAAAAAAACTTCAGGGATCCAGAACTAAAACCTAACATTCTTAGCAACACCCCCATTGTAGACATCCTACAATCTTTTGAAGTTGCAGGACTACCCAATTATAAATAGGGGAAACAATAGACCTCGTTGGCCGCAATACATGATCACCTACTTTTTATTGCTTTAATTTCTTTGGCGAGTCTATGGACTATTTTTGTATAAGTATCTCCATCACTTATAATAATATATTTCGTGAATAAACCATTATGAGCTATGGGATTAACAAATTCCAATTTGACACCTGGTTTGGTAGAAAACAGTACGAACGGGACGCCCGGACAACAATCCTTCATTTTATCGGTTGCTTCTGCATCGTCAGTAAATTTAATGACTACTTCTTCAATCTAAAATGATAAAAAGCTATAGTAAATACGTTCACAAGTAAACAAATTAAATATATTTTAACTTACATCTAGGGTTTGCGATAAGTACGCAGAGTTGATGCTTAAAACTTCGGCTTCGTCAAATTCCAGTGTTAAAGCTAGAGCCTTTACTCCAAATTGTGCGATTTTTTCCCTGACGGTTTGCACAAAAGGCATCACTCGTTTCATATATTTTTTGAGCTCATCCATTTTGGCAAATTCAGAAGAAAGAGTTTTATTGTCGGGAAGGATACCTTTGTTTGCCTGAAAATACGCTCAATTTAATATCTCAAAAAGTAGAGAATATTGTGTTTTAAATTTTTTGTAATGGCTATTAAGACTTAATTTAAGAATTCATTTGGTATACTAAAATAGAATTATATTGAAAGGCACATTGACAATTACCGAAGAACTTATTTAACGGTTACAAAAAGTACGCGTCTAAATTTTAGCGGGTAGGTTTAATAATGCATGGGTTAAAATTTAGTGTGCTTGTGTGAGTCAGAAGTTCTCATCGCCAAGTATTGGCTGTGACGGAGTTTAAAAATAGTGATTCACAGTGTCCGCGAGAAGGCACAAGGAGTTAATAATTAAGATACATAATGAAATCGTTCCATACCTTTATTATACTAAGTAATAAATATTAAACATATTGAATATATTTTTACTTAACTATACCAGTTTCACAAGTTATCCTGATAATTAATGTAAACCGATAGTTTTTATTTATTAAATAAGACTAGAATTTGTGAAATTATTATATTGTTAGATTCGACGCAATATTGAAGACGCCGCCACTGCATAAGCGATACTTAAATACACACGGACTTACTTTTTCTCTACCTTTTTTGACAACTTTATGTTTTTTTCTAGGAGACGGGTTTTTATCGCGCTTGTTGATTCTTGTTAATTATTATGCTATTGACGGTCTCGGAGATTGCATTGTAACAGTGGTCGTTATTTGTAAATTTAATATATTTTTGTAATTAGTGATCGGGAGTGGTGAAATTCATTATTTAATTACAAGGTGTAATATTTTATCTTTAATACAGTGGATTGAATAAAAATTAACAATTATTCTGACAAAACTTTTATAAGAATCTAAAATCAGAAGTGGGATCGTGTTCACGTTACATGCAGGTGTTCATAGTAAGAAGAAAAACAAGTGCAACATGAAGGAGTTATTAGCAGAAATGTTAAAAAACCTTAAACGCAGCAGCACAGGCCCTACTTACTACTTTTTAGGCCTTAGTTTGATGAATCAAATACTTGGATTATAAAGGTGGAAAAAAAAATAAAAAGGGAATTTGAATGGTCAGACTTGCAAGTATTGGTAAGAGTTGAACGTTTTTAATTTTTAGAGTAATTTCATAAGTAAAAAAAAACTCTTGGACGTTTGCTTTATGAAACTGCTAGTTTTAAAAGAACGTTATGTAATATTTATGTAGCTTATGTTCACAAGAAATTGGCTTTGTTAAAAATTTACGTGCTCAATGGTGAACCTCTGACGTAATTGAATTAATTGTTTATGGGATTCATGTTACTAAAGTGCAAGAATCTGTAAATATGCGAAATTTTAATTCCATTTCAGATCATATTTCCTATTTGGGTACTGTCATGAAACCCATAGCTGTAACTAATTTTTCTAGTTTTGATTCTGAAAAAGTCGATCTCTTTCAGCACTCGGGAAAATCAGAAAATTTAAAGAGGAACTCTACGCGCGCGCACTCTCTTTCACCACAGGCGTATAGGATACATAATTCTCTCGCCCCCTTCGTTCTTTTTGGAACGAAGTTCCTTATCGCGGCTTACGGGTAGTGCGATTTAGTAGGAATCGTCACGTAACGAATCGGTGGTTCAGTGGTAGAATGCTCGCCTGCCACGCGGGCGGCCCGGGTTCGATTCCCGGCCAATGCATTCTTTTTGTGCTTTTACTATTTAATACATAATTTTTTTAGCGAGTAAAACAAATCGGACTAAAAAGCGAAAAATAAATTATAGTTTAAAAAAACTAAAAAACACGCTTTTAGAGTTAATCAAACTAAAAAGTAAAAAATAATTCTTAACATAGGAATAAAATTACTGACGAGAAAATTAATGTCACTGTCAAAAAAAAATTAATGTCGATCAATGTCACTGCTTTGTATGACATTTTTAAACCAACTCTGCATTTCGGAATGAAAGTACCCCACGCTTTTAGAAATAGACATTAATTTTCTCGTTAATTAATTTTATTCCTACGTTAAGAATTATTTTTTACTTTTTAGTTTGATTAATTCTAAAAGCTTCAACGATAAAGATAAATTTGAAACACTCACATCATTTTTATTTGATACATTTTATTTGAGTATTAATAATGATCCAGTGCAATACACAACAAAATACTGTACTACAATTGATGCTGTTTTTTCGAGATTTTTGGACAAAATTGAATCTCTATTATATATTTCTCTATATTTCATTTTGAATTACATTCGTAGTTGAAGAAAAAACGTAAGGAACGAAGTTTCCTTACGGGGGTTCCCCGACCGCACAATTTTTTTCTTCTTCTTTGACTCCTTCTCACTACTCCATATACAATGATGTGAGCGCACTCTCTTCCACTACAGACTTGTAGAATACTTATTCGTTTGAGAATAAGTCAGTGTAGTATACCTATACCTATATAATGTATGTATATACTAAACGCACGTTGTACATTAAGAATTGTAAAAAAAAATTTAAAAAATACAAATAAAGCATACTTTTTTACTACTATAACACTAAAATTTATTATAATTGATTGTCATTCGTAATCAATTACAAATATTTATAATTTAGATACATTTTGTTTCAAAGTAAAGAGAGTAAAGTTTCACTTTTCCAGGGTTTTATTTTATTTTGCAAAAAATATATGGAAGCCTAGAATTTTTTCCAATTATACTCACTTCAAAGTGTTTCTTCAATGTAGTTAAAATAGTGTTCTGCCAGACTGGAAAAGTTTTCGCCACCCAAATATTGATAACGTTAGGCTTCTCGACAGGCGGCGGATTGGGATTATTTTTTGTTTTAACACCTTGCAAGTAAGCCTTCAGATGAACTCGAAATGAATGAGCACTTTCCATAAGATATTCGGATGCTTTAATTTTGATTTCATCCACAGGTCCTGCGACTGGCCAGTTGGTATGCAGAATACTAGATTTCTACAAAAAAAGTTTTGCAATTAAAATCACTAATATAGTAAAAGCAAAGAGACATCTAAAAACAGACGACTTTTTTAGACTATGCATTTGGACAAAATTGTAGATTTTTAACTTTAATTGAGTAACACAAAAAATTGATTGAATAAAAGTTTGGTTGTTTCAAAATTATTGCATGAAATGTAAATGTTTTTGGTATAGTTACATTTTTGAATATTTGATATAATTTGCTGTTCTAAATGTATCACTCTACATTTATTTTTTTACGTTCATGAATTTATCAGTTATAAGGGTTTATTGGGTTTTTAGCTTACTTATATATAACAACCTCAACATAAAGCTATTAATCAAGTGTTTCTTCAATTAAAGTGTCCAGCGGTAAAATCATTTTCCAACACAAAATTTAGTTTTGAAAAAAACAAATTTGAACGTTTTCCAACATGTAAACGTTTCCCCGGCGTACCGAAACTGTATCACTGTTTAACGGCTTTAACATATTCGCCGTGTAATAATAACAAAAGATTCTTTTTGGACCACAATAGTGAGCATTCGCGGCCTATATATCCAAGTGACAAAGAGGAACAGTGGGCAAAAACTCGACTTTTAACTCTAAAACTAAAATATGATTGTGACTTGTGCCACTGAGATAGCATTCCAGCCACCAAAACCTTCATGAATCAACGACGAAGGCAAAGGTGAGTAGCTCTTTTTTCAAAGGAAATCTTTCGTCAAAAAAAACAGTTCATTTAGTTCTTGGAAAGCAAAAATGGGACTTCTAAGGTAACAAAACTTGAGCAATAGATTGGATCATAACAAGATAAGAGAAATAGTGGAAGGGAACATTCTTGAAATGAAACCAGCGGACCACATGTCTCCTATGTACTTTTTCAACACTAACTTCGAGGTGAATATATGAGAATGAAGGGAATGTACAGATGACCACAACAAGGGCAAACCTGGAGAGAGGATCTGGTATACAGACGGATCCAAGACCAAGGAAGGAACTGGTACTGGAATATACAGTGAGGGGAGAAACTCCCAAAATAAGTGTCTCACTAGGAACAAATACAATAAGTGTCTCACTAGGAACAAATACTTTTGTATCTCAGACAGAAATGTATGCTATCCTGCAATGCGCAAGAGAAAACAACTTGAGGGAAGTGCGTAACAAACGGATCAAAATATGCACAGACAGCCAGCCGTCAATAAAAGATCTGATGAACCCGAAAGTAACATCAAGACTGGTATGGGAATGCCGGAAACAATTCGATGTCCTCTCATAACACAACAAAATAACTTATGTGGGTTCCAGGACACTGTGGGATCGAGAGCAATGAAAAAGCTGATGAACTAGCAAGAAAAGGCTCATCAGCTCCAGAACCCTCACTCGGGATTACTCAATCTGAAATCCGAGGTTGCATATGGGAAACATTCATCAAAGAACTGACAAAACACAGAACTGAAGATGAGTAGGAATCAGGTAAAAATTATAAAGGGTCTTCTTACAAAAAATGGGGCTATTTAACAGAGAACTTCACTGCAGACAATGTGGTGAAGGGACAGAAACGGCCAAACACATACTGTTAGAATGTGAGGCACTAGACTGCAAAAGACTGACAATATTGTGGCAACCTAGGTTAACCCCTGAAGATTACAACAGGCAACCAGTGAAGAACCTGTACCGATTGGTATAGGGGACTGGAGTTACGGAATGGGTGGTGTGACAACAAAGCGGAAGACACAAAAAGCCCAAGAGATTGAGGTGCAGCTGGTGATAGGACAGCATCTGAGGAAAAAAATGTTTAGTTCTTATTAAATATATACTTACATTTCCTATCAGCTCCCAAACATGCTCAGCAACGTGTGGGCAAATTGGAGACATTAGTATAGTTTGAATTTCAATGAACTTCATAACAAGATCAATATGCATTCCATCTAAACTAATTTCTCTGTATTTGTCTCTGGCTGCTTGAAATTCAAACAAGCCTGTTCTTAATGCTTCTTTAAACAACATTTTTTTGTATAATTCATCAGTTTCTTTGATTTTAAGATTCATTTCTGCTTGAAATACTTCATCACTAAAAGAGTTAAATGGCCCAGTCCTAAAAATATTAAATAAAAAAATTTATTTTCTCATTATTTATCACACGTCATCACAAGTTAATTTCTTTCCCAGTTACATCTTAACTTATTATTAAAAAAATTGTCTTGATGTAAATAAAAAAAACGATGGTTAAACTTACCTGAATGACGATTTATTAGCCAAAACTTCTTTTACCCATTCAATGTAAGCATACAGCCTCAAAATTCCAGCTTCTGCGTTACTTTCGACGAAATTGGCATCTTCAATTGTATCTCCAGAATCAGCAAGACACAGCCTCATGCCGTCAGCGCTGAATTTTTCAATAGCTTCGCTAAGAGTTAGGAAATTGCCATCAGATTTGGACATTTTAGCGGAATTTAACATTAACATACCGTTGGCCCACATACTTTTTGGCCATTTAGATTCATCGTTTGGCCACATTGCACAGTGATTGAATATACAGAAACTTAAGTGATTTTGTACTAGATCCTTACCTAATTCAGATAAAAAATAATAAAAATCCAATAAGAAATAAGTATGTAACGACGATATTTTTACCTGATACTCTTAGGTCGAAAGGCATCCAATATTCGAATTCACGTTTCATTTTATCGAGATTTTCTTTTTTGATGCCACATTTGGCGGGATATTTGATGTTTTTAAAAAATATATAGTCCCAAACTTCTGGCGTCATTAATTCCGGTTTAATGCCTAGAGCATTATGTTCTGTTCCCCTACAACGTTTAAATAATTAATTTATATATTTACTTTTCTAATCTTCCAACAGGTAAGTGCATATTGCATTGTAAAAAAATATCTTCAGACAAAAATTCAACCTGCTAGCAATCTACTTAAAATTAATTGCTAAATAGTATAAATCGGAAATATAAGGTGTCAATAAAGTAATGGGATTGGTACAATAAAGCTTTTTTATTTTTAAAAAAGTACAATCTTACTGTGCTTTCATTCAATATTCTTTTCCTGTCTACCTACAGGCCGTCGCATTGTTAATCACGGTGAAGAAACTTTTCAGATGTTATGCCATTTATTAACCCAGTCATTTTTTCCTGAACTTCTTCTAACGACTGAAAATGGGTCCATTTCAAAGATTCCTCCATTTTTTAAAACAAGATGTCACAGGAGCTAAATCAGTTAAATATGGAGGAGAGGGATTTGTTTTTCAGCCAAAAACTGCTACACAGAGAAGGCATTGTGGGCGGGTGCATTGTTCTGATGAAGTCGACACCCCCTCACACATTCTCACAGTATTCCTAAAACTTTCAAGTAGTAAGTTTAATTGACATTTTGCCCGTCGGGCATTCATTTGAAGTGAATTGTGCACTTCGTGTCAAAAAAAAATGACGATGGCTTTTTTTATTCTGAATGATGATGGTGACTTCCAATGTATAGATTGGCTCCCATGGTTTTTGGATCATACTGGAATAGTTTCATCGCAAATATTCACATTTTTTAACAAATCCGAATGAGTTTGTAACTTTTCAAGAATATTCAATTGAACTTTTTGATCCTGAGAAAGGTTTTTTTGGAACCATCTTCGCACAAACATTTTTCACAATTAAATCGTCATGCAATATTTTGTTAACCGTTACCTTGTTAACATTGACCATAGCTACTATCATTCTGATACTCTAACGTCGATCCTTTCTAACGATTTCTTTTATTTTCTTTACACAATAGTAGTTTTTAGAAGATGAAGGACATTCTCTACGTTCATCGTTTTACAACGATTCTCTGCCCTCCAAAAACATCTTGCACTATATAATAATCCGTATGCAAAAACGTAAAAAAACCGACTTCAAAGACTTATTAAATTAAATAGTTCTGTTACTTTGTCGTGGATCCCATACTCAGAACCTAACCAAACTGTCATCAAACTACCCTTGAAGAACATCCTTTCCATTAAAAAAAGAATCATCGTAATCGGTTGGCATGATATTGAGTTATTCGTCCATTTGTCGCGCACATACTTATATGGTTTTCTCATGGATGCCACCAGCTTTCAAATTAAAAAAGAATTATCAAAATCGGTTCACCAAGGCGAAAGTAAATAAAAAAAGAATCATCAAAATCAGTTCACCAAGTCGAAAGTTTTGAGGTAACAAACATAAAAAAAATACAGTCAAATTGAGAACCTCCTCCTTTTTCGAAGTCGGTTAAAATCGGACATTTATTGGCATTCGAGCGGTTTTTATCTAGTTTTACCAGGAATTTTAAATTAACGCGCTGCTCGGCATTCACTTGGCAATTTTTGTTGAATGTACAGGACAGGGTCTTTATCTTTTTATTACTACAGTTAAGACTTAAAACTAAGCAAACCGCGACAAGACTGGTCGAAAGTTCTCTTTTTAAAGAATAACATGACACATCAGGAGTAACATGTCTCTAAGGCAACAAGCCCTAGAACTTTATTGTTAAACCTCACATGAAATTTACTTTGGCGACTAAAAATGTATAGATCAGAAGACAAATTTTTTATTTTTAATATGTACAAACCATTATTATTTTCGTAATCCAGTTTGTAATTTACAAAAGCATAAAAATTACATATTTTACACACCTGTAAGTACCTCCTTGAAGGAAATGAGCCACAGTATAATAAGCCATATAAATGGTAGAATCTGAAAGTGATTCAATTAACCAAGACGAATCCCATGGCAATTTAGATCCTAAACCATAAGTTCTTGAGCATGCATGATCTTGTAACCAGTTAAGGCAGAAAGTAAAATTTTTCTTCACTTCGTCAACGTAGGTATTCATTTTATTTAAATGACTTAGAGCTTGATCTGTCCACTCTTGATTACCATAATCCAAATACCACTGATCGCATAGAGATACGACGCATTCCTCTCCGGAACGAGACATGACCTTTTTCTCGGGTTCATGGTATATTATGCCTTCTGATTTCTCCACAAGCAATTTTTGTAAAATTTTCTTGACATCAGCACATTTTTGGCCACTATATTCACCATGAACCATTACCTAATAATAGAAAATGTTATAGCCATATTCAGTAAAGTTTTGAAGTCATTTCAAATAAGGTAAAAAAATAATTGGCTTATATTTACTTTTACAATAGTTTTGTGAAATATCTCCAAAATATTTATTTACGTTACTATACTATAAAATAAATGAAACTTACTCCTTCATAAAAACCTTTAGTGTAAGCTATCTCCTTAGCCTCAAGTAACTTTTCCTTGTCATTCTGACTCTGAATTTTTAATTTTTCACAAAGAACAACAGCACTGAGCTTTCCAAGTTCTGGAATTTCGATAACAGGAACCGGTTCAAAAGGTAAAATCATCTCATCAGTTATTCCATATTTTTCTCTAAGCGCAGGTTTTTTTTTCAGATCCATAAATGCAGCGTAATCATCGGGAGAATCGGATGGTACGCTCATTACTACTCCCGTTCCTTTATCCTCTTTTATGGATAACATTGGTAAAACGTAGATTTTTTCATAAACTGTCAGAGGACTGCTCAAAGCACACCCAAAGAGTTCCTAAAAAAATAAAAGCTTGCGAAGTAATTCTATGTTTTAGTTTTAATTTATTCGTTGCTTCATAAATTCCCAGCATTTTTATTGTTTTAAAATAAAATAATGGATTATACAGTGTGTGTAAAGTCTCTATAGTTATGTATGGTAGTGAATTTTACGTTTGGCAGAAGAAGCATAAAAGTAAGAAAGTAAGTTTAATGCTGCAGATAAGTAGTCTAAGAATTATAGCAGGACTGACTCTGATGGAAAGTAAGGAATAGTGAGATAAGGGAATGCTGTGGTGTGAAAGAAGATGTGGTAACAAAGATAGATAAAGGAATGCTTAAATGGTTTGGACACATTGAAAGGATAGATCAAAGAAGATTGGCGAAACAGATTTATAAGATGAGTGTGAATGGGCATGTCGGTAGAGGTCAACCTAGGCGAACTATCTTGATCAGATCAAATTTGTTTTAAAGAAAGGCCAGGTCAAGAGTACCAACAACCGACGAGCATGTATGAAAGCGCTGATGAAAGTAGAGGCAGCGAAAGATGTGTGTAGGAACCGTAGCAAGTGGAAGGAAGTGGTCTCTGGTATGTATTTATGTGTAAATGGTGGTTGGGTAAAAAAATAAATGCAAGCTTACCTCTCCTAGAATTTCTAAGAGAACGTTCACTTTTCCTTGTTCTTTTGTTAATTCCTGACAGGACATATTCCTTGCAGCTCGGTGCGTACAAATAAAAATTTCGCCATTTTTAGTTTCGAAAGCTACATATTTAATATCGGGTCTTAACCAACAATTTGTTTCTCCATACAATGTTTCTGGTCTTAAAGTTGCTGCTATTAAGTATATTTGTTTATCAGCAAAGGAGCTAAAATAATTGGATTATAATTACTGACGAATTATACTCAGGGAGACAGAAATCAGAATAAGTTTAAATAATGATCAAATAGCACTGTGTTTCCACTTTTTTTCTATTACAAAATTTCCTGATTTTTCCAAATACATTGTTGTTCCAAATAGTGGCAAACAGGCACAAGAAAACGAGGAAATGGTAATTTCTATCGAGCTCGATTTTTTGATAAGAGCTGGAAAAATGATACCTCTTCTAAAGCAAAAAAGAAGTAGGATTCCCATGGACGAAGATATCCTGTGATTGACGGAGGAACAAAATTTTTTTAAGAAACAGATTTTATTTGGGTTCTTGGATAATAATGTAGAAGTAAGTTTTTGTGAATTTGCTACTGATTTAAACTTTTTTTTATCTCCTACAATTCGACTTATCCCTGATATTTTCTGAATTTTAAAAATTCGGTAGCTTTCCAGACTTTCCTTGACTTTTCCAAAAGTGGGAACCCTGTATATATAGCGATTTCCTTGGTGCGATTATTGCGGTGACCTTTCAACAATAATCAAGCTCTGATTGTTGTTGAGCACATCAAGCTCTGATTATTGTTGAGCACATCAAGCTCTGATTATTGTTGAGCACTATATATTTATATTTTCTATGGAACTGTTTTGCTTCGAGCAACAGCTGTCAAGTCGCACCAAGGAAAAAAATATTATAAATGTTAATTTGAATGAATTTTGAAACTCCTTATAAATTTTTTTGATGATTTTAATGTTCTTTACTGATAATAAAATTTAATTATATTTGGTATGAAATTATGTGACAAAATATTTAAATTACTTTATGCTTTAATCTGAAATGTAATAACACAAATAACTATCTACCTTAATACTTTTGGATATGGAGCTAAAACTTTTAGTTTCACACCAAGATATTCTTGAGTTCCAACTCCTTCTCCCGTAGAGCGGTCATGGTCCATACATGGTTGCCCATCTTTAATACAAAAAATGGTATACCTTTTTCCAAATTTAATTTTGTTACGTTCCTTAAGTCTAATGAACTGCCATCTTACAAAAGAATCGAAAAACGGATTAGCATCTGTTGTAATGAATGTTCTTCTCCAATCAGTCTAATACAGGAAATAAATTATTTTGAGGTGTTATATTGACATCAAGGTGGACTTAATTTACCCAATAACTTTTATTTTAATCATAGAAATATAATTTACTATAATGCAGTTAAAATATTCTTATTAAGTATGTAAACCTAAATGAAATTCACAATAAAATATTATTTAAAATTTAAAAATACAAAGAAATCATTTGACTTACGTTTGAGAATGTTATAGTTAATTTGTATAAAATAATACTTACATGAATACCAAATCTGTTAAGATCATCCACAGCTCTAGGAGGAAAATATTCACACCAATGCCAGGCATCAGCAAAATTTGGTATTTCTTCATCTTTAATTCCTAAACTTTGCATAATTTGCCACTGATATTTTGCAGGACCAGTTTTTGCAACAGCTTTGCTCTAATAATTAAATATATTGAAAATTTTATTGCAGTAGAAATATTACTTTATATTCAACCACAAAATTTAAAAAGAACCTTATTTGATTAGTTTTTAATTATTTCCACTTATATTATAAGTAATAAATATTGTTTATTATTAATGCTTGTCAATTTTTCAAAGTGATTGCATTAAACTACCTTTTTAGATTTGCTTTTGTCTTTGGGGATACCATCACTTTCTTCTTTTTCTTTTACCTCTTCTACTGGAAACTGAGGGGGACTTCCAAATTGTTCCATTTCTCTCTTTAGCTTATCAGCACATGCTTTAATAGGCATTCCAGTACAATGAAAAGCAAAAGGAAATAGTGCCTTAAAAATACTTAAATGGTTTAAAATGCTTTGATATCTCTTAATTTATTTGTGAGTCTTGAGCCTTTCTACTTTATATAGAAGAGATTGAATTAATAAGGCATTACCACTTCTCTAATTATATATCTATAAATAAATATAAATTATTCATTGTCTAATTTAAAAATATTTTGTTACATAATTTTCCTGTAGTACCTATCTGCTTCAGTCATTGGTTATTATTATTGATAAGTACACTTTTGCAGCTGCAGTTTAAAGAAGACCTATGAATAACCATAGTTATGATTTTTAGCTATGTTACCTGTGGCTAGCCATCACCATCTTTATTAGAAGCCTTTTATCATCATATACAGTGTATTATTAATTTTTTTTTACACTTGTAATTAGTAAAATATAAGATTAAATTTATTTGTGTTTATTGAAGTGTTTAAAATTTTATATTATATTTATTTTTTGGTAGAAATAATTCTTATGAGGATAAAGATATTAAGTACCCTATTTAATATTTATATAAGATGGACCGAAATTAAAAAATGAAGACTACCGACTAGTAAGTGAAAAATGCCAAAAAATGTACCTTTTTTCCTTTTAGTCTATGATATCTAACAGAAAATTCACATTTTGACAAACTAAAGGTGTGTCCTAAATGCAATCTACCATTCATGTAAGGAAAAGGAAAATTGCAAAAATACTTTTCATCTTCCGATTTTCTCGGAGAGACCGGAGCATCAATTTCAAAAACTTTTTCATTTTTCCAACGATTTTGAATTTCTTTTTCAATTTTTTGGAGATATTCAACTTTAAACGTTCCTTTTCTTTCAATGCTTCCCTGAAATGAACCAATATTGCATCAGTTTTAGCATATGTTACTGATTGCTTACTAACCATTATGTTGCTTAAGTAGTCTTAGACATATATTAAAGAAATGAAAGAAAAATTAATTTAATTAAAAATATAGACAAAGAATTAATTCACTTTTTAAAAGCAAAATCTGCTAACACACCACCAGAATAATGTTTGAGGTTAAAAAATGACAGATGGATAACTTAACTAATATAATCGTACTTGAAAACACATTTAGGCCAAGGGCCAAGCGAACATATCGTGGTTTATTAAAAAGGTTTACTATACAGGCAAACCGCAACATGTATACCTGGCATTAGTATGAGGTCGTTGGCAAAAAATGCCAATAGATGGCGCATCAATTCTTGTATTGCTATTAGTCACTAGATGTCGGTATCGTTACCAAATACTGAAAAACATTGCTAATATTTCACATGAAAAATGCTGACCAATCAAGTCGAACGAATAAAATAGAAATCCTCATTATCGATATTTGGAGATATTTGACAAAAAAATGTGTTGGTACTACTGAGAGTCAATGCACCAAGCTTGTCAAACATGAATTGGTGTTTCCGATTTGCAAAATTTTTTTGTGGTAGGTTGTCATTCGAAATTTAAAATAGAATTAATTTTTTATTAAATAAATAAATGTAACTATTGTAGTAAATTAAAGCTGTTACCCATTTTAGGGGTTAGAAAGTGCTTTCTTTAAAATTTATCTGGGTAAAAAGTAGTTTTAGATCAGTAACCAGAAATTAAGAGGAATAAATAATAACAATGAAGAGTCTATCTTTGCTGATAATATTAAATATAAACAATAAATCTACGAAAACATAAACGCCCAATTGGTTGCTATTAATGGTAAAAAATAAAAGATATATTTTATAAGAGTAAGGAAGGAAATGCTTTTCAGGTTCAAGTTTTATTTGATAAACAGGAATATGACATAATCAAGTTATTTCAAAGTAGATTTCATTAGATACTAAATATCCGTATTCGGCAAATGTTTACAAGTAGTGAGTTTGATTTGATCTTTATTAGTATATATCTTAAATGTAATATATGAACTATAATTGTTTTAATATATTTTTGTTATAATGTAACACATTGGTTTTTAACTCTTATAAATGTATCTTTTGGCTAAATTAGTTATATGATGTAATTGCCAGTTTAAAAGTCACCATACCATACAAGCAAACCGCAACGTGTATACCTGGCATTAGTATAAGGTCGTTGGCAAGAAATGCTAATAGATGGCGCGTCAATGTAAATGCAGTTTTTGTGTTACTATTGGTCACTAGATGTCGGTATCGTTACCAAAGTTGTAAAACTTGTTTTATTTATAAAATCGTCGCTCATATATTTAAATTATATATTATTTTTTTAACAAATACTGAAAACATTGCTAATATATCACATAAAAAATGCTGACCAATCAAGTCGAACGGATAAATTAGAAATAATAACTACCGATATTGTTAGGGATATTTGATAAAAAATGAGTTGGTAGTACTGAGTGTCAATGCACCAAACTTGTCAAATGTGAGTTGGTGTGTCTAATTTTTAAAATTTATTTGTGATGGGTTGTCATTCGAAATTTAAAATTAAAATAGAAGTGAATTAATTTTTTATTAAATATGTAAATGTACCAATTTTAGTAAATTGAAGCTTACAATTTTTAGTGTTAAAAAGTGTTGTCTTTAAAATTTATCTGGGTAAAAATTAGTTTTAGATCAGCTACCAGAAATTAAGAGAATAAATAATAACAATGAAGAGTCTATCTTTGCTGATAATATTAAATATAAACAATAAATCTACGAAAACATAAACGCCCAATTGGTTGCTATAAATGGTAAAAATAAAAGATTTTTAATGAAGTAAGGAAGGAAATGCTTTTCAGGTGCAAGTTTTACCTGAACAGGAATATGACATCATTCAAGTTATTTCAAATTAGATTTCATTACATACTGAATATCCATATTCGGCAAATGTTTACAAGTAGTGAGTTTGATTTGATCTTTATTAGTATATATCTATCTTAAATATAATATATAAACTATAATTGTTTTAACATATTCTTGTTATATTGTAACACATTGTACTGAGCATTGTGCAGGAGATGTAAAAGCCAGTGAAATACTCAAAAAAAAATTGCATCTCTCATTTCCAATACCTCATACATCAATAAACTTACAATGGATTTTATTAAATCAATTTAAGATGATTTGATTAAGGAAAATTTTCTTTAAAATATCTCTTCTCTTAATAAATATAGTGCAGAAAATTAATTACTATTAGAAGCATAAATGCAAGTTTTTGTAACTTAAAATTATTTATTAAGAGACTGGGGGTTAAACTCTGTAGTATTGTGTGTACAAGAGTACTTGCTCATTACGAAATGTTTAGCTTGGATGGGTATAAAAATTTTCATAGTATATAATATTACGGATGGGGTACTGATGTATGGACACAATTGAGGATAGAAGGAGACTATTAAAATAAGTAAACTATTGATTTTAAAATTTACAATTAAGCTAAATGATAAAAATTGGTTATTTCTGCAATATATAAAGCTCATGATTTATCCAAAGTGGATTTTATAAATGAATTGAAAATGTATCTTGAAAATATTAAAAATAATTAAGATCACATCATTATTGGTGACTTCAATATAGATTTAATAAATCTTGATA
Source organism: Agelastica alni (assembly GCA_950111635.1). Classification (NCBI taxonomy): domain Eukaryota; kingdom Metazoa; phylum Arthropoda; class Insecta; order Coleoptera; family Chrysomelidae; genus Agelastica; species Agelastica alni. The sequence goes on from OX467709.1 coordinate 53,276,366, forward strand.
TAATAGGACAAGAACACTTGAATATTATCTTAGAAAAAGGTTTTAAGCCTGGTTTTCATACAATCACTTGACCATCTGATATTAATGTCAAAGAAGGCTCATGCATAGATAATATTTTCATTAAATTTAATTCTATGGAAGCCAAATCTTTTGAATATGAAGTTTTATTTAATGATCATTACCCTCTTTTTTATCTGTAAGCAAATTAAAAAAAATCAATAATTCTTAACCTTTTGCTTCCATAAATTATAATAACTTACACAAAATTGCTGCTAAAAAGAAATTGGTCTGAAATATTATATATGCAGGATCCAAATAAAGCTACCAATTTTCTTATTAATTTATTGCACAAATGTATTAATTTGGCAAAAACAAGTAGTAACGGAACAACAAACAAATCTAAATAAGTTATAGGATATAATTGCCAGTTTGAAAGACAAATTTCTGAACTTCCAACATTTTTTAGCACCTATGATTTTGGGGAAAAGCATTTGTTATATGGTGAATTATTTTAATGATGATCATGGATGGGAGCCTTTTACATTTGGCCTCAATTAGGAGATGTAACGAAATTATTGAATTGTTTTTACATAGAGGAGCAAGGGTAAATGCCACTATTAGAGATGATACACCACTGCATATGGCAGCTGCTTATGGTCACAGATAAATTCTAAATGTGGTAAGTTTTATCAAATGTTTACTTACTTTTAGTATCAATTTGTAGTTCAATTTATAAATAGTGGGAATGGTTATGTACTAAAGAGAACAAAGTATTCCTAACAAATTTAAAAAAGCTTGCAAATCAATTGGAAACATATATACATATAGTCACACCTTTTTCCGTAGGGGTAGGCAGACACCACTTCTTTCCCCTTACTATGGTTCTTAAACATGTCTTTTGCTTCTACTTTCATCAGCATTTTCATACATGCCCTTTGGTTGCTGGCAGTCTTGAGCTGGCCTTTCTTTAAAACAATTTTGATCTTATCAAGATACATTTGCCTAGGTCGGCTTCTACCGACTTTATTCATCCTCTCTATGAGTCCAAACCATCTAAGCATTCCTTTATCTATCTTTGTTATCACATCTTCTTTCACACCACAGTGTTCCCTCAGCTCACTTTTCCTCACTTTATCCATTGGAGTCACTCCAATGATACTTTTCAGACTACTCATCTCTGCAGCCTTAATCCTATTTTTATGCTTCTTCTAACAAACCCAACATTCACTACCATATATAAGTGTAGGGACCAGCACTCCTCTATGCACAGCCAGTTGTGCTTTTTTTGACACGTTCTGGCTGCTCATAAAGTTATGCAGTGCCCCATTAATTTCTTTTTCTGTCAACACCCTTCTCTCAATATCATATTACAGACTGTATACTTAGTGTATATTAATTTAGAGCATTTATTATTAACTTTTTACTGATGTAGGGGGTTCCTTCCAGGATCCTTCCAATCATATTGTTTTGTCTTTGACACCAGCCTTCCATTGTTATTTAATCGTTTAAAATTGGCTCTCTTTAAACTTTTCATATGCCCCACAAAACTGAATCCTGTTATTGTAATTATCACTATGACTTTTTTAATTGTCATTATTGTTTGGTTTTTGTCACTGTTACTATGACTTTTTTAAAAGTTTCAAGAGAGCCAATTTTAAACAATGATTAAATAACAATGGAATGCTGGTATCAAAGGCAAAACAATATGATTAAATAGAGATTTACCAGACCTTTTTAATGAGGTATAACTTAATACCTAACGCCATTTGAAAAAATTTAAGGGGTATCTTCAGTAGGGAGAGGGTGAATCTGACGTTTATGCCATTAGCTCTAAAAAGTGTCTCCCTCAAGTTAAAAGTTGACATTTTTCAGCATTTCATTTTAATATGTCGCATTTATGAAATATTAAGGGTGGGTCCTTTTCAAATAAACACAGTGTGTACTAAACTTGTATTTACATTTATTTTATTTTTTTAGGCTGTTTTAATGAAGCTGGAACATTCGCTGGTTTTGAATCAAGACAAACCCTAAATTCGATTGGCTTTAGAGGCTAAATAACATTCTTAATATCCTATTGTATAGACATAGCAACAGTAATAAACTAAACACAAAGTTGGGTAGGTAAAACAATCTTGTTAATGTTTTCTTAATAAAACTGACGTATTTTTATTAATTTTTGTTTAATTAGACTGATTCATTTTTTAAATAGTTGTTTTTTGACTTTTTAATAACATGAATTCATTTTTATATTCTATATTATCTTGAAGTACCACTTAGATTAAAACCTAAAGGAAATCATTGTTCATTTTTTTGCATAGTTTTTATACTTTGTGACTTAATGTATAAATTGTTTTTCAGAATTGTTCAAGAAAAAGCTAACGGAAGAGACAAATGCCAAATTCTTCTTGGACGAATAGAATTTTTATGGATGTATATCTTAAATTTATTGTCCTTATTTTATAATTTTTGTTAAACACCAAAAATAACCCTCAGAATGTACACATATATTTTTATTATACTTATATATGTATATATCTTTCTGTTTAATTTTGATTAATAAATATTTACGTATGCAAGCAGTGTTTCATTTATAAATTATCAAAAATAATAAAAAAAAATTATGGATTAAAAATGGCTGCTCTGGAATCAAAATTCACTAATTAATCATTAAACTGAAAGAGATGTATTAATCAGCCATTTTTTATCAATTGCTTTTCTAGCAAATACAAATATAATTTTAAAAACTGATGGTGCCATCTATAAGTCAATAGCCAAACTATTAGTTTCAAAGTAGAAATCTGTCATATATTCTTGTTATTTTAAAACTTATTTCCATCCTACAAAAATAGTTTTGTCAGAAACTGGTGGCGCCATCTATAAGACAATAGCCAAACTTTTTGTTTTAAAAGTAGAAAACTGATGGTGCCATCTATAAGTCAATAGCCAAACTATTAGTTTCAAAGTAGAAATATGTCACATATTCTTATTTTAAAACTTATTTCCGTCCTGCAAAAATAATTTTTGACATAAACTGGTGGCGTCATCTATAAGACAATAGCCAAACTTTTTGTTTTTAAAAGTAGAAAACTGCTGTGTATTTTTGTTATATTTGAACAAAATTAAAATTATCTTTTATTTATTATAAAAGGAATATTTTTTAAACAAAATATGGAGGAATTTTCACCCCCTTTATTGGGATTTAAGACAGTTTGGTTGAGTGATGTGTGTTTGTTAAGGCCCACCCGCCCACTGCTTTCCCACCTTTTCGAACACTTACTTGCATAGTGTAGAGTTACTTGTAATTAATAAGCTTATAACTAGCGTCATCTATTAACAATATCCGGAACTTCTAGTTTTGTTAAATTTTTTTAACAATTTAATTATGTTCACCCAACTTCAACACGTAAATATACTGTAAATTAACGAGGTATAACAGCAATTTAAGCTTCCATTTCCAACTTTTTTTCTGTATATTCACTCTGAACTTAACATAATGACGAAAACACCTTTTGTTATTGGATAGGAAAAGTAATAAAAATACATAGTTTATACATAATTAATGGTTTATTTATTGCAAGCATTACAAAAATATTTAAACACCATCTACTTTAATACAAAGTGTAAATTTTTTAATGTTAATAACATGTCTTCGAATCAGAACTGAATCGATATATAAAGAGTGGTCCGTTATAATAGGACACATAGCAAGTGTTAAAAACAGGTCTTCGAATCAGTACTGAATCGATATATACAGAGTGGTCCGTTAATAATAGGACACAGAGCAACTACGAATTATTTATATAAAAATTTTGCGATACAACACAATTTACCTTAGTCCAATTCTTGACATTAAATGTAAATTTTTTTTATTGAAATACTTTTATACAGGGTGGCCAACCGAAAACGAAAGAGCCATTTGCAGAAACCTCGTCAACATTTTTTAGAAAAACGCTCAGACGCGTCAATTTTTGATTAAAGGGGGACACTCTTTTCCGGTATTTTCGACTCCACTACTTTCAACCCCAAGCGAGGGTAAGAAGACGAGTGTGAGTTCACACGCGGTAGAAGTAAAACTTAGTATTCTGATTAATTTTTAAGAAAATGAGATGAATACACTATTGAGGTAGTAAACAGTGAGAGAAAGAGAGTGCGATTGATCAACCAGTTTTTTATTACTTAAAGTAGCATTTTAGTTGATAGAAATTTTTAGATTCAATGTAAACAAATATTTTTATATTACATTTTTACAAAATAGAGGAAGGAATATCAATATGATCATCATTATCTAGCCATGTCTCTGAGAGTATCAAGAAGTTGTGTAATGTGTAATATATTCTATCTCATTCTCTCGCCGACTTAATTCTATACATTTATGTATTTGTTTTTTTATCGTGACGCATTTTCATTTCATCGAGTTTGAAATCACAACGATTCTAAAGAAGTTTCACTTCAAACAGTAGGTACATTTGAAGTTACTCAGTGTAGCGTACGTAGCGCCCTCTGTGTGCTAGACTGAAACTTATTTAAGATTATGATTTCTCATCACCAAAAAGCTCTGTTCACTAACTTTTGTGGAAATATTTTGAACGCTGTTAAAATTATAAAAGTATTTCAATAAATTTACATTTAACGCCTTGTATCTTCTTTAATATCAAGAATTGGACTAAGGTAAGGTAAATTGTGTTATACTGCAATATTTTTTTACAAAAAATCGGCTCATCTAATAAAGTTAAGTTTAAAAAATTTTATTTTGTTACTATATGCAATATAACTTAATTAATAAGCTGCGATAGTTATTACACCAATCGATCAAAAAATTTTTTCTAGAATGGCCAAATGTAATAGGTACATTTAAATACTAAATTAAAAGAATATGCTAGAAAAACGTTTTTGAAGTAGTAGTCTTAAGCTACTGAATAGTATAATATACTTTTACACAGGAGCAATTGTCGGAAGATTGTGTCTTGAAACCTTTGGAGTTTTTGCCTGGTGCTTTTTGCTGCTTGACAGACGGAGTTGTTGACGATGTTTTCTCTTGTTCCTTCAGTTTTTCCAGTTTCTATAACGAAAAAGTGCAAATTTATTAGGTATAATTTAAATGCAAGTTTTAATAATTTATTGACTGTTGGTAATAAAAATAAAATCATAACAAAACAAATATGACATCCACTTATCAACAGTAACTCAGTATTATTGCTCATTTTTCGCATAATTTGCCAAATTTGATCTATAAATTTTATTAAATTTTGTCTGTGCTTATTAAAAATTGTTAATAACTTGTGTAGGCAAGGGACTTAGGTATAATGTCTATGTTTCACTTGTTATTTTATACTTAGCAAAATACATAGTCCTTGCAATAACTTGCTTGTTTATTTTACATGTGTATTGTAACTTTTTGTTACACTGACTATTTGTGCATCATAACTTTAAAAAAAAGTAGCTATTTTGTGTTTTTAATTATTTCTTGCATCACTTTAAACATTATCTATGTTCTAATGCCAAACTGGTATCAGTAGTAATTTAAGAAATTGTGATCGTTAAATGATTCCTTTACACCGATGATCAGGTCATATTAGCAACATCTGAGGAGTAGCAGACCACGGTTAATATTATGTATGATGAAAGTAAATGTAAGCAAGACGAAAGTAATTTGAAGGAGAAAAAGTGGAACAAGTAAAATAGTTTGTATACTTGGGTTAAGTTTATGAGAGACGGAAATATGATATATGACTATGATATTGAGCGAAAAGTGTTGGCAGGAAAACAAATGAATGTTAGGTTTGGCAGAAAAAGCATCAAAGTAAGAATAATGCTGCTGAGATGAGTAGTCTAAGAAGTATAGCTGGAGTGACTCTGATGGATAAAGTGAGGAATAGTGTGATAAGGGAACACTGTGTGTAAAAGATGTAGTAATAAAGATAAATAAATACATAGATTGTACGGACACGTAGATAGAATGGATGAAAGATTGACAAAACAAATTTATAAGGCGAGTGTGAATGGGCAAGTCGGTAGAGGTCGTCCTAGGCGAACATATCTCTTTCAGATCGAAATTGTTTTGAAAAAAGTGTAGGTTAAGAGTACCAGCAAGCAACGAACATGTATGAAATGCTGATAAAAGTAGAGAAAGCAAAAGACGTGTGTAAGAATCATAGCGAGTGGAAAGAAGTCGTCTCTGCCTACCTCTATATTATTGATTAAATGTAATGATGATACTGTAATTGTAACCAATATTAGCAAATATAAACTCTAGGCTAATTCTACATGCTTTATTTACATAATACCAAAATTTAATTAAGTACTTAAGTTCTTTGCAAATTATGTATTTATTTTCTGATAGCTTATTTTTTTCAGTTTCAAATATCTTCTAATAGGTACAATATTAATGTATAAATGTCTTGTATTAAAAGATATTAGTTAATGTCTAGAATTAACATTAAAAATTAATTTTGGAAATGTATCACAGAATTAAATTTATTTTTGTAGTACGTGAACTTGGTAAACTTACTTCTAATAATTTTGGAGAAGAGGAAAGTTTATTTTCTTTTTGAAGTGTCTATTCAGTTGGTGATTAGTCCATATCATGGTTCTATGAGGATTATAAACTGAAAATAGAAAAATATGTAAATGTCAATAATACAATGCGCTTGTTTTATTTATAGATTAACTTAAGCTAGTGGGAGAAGCAACTTTAATGTACAATCTTACAGAAAAAAATTACTTTACCATGTATTGGATGTATTGTCAAAAGTGTTGAGAGGCAGAAAAAGTCAATTATGTATATTAAATTTTATTTTTTTCCCAGCAACATTCCATAATCAGAACATACATACATATAGTCACGGCTTTTTTCCATAGAGGTAGGCAGAGACCACTTCCTTCCACTTGTTATGGTTCTTACACACGTCTTTTGCTTTCTCTACTTTCATCAGCGCTTTCATACATGCTCATCAGTTACACGTACTCTTGACATCTTTTACACCATAGTGCTTACAACACTATCCTTACTTTATCCATCAGAGTCACTCCAGCTATACTTCTTAGACTAATCATCTCTGCAGCATTGATCTTACTTTCATGCTTCTTCTGCCAAACCAAACATTTAATACCATAGAAATGATTTATTTAAGTTAGAGACCTGCCAAAGGTCCCCAATTTATTTCCAAAAAAGCATACGTAGAGTGCAGATTTAAACCGAATTCATTACTAACCAACCACACCTTTACTTTTTTAACATGATTACATATTTCCGCATTAGAATATATGTGAACTTCTTTGTTTATTGTCAAGCAGGGTTACTCAGCAAACATTGTGTTTTTTTGACGTTTCATTTTACTCCAAACAATTTAACCAGAAGGGGTCCCTAACAATAATAATTTAACATAACATTAGTGTAGGGACCAGCACAATAATGGGCGTAGTTTAGAGGAGGGGCAAGTGCTCTTTTTGCCCTTACCCACCCCCATCCCCGAAAATTCTACCATACAATAAAATTGAAATTTTTCAAAATCATACTAAAAATATTGGGAGCTTCTTATACTTATTTTCCAAACTGGTAACTACATCTTACAGATAAGTTAGTTAGAACATGAATATGTTAAAACTTTTATAGTTTATATTCTACAATAAATATTTGATGTATACTAACTAATAAAAGCCAAATTATTTGATATTCTTTCTTAATACTGGCTGTACTTTCATGAAACCTGAATACGAATAAGATTACTGTAAAGGGGAACAAATGAAAGGAATTTTAACTAATCTTTTTTACTAACCTAATTTAACTTACCTAAACATAATTTCTATGTGGAGGAACAAGTGGAGGGTACAGTTCTGCAGCTAATATAAAATAAGCATAAATTCAGTCCTGGTATAAAGAAAAACCTCTTGAAAACGAATTCGATATCCCGGGAAGTGGTCTGTCCTCTGCCCAAATTTGGCAACAGTACTTCTTAGATCACGCCATAATCTTTCAATATTTTGAGTATGAACACCAGTCTGAGGATCCTTAAAATGCTGTAAGTACTTGTCTGGTAAATATACGCTGAAACAAAGGTAATTATTTAGAAGTACATCATTTTTAAAGAAAAGAAATCGAAAAATTAACATTTTAAAATATTTTTGTTGCTTTAAATACCTACCTTCTTTATACAAGCAGTTGTATGCCTTCCAACAATAACTATACATGATACTTAAAGGAAGTATATTCCTCCAGATCACTTCTTATAATGTACTTGATGTTTAGTCATTAACTGCATCCACAAAACATCTGCTTAGATCATCATGTAAGACTCTAGCAAAGACCCACTGACCTTCGATTTGCCAAATTAACCCAATACGTACCTAAAAGTAATATTTTGTCATATAGTGTATGTGAATTATCAAAATAAGTCCCATTAAAAAAACTTTGCCAAAATTACATTTTTCCTTATTCTTAATTACTTTAGCACCAATATTCTTTTCTGCTCCAGGTCACACTTTAGTTTGACAAGATGAACACAAAATGGAATGTTTAAAACCCACATTTATCAAATCACGAGATTAATAATATAATGAAATATATTTTCAAATAATTTACTCTTGATTCATGTCAAGTCTGGATTCATCAACCTAACTCGAACCTGAAGAGTATTCTTCTTTTAAAATATTTTAACCTTTCATAACAAAAATTTACTTACAGATTTGTCGATCTTATTTGTTGGTTTCTCATATGAACACATGAATAAAAAAAGAAGCATTTTTTAACCATTAAAATAAATATGAAATCAATTTACTAAAATAAGTATAAATTTAGATAAATAAAAAAAATAATGCCACTTCCATTTTCAGGTGACATTAAACTGTCACCAAATAGCAAATTATATATTTTACAAATCAGAAATATCAACTTAGAATTGACTCAATGAGGTACCAAAACTTTTTTGTTATATATTTCAATTACACTTTACTCTCAATACTATCATCCAGGGAAAAATATCAATACAAGAAAGAAAGAAAATAAATTTCATTTAGCTCTATAATTTTTTACCAATTTAATTGTTGTTGAATGTAGAATAATTATAATTTAAAGGTTTAAACAGAAAATATGTTGGTAGCACTAAAGTACTAATCAAATTTATCAGCGCCGCTACACGGCTAGAGTATAGAGTTAACCTCCTATTTTCTATTTTTAAATATGCTACTCTTCACTAGATGTCGGTAATGTTGTTAATTGAAATAATATTACGAGGGGCGTTCAAACATGAACAACTGATTGAATGTATTAAAATAAAAGCGAATGTAACAAAGAATATTTTAGCAATAAGAAATACGATGAGTATAAAAATAAATCATTATTGAAATATTCCATTCCAGATTATGCTAAAAAACACTCGGGAGCGAGGTATACCATATATCTATCTCTTGATTGTAAATGAGTGACAGAAAGTATTAATTTTACACAGGCATTAAAATACATGATGGTACTTCTTATATCTCTAAATGGCCAGACCAGAAAAGGAAATATAGGTATACAGGGAAATAATTCAAGGATATTTCTATACTGAGCTTAACTTTGCAATTAATTCATTAAAACAAGTTAATTTTAATGAAGCTTATTTAAATCACGACCTATTTAAAAAAAACATATAATTTTTATAAGAAATAAAGAAAAACTTGAAAAAAGACCAAAACAGCCAAATAACAACTCAAATTTGTATCCAATTTTATAAATAAAATAAAATAAATTATTAAATGGAGTGTGTCGTTCTCGATTATTTATAATAATCCTACTTCGTCTTTGCATAAATACAATCAAGTTTTCTTTTTCTTGTTGAGGAATAGCTACCTATGCTCCCTGCAAAGCCTTCAAATTGTTGACAGTTTTTAAAATATCTGTCGTCTTTCAAATCTCGTCGTTGAAGCGTGTCCCCTTTGGTCATGTGTTTTTATGTATCAGTACAAAATTTTCTCCAATGGCTGCGGCATATGGAAACACAATTTGGCGAAGTATTTCATCAATAAAGCTATTGGCAATTAAAACATCTTGCAGCAAAACTAGATCGGTCCTACCTTCTTTGCTGATTCTTTTCCAAAATAATTACTGAATCTCTTTTATAAATATGAACCTCCTGTACATTCTGCAACTGTGTTTCATTGCTTAGTCAGCGTTAGTCAGGATGTATCCCAAATCTTGTCTCGTCTGAAAAATAAATAGGACTCCATTGGACATTTTGCCATAACAAATAAGTATTCGTCAGCCCAAGCTAGACGTGCAGCGCGTTTGTTGCCTCTTGTAAAAGACTGCCATCTCAGGAGTCTTATCGATCTCAAGTGAGCTTCGATTTATGATGGCCTGGAAGAAACTTGTGCTCCATTTCTTTGCAACAGCTGCGTTTGTAACTCAGGAGCCGTTACCGTAGGGTTCCTTCTTGCTGCCTATTGCAAAAAATGGTCTTCATTATGGGTAGGAGATCTCGTGCATCCTATGTGTCCACTAAATGATACATCCCCAATTTCTACAAAATACCGTGCATTTAAGCGGGAAATTACTGTTACAATCCGGTCCTGTTATTCGTCGGCGTCTGAGAATCGACCACAACTAGGGTGCATATTAATGAAGCGCTTTGTCGGCCTCCGTATAATAAACTCTCGCCGCGCCTAGAGACTTCGAGATGGTTCTGTTGCTTTCGCGAAATAGTCTGGAATTATGATTAAGAAATGTAAAAAGGACAGCGGTCGTAAAAAAGAACAGTTTTAAAAGTGTTTATGAGTTATGAAATGTAAATAGTTGTAAAAATTGTAATTAGTTGAATATCTATGTGATTTGTTGAAGTAAAGTTTATTGGGTAAAAGTATTAGAATAATGATTGTTTTGTTTCTGTATCGAGAGTTTAAAATCACCGAACCCAAGAAAGAAGTAAATTTCGTAACATTACGCTTTAAGATGTACCAAATACCCGCACTACACCTGTGTGTTGAGCTCCATTTTCTAACATGCCAATAGCTCTTATCAATAGTTTGCGGTTTACCCAAATGGTGTTTTTCTTCCACGTTCAATTCAAAAATTGATTTACTGCGAGCTCAAATCAATACTAACACATTATCTTCAGCGTTTGAAAGCGATAAAATATAATACAATAACAAAGACTTATGTAAATGTTTTTGTTATTTTTTTGTACCAAAGTAAAAAATTAGATAAAACAGTGGCAGGCCCGCGCCTAGCACTTTTGGCGCTCTTGTGCAAATTTAAAATAACGCCCCAAATTTGTATTACGTTCATATGTGAGTACAGATACGGGTTAAGTAGGTATTATTATCCACTATTGAAAAATAATTTTAAAAAGTATTTTCATAAATTTATTTTCATTTTTATATTTTACAAGTACAAGCCATATAAACATTACAAATTTATAGATAACAGAAATATATTCTAACACTAATTCAACTCAAAAATTTTGTGTTTTAGTTTTAAAAAAGTACTATGTGATACAAAAGCACAAGAAATAAAAAAAAAATTAAAACATTAAAAATATTCGTTTATATATCTCAGGACGAAACTGATCGACAAATAAAAACAAAACAAAATGTATTATTTTAATCATGCAACATATCATCTTTTAAAGGTTAATATCCAGGTATTAGGTATTGTTATTTATATTTTAGCTAAATGAATTGAGCTTTTTGTTCTTTAATTTTTGCAACTTTTCAAGCTCAAACACGAATAAAATCAGATTTGTTTGAGTTTACGCAATTTCTTTTATCATGTTACGTATTCGAATAAATGCTATTATTGCGCACTCTCATTTGGAAAATATATTATTATCGAGAAATTCGGTTTCCTCGTCTCAAAGAGTAAAAATAAAATAAAAAACAATGTAATAGCTAACAATTCCTTACTGTTTTTTTTATCATTATAAATTTTGATTTGACAATGTTGTTTGTTGCTTTATCTTTTTTTTACTTAAGAGTTAAGAGGCTTCTCGGCGCTGTCGTGCACCACACGACTTTGCCCTTGTGTACGGCACGGGCCTGTACAGTGGGTACCCAATGTGGGTTAAAAATACAATATACAGGGTGTTTTAAAAAAGGTGACCCCATCTCTAGGATAGGTAGAAAACTAAAAAATAATTGGGGTTTGCTTGTTAAAAAATTTGCGTAACGCCATCCGTATTCAAGATAAAGGGCGTTAAAGAAAAAAAATGTTTACACATATATTACGATTTTGCCGAAACTACTGGAAGCATTGTAATGAAATTTTATACGAATATGTTTTAGAAGATGATACATCCCATGAATTTGTTTTTATATCTGACTCTCATAGAGGGCGCTAGTTACACGGTTCGTACCAAGTATTATTGAACATAACTTTTTTAAGGTTATATTTATTAATCAAAATTTCAAGTGAACCTAAACATCATTCAATTTTACACCAAAAAGGTATTCTTGGTAAAACTGGATACGGTGTACCGTTTTCGGAATATTTTGATTTGAAAATTATGAAGAAATAACCAATGCTGGTATAAAGTAATGATGTTTTAAAAAAAAGGTGACCCCGTCTCTAGAATAGGTAGAAAACTAAAAAATAATTGGGGTTTGCTTGGTAAAAATTTTTCGTAACGCCTTCCGTATTCAAGATAAAGGGCGTTGAAGAAAAAAAATTTGGTTAATACTTCATAATTTTCAAATCAAAATATTCCGAAAACGGTACGCAGTATCGAGTTTTGACAAAATTACCTTTTTGTTGTAAAATTGAATGATGTTTTAGTTCACTTGAAATTTTGATTAATCCAACATTAAAAAAGTTATGTTCAATAATACTTGGTACGAACCGTGTAACTAGCGCCCTCTATGAGAGTCAGATATAAAAACAAATTCATGGGATGTATCATCGTATAAAATTTCATTACAATGCTTCCAGTAGTTTCGGCAAAATCGTAATATATGTGTAAACATTTTTTTTCTTTAACGCCCTTTATCTTGAATACGGATGGCGTTACGAAATTTTTTTACTAAGCATACCCCAATTATTTTTCAGTTTTCTACCTATCCTAAAGACGGGGTCACCTTTTTTAAAACACCCTGTATTTAATGAACCAACTTAATAATATTAAAATAAAAATTAATATCCTTAACTTATTTTCGTGACTAATCTTTAGATCATCGTGAAAGAATAGTAGGAACTGGAAAGATAAATTTTTGCTCTTAAAAATTTCTGATAGAATTTGGTTAATAGGTCAAGCAAAATTGTCTTTTTTTTGTCAACTTCTTTCGCCCAAAAATCATTTCACTTAGGATAAATGAGTCCACTTAAAGATAAAAAATCGCCAATAATAAAAGTTAACAGCTTCGCAAATTCGACTTCGATTATTATAAACATAAAAATTCAGGGCACGACGAATCGGTATGATGGCATGATGTGAAATCCCGAGAGAGACTGCGAAACCGACGGTGCGGTATAAATCACGGACGCTAAGCGAACCTCGGGGACGCATTCGGGCTGTTCAACCATCGTCGAACTTCTTCATATATTCGCCGATATGATTCATGGCTTTGCTAATGGCCTGCCTCTCTAACATAACAATTTAAATTCGTCAACACCATCCACACTGCAAAAAGTTGTCCTAACTTTTTTCGTCATTTTCTCATCCTCTTCACATATCGATCAAATACAACTCTTATTTTAGTAGCAAAACAATAATCATTATAAATATAACTGCACTGTTAAATTGTATAAACATCGATTACCAAAATAAGTCCCATTATTCTTTACTCAATTACAAAGTATTTTTTTTAATTTGTGCAATACACTTAACATTTCATCTCTCTGATCTGATAGATTGGTGTAGTGAGGATAGTCCCCACAGCACCTAGGACTCTTTAGCCGTAGTGCTTCTTTCTGGGGGGGCACTCCCCCTCAGCTCGTCAGTCATTATTCGTTTAAAACGTAGTTTACAATGTCGCCCACGGTGCCTTTCTTATGTTGGCTGGTTCAACCAGATGGTTCTCTTACAGATATCTCTTTTGCTGCTATATAGATGCCAATTAGTTCTGTTTGAATGAAGCAGAGTCATGTTTAGTTTTGGAGCCGTCTGTGTAGATACAGATAGTATCTGTTTTTATCTGTTCGTTTATTGTATTGGTGATGTTTTATCTATCACAGTATATTCTGCGGTTCTCCTTTGTTTTAAATAAAAATACGAAGAAACAAAAATGAAAGAAAATTTTAGATAAATCTATCTTTAACATTAGACTTTAGATCTTCCGTATATTTGAGGGGTTGTAGTTTTTCCCACCAGAAGATGAAAGCATTAGCATCGTCAGGCCTTCGCAATGGCATAATATATTCACTGAGGTTTCCTCATCCTCTGGCATGTTGTCGTTTTGTAACTAAAAATTCTTTGCCACTAACATCTTTATTAAATTTATGAACTTGCGCAGTTGTATCTCAGTGGCACAGTTTTCTTAATTTTCCAGTGGAAGTTATGGTAATGGGTCCGATTTTGCGAATCCCGAATTTTGACATATTTCCATACTTATATCAAGGTCCACAGAGTCGAATACAATAGTTTTTAAAAGGACGCCTGTGTGTGTGTATGTGCGATGGGAATTATTTTTCGTCTCGATTATCTCGAGAACAAAAAATGATATCGACGTGAGACCAATTGCATTCGACGCATAATCACGCAACTTAAAACTGATTAGTTTTTTAGCAAAATCGGTCGAGCTGTTTTTTATGGAGAATAAAAAAACTGAAAACTGTAAACTTCCTGAATTTTGCAATTTATAAATTATACTATTTTTAATACAGTTTTAAGATCTATTGGATAATATGATTATTGCATGTTTTTTTTTTTTATGAAAATAGTCGCAAAAAGGGTAGACCCATCGTGTGGGCCGCGGACGGCCCACACTGCGACTATTAGAAGGGGAAGGGATTATAGAAAGGAAATGATTGTGGACACGTTTTTAAAAAGTTGTAGGTCATAGTTCTCTGGAAAAACTGAATTTGGAAGCTTATTCCATTCCGTAGCAGCCCTGTAAAAGAAGGATTCTTGATGAAGATTGGTCCTAGTAGTGTCAATCTTGAGAGTAAATGGGTGAGACTGATCAGCGTGCCGAGTTCTTCGGCCGAATGTGGCCAATGGTGGTACAAGAGTTTTTATTTCTCTGGAGCATCTGCCATGGAAATATCATATCTGTAGAGCAATGACTGGTCTGCAACTCTTCTTCTATGTTCTAGAGGGTGAAGGGTATCTGTGAGAGTTGAGCTGTTTATCAAGCGAATGGCTCATTTCTGATTGGAATCTAGAAGACGAAGAGAATGCCTTGGTGCTGAACCCCAAATGTGCGAGCAATACTCCAGTAGAGGTCGGATTTGTGCCTTGTATGTCGTAAACAGTTGATCATGAGTAAAAAACTTTCTGGCTTTCCACAGAAAACCTAGCCTCTGGCTTGCCGACTTTGCGATGTTAGCAACATGGTCATGCCAAGACATATTATTGAACACCGTGACTCCCAAAATCGAGATGGAGGGACTTGGTTCAAGGGTATTTCCGGACATTGTGATGGGATGATTTGAGGAATTCACTTTCTTGGAAAACGTGGCACTTTGTGTTTTTTGGGCGTTAAACTGAACAAGATTGTTGGTTCCCCACTCGACGATTGCTTTAAGATCTCTATTGATGGAATCAACCTGTTCCTGCCTGAGTCTATTTGTATCATTCACCGAAAGTGATCGATAGGATGTGAAAGTTGAGACAAGTGTGCTATCGTTAGATAGCACACTGTTAGAAATATTTGTATGAAAAATATGATGACAATATTTCATAAAAAGATAGTTTTAGAAAACAAAAATAGGAATTGGAGAATTTTAAACTTACGTCAGTATTGAGAGAATAGCATTTAAGACGCTATAACAAAGAAAAATTATTGTTAGTAATAATCAAGCATTGTTTATAACAATTGAATATTGTTACTAAAAAATGATTATTGATCATAATAATTAATATTTTGTTTTCAATTGTTATTAACAATTGAAAATAACTCCCGCTTATGAAATGATAAGAAAAAGTTTGAAAGAATACGATTGACCTAAGCAGAATATTGTTAATGACAATTATAATTTGTTATAAAGAATTTGAAATCATTTTTTATAATAATTTTAATAATAATTATAACAAAACGTATGGTATTTTTTCATTCTTTCCACTGGGAAGTTAGTCGGGTAGACCTCTCGGGTCGCACCCAGACCACTGATATTAATTAATTAATTATTTGAAGTTGGTAAAAAAATTTAACTCTATTATATAATTTCACACGAAAATATTCATTCGAAAAGTACCTATTTAAAAAAATCGTTTGGGATGTGTCACTAATAGCAATAACGTTGATAATTGTTCAACCTCAACCATAATTATTTAAATGAAATACCGAGTTATCATTGAATTCAAGTTTTAGCACCTTTAATGGTAAACTCGAAAAGATTTCTATTATTGAAATTTTGGTGTAATGTCTTCTATCGTAGTGTATTATTGAAATGTTATCGTCGAATGTAAATCTAATCATCATTCATAAAAGTTAAAACATTTTTAGCTATTTTTTAATGATTTAAAACAGTATTTTTTAATGACTATTTATAGCTCAAAACAGTCCCCAACAAGTAAACAAAAACAGACATTAAATCGGTAAATTATTAAACATCATATTCCGGTAATTTTCCAATTTTTTTTTAAAAATTTTACTTCCCGTTACGTGTTTAATGTTGCTAATAAAAAATATTTTCATTCACAGCAATCCCAAAGTACAGACTTAAGAAATCGTTTAAGACTCACCCGAAAATATTTTTTCGTTGACCTGCCGTCCGTCGGGTTGTCATAGAAATTTTCACAGACTTGAAATTATCTGCTATCGTCTTCATCGTCTTATCTGTTTCACACCTGAATGCAGCCCTACATGGTACAGCTCCAAATATCTAAAAAAAAAAATATATTCAATAAATAAACCTTCTAATAAGTAATACAAATGTCCACGAGCAGAACTAACAGACGATCAGTGGATTCAAACATTTTTTTTATGGTAGACGTTACGTCTGATCCAAACCAACTTAATCATAAAATACAAGGCAAAGGAAACACAGTTTTTTCGAGGTTAGAAGATGTAATTTCATTCGAAAGTAAATTATCCCTTTTTGCTCAAGGTTTTGAAAGGGAGACACTGTTTCACTTTTCGAGTCTGCTGAAACATCATTAAGAAAATAATTCCTCTATCGACAAACACTACTTCAAAACAACCATTTTAAATATGAAGGAGGCATATCTCAGCAGATTTCAGGAATTTAAAAACAGCAACGCGACCTTAGCTTTCGTCAGAAATCCCCTTAATGCTACGATAACAGATATAAGTTTTTCTCCTATTGGAATTGACATTGATAACTTTGAAATTCAATTGCTGGGTTTCAAAAACAAGGAAATATGGAGCTCTAAATTTGAACGTCTTTGCATTGATTTAGAAATAGTGGAGAAGAACAAATGTGAACCTGGTTTACACCAGAGCTCTGCTTTGAAAGAACTGGAAAAGGAAGACATGATCATGTTCAACGCCTATAATAGTATTCCTGACTCTTATGATCAGCTGAAAAAAACTCGGTTTCGCTGTTCTTTCCCTTTAGGTTCTACATATTCATGCGAACAATCTTGCTTTCATATTATTTTTTATCAATAAATACAATCTTAATTAATTATAAAATCGAGTTTTATTCAGTGTAGGTACCCGTAATAATAAAGGTCTAAAATTATGATACATAAAGGTTAACTTTATTAATAAACAGATATGGCTCTCAAAAAAAATTTATCGTTTTAATATACAAATATGGCGAATAAGTTTGCCGATCACTGATTTAGTCAATAATAATAAATTGAGCTTAAGTTTTACCCGATAAACAATGGGGTAAAAATAATTTCATTAAATGTGCGCATGTGTCTACTTTTTTTCCCTGTCAGATATAAATAATTATCATAACTGTAGCCTAGCAACGCATAATAATAAATATTGTAAAGTTTAACCTTCACTCAAATTAATTAATTTTAATAATTTTAGGTTATAAGATTTAATTAATTTTTAATTAATTTAAAACAGAAGAAGAGTATTTAACATATAAAAAATTTAACCCCTAGGTGCGCAATATAGCATATTTACAATGAAATTTGCTTATTGCAAGGAGTAGCTAAAATTAATTTAAGTCCAATATCACGAATTAAAGACGGTTTTCCTTCTGTTGCAACGTACAAAAACAAGTCGTTTAGAAGTTAGAGACAAATTAATAAAGAAAGGAGGTTGTCAAAAGTTCCCACTTCATTCCCAAAGCAGTGGATGTCGAGTGTCGATTTAAACAGAATTGGTTCCCACTCAACCAAACCTTTACTTGTTCTACATGATTACATTTACATTTTTATTAAATATGCCGATAAAAAAGTAATTTGTGCTTTTACAGCTTCCAAAATCGAGGCAAAAATAATTGTTACCAGTTACCAGAAATTATAATAAGGAAGATTTTCAACGATGTTTCTAGAGTTGAGAAATTTAATTGTATCTTCCCCACGCTCATAAGAGCCTTGTTTTTAATTTAGAACATAGGTTTAAGTGAGAAAATTAAAATTATCAACTTTAAAAAAAGAAGTAAGTAGTTTTAATGATAATTTTATAAGACTTAAGAAAAGGTTAGATTACTGTATAGTTAAGGTACTACGTAAAGAATGTCCTTAGTGTGTGTAGTAAAAAAAGGGTTGGTTTAGGTTTAGGTTAGAATCTGGTTAGATTAGGTATACAAAATGATCTGGACCAAAAGGATGTTCCATTTTAAAAAATAGGCACTGTGCGAGCTTAATAAAGTAAACTATTTTACTACCCAGTTTGGGTCCGGTCACGGGTACTTCTAATGCTACACTAAGCAAATAAGAAAGAAAAGAGAGGAGGCGTGTGAATATTTCGGTGGAACCGATGACACTTTTTTCTGGTGACCCAGGTCCGATCCACATAGGGACGAAATGATAAAAAAAAATAGATTTCAGACCTACCGTAAGAAGCATTGTCTTAACCATCATAGAGGACGAAGATGTCGCAAATGTTATATAAGATGCCGTAGACGACACCATGAGAAATAAGGAACTAGAGTAAAGAGTTAGACAAGGTTGGTTAGGGTTTAGCTGGTAGGCGGCCAAGTAGTGGCAGCGAGAGCTGTGGAGTGGCGCTTCTTGACTATCAAGGAGAGCACACCTCGGGTGAATCCACAACTAGGGACACCTTCCCTAGGTCTTTTGAAGATTACCCCCACAAAAAAACGGTATACAAAATGCATTTCAAAAAAGTTAAGTTAGCTCTGTCTAAAACATTATCTCACGGTATAATAAAAAAGGGTTAAGAGAGATTTGTATTGTATATATAAGGAGGGCAAAAGATTGAACTGTTAACCTAAAGTCTTCGAAAAAATCAAAAAAATAATCTTCTTTTATTAAAAGGCTTCTAGGAATCTACCTTACTATAGTTTTTGGTATTGAGCCTAAAACCAATTTTTACCCAAGAAGCTATTAGGACATAAGTGTCTTTATGGCAAAAATCCAAACAAATCTTGACAGCCAAATAAGACCCCGTCTCTAGGATAGGTAGAAAACTGAAAAATAATTGGGGTTTGCTTAGTAAAAAAATTTCCGTATTCAACATAAAGGGTGTTGAAAAAAAAAATTTGGTTATTACTTCAAAATTTTCAAATCAAAATATTCCGAAAACGGTACACAGTATCCAGTTTTACCAAGAGTACCTTTTTGGTGTTAAATTAAAAGATGTTTAATTTCATTTGAAATTTTGATTAATAAATATAACAAATCTAAAAAGTTATGTTCAAGACTACTTGGTACTAACCGTGTAACTAGCGCCCTCTATGAGAGTCAGATATAAAAACAAATTCATGGGATGTATCAACTTCTAAAACATTTTCGTATAAAATTTCATTACAATGTTTCCAGTTGTTTCGACAAAATCGTAATGTGTATAAATTTATAACGTCTTAAAAATCGATGAACGCCGGCTGTACGCACGAAAAAGCATGACTCATTGTCACGTTTCGCCAGAGCCGAGCGTGCAAGTGAGAGCGAGGAACAAGCGATATAGAGGCACGATCGGTCTAAGCGTTCGGCTTGTGACGCATCTATCTCTCTTCCACTTCATCGGCTGATGCGTCTGAATAGATTAGATACGAAATATTTGAATTAATGAGTTCAAATAAATGTTTTTATTGAAAAAATTGTAATTTTCAATTAACTCCTTCTTTTTATTATACAAAATAATGATAAATCAATGATAATAATTCAATTAAATTCATAAAAGTATGCAATTTTTCATCAATGTTTTCTTATGACGTTATAACGTAAAATTATCGACCGTAAACCGACTTTACAGAAAACCAATTTTTTCTTTAACGCCCTTTATCTTGAATACGGATGGCGTTACGAACATTTTATACTATGCAAACCCCAATTATTTTGCAGTTTTCTACCTATCCTAGAGACAGGGTCACCTTTTTTTTTAAACACCCTGTACTATTTTTTTAACGATGTCATAATTTAAAAGAATCTTCATTCAGGGTGGGGCAACCCATACGATACGGTCCCTGTAAACTAAACCATACATTTTTTCGGGAATTTTTTCATTTCATTAGATGTATATTGATTAAGGCTGCAAAAGGAAATTATTTTGGAGTGTATATCAAAGTTGTGTTTTTTTAAATAGAACACCCTGTATTTAGTTACACTTTTAAATAGTACAGGAAAAAATAATGTTATTTCATTTAAAGTACCATGTAGCTTACTATAATCGTTCTCGAGTTATTGATTTTTTTATGAAAATGCTAGATACAATTGAAAACTAAATAACATGGAAATGTATAGAAATCATTTCTTTGAATTCTGACCAAGCATAAAAGAGGTTTTGGGTTATTGATTTCGATAGGACCCGTTTCTCAATATTATACAGAATGTTTAAAAATCATCGTCAGTTTTATATAATTTCGGACAAAGTAAACTTTGTTATTTCAAATAGAACACCCTGTATTTTTTGGGTTTGAACAATATAAAATTCAATTATCTTTCATTTCATATTGGGTTCCCTATACCTAACCTAAATAGATTTTCAGATATTGGCTTTATCAAATAGTAGTTCTTATTTCAATGCATTCTTTGACTTAAGATAGCTTTAAAACGACATTTATTCAACTTGTTGAGAGAATTCTTATTGCCAGTTATTGTATTTTACGTTATTCAAAACAATCACTGAATTATTACCGTCGAAAATGAAAACTTATCCCATTCAAGAGCGGATAGATATGATTTTAGCGATTCGTGAGTATTTATGGAATTGCCTTTTGGCGTCGAGGATGTATGCCTAAAAATATCCAGACCGAAATCATCCAAACAAGTTGGTTTTCAAACGATTGCTACATGAATTTCGAGGGACTTAAAGTGTAGCTTATGAAAAGAAAAATAGACAAAAACCTATCATTGGAAATGGGGAAAATGTATTTCTCATTATGGGATCAATCATAGAAAACCCTCAATAAGGACTGCTTTTCAAAGAGTGACGATGTGCCGTCTTTCATAGAGAGAGTGGCTCTTTATATTCAAAAGGATGGTCGACATTTTAAGCATCTACTTTGAATTAAATAGATTTGTGTTTCATATTTTGTTGTTGTTTCAGTTGAATAATAAAAAAAAATTGTATAGTCTGTTTAATGAACTACTGTCAGAATATGAAAAGTAAATATTTTCGATGAAGTAAAGTATAACAACTGTCAATGAGAATTCTGTGAGCAAATCAAATAAATGTCGTTTCAAAGCTATCTTGATTCAAAGAATGCATTGAAATAAGAACTACTATTTGAAACAGCCAATATCTGAAAAAGTATTTAGGTTAGGTATAGGGAATCCCAATATGAAATGAAAGATAATTGAATTTTATATTGTTCAGACCAAAAAAATACAGGGTGTTTCATTTGAAATAACAAAGTTATCTTTGACCGAATTCATAAAAAAGTGACAATGATTTTTGAACATTCTGTATAATATTGAGATACGGGTTTTATTGAAATCAATAGCCCAAAACCTCTTTTATGCTTGGTCAGAATTCGAAGGGATGATTTCTATACATTTCGATGTTATTTAGTTTCCAATTGCAACTAGCATTTTCATAAAATAATCAATAACTCGAGAACGGTTATAGTTAGCTACATAGTACCTTATATGAAATCGTATTATTTTTTCCTGAACTATTTAAAAGCGTAACGAAATACAGGGTGTTCCATTTAAAAAAAAACACAACTTTGATATGTCACACTTTTTTGAGCCACCCTGTAGACTATAAAATAATTTTCTTTTGCAGCCTTAATCAATATACATATAATAAAATGGGGAAATTCCCGAAAAAATTATTGGCTTGATTTACAGGGACCGTGTCGTATGGGGTGCCTTACCCTGTATATTTTAAAAAAGGTGCAAGGTTTGTTCCAATTACTCGCGCAGTGAACGGTCACGGTCATGCAAAAGCTGCAGGATAGAACAAACCTATAAATAAAACAAAATTTGAGACGGCATTGTTATATAGTTAAAAAACAATAAAGCGAGGAAACCAAGAGTCACAAAAAAAGAGGAAATTTTGAATATAATTTTAATTATTTCGTAAAAATAAATATGTACAATAAGTACAGTTCAATTGGAATGTTTTACAGTGTATGGATTCGAGGATTTGCTAATGGCTGACATAACAATTCAAATGTGTCAACGGAATCTACTGCAGCGCGAATGATATTCATTGGAAAACGGCGAAAACAAAGCCGGAATAATTACTAGTCGGATAATTTGGATTCTGGTCGTAAAACAATTCATTCTGGTTTCGAAAGGAGGAAAAATTACGATTGCAATAATCTTACTAGTAAATTTCGAAATATTTCAGTTCCGAAATCTAACAGCGAAAACGACCGTAATTTTGGAAATGACAAATCGGATTCTGGCACGTTATAAAAAGATATTTCGAAATTTCTTTTGGAAATCGGTTTCTCCTAATATTCCAGACATATTTTATGTGCGGCGTCTTTTATCACATTATACATTCTTTTGTTCTAGAATTGACGAATTTTACGTTGGCACTTATAAGAAAAAAAAGCCGTGTGGTGTCATTGGAAACCCGACAGGAACGAACTTCCTTACGCTATTCTACAAATTTTCTTTTTATTTATAAATTTTGATCAAGATATTTTGCAAAAAAAATAGTAAACACTCAAATTACATGTACAATAAACGAATGTAAACAGTAAACACTTGCAACAAGTTATACAATTTTATCAACTCACTTTTCTAAATCTGTATTACACACATTTGCTGTAGTTTCCATTTTTTAAAACTTAATTGCAATAATAAAACAATATTCACGTATAATCTAACACAATAACTTATGGTTTAAAAAAATAAAAAACACGCTTTCAGAGTAAATCAAAATAAAAATTAAAAAATAATTCTTAACACAAGAATAAAATTACTGACGAGAAAATTAATGTCGCTGTTCTAAAAGCGTGGGCGCTTACATTTCGAAACGCAGAGTTAGTTTAAAAATGTCATACAAAGCAGTGACATTGATTGACATTAATTTTTTTTTGACAGTGACATTAATTTTTTCATCCTATGTTAAGAATTATTTTTTACTTTTTAGTTTGATTAATTTCAAAAGCCTGTTATTTAGTTTTTTTTTAAACTTTAATTTATTTTTCGTTTTTTAGTTCGATTTGTTTTAGTCACTAAAAAAATTATGTATTAAATGGTAAAAGCACAAAAAAACTGCATCGGCTGGGAATCGAACCCGGCCGGCTGCGTGGCAGGCGAGCATTCTACCAATGAACCACCGATTCGTTACGTGACGATTCCTACTAAACCGCAATACCTGTAAGCCACGTTAGGGAACTTTGTTCCAAAAAGATATAAATTAATCATACAATTAATGTAAACACTGTAATAATAAGTTAAATATCATAATTCTTTAGATATACTCATATACATTCAGTCACGCCTTTTTCCTGTAGGGGTAGGCATAGACCACTTATTTCCACTTACTTCGGTTCTTCCACACGTCTTAAGCTTCTTCTACTTTTACCAGCGCTTTCATACATGCTCGTCGGTTACTGAAACTCTTGACCTGGTCTATCTTTCAAACAATTTCGATCTGATAGAGATTTGCCGACTTGACCATTTACACTCGCCTTATAAATCTGTTTCGTCAATCTTCTTTTATCCATCCTCTCTATGTGTCCAGACCATCTAAGCATTCATTTATCTACCTTTGTTAGTACATTTTCTTTCACACCACAGCGTTCGCTTATCACACTATTCCTCATTTTATCCATCAAAGTCACTTCAGCTGTGCTACTCAGACTACTCATCACAGCAGCATCAAACTTACTTTCATGCTTCTTATACCAAACCCAACATTGACTACCATACATACATGCCAAAAATACGATTTAGAGGGCAACTTATAACATGTAATCCCACCCCAAAATATCTATGGGTGACAATAATATGGAAGACCTGAAACAACTAATGGATAGACTAACAACCAGTAGCCACCAATATGGACTGGATATCAACATGGATAAGACTAAATATATGATCATAAGCAAGAACAACGTTTCCACCTTACAACTAAGATTAGAGGGTGGAACAATTGAAAGAGACGACAGATATACATATCTCGGCACCATCATAAATGATCAATGGGACCACTCGCAGGAAATTAAAAGCCGAATTGAAAAGAGCAAAAATGTATTCATTAAAATGTCAGCAGTTTTTAAAAGTCGAGACCTAACCATGAACACAAAACTAAGAATGTTACGCTGCTATGTGTTTTGCGTGTTACTATACGGAGTGGAGTCATGGACACTGACAGAAGCAATGACGAAAAAGATCGAAGCATTCGAGATGTGGCTCTATAGAAGGATGCTAAGGGTATCATGAACAGATCATGTAACTAACATTGAAATCCTTAGAAGAATGTCAAAAGAAAAAGAAATCATGAATATAATTAAAACAAGAAAAATACAATATCTAGGTCACATCATGCGAAATATAAACAGATATAATCTCTTGCAGTGCATATTAAAGGGAAAGTGAAAGAAAAGAAAAGCGCCGAAAGGAGAAGAATCTCATGACTAAAAAATTTAAGAACTTGGTTCTCCATGACAACCACCGAACTATTCCGAGCAGCTGTAAATAAAGTTAGATTAGCCAATATGGTAGCCAACGTCTGGAACAGATAGGCACCTGAAGAAGAAGACAATCGACAGATCTCTTACATTCAAAAGTCACCTCCAGGTAAACTTAAGACGAGAAACAACAGCTTCCATAAAATATCAGGTAATATCTGGGGAACAGATGCAAGTGTCCTAAGTACCTCGTCACTTGCCCTGGTCTATCCTGTAGCGGAATACTGCTGTCCAGTGTGGATAAACAGAGCCCACACTAATGTCGTCGACACGCAGCTTAATGAGACAATGAGAATTGTATCTGGCACTATAAAATCCACCCCACTACAATGGTTGCCAGTACTAGCCAATATTCCACCACCCCCAATACGACGGCGCTCATGAAGAAATGGAAAAAATGCCGTGGTAATAACCCTACTTCCCAACTTCCTATCCATCAGGACCGCTCAAATAGAGTTTCCAGACTAAAATCACGAAAACCATCCTGGAAGCTTGGCCAAGAACTCATCGGTGATGACTTCAACCCGACCGATCCATGAAGAGAAGAGTGGGTAGTCACAAACCCAGACAACCTGCACCTTATATCAGATCCAACAGAGCGTCTCCCAGGATTTAACCTTCCAGAAAGGAATAGACAACACTCAATCGTATAAGAACTAACCACGGAACCATGGTTTACCCGGTTTACCCAGCAGAAGATACCCTGGCACAATACAAGAACTACATGCAGCGGACGCAGATGCGACTCGATGGCTTAAAGAACTTGATATCCATATATGAAGAATAGGTCACTCTGCATCTATATGAATTTTAGTGTTTGTGATGTTTGTACGTTTATTTCTTTTATGTATGTTTGTCATTTAAAATTTACTTAACACTTTTAAAATCTTGCCGATCTTGCTATACGAAAAATAAAAATAAATATTACCATACATAAGTTTTGGAACCATTACTTCTTTATGCACAGCAAGTCGTGCCTTTTTTTATTCGTTCTGACTGCTCATAAAGTTATGCAGTGCTCCATTATTTATTTCCCTGCCAACATCCTTCGCTCAATATCACAGTCGTACTTGCCGTCTCTCGTAAACTTTGAACTCAAGAATACAAACTCTTGTTTCACTCTTTCTCCTTCAATCAGCACCTCGCAGTTTGTAATGCTTTCTTCTCTTTTAAAAACGATTACTTTTGTCTCGTTTACATTCAATTTCTTGCCTCTGATTTTTAGGGCATCATGCATAATATAAATTATACGCTTTCTGAAATAATTTCAAAACTTGTTTATTATAGTTAGAGATAAATTATTTACGACTAAGTATTTTTTTCGGCTGATGGATAATGCCGTAAAGTTTCATCATCACGTAGCGCTACAACCCTGGGTGGGTCTTGGCTTACTGTACAACTTTTTTCCAATTTGTTCGGTCTTCCATCAACCTAGGGTCAAATGAAATGTTCATTTTCCGGAGATCTGCTTGGATGTTATCTCTCCATCGCATTCTGGGACGTCCGAGCGGTCTCTTGCCTGTGGGAATCTCCTCCCATACCAGTTTTACAAGTCTTTCGTTATGCAGTCTGTGCACGTGGCCTGCCTATCTTAGTCGCTGTGATTTAATTTCTTGGACAATATCGGTGTCGTTGTAGAGTGCTTTTAATTCGTTATTGGTTCTGATCTTATACTGGTTTGTGGTGATGTCATGGTGAGGTCCGAAAATTTTTCTAAGTATTTTTCGTTCAAAGCGTCTGAGCTTTTCTTCGTTTGCTTTGGTCATGGTCCACGTTTCGCATCCGTATGTTATTACAGGTCTGACGATGGATTTATAGATTTTGATCTTTGGACTTCTTGTGAGATTTTTTGATTTTATGAGCTTATTCAGTGCGAATAGACAGCGGTTTGCAGATTGGATTCTGTCTTTTATTTCTTCGGTAACATCGTTGTCCGCTGTGATTACGGCCCCCAGATACTTAAAACGTTGTACTCTTTCCAAATTAAAGGTGTTGATCGTCATATTTTGTCCTATTCTGTCTCTTCGTGTCGTTCTATTTATACACAGTTTGGCGGTTGCAAAATTTGGCGGATTACATAACAGTCGAAACCACCAAATATTAAAATTAAACCGATTGACCACAAACGAACAATCATTTTCCAAATTTTCATTAAATTTAATTGTATTTTAAAGCATTTAATAATTTACTGTCTCTAAAAAAAAACGAATATCTATAATACAACACAAAATCCGGAAGCACAACGTTGGGAAATTGTTATAGAAGTATCTAGAAATGGTAGAAAATTTAAGATTATGTTTTTACTTGAAAATGTTGTCATTTTTAAAATGAACTGTCAATTAATTGAATGCTTGATATTGACATTTTAACCTTCATTTTCCCCAAGCAGTCATTCTGTCGTTTTTGACGCCAAGTGTGATGTTTACTAAGAAAAGTGTACAATTTAGTGAAAACTTCGATATTTGAACGGATATGTTTCTACCATTGTCCTCCATTTTTGTTTACCTGGCTGCTACTTCAAGTAGTCGATGCATTGTGAAGGGTAAAGCTGTTCTGGCAACAAACCACGTTATTGTTTGTGGTGTCAAATAAAAAAAGGATGATGAGTGGATTATCAGAAACAATTTGCTCTGCTGGTCATTTCCACTTTTAACAAATTATTAGTCACTATTAAATAACTATAATTTTCACACAAATGCACGCATCCAGGTAAATAAACACAAAGCAATCATACTTGCTGGTCACGTGATATTGATGTGAGTTTATTCCGCCAGATAGCGTATTGCTTAGCAATAAAACTCAAACGGAGATAAGATCAACCAATCCAAATCAGTCCAGGTGACTTATATACATACCAGAATAATTCATCACCAGTCACGATTGATAGTCTCAGTGTCAGTCAAAAGGGTGATAGACAAAAATCACCACTGACCCCTTGTACATTTTGGGTTAAATTTTTGACCTGAAGAGGGTAAATCCTAATATCGTCATCCTAAAACCACCTCCACTCTTGTCTTCAAAATAAGGAGCTTTCATTAATGCCGATTATTATTAGCCTAACCTAACCTAACGTTCTAAACTAACACAGGAAGTACCTGATGAAGAATTAAGAAAATGCGAGGACTAAGTAACGTGTATGTACGAGGACAGTTTGATAAGTCAGTGACTTTTTGAATTTCCCGCGCAGTTACTCCAAATGCAACAGTGCTGCCGTCAACTATAATCTATCAGTGGGCAACTTTCCAATTTTGAGCAAGCTACGTCGTGCAGTTGGTGTTTGATAGCCGTTCAAAGCAGACAACCTCGTGAAATTTTACGAAAATGGAAAAAAGTAAATTTCGTGTGCTGATTAAGCATTACTTTTTACGTAAAAAATCCATCACTAAAACTACGGAAAGAGTTGATAAATACTACGGGGACTCGGCACCATCAATTTCAATGGTTAAGAAGTGGTTTACAGAGTTCCGTTGTGGTCGTACCAGCACTAGTGACGCCGAACGTCCAGGTCGCCCAAAAGAAGTGATCACGCCGGAAATCGTCGATAAAATTCATGAAATGATATTGGATGATCGGAGAATGAAAGTGCGTGAGTTGGCTCATGCTGCAGGTGTATCTCAACTGAACGGGTACATCATATTTTACACGAATATTTGGACATGAAAAAACTCTCTGCGAGATGGGTGCCGCGATTGCTCACACTCGACCATAAGCGCAATCGTGTGACCACTTCAAAAGAGTGTTTAGCGATGTTCAGCCGTAATCCGGACGATATTTTGCGCCATTTTGTTACTGTGGATGAAACATGGATCCATCACAACAAGCCAGAGACCAAGAAACAATCGAAACAGTGGGTTGCTCGGGGTGAACGTGGACCAAAGAAGGCGAAACAGAGTCTGTTAGCCAACAAGGTCATGGACACAGTTTTTTGGGATGTACGCGGTGTCATTTACATCGATTACCTCAAGAAAGGTAAAACAATCACCGGCGAATATTATTCAAAGCTTTTGAACAGATTCGACGTTGATTTGAAGCAAAAACGGCCGCATTTGGCGAAGAAGAAAGTGCTGTTCCATCAATGCACGTGTGCACACTTATCTAGTCACGATGGCCAAAATCCACGAATTGGGATACGAACTGCTACCCCATCAAGCATATTTCTCCAGATTTAGCCCCCTGCGACTATTTTCTGTTTCCAAACCTAAAGAAATGGCTGGGCGGTAAGAGATTTGAGTCGAATGAAGAAGTCATTACCGAAACAAACGCGTATTTTGAGAGCTTTGAAAAAACCTATTATTTGGAGGGAATAAAAAAATTAGAAAAACGCTGGACTAAATTTATCGAGCTAAAAGGTGATTATGTAGAAAAATAAAATGTTTATTTGCGGAAAAAAATTTGTTTTATTCAAAAAGTCACTGACTTATCAAACCGCCCTCTTATTTGAGATAGTTTTCCGTGTAGTTCTAGGTAGGTGTCAAAATACAATGTTTATCCCCGCACATATTTTCCTATAAATAAAAGATCCATGAACGCCCGTGGCGATTCTCGGCTATGAGTGTCCAGGTAGCTGTGTAAGCCGTGGCGATTTTGGGAAACACCGGTCAAAAGTGTCTGCAGTCTGAACCCAGATCAATGATTATTATTAACCGGGCAGAATTCAACATCCCTAATAATAATTAGTGCTCTATAAAAGAATTCGATATTTTACTTCCAAGCTCAAAAACATTCAATTCTTCTACTACTACGATGAAGTATATTGTAAAATGACAATAAAAGTTAAAAAAAATTCTTATTTCGAGTATCTATTGAAAACTTTATTGCCATTGGTCGACTATTTCTGAGTGTTCGGATATTTGTTGAAAATCATAAAATATTTGGCTCGTGTCGTAACAAAAAATCCTAATTACAGCTATTAAAAGTGAGTTGCATATTCTACTTTTTCTACGACCTGCCATAATGGTAGGAAATACTTTATTTTGGAAATATTCCCCAAAACTCTCAACGAAAGAAGTATAACATAAAATATTTACATTGTTATATTTCAATAAGGGCAGCTTATATCTTTTGCAAGATTTTATACCACCATAAAATTTATTATTTAGGTATTACTTATTTATTTATTATTTATTACATAAAAAATACATTGATTTTTTTAAGAAAAATATAAAATTTCACATTTAATAAAAAAAAATTAACAGTAAAAATGGTCTGAAAAAATTTGTGGTGGTAGCACAGAAATTTTCGCATTACAAGTAGAAAAAAAATTTATTAAATTTTATAATTAGAAACCGATTTAAAGTAATATTTATTATTATAGGTACTAAACAATTTTATTATTAATAATTATAATTTTGAATAATTTATCGAAGGTATAAAATTTTAATAATAAATAAATTATACCCATTAAAATTATTTACAAAAAATATTTGAGTAAAATTTTGTCACAAATTAAATAAATTATCAAATTCTTTAATATTTTTCGGCAATTAAAATAAACCTTTGGACGAAATTAATGCAACAATATAAAATTATCCAATTCATCTTTTTCTTATGTCCGTTTTTGAAGTTTATCGAATATTTGAATAGTAGACTATACATATATTGTCTCGTTGTTTATGACAGCTATCAAAACAATTCGAGGTCTTAGTTTTATTGGATGAGGGATATTGTCAAATCTATATTGCCAATTTGTTAGATAAAAATAGTTCCACAATAAGTCGTGAGGTGAGACGCTTAAATGAAGTAGGTAATCATTCTAAACAGCCAGAGCAAGGGCGAAAACGATGCATTAACGACCGAGATGAACGTTTTATTAGACAATACGCTTTAAGAAACAGGACTATCACTAGTTCTATGATCAGAAACGAACTGGAAGCTATCCACAAGGTCACAAATTCTTCCAAAACAGTTAGAAGAGCTAGATTAAACAGTAGGAGACCAGCCACAGCACCCTTGCTTACTAGAGAGAACAGAGTTGCCTGTTTACGCTTTGCTCGAAACCGTTAAAATTGGTTTGTGGATAATTAGAAAAAAGTTTAATTAGATGAAACTAGGGTTAGCATAAAACAACCAGATGGTCGTAAACGAGTCTGGCGAAGACCAGAAGAGAGGTTTGCTCTAAGCAATATCTCTGCAATGATTCCATTCGGCGGTGGCTCTGTTATGTTATGGAGTGGTATAATGCGTCAAAAAAAGCCGGATTAAAGATCAATTCTACAAAAACACAATATATGACAAATCTGGTGATGAGTGCGTAATATTCCCTTGAGTGGGCACGAAGTGCAACAAATATCGTCCTACAAATATCTTGGTCATGAAATTCGTGTGGGTCGAGACAACCAAACTGTTGAGTTTCAAAGAAGAATAGGACTCACCTGGGCAGCTTTTAGCTACCTAAAGGAGGTATTCCGGTCCTACATCACGGTATGTTTAAAGAGAAAAGTGTTCAATCAGTGTGTCCTGCCTGTTATGACATACGGAGCGGAAACACTTACTCTGACAAGAAAATACATCAATAAACTACTAGTGACACAACGAGCTATGAAGAGAGCCATTTTGGGCATTTCCCTAAAAGATACTATTCAGAACAACGAAATAAGAAGAAGAACAGGTGTAGCGGATGTCGTTAGGAGAATAACAACATTAAAATGGAATTGGGCAGGACACATTGCAAGAATAACTGACGACAGATGGACCAAGAAAATCCTTGAATGGAGGCCGAGACATGAGGCTTACCGAAATAAAGGACGACCACCAACGAGATGAATTAATGATATAAAACGAATCAAGCATTACTGGATGTAGGCGGCGCAGTGCAGGAAGGAGTGGTACAGATTACGGAAGGCCTATGTTCAGCAGTGGACGCGACAAGGCTGATGATGATGATATGCTTTGCCGCTCGCACAGAATTAGTTCCTGTCCTTGCGAGATCCATGAATGCTAATTCACCAGCACACAAAAAAAGTGGTTTGTACATTTGACGTCACCTATCTACCGACATGTATTTCGACCAGCTGAATACGAGTCTGGAGTCATATTGGACCGTACACCCTCAAAATCTCAAGTAAATTGCAAAAATCCGTAAAAAATAGCGAACATTGGGTGTTTTGGTCATGGAAGTAAACCAACAAGCATGATTTTCATGTATTCGATTCGCTGAATCCAAAGTTTATTTGGACCATAAGCCGTTTTAAATCTCGTACAAGATCATTGAGTTCTGCTCGGCTAAATGTTTCAGAGTCTTTTGTTTTCCCATCTGGCATGTACCGTTCATCCCCGGAACTTTTGTCTTCGGAGACTTTTTCTTGCACTTCTTCTTCTTCCATTTGCACGCCTTCTTCTTCTACTTCCATCTCTTCACTAGCCACAATTTCAACTACGACTAGACTAGACTAGACCAGATCATTGGGATTGTAAATTTCAAGTTTTCTCTTTCTTTGGCCTTTTCCCATAGTGTCAACATAATGTTACATCGACCACAAACAAAATGTGGGAACCAGGCCTAATCCATATTTGCAATTTGGATGCAATTTGCTCGATATTTTAAGGGTGTACGGTCCTGATTCTAGATTCGGATTCAGCGTGCCGAAATACATGTCGGTAGGTAGGTAGCGTCAATTGTGCAAACCACTTGTTTTTTTTGTGAGTTTTTTTTGGATTATCTTGAGAATATTATAATAGAACATGTTATGATTTTCGGTCCGTTTTGGAACCCAATTTCCTGTTTATGGAAGACAACGTTCGACCTCACATAGCTGTGGATCGTTCTCGATTATCTTAAACAAGTTGATATACCAGTAATGCAGTTGCCACCAAAAAGCATCGAGCATGGGATCACCTCAAGAAAAACGTTTAACGTCAAATACCTGCACCTAGAAACCTTAGAGGACTTGAAAATACAGTTATCACAACATGGGAACAAATTCCTTAATATTTTATCCAAAATTTAATTAGAAGCATGCTTACACGCATAAATGCCGTGATCCGGAGTAGAGGAGGCAACACACGCTACTAGTGTCGCACTTACACCATTAATATCGCGACTAGTGTCTTATTTACACCATAAATTATTTTTTTTAACATTACAATTATGTTATTAAGTCTTGAGAATAATTTTAATTTTAATCTTTTAGAGAAGTTGTAACGTGCCTATTTTTTCCCTTCTATAGTTCCATTATAATTGTGTCTCTGATAGTTTTGTATTCCTCAGGTACTCGTAAATAGTGTCGCGTGCCGTATTTCGTTGTAACTTAAATATATCATACGTTGTAAATAGTGTTGCATACCTTGTTGTGATAGGATTCGATTGTTAATGGCTGTGGCATTTTTATTGATCGCTGGAGATTGAGTGGGGGTTTTCGTTATTAGATTTTGCTTTGGTTTTTGGCCTCGATTGTTGTGTGTTGTCGGTTATATTATTGTTTGGTTTGCATTTCTGTGTGGATGGGGCTGGCTATCAACACGGACGAGCGCGATTCTGAGTGTGGAACATAGATTTGCGAATGTTGTTGGTTGACGTCGGTTCCGTGTCATTTTTCTTGATATCCGGCCTGGGAAGCGGTAGTCGTTTGGTGGCAGTCTTGGGAGTGGTGTGGTGAGAATTTTTGGGACGGTGTGATATTGGCAAGTGTGCAGAACCTCTACGGTTTTTCTTTCATATCTGGCTGTATTTGGGCCATCTTAATTGGATTTTGAAGAAAAACCATTTAATTTTTAACTTGACCATTCTATCTTACCTCCGTTGTTGATATTTTGGATTTTGGTGTCGAGTTAAAATAACCGCATGCGGGATTTATTTGAGGAAAGCCATTGTTAATTAGCAGGTGCCGTTCCATAATTAAACCGGCAACAGGAGTAGTGCATTCGTATCATCCATATCGACGATAAATTGCAGTGTTATAAAGACTTGCTTGGTGTTTTTAGCAGGAACTCCGTATTAAGGTGTTCAAGATTAAAGTTATTCTTTTTTTTTTATATTTGATCTACAATAT
Source organism: Agelastica alni (assembly GCA_950111635.1). Lineage (NCBI taxonomy): Eukaryota > Metazoa > Arthropoda > Insecta > Coleoptera > Chrysomelidae > Agelastica > Agelastica alni. Next base: position 53,310,626 of record OX467709.1, read on the forward strand.
AAGTTTACCCAAAGGTTACAAGTGAATTATTTTTGAATATTTAACGACGTGACTTATTTTTGACACCACAATTAAGTTTTGTTTTAATTCATTAATATAATACATTATTAAAAACTATTTATTGCATTAGATAATATGCCAAAACTAAACTTGGATTAAAATAATCTTCTCAATAATTCTTTATGTCCAAGTAAAAATATTTTCTTCTTACTTATTTGTAAATATCCTACAATATTGATATTTTAAAGGACAACCATTGTAAAAATATTTTTAAATAAACTTGATTGTTTTGGCAGTGTAAATCTTTATGTATTTGGTAAAAAAATGAGTAAATTAGCAGCCTTATGTAAACGTTTGATTTAGTATTATTAAGGAGTTGACTTGAATACGTTTTTTTTTGGTAACTTGGTAACTTAAACCCAATATTATGGGACCGCCACATAACCAAGACTAATAAAACGAGAATATTCAATTCAATAGTTCGCAGCATAATGACTTATGGAGCTGAAATGTGGGTGATCAACAAAAAAAATAAAGGGAAGATTGTAGCCACAGAAATGGACTTTTGGAGAAGGAGTTGTGGAGTGAACAGATTAGATCGAATAAGAAATGAGGAGATCAGGAGAAGAATGGAGGTAAAAAAAGACATACTAGAACACATAGAGGAAAAGAAACTAACGTGGTACGGACATGTTAGAAGAACTCCGGAGGATCGCTGGATACACCGGGTAACTGAGTGGAGTCCATTAGGCAGACGAAAGAGAGGTCGACCAAGGCGATCATGGAGAGACGAAGTGGATGAGGCGATGGAATTAAGAAACCTGCAGGACGAAGACTGGCAGAACAAGGACAACTGGAGACAAGGGCTGAAAGCAGGAAGGCAGCGACAGCTGTAGATATCCTGGATTATATATATATATATATATATATATATATATATATATATATATATATATATATATATATATATATATATATATATATATATATATATATATATATATATATATATATATATATATATATATATAACTTGGTAAAGTCTGTTACTCTTACTTTTGTTTTGGTTATTTTATAAAGTTGTAAATTTTAAATTTTTGGTTTGTTTTAGCAAGAAAATTTACCATAGCTGTTAATTTTGACTATATTTGTTATAGTTTTATTATTGAACTGTGTACTTTGATTTATTGTTAGCTGTTGATTTTGACTATATTTGTTATAAGTTTATTATTGAACTGTGTACTTTGATTTATTGTAGGAGTAAAGTATCCAATATATTTTAGCTATAATTTCATTTATTTAGTTCACCATAATATCAGTTGTTTATCGTGTGGCTCTGCTAGTGCCTATAAGACCTAGGGGTTTCCGGCTTGAACCGTCTAAGTCGTTGGCGCGGCTCACTTTTATATTTTTTTCTTCTACCCTCTACGGCTGAGCTCGGGCATAATTTGCCAGTAGAGAGACTGCTGGTAGAGTACTCTATAGAGAACGAATAAGATGTGGCAAAGTACTGAAGCTAATTCACTTTTAAAGTATCCTAATACGTTTTTTCTAACTTATAATGTAACCTATGTCCATAAAAATTTTAAAATTAATTTATAGCAGCAATTTGAATGATTTAATGTGTTAATTTTGTTTAAGAGTTTATTTTAAAATAACTGGTTTGTGTACAATTTGCCTACTGAATATTCAAAGCCATTTTTTTGGTTTACTGTTCAAAACTCATGTTTTATTATATTAATATTTTTGTTTCATATTTTTTTGTATATCGTATCCGTAAGCAGTTCTAAATATATTCAGTTAATTTGATATTCCTATTATTGAAAGGGAATATTTCAAAACATTCTCTTGGATATGACATATACTGTGACTTACTTATGTGACCCTGTCAAAGAAAACGAACCACCGAAAATATTTACATGATTGTCCATATTTTTGATATTTCCTATTTTTGTCGCAATAAATCTACTGTGAGTTTCAAATGAAAAGTGTGCAAAAATTTAAGAAATCATAAAATTTCTTGAAAAATTATACTTGCAGTTTACATTACTCCACGCAGGCGTCCCCCAATGAAGCGTATTAGGCCCCATACTGTATCTTATATTTACAGCCGACCTGCCAACAGACACAAACATTACCACGGCCACATCTGCTGATGATACAGCAATCCTTTCGTCTGACAAAAATCCTAAAATAGCCTCTGAAACCCTGCAAAATAACTTGAATAAAATACAACAATGGATGACAAAAAGGAGAATAAAAACAAACGAGATCAAATCACAACATATAACATTTGCAATGCGTAAAGAAACATGTCCGCCTGTAAAACTGAACGGCAAAGAAATTCCACAAGGTAATGAAGTTAAATATTTGGGTATACATCTAGACAGGAAGTTAAATTGGAGAAAACACGTATTCTCAAAAATAAAGCAACTGGGCCACAAGTTGAGGAGCGGGCCACAAGTTGAGGAGCATGTACTGGCTACTAGGTAAAAAATCTAAATTATTAATTCAAAATGAGATATTGATAAACAAATCCATCCTGAAACCAGTTTGGACCTATGGGCTAGAATTATGGGGAACAGCCGCAAACTCAAATATCGAAATTATACAAAGATTTCAGTCCAACACCTTAAGAATGATACTAGGAGTCCCATGGTTTATAACCAATGAAGCCATTCATCTGGATGTAGGTCTATCGTATGTCAAAGAAGAAATAAAAAAGTACGCGAAAAAACATGCAGAAAAACTAAAAGTGCATCCAAATGTGTTCGCAAAAAATATAGTGAATAAACCGCGTGTAGTGCGTAGGTTGAAACGAAAAGTTCCGTTAGAATTAGTTACTTAGTGCTAAGAATACATAAAAACGCCCAATGTCAAAAATAGTCCATATTGTAATAGACTAACTTTAAAAGGGGTGTATCACTGGATGACTCCCGTACACGTCTTTCTGAATTGTCATACCTATTACTTAATATTATTTGGGTTACACAGATAGATTGTAATATAATGGGAAGCTAATAAAAAATAAGTTTACATTACAATGATTAAACTGAAGAATAAATTTTTAATAAGGCATATTGCTACTTGATTCTGGGTGATACTTTTCATTTAATTTGGCATAGAAATCAGCACGTTTTGGATGTTCGATTTGGCATAGAAATCAGCACGTTTTGTATGTCTGCTCGGGAAAAATAGGTCTATTTCTCAATAAGGACGAATCGGGGTATTTCACTTGTTGTTGAGGCAGGTATGCGACCGTCTTATACGCCTTTTAAACTGGTCCCAAATATGCTTAATAGGATTGAAATTTAGGCTTTGAGCGGGCCAGTCCATTTTTGGAATACCAAACCCTTCTCTGAAAGGTATTTACCATCCTTACCGTATGTGTTCGCTCGTTAACCTGTTTTAGCGGAAAACCATTACCTACCAACATATCCAGCATTTGGCATCGTCTAGGATTTCGGCTTTATATCGTCGTGCTGTAAATGAGTCACTGTCAATCAGAACGAAATTCGTATGGGCCTAAAAGAAATTCCTGTCCAAAACATTACTGAGCCACTCCAACATCGACCCGTTGTGAATGAGCGCAGGTATTGTAACGTTCTCAGCTCTTCTGTAGACTTTATTTTGGTATTTTTTTTCCTAAAACGTATTCTACACTAATCTGTGAATAATACGTTTGCTCAGTGGTCGATTGTCTAAGTGTTTTGTTCGCGGGCAAAAGCAAGTCTGCGTCTTTCGTGAGCTGCAGTAAACAAAGGTCCTGTGCCTGGATTGCAAGTTGTCAAACTATTTTCCCTTAACCTTCGTCGAATTGTTAAAATGCTGTCTGCTGCTCCACGAGCTTGTTAAAGGCTGCTTTGGAGCCTTCTAGTGGTTTGCGTTCGGTCTCGCAATGTTGTAATCGTGACAAAGTGATCCTCATTAGCTGTTGTTTTTCTTTTATAACCTGTACCGAGTCGCCGGTAATAAGAGCTGGTCGTAACAAACCGTTAGTGTGTTCTTTGCACAGTGGAACGAATTAAATTTAGCCACATCTTGCTGACTCACTTTGTTTTCCAGAAATGTTACAATCTGAACAGGTCTTCGATACTTTTCATCCATTATTAAAGACTCTACAAAAGCCTGTGTAGTACAAACACTCTTTGGAAACAAGTTCATAAAGCTATCAAAATAAACACTTCCTAAGAATTTGATTGACGAGTAAACAATGTGTTTTGAGAATTTTATGGTTTATGTGTTACTGCTCTATACAGGGTCAAGCTGTCTTCGCAGTATACATTGTCACGTGCCTATTTTTTTTTCCTTCTAAAGTTTCATTATTTATTGTTCTCTGATAGTCTGGTGCTCGTAAATAGTTTTGCATACCGTATTTTGTTGTAGCTTAAGTATATCATTCGTTGTAAATAGTGTTGCATACCTAGTAGTGATAGGATTTAGTTATTAATGGCTGTGACATTTTTGTTAATTGGAGTGGTAGTCTTTGTTATTAGATTTCGCATTGATTTTTGACCTCGATTGTCGTGTGTTGTCAGCTATATTATTGTTTGGTTTGCTTTTCTGTGTGGATGGGCTGGCTATCAACACGGACAAGCGCGATTATGAGTTGGGAACATAGTTTTGCAAAGGTTGGCTGACGCGTGTCCTGTGTCATTTTCTGATATCCCGCCTGGGAGTGAGCAGTTGATGAGAGTCGCTTGGTGTCAGTCGTGGAAGTCGGGTGAGAGTTTTTGGAACGATTTGATATTAACACGTGAGCAGAACTTCTACGGTTTTTTCTTTCATATCTGGCTGTATTTGGGCCATCTTAATTGAATTGGAAGAAAAACCATTTAATTTTTAACTTGACCATTCTGTCTTGCCTTTGTTGTGGATATTTTGGATATTGGGGTCGAGTTAAAATGACCGCGTGCGGGATCTGATGGAGGGAAGCCATTGTTAAGTAGCAGGTGCTGTTCCATAATTCAAACCGGCCAGGAGTAGGCCACAGGATTCGTGAATTCGTGTATCCAAAGGTTACAAGTGATTTATTTTAGTATATTTAAACGACGTCACTTATTTTTGACACCACGTTTAAGTTTTGTTTTAATTTATTAATATGGTACACTGTTGAAAACTATTTATTGCATTGGATAATATGCCAAGGCTGAACTTTGATTAAAATAATATTCTCAATAGTTCTTTGTGTCCAAGTAAGAACGTTTATTCATACTTATTTGTAAATATCCTACAATATTGCAATTTTGAAGGACAGCCATCGTAAAAAGAAATATTTTTAAAATAAGCTCGATTGTTTTAACAGTGTAAATCTTTAAAAATACTACTTGGTGTTTCTGTTTCTTGGATCATCGATGTAACAGTGGCGTCTCAATGAAGTTTTCAATTGGTTACATAGTATTGAGTTTAATTTTCTCAACTTATCCGTTATTATGTGCTTGATCTAAGTGTTTTCAATAGTTTAAAAGTAACAAATTATTTTCATTAAATTTGTACCTGCTCCAAGTTGAATCGAATTTATACATTGCTGAATATACTTTATGTAGTTATTGTGATGGTTTCAAATTATTATTTTTGTTGCAAGTCCATTTATTTTGTATTTTTTTTTAATCTTTTGCTATCAGGAATTCTATATAAAACCAATCATTTTTGAAATTTTAAATATTGTGAACATTTTTTTTTCTTTTTAATTCTCTTTTGTACATCATTAGGTTTTTATTATTGTCTGAAAGATTGTTATAATTAATTTAAATATTATTTAAGAAAAGTGTATTAAATTCGTTTAATCCACTTTACAAAAATACAGAATTTGTTGTAAAAAATCATCATTTTTACTTAATTAATATGTTGCAGGAATTGTAAATATAGTTTTATTTATCTAGTTCACCATAATTGTTTGTTGTTTATCGTGTGGCTCTGCTAGTGCCTACTAGACCTAGGGGTTTCCGGCTTGTACCGTCTAAGTCGGTGGCGCGGCTCACTTTTATATTTTTTTCTTCTACCCTCTACGGCTGAGCTCGGGCATAATTTGCCAGTAGAGAGACCACTGGCAGAGTACTCTTTAGAGAACTAAAAGACGTGGCAACATACTAACTGGTTTTAATTAAAAAGTGTGGATAATTACATAAATTTTTGGATGGCCCGTTTCTTTGACGCGTAGTGTATACAGGGTGTCTCCGAAAATAGTGCGTTCCTTTTGACACAATACAGTATGCGGAGTAAAAGAGCCGTATAATATTTTTTTCTGAAGTCAACAGTTCGCAACAAAATAATTACATTAGTTTTTTCATCTTAACATTATTGTCTACAGAAATTCAGTTAACGCCGGCAACGCCGCACCACTATACGAAAATAATCTATTTGTTTACTATCATAAGTCATGACATGACACTGTCTGCTGAGAATAAAATCTGGCCCTTAAATCTAATTAAAAATGTACTTTTAACATCACTTTGTTAAGCAAAATGCCGATAAGTACAAATTTTAAAAATGGTTTTTAGTTAGATAAACCGAAACGTCAAATGAATTTACTTCTGTGTTTAATTTTACTGTTTATTGAAATAAAAGTACATTTTTATTGATTGTAGTTAAGGTTAATTAAAAATGTTTATAGCATTGTATAAGGATATATTTTAGGCAATGCTCATAGCGATATGTTTATAGTGAGTCACTTGGAATCGAAGCAAAAAATCTGGTGCTTCTTGTAAGCTTTTTTAATTGACCTTAAAAAGTAGTAGATTATTTACATCAGTAGATACCTATTTAGAATATCTGTTTTACGGGATGGAAAAGAATTAAATGAATGGTATTACTTACGTATGCCTTGTGAATTAAAAATATTAGGGATCGAGACAATATCCATTATTTCGTCTTCAGCGTTTAGAATAAGAGCACTTCGTGTTTGTCCAATAGTTATTTTAGGTAACACAGAACCCGTAGCCAATAATCTTTGCGACACATTCACAGAACTGCGGGCATTAGGCTGTAAATAACATGTGATATTCGCGAATCAAAAACGCAGGCATTTTAACAAAAATTACGACCGTTGTATTCTTGCGAGTAACACGTTAATAACTAATTAAATTTATCGGTGGTTCATTTTTGTGTGAACTTTTTGTTTGCTAGAGTACAACGCATGGTTGCCAAACCTACATTTAAATAAAAAAATTTGTTCTCGATGTTTGAAAAAACGGATGACAAAAGGAAAAAATTTTATAAGAATATTTTGTTCCTAATTATTCATTCTACACCTCCTTTCGAGGAACGCACTATTTTCAGGGATATATCTATAACATATCAGCGCGTCCATAAAGTAACGCATACATTCATTATTTATTAAAATACAGTAATACGAAAAAATTAAGACAAGTCGATTTTTAATTATAATTTACTATTTTTTAAAAGAATAATCTATCACACAGGGTGAATAATCTTCGAGGGATGACGTCAGCACCAGTTTTATTCCAATTTGAGGATTTTCCTTGCTAAGCTGAGTCCAAAAATGTACCACAAGTTGATTCAAATTGTTACAGGGTGGACAAAAACGCAAAAGTTGTTTGTTATTTTAACATTGTATCTATGCACTCTCATAAGCAATCCTAGCCGCTCGACTAAACAGAAAAAATTTCAAAGAATTTCTTGCTTTTTCTTCTGTTTAATTTAATGTTAAACACTGTCATAAATATCCAAGTACAATCCCGTATTGTTAATCTAATTTATCGTATCGTATTTAACTAATTGTTTTGTTAAAATGTCTTTATTTGAAAAAGTACTTGTACTTTTAATCATTATTGGTGTTGGCGATAGGATGCGGACTCAACAAGAGGTATGCACATCATTTCATGATGGAAAGTAAAATAGAAAAAAAATACAGATAATTAGAACACGTTAGCGATGTACCAAAGCAAGGTAGACCTACACTTAATACAAATATTCAATAAGATATAATTTTCTCGGCAATAGACGATCCACACTGTAGAGTACGGGGACTATCTACGAATTTGGATATTGGAAAGTCTTCAGTATCAAATATACCATCCTTATAAAGTACGTCTCATCCATGAGTTGGCTAAAGATGTCTGTGATAGCAGAACTAAAATCTGCGAGTACATGATGAATCAAAATCAAATTAAATAATAATTTCATTGATAACATTTTCGAGAAAAATTAGAATTTTCAAATGTCAAGTACAATATAATGTAGCAACATTAAAACGTTGGCTTGCTCGTCGTAATTTGAAAATTTCAGGCAGAAAAAATGAATTCATTGACAGGTTAGTAAACAGATTCTAGTTGTTATGTAGCGGTACTTAAGAACTCTTATAACAGATGTTCAAAGTAATAATTAATTTAAAATTTATTTCAGACTAAAATATGAGTCAAATATACTTGGTAATTAAGACAAATTTAATTAAATATCACACATTGAAATGTTTTAGTAATTAGTTTTCTGGATTTTCTGATTTTGGAAGCTTGTTCCATTTCGTAGCAGCCCTGTAAAAAAAGGATTCTTGATGGAGATTGGTCCTTGTAGTGTCAATCTTGAGAGTAAATGGGCGAGACTCATCAGCGTGCCGAGTTCTTCAGCCGAATGTAGCCAGTGGTGGTACAAGAGTTTTTATTTCTTTCGAGCATCTGCCACGGAAATATCTGTAGAGTAATGTCTGGTCTGCAACTCTTCTTCTATGTTCTAGTGGGTGAAGGGTATATGTGAGAGTTGAGCTGTTTACCCACCGAATGGCCCTTTTCTGAATGGAATCTAGAAGACGTAGAGAATGCCTTGGGGTTGAAACCCAAATGTGCGAGTTATACTCCAGTAGAGGTCGGATTTAAGCCTTGTACGTCGTCAACAGTAGATCAGGAGTAAAAAACTTTCTAGCTTTTCACGAAAAACCTAGCCTCTAGCTTGCTGACTTTGCGATATTAGCAACATGGTCATGCCAAGACATATTATTAGACATCGTGACTCCCAAAAACGAGATGGAGGGACTTGATTCCGGACATTGTGATGGAATGATTTGAGGAATTCACTTTCTTGGAAAACGTGGCGCTTTGTGTTTTCTGGGTGTTGAACTGAACAAGATTGTTGGTTCCCCACTCGACGATTGCTTCAAGATCTCTATTGATGGAATCAACCTGTTCCTGCCTGAGTCTATTTGTATCATTCAACGAAAGTGATCGATAGGATGTGAAAGTTGAGACAAGTGTGCTGTCGTCTGCGAAACTGTAAATGGGGTTCGTGGTGGTTTTCAAAAGATCGTTAATGTGTAAAAGGGTGGGGAACAGGATGAAACCCTGGGGGACCCCCGCATTGGTTTTTAACGCATCAGAAGAAATATCGTCAACTGCCACATGTAAGGAGCGATCTTGCATGAAGCTCAAGAGCCATTGGCGCAGTTTGTTTGGGAGATCGTAGGCAGATAATTTGCTTAACAATGCCTGGTGCCAAACGAGGTCAAAGGCTTTAAATATATCCAAGGCTATTGCACAGAATTCACCAAACTTCTCAATAGTGTTTGTCCAGAGCTGAGTGACATAAGCCAGCAGATCTCCAGTAGACCGAAGTTGTCGGAATCCATATTGTCTGTCATGAATTATCTCAAATTTCTCCAGATATTTAATGAGTTCTATGTTAATCGCTTTTTTCACCCTGTGTGATTATTCTTTAAAAAAATAGTAAATTAAAAACCTGTTTCTGGATTTTTTCATATTACTATTTATTTAGCTAATAATGAATTCATGCGTTATTTTATGGACGCACTGTGTATAGATTTAGTGCATATTTTTAAAATTAAAATGGCTAAATCGGATAAAAAACTTTTTTTATTATTTATAGCTTATCGAGAGCTATATACAACCTGGATGTTACATTTTTTTTATTTATTTCTTTTTACTTATCACTGTTAAGAACGTTGCGTTCTCATTTAAATTTTATTTTTTAAGAAATTCCTGAAGGTTATACATTTACCCGACAATTTCAATACTGCTAGTAACATGCAAGATTGTAGAAGCTGATTGGGCACACGCTGCTATTTTAATTCCTTACTTTTAATGGTGCTATTATAGAACGACACTATTTATTGATCGTGGTGGCATTGTTAGCTATTAAAATAAAGTCTAATGAAGAAACATCTTTTTGCAACGAGATACAGTAGTAAAAATTGTTAAGGTAACAATTTTATGAAAATTGCTTCGTAAAATTGTTAGGTACGTACTATTTTATCATACACGACTGTCTTGCGCAGACAATTTTACCTGAGCAACAAAAATTATCCAGTTTATAGTGTATGGATGCCTTAACATAGTACTGTTCATAATGAGTAGTACGAGGGCGGTTTGATAAGTCAGTGACTTTTTGAATAAAACAAATTTTTTTCCGCAAATAAACATTTTATTTTTCTACATAATCACCTTTTAGCTCGATACATTTAGTCCAGCGTTTTTCTAATTTTTTTATTTCCTCCAAATAATAGGTTTTTTCAAAGCTCTCAAAATACGCGTTTGTTTCGGTAATGACTTCTTCATTCGACTCAAATCTCTTACCGCCCAGCCATTTCTTTAGGTTTGGAAACAGAAAATAGTCGCAGAGTGCTAAATCTGGAGAATATGCTGGATGGGGTAGCAGTTCGTATCCCAATTCGTGGATTTTGGCCATCGTGACTAGACAAGTGTGCACACGTGCATTGTCTTGATGGAACAGCACTTTCTTCTTCGCCAAATGCAGTCGTTTTTGCTTCAAATCAACGTCGAATCTGTTCATTAGCTTTGAATAATATTCGCCGGTGATCGTTTTACCTTTCTTGAGGTAATCGATGTGAATGACACCGCGTACTTCCCAAAAAACTGTGGCCATGACCTTGTTGGCTGACAGACTCTGTTTCGCCTTCTTTGGTCCACGTTCACCCCGAGCAACCCACTGTTTCGATTGTTCCTTGGTCTCTGGCGTGTTGTGATGGATCCATGTTTCATCCACAGTAACAAAACGGCGCAAAAATTCGTCCGGATTACGGCTGAACATCGCTAAACACTCTTTTAAAGTGGTCACACGATTGCGCTTATGGTCGAGTGTAAGCAATCGCGGCACCCATCTCGCAGAGAGTTTTTTCATATCCAAATATTCGTGTAAAATATGATGTACCCGTTCAGTTGAGATACACCTTCAGCATGAGCCAACTCACGCACTTTCATTCTTCGATCATCCAATATCATTTCATTTTGGGCGACCTGGACGTTCGGCGTCACTAGTGCTGGTACGACCACAACGGAACTCTGTAAACCACTTCTTAACCATTGAAATTGATGGTGCCGAGTCCCCGTAGTATTTATCAACTCTTTCCGTAGTTTTAGTGATGGATTTTTTACGTAAAAAGTAATGCTTAATCAGCACACGAAATTTACTTTTTTCCATTTTCGTAAAATTTCACGACGTTGTCTGCTTTGAACGGCTATCAAACACCAACTGCACGACGTAGCTTGCTCAAAATTAGAAAGTTTGCCCACTGATAGATTATAGTTGACGGCAGCACTGTTGCATTTGGAGTAACTGCGCGGGAAATTTAAAAAGTCACTTACTTATCAAACTGCCCTCGTATTCAGAAACAAAAATTTAAATATTTAGTTAATTTTTATCTACTTGAATGGTACTAGTACTATAGTTATCTTTAAAAATTAAATTATTTTATATTGTTACTGATTGTCCATGTCCTATTATTTCGCTCGAGGCAACGGCGCGGTTTTTTGGGTTGTCATCAAATGAGCGGATGATTTACTTTCTGTACTGAGTGTTTTAAAATTATCGAACCCAAGATTAAATATCGCAACAATATGTATCGGGGCAATAAAAAATTCACTAGAGCAAAAAAAACAATATTTTTAAAACATGGCTTTCTGACAGGCCCGGACTGGTCAGGTCCGCGATCACGGAGGGACCCCGACGCGAGTGGCCCCCGAAGGGTTCACCCACATAACACTCAAAAAAAAGTTTTTGTCTTGTAAGAAGTTATTTGTTGTTCTTGGTAATTGCTCTGAAAATAGACGATGTTTCAGTGCTTTTTCTGTTCTGTTTGAACTTACTGAATCTGGACTGTTTACCAACCTGTATATTGCATATAAATTTGTTCTTACCATACCTTGTACACAAATCATATGTAAATGAGTTTTTTCTAAATTTAAAATAGTCAAAAATCGACTTCAGTCGTCTTTAGGCCAAGACCTTAGGTCCACTCTTCTTTTTATTAATGTTAAGAGGGATTTATTTTATGATTTGGACAAAAATAAAATAATAGATGAAGTAGCTTTAACAAGTGAGTTGCTTACAAAGAAGCTGTTATTTTAGGGCTAAGGGGGTAAAATGTCGAATCATCTCAGTTAAGTTAAACCGCTTCTATTCTAGTATAACAACATTGTAAACTGTTAAATACACAGGATTTTTAAAAAAATGTTAGTATTACTTTTCTAATAACTAAAATCCTTAGGTCATTATTTTTATTACACAAATAATTTTGACATAATTCATTAATACTTTGGTGTGAATAAAATACTGCACTTTATTTTGAACTCCGTTGTAATTATTGGCAGTTCTACAGCATGTATTTTGTAGTGTTGTGGTATCCTAAAAATACTGTGAAATTTTTATTTTAATAAATAATAAAGTCAACAAAAGTATTATAAGTTATAAGTGCCAGAATGGCGTAAAAATGCGTTTTCATTGTTTTAAGCATCTAATTTTCAAAAAATTTACAGGGGAGGCACCCCGGACCCCTCGTTTGCTGGTGGAGTATAGAGGGCCCCTTTACAGGTAATATTACTAGCCATTTTATTAAAAATTCTATAATAGTTTAGATAGAAAAATCAAACTATAAACGTTTTAAGGTTTAATATACATATATGCAATCACGCCTTTTTCTCGTAGGGGTAGTTAGAGACCACTTCTTTCCACTTACTACGGTTCTTACACACGTCTTTCGCTTAATTTACTTTCATCAGCGCTTTGATACTTTCGCTTAGGTTGACCTCTACTAACTTGCCTATTCACGCTCGACTGTTTTGTCACAATTTTCTTACATTTCTCCTCTCTACGTGTCCGAATCCTTTATCTATCTTAGTTGTCAAACCTTATTCAGCGTTCCTCGTCACATTATTACTCACAGCCAGTGCACAGCCATTCGTGACTTTTTTTACACGTTCTGTCTTCTCATTAAGTTATGCAGGGCCGCATTCTTTTGTTTTCCTACTAACACTCTTCGCTCAATGTCTCCCGTAAACTTTGAACCCAAGTCTACAAACTCTTTTACTTGTTCCACTCCTTTACTTATTCCACTCTTTTTTCTTCAATTAGCACTTCGCAGTTTGTGATGCTTCCTTTTATTTCGTCTTGCTTGCATTCACTTTCATCCCTCTGATTTTTTGGGCATCTTCCATAATATTAACCATCGCCTGCAATTCCTCCTCAGATGATGCTAATATGACCTGATCACTGGCGAAAGAAGGCATTTGACGGTCAAATCATTTATTCTGAATCCATTCATTACAGCTGTCTATAAATAAGTTAAACAGCCTTGGGCTGGTCAATCGAAGCGGGTTCAATGTAGGGATGAAATTTTGTTGTTGCAGGATGTCATTTCATAATCTAAAATTATCGTGATTTTCGGGATTTTTTATAAATATGTACAATAATTAAAATAATGAACTCATTCCATTTGGCTATTCCGCACTGTATATTTATCCTGTGGTTTTGTGTTTAAATTAAAATTTTTGAAAAATCACTGTTGAAAAAGGGGGAACAAAAAATAGTTTTCGAAATTATTAACCGCTGAGTTAAGCATTTTTTGATCTCAACTTACTAATGAAATTAACACGGAGCTGCTTGGTTATTATCTAATATTATTTTAAAATCATAAATTAACAAATAATATTTAGTAATTTGATTGTTTTCGCCGTAACATGTATTAAACAAGATGATTAAATATTTTCCTCAAAACGATTTTAGATAAGCCAAGCAAAACTTTCTCATTTTTCTGAAAAATACGAAATTCCTGGAATCATCCGTTGTCTTTGATAATGAAGTAAAGTTTATACGTTCACACATTTCTTATCATACCTATGTTTGTTTTTGATTTACGACGACAACCTGTCGCATCTAGGACATAAAATCTGCTGCGATAAAATATATAAGTATGTCGGCTTGTTTTAAAACGAGGTTTACTTAAATTTATCTCCATGCGACTTATCCTTTTATTCGCCAGATATCATTTTTGACAAACTTAAAAAAATAAACTCTCAAATTTATCGCTTTATGTACCTTTTACTTTTCCGATTAACTTGATGTGTCTGTATCTCTTTCATCTGGCTTATTTGGTTTTAATTTCGGATTGGCACTCACCAGTCAATAATTACAAGATTAAGGGCACAATTCCACTTTTGTTATTTATCATTTCCAACGTGCGGATGTAAAATATACGATTATACAGTGTGTGTCACTATGACATCAAACTATCAATATATTAGAAACTACTCACATGATATTTATGAAAATCGGATGATGGAATACAGATTAGGGTAAATTTAAGCAAAATAAACTCCTGGACAAAATGAACAGTATGAAATTATCAAGGAAGGAATTTAACTGAATAAGACATAGTGCGGGCCTCAGTTTTAATGGATGAGGAATATTGTCAAATTTATTCTGCCAATTTGTTAGACAAAAATGGTTGTAGGGTAAGACGCTTGGATGAGGTAAACAATTATTCTAGAATGCCAGGGCAAGAAACAGGATTGTCACTAGTTCTATGATAGGTAATGAACTTGAAGCTGTCCGCAATGTCACAATTTATTTTAAAATGGTTAAAAAAAGGTAAAATGAAGCTAAATTAAACAGCAGAAGACCAGCCATTGCACCCTTGTTTACTAGAGAGAACTGAGTTGCCAGGTTACGTTTTGCTTAAAATCATTAAAATTGGTCTGTGGATTATTGGAAAAAAGTTTTATTCACAGATGAAACTAGGGTTAGCCTAAAACATCCTGATGGTCGTGAACTAATCTGGCGAGGACCAGGAGAGAGGTTTACTCCTTGCAATATCTCTGCAAGGATTCCATTCGGCGGTCGCTCTATATTGGAAGAGCTAAAAACTTGTTACCTATTTACCACTGAAGTGGACTTCCATGTAGTATTCACTTCACTATTCTCTATACAATTCCAATACAAGTCTGTTAGTGTCAGATATAAAAATATCGGTTTTGATTTTGTAAAAGATATATTTTGTGTAGTTTAAAGTAATAAAATAGTTTCATAAAGTTATATATACTTTTATTAAGGATATCGATATAATATATAATAATAACACTCTATAAGTCTATGCTTTGACGCTCGCACATAATTAGGAGATCCATGAAAGCTAATTACTATCTTGAAAATATTGTAATAGAATGTGATGCCTTTTGGCCTTTGGAACCCAATTTCCTGTTTATGGAAGACAACGCTCGACCTTACATAACTGAGGAGTTACTCGATTATCTTAATCAAGTTGGTATATTAGTTATGCAGTGGCCACCAAAAAGTCCGGATCTGAATCCGATCAAGCATTTATGGGATCACCTCAAAAAAAACGTTAAACGACAAGTACCTGCACCTAGAAACTGAGAAAGCTTGAAAATGCAGTTATCACAGCATTGGAAGTATAGTCGGAGTGATTCGGTTGGATAAAGTTAGAAATAGTAAGATAAGAGAATGCTGTGGTGTAAAAGAAGATGTTGTTACAAAGATAGATAAAGGAATGCTTAGATGGTTTGGACACGTAGAAAGGATGGATGAAGGAAGATTGATGAAACAAATTTATAAGGCGAGTGTGAATGGGCAAATCGGTAGAGGTCGACCTCGGAGAACATATCTCGATCAGATCAACACTGTTTTGAAGAAAGGCCAGGTCAAGAGTACCAACAACCGAAGAGCATGTATGAGAGCACTGATGAAAGTAGAGGAAGCAAAAGATGTGTGTAAGAACCGTATCAAGTGGAAGGAAGTGGTCTCTGCCTACCTCTATGGGAAAAAGGCGTGATTTTAAGTATGTATGTATTTATGTATGTATGGAACAGATTCCTTAAGATTTTATCCAAAATTTAATTGAAAGCATGCCTAGTCGCATAAATCCGCTATGATCTGAAGCAGGGGTAGCAGCACACGCTGCTAGTGTCGCACTTGCACCATGTCCTATTTACACCATAATTTATATTTCCTAACATTAAAATTTGGTTATTAAGTCTTAAGAATAATTTTAATTTTAAAGATATTGAAGGTAAGTAATTTACTTTTAAAGTATCATTATACCAATTTGTATGATTTAACAGGTATGTTGTTGAGGTAATTTTGTTCAGTAGTGTATTTGTACAAAGAGCAGCTTTGTTATTTTAGGTGAAACACCCTGTACATGACATGGTATTGTCGGAGGTGGATCACTGACATACTTGGGCTGCCCAAGTAAATGTTAATCCACGATTTAATAAAAACATAGGCACCTGTGACAATAACTGTCATTTGCTGTTTTAAAATTTATTACTTAGAAATCGGCTAGATTTTACGTGTGAATAAGTCCGAGGTGTGAAAATTAATGTTTATAATAATCAAAAATGGATAGTGATAGCAATACGAATATCAGTAATACTCCTCCGGAGCTGCGGGAATTGGTAACTACGGCCACGTTGGATTTACTCCCCCAGAAATCGCGAATTTTATAGGTACGAAAAACCATACAATACAATCATTACTTTCATAAAGGTATGTAGAGGTCGACGAAAAAATGTAATATGCACCTCGGCGAAAAACTGTCTTATGTCTCGCCTGCTTGCTAGCCTCGGCTATCAATTTGCAGACTCGACTATAATAGACAGTTTTTCGTCCTTGATACATAAATAACTATTTTTGTAGAGGTCGACGAAAAATAAAATTTTCGGTATGATTTATTAAATCGGAAGCGATTGTCATGTAACATTGGTGTGCGTTTTTTCGTTTTTCAAATCCAAAAAATAAAAATCAGTAGTGAAAGTGAGGCTGAAATGATTCCACATGAGATTAGTGTATCTGCAAAAAGCGGCTATTTATAAATTATTGCCGGTAAAGTCAAGAGAGATGTATGAATGGGTCTACAATAAACAAAATATTGTTAATGGTAATTGTAATTTGTTATAAACAATTTGAAATCGTTTTTTATAATAATAATTATAACAACAAAACATATGGTATTTTTTCATTCTTTTCACTGGACCTCTCGGGTCGCACCCAGACCACTGATATTTGTTCGTATTGTTGTTATATTTATTATTAGGGTACGAGTATAGAAAACTTCATTGCAATTGGCACCTTTTCTGGGTGTTAGAATTTTTTTATTATCAGTATATTTTTTCTTTACCCACTTAAGAATTTTCCTATGAAATTAGAAATAATATTTAAAAAAATTGAAGAATAATTATTTTTTGTTAAATTTGGTCCATTTGCATTTTAAGTCGTTTAATCAGTTTTTTAAAAATATCACTATATGGAGAAAAACAACTTAATTTTATCTGCTTTTCTTAAAACCTCCTAACCTAAACAATAATGCCTCTTTTCTGAGGTACCTACCTTAGGTTAAATTACGTTGGTTTCATTTTTGTAGAAAAATGCAAAAATGTGGCGGGCCTCGAACCTCTTTCCAAAAAGAACCTTTTTTTCGCACAAATGCGACTCAATATATCATAAATCTTAAAGCTTACACTGAACCTTTCTGTTTCCGACAAATTGACAAGTATTCAAAATACATGGCATAACAATAACAAACAAACTGGTTATACCTTTAACGTCAGTTCCGGTAAGAAGAGCTAAATACTCGAATACGACAATTTTACGGTCAGAAAAAAATAATTACTTAGTTGGATTTTTGAGCTTAAATCTTTCTTTACCGTCGGCGTCTGTGTATCTGTAACTGTCTACCTAAGTGTTCGCGATGACAATAGTATGCAATGTAAATTTATGATACTTCCTTGACTTCATTGTAACCAGCAGAGATGTTTCCATTAACACTTGATAACATTTTTTGTAAAACTGTCGACAGTTTGAGAAAATAAATTAATGTACATACATTAAATTTGACCTGCATTTTCTTTCGACATTCACAAAGTTCATTTTGATATAATATGTTATTATGAAAGCACTGTTTAAAAAAAAGAAAAACGACTATGAAGAGAACATCGACATGGAACTAACAAAGTGATAAAAAAATACTTTAAAGTCCCTTAAATTTAGAAAAAGATCCCAAGACCAGGCGAAATCACTAACGAAAAGCCTAAATTTGGGTGGAAAAATTAACAAAATGATATATTTTGGTAACCTATCGTCTGACATTCTTTGTTTTGTTCTTATATCATCAACAATCGTGTGTCTGGCACCCATTATATCTCTTATTCTGTCGTTGTGTATCATGTCTCTTCTTGATTTACCCGCAGATCTCCTCCAGAAGTCCATCTCAGTTGTTATTAGCATTTTTTCTGTAGACTGTTTTATTTGCCATGTTTCACTACCGTAGGTTATAATGCTCTTAAGGATGGTATTATATATTCTTTGTTTATTAGTTTTCGATATAGTTTGATCCCATAAGATTCCGTTCATCATAAAGATAACTTTTCTGCCTTGTGTGTTTCGTTCTTTGATTGCTGTGTCGAGTAGCCCATCGTGTGTTATCTTCATTTCCAAGTATTTATATTCCTCGCAGTGTTTAATCTTTGTTCCATCATTCAAGTCAATTGTACTCTTCTATAAGTTTTCGAGTCATATAGCTTAAATCATCATGATCCTGTGCTATTACGATTTGGTCGTCGGCGAAACAGGGTATATGGTGTAATATTATTATTGAGAGGTATTCCCATACCATTGCATTTCCGTTTCCATACTTTGAGGGCCTGTTCTAAATAAATTTTAAAAAGTGTCGGCGAACGACAGTTTCGTTTCGTTCTTATCATAGATTTTTTTGGACGGCTTTTATCAATCCAAAATGAAATATTAACTGTATTAAAAATTATCATGAAGGAATGAGAAATATTGAAAACGTGGAAGAATAGTATAATGATACCAATTTTTAAAAAAGGACGGAAAAGAACCGTGCACACTGCTCTACAGCAGAAGTCAGCAGAACCATACATATAAGAGAAGAACAACATGGGGTTTAGAATGAACATATCGACTATTGATGCAATATTCATTTTATCAAACAAATATCTGAAGAGTATCTTCTATTCAACAAACCTGCTTGTACGAGTATGTGTTTCGTCGGTGTGACCAAAGCTTTTGACAGAGTGGATTCGAAGTATGCTTTGCAAATCTGGGAAACAAAACTGATGTACGATATTAATATCCAATTTGGGACAAAAATAAGAAAGGGAAACATTACAATGGAAGATATACAACATATGCTAGATAAGTAAACTGATGTGTGGTTTATTTTCGGGCAGTTAAATGTACTCAAAGGTGTTAAAATAACAAAAATTGTATATTAAGTTATAACAGTGCAACGATTAAGAAGTAATGTTGGCTATTAATGCACGAGCACACCTACGGCTCGTGTCGTAAATCTTGTGCGAGTGAATTCATAGCTATTATACAAGATCGTTGCATACACTATCTTTTCTACAAACAATAAAAAAAAAGAATCTATTTTAAACTATAGTTATGTTCAAACATGTTTGCAAAAATAAAAATACATTATAAGTATCAATCCTTTTTATAAGTATGTATATAAATTATTGATAGTGCAATTTGAGACATTTATTTGTGAAATTTCTGAATTATGGAATCATTACTTCATGCTTCCTCAATGATTTTAGTGAGTTCGTCTGTGGAATGTTTTGGACCTCTTTCCGTTACATATCATTTAGATTTATGCTTTAACAAAGCAGATAACCTTGCGTATTTTAAAATGTCAGTTTAATCGTTTAGATTCAATATCAATTTCAATATGAAATAGTGTGTGTACAAAGAAGATTTGAGTTGAATACCGATAGAAATGTCAAACAAGTATGACGAAACAACCTGCTTGATTAGCCCTATGGCGTGCTAGTTCCATTTAACAGGAGCCAAAAGTACGAACTAAAAGCCCCAACTCTGAATGAAATCCAGCTTACTTTTTCCAAAGAAGTTAAATATTCGGGAGTAATACTCGACCAAAAACTGACATGGAACAGCCAACTCAACCACATTCTTTTCAGAGCTATAGCGGCAAGCTGGACATGCCGCAGAGTCTTTGGCAAGCCATGGGGTCTAAAACCAAAAAATGATCTACTGGTCATACCAAAAAAGTGCAACGGTTAACTTGTCTGGGAATCACGGGGCAACATTCACGTGCCCTACTGCAGCCGTAGAGGTAATGATGAACCTTCCACCATTGCACTTATGTGTAATGAAAGAAGCAGCAATTAGTGCCTTCAGACTGAGCCAGACAATAAATCTTAAGGCAGGAAATGGGACTTCAAGATTTTGAAAATATTTTACTAGAATCCATGTCTAAGCCGACAGATATTATGCCAGTTAGGTATGACTTTGAAATGTAGTTTAAAGTGGTTTTAAACAACCACCAAGTTTGCATAGAGAACAGACCTCAGCTAGGAAGGGATGCTTTAGTGTGGCACCCTGATAGATCCAAGATGGATGAAAGGGTTGAAGTGGGCGTTACAAGGCCGACTTTTGGGCTCTCAAAACCATCTTTTAAGCAGAATTACATGCCATAGAGATATGTGCCCAGGAGTGCATCGAAAGGAACGCCCGAAGAGCAGATATCAATATTTTATCAGATAGCCAAGCAGCACTAAAAGCTCTGAAATCATACACTTGTGAGTCTAAGCTGACTTGGGACTGTAAACAATCACTGAGACAACTGGTAGCAAACAATCAGGTTACTTTGATGTGGGTTCCAGGTCACAAGGGAGTTAAAGGCAACGAGGAAGCAAACTGCCTTGCAAAGAAGAGGAAAATACACAATTTTCCGGCCCAGAACCCTTCTGTGGACTCTCCAAAGCCCACTTGAAAAAAGGGGTTCGACGCTGGGAAACAGATGAAATGAAATCTCACTGGCATAAAGTGCCAAGACAAAGACAAGCGAAAAGGCTAGTAAGCCTTTCGCCAAGGAAATCTAAACAGCTTCTGGAGTTGGACAAGAAAGACTTGAAACTGGTGAAGGGACTCCTCACTGGACACTGCCCTCTGAGGTATTACCTGAAAAAGATGGGCAAAACAGAGAGTGATAGTTGCCGCTACTGCAAGAACTTCGCTGAAACTGCAAAATATTTGCTTTGCGAATGCCCAGCTCTTTTCTGCAAGAGGCTCAAGTTTCTAGAAGCGGCCTTCTTTAGGCACTCCAATGTCAGAACCTTAGCTCCTAGGAAACTGATAAACTTTGAAAGAAGTCTCGGAATCCCGGGCCTCGAATAGATTAAGGGTTATGCACAAAAGATCTGATATGTCGAAGTGCTTGAGAGGAAGCATAGCCTTCAAGACCCCCCCTACAATTTACAATCTAGCCTTATGGCGGAAAATTCGTTTCATAATGAAAAGTACATGTATTAATTAGCCTAAATAATAATTATTATAACTACTTAAATATATCTGCAACAGATATTAAATTCTCTTAATTTACTACGGGAGTAAAGAACACTTTATTTCAAAAAACATATCTACAATTCATTTAAGAACAATTATCAGAGGTTTATTGAATAATTTTATAATTTTTATACCACCGTTAAAAATGTTTATTTCAACAGCATATGTATTTATTTATGTAAATACAAGAATTTGTTAAATCAAGCAAAATTATTTACTGCACCTAATTTATTAATCTATAAATTTGTTATCCATAAGGAAAAAATAAGTAGAGTTGAAGAGTTAAATCGTATTATATCTGTTTTAGTCGTAAAACATCCATAATAAATGCAAAAGCGTGCATAATCAGGTCTTTTTCGCACGCCGTATCTATAAAAAGGTTGCTAGGTAACGGCTTCAATAAACAAGATTTATGTCAAATTTTATTAAAAATAATTGTCAAATAAATAATATTTTGAGCAATTTGTAAATTTACCTTAAAACAACTAAAACGGAAAAATCATTTTAAATAAATATAAATTGAGTGCATTCATCAAAGAGAGGAAGATTTGTAAATTCTTGTCATTTCCAACACATTCGCTAACATTACCGATTCGTCGATGTTTTGAGTTTGCTTCTGCTCCATTCATAATAATAGTTTTTTATTTTCTTTGAATATATGTCTAGATTTCACAAAAATTAAATTCTACTCGGCTTCAGCAGCTAATTTTTCGTCGACATTTTTAATACGTACGTAGCAACAATGATTAAATAAAGTGTCAAATGACATAAACCTATTGATTCGATAAAATGCACCAAAATTTTTGTAATAAACCTCAAGTTATGATGCATTTATACTAAAAATATCGGATGGCACAATGCATAATATATCTACTATTTTCAAATTAATAAAATCAGTCAATATTAAAAGATGACATCTTTGTCTTCATAATTTTTTTTATTAATTACTGAATACAACTGGATTGCTAATCTTACAAAAATACTGGTTTGTTCTCGCCATCGGTTACAATTGGAATTTGAAATCCATATTTTTAGGCAAAAGTTACAAATATGGCTTCTTCTTTATAAATAATTGTTATCATCATTCCTTTTTTAATCTTTGTTTTTATGGATATAAGCTACAATAAATTCTTTACGCCGATGATCAAGTCATATTAGCGTCATTTAAAGAGGAGTTGTAGGCAATGGTTAATGTTATGCTTGATGCCCTAAAAATTAAAGGGATAAAAATAAATGCAAGCAAAACGAAAGAAATGATTTTTAAAGGAGAAGAAAGCATGACAAACTGTGAAGTTTCGATTGAGGGAAAAAGAGTGGAACAAGTAAATGAATTTGTGTACTTGGGTTCAAAGTTTACGAGAGATGGAAAGTAACACAGTGACATTGAGCGGAGGGTGTTGGCAGGAAAACAGATGAATAGGGCACTGCATAGCTTTATGAACAGCCAGAAAGTGTCACAAAAGGCACGTCTGGCTGTGCATAGAGGTGTGTTGGTTCCTACGCTTATGTATGGTAGTAAATGTTGGGTTTGGCAGAAGAAGCATGAAATTAGGATTAATGCTGCGGAGGTGAGTAGTTTGAGAAGTAAAGCTGGAGTGACTCGGTTGGATAAAGTAAAAAATAGTGAGATAAGTGAACGCTGTGGTGTAAAAGAAGATGTGGTTACAAAGATAGATAAAGGAATGCTTAGATAGTTTGGACACGTAGAAAGGATGGATGAAGGAAGATTGACGAAACAAATTTATAAGGCGAGTGTGAATGGGCAAATCGGTAGAGGTCGACCTCGGAGAACATATCTCGATCAGATCAACATTGTTTTGAAGAAAGGCCAGGTCAAGAGTACCAACAACCGACGGGCATGCATGAGAGCCCTGATGAAAGTAGAGGAAGCAAAAGATGTGAGTTAGAACCGTAGCAAGTGGAAGGAAGTGGACTCTGCCTACCTTCTTCTTGGTTGTGCCGTATCTGCTCAGCGAACGTTGGCTATCATCATAGCAATCGAGACCTTGTTAACAGCCGTTCGGAAGAGTTCACTAGATGTTTTGCCGTACCACTGTCGTAGGTTTTTTAACCATGATACTCTTCGCCTCCCTGGTCCTCTCCTACTGTTCACCTTACCCTGGATAATGAGTTGAAGTAATGCATATTTCTCATTTCGCATGATGTGTCCCAGATATGTAACCCTACCACTATGGGAAAAAGGCGTGACTATATGTTTGTATGTAGAATATAGGTACAATCAGGAAAAACGCCTTCCACTTTTGTTACTCTTGTCTTTCCTTAGTAAATTCTTGAAATACTACTACATATTTTTCCCTTTTTAATACATGCAGCGATATCATAAGTACTTCACAATAAGTAATTAATTACAATAACAAATATCAGTGGTCTGGGTGCGACCCAAAAGGTCCACACGACTAACTTCCCAGTGGAAAGAATGAAAAAATGCCATATGTTTTGTTGTTATAATAATAATTATTATTATTATTAAAAATATTGTCATCATAGTTTTCATACAAATATAACATGCAATAATCATATTATCAGTTCCCGCCGTTTCCATTTTTTTTCAGTTTTTTAATGCTCCATAAAAAACAGCTTAACCGATTTTTCTGAAAATCTAATCAGTTCTAAGTTGCGTAATTATGCGTCGAATGCAATTAGTCCCACGTCGATATCATTATTTGTTCTCGAGATAATCGAGACGAAAAATAATTCCGAACGCACGTACGAACATACGCACATACGTACATACACACATACAGACGACCACTTAAAAACTATTGTATTCGACTCTGGGGACCTTGAAATGTGGAGATATGTCGAAATTCGGGATTCGCAATATCGGACACATTACTATAACTTACACTGGAAAGTTAACTACACGTTTTTATGTAATTTTAAATAATCAATTACATCTGCTTTTTAGATAGGATCAAGTAGAAAGTTAAAAAAAGTTTTAAAAAACCTAGTTATGTAGAATAAAATATTGATTTCATAAATTTATAATTTTGTTACACAAAACTCAAAAACTTATATCGTAATAATTCACGACATGCTAATTAACCTCAATATTTTTACATCTACAACTCCAACTAATAATTCACATTATATTACTTATTAATTATATCAATTTCGAGATTATAAAGCACCATTAAGTTTTAAAAACAATAATTTTTTTAAATGAATCAGAACTGATTACTTTAAATAACCTGTTTTCAGGTTTGCAATAGGGTATTACCACATTAAAAATATTAAAAGTACTTTTGTAAAATGTAATTACAAAAATAAAATTGTAATTGTAACTAAACCAGTAATTGAATTACAAATAAATTGAAGAGCAAGTAATTAATTATTGCTTTAATTCCAATGAAAGTTATCCAATTATTTTTTCAAGTAATTGTAATTAATAACTTAACAACAGTGAGTGCATGAGTCCAAGGTATTGTAATTTTCTTATTTTGGGTGCGTTCAGTACCTACTTCTTTCTTACCCCTCGCATTATTTCTGAATTACTTAATTTGTTATTTGTCCATCCGTTTCATTTTTATAATATACATACATATAATCACGCCTTTTTACCGTAGGGGTTGCAGAGACCACTTTTTTCCACTTGCCACGGTTCTTACACACACATATTTCGCTTTTATTAACTTTCATCAACGCTCTCATACATGCTCGTCGGTTGTTGGTACTCTTTACCTTACCTTTCTTCAAAAAAATACGTCTGCCGTGGTCGACCTCTACCAACTTGTCCATTCACACTCGCCTTATAAAATTGTTTCGTCAATCTTCCTTCATCCATCCTCTCTACGTGTTCAAACCATCTAAGCATTCATTTATCTATCTTTGTGAACACTTTTCCTTTACATCACAGCATTCCCATAACTCACTTTTCTACACTATATCCATCAGAGTCTCCCCGTCTATACTTCTTTGGACTACTATCTTAGCAGCATTGATATTTTTTACGGAGAAGTTATGAGTCTCTCAGCTCAAGGTCTACTGTGAGACTCCCTGACTAATGTCAGGTCTACTCACTAAAAACTCCACCCCTATTTAGGTCCGTCTGGCTATTGCCTCTGGTGACATTTGGGCCTGTTGGCCCATTGTATCTTGCCTATGTTTTATATCATTGCTCCCAAACCAGTACTTTCGTACCTTGTACAAGTTCTGTACTAGGTGGAAGCAATATAGTTCTGGGTCGCCGGTTGGCTACCCAAAGATTTCCTGTACAGCATTGATCTTACTTTTATGCTTCTTCTGCCAAACCCGACATTCACTACCATACTTAAGCACTCCTCTACGCACAGCTAGTCGTGCCTCTTTAGACACGTTCTGGCTGCTTATAAAGTATGTAATGCCCCATTTATTTGTTTCCCTGCCAACACCCTTCGCTCAAAGTCACACTCATACTTTACGTCTCTCGTAAACTTTGAACCCAAGTATTCAAACATACTCTTTCTCCTTCAACCAGCTTCTCGTAGTTTATCAGGATATCTTTTTTTTCAAAAACCATTACATTTGTCTCGCTTACATTCACTTTCATCCCTTTATTTTTTAAGGTATCATACATAATATTAACCATCGCCTGCAACTCCTCCTCAGATAATGCTAATATGACCTGATCATCGCCGTAAAGGAGGCATTTGACTATCAAATCATTCATTTTCAATCCATACGCACTCTCTTTTAAATATTTTAAACAATTGTCTATGTATAAGTTAAACAACCATGGTGACGCCACACATCCTTGTCTAACATCAGAAAAGGTCCGTGTAAGCTCAATTTATGCTGACACAAGCAGTTAAATCCTCGTAAAGTGATTTCAGTGCTCATATCAAACTACCGCTCACCCCATATATAGATAATTTCGACCACAATTCAATCCTCACCACTCGATCATAGGCCTTTTCCAAGTCCACAAAGTTTTATTCGTCACTCTTTTACTATTGCATACAGTTTGCTGACGATGCTGAGTAAACTAATGCCTCAGTAGTTCTTATTTTATGATATTAACATTTCTAATTTAAGTAGTTAACTACCCAAGACATTTCTCATTTTACTAAATACTGTACTCTATTGATTTGGTAATAGTTAAGTACCTAAACCGCACAATGTTATGTCGGTAATATTTAATGTATCTCAGGATCAGCATAGTGTCTGTCAAGTGTCATAAAATAAACTTATTAAAATTGCTAGTAAAAACAAACATTTCATTTGTTACCGAAGTAACTACTATGAGATATTAATTTTTCAGCAAATTTTAAATATTACACAGTTATAACTAAAGTATGTAATGACTTGTCTAATTTCTTTAATTATTAGTTTCACTGCGTATTTAGATAACCTTAACCTAGTTTAGAATTCCTAGTCAATCCATTTCAAAAAATGATTCTCTCATTCTAAAATTTCGTGGAGCTCTTGGGTGCAACTCTTATTTAACAATTTTAAAAATTCTTTATCACCTGTTAAATTTAATTCATGTTTCAGTTTCTATCTTTAAATATTTTTTTTTTTTTTTTCAATTTTCGCATATTGAAAGGTTGGCTAATTTATCTGTTAAATTTAATTCATGCAGATTCTATCGTTAAATAATTATTTTTTTCTACATTTTTCTTTACCATGTTCGCATACTTTTACTTTAGCTAATTTACCCGTTAAATTTAATTTATGCAGATTCTATCGTTAAATATTAATTTTTTTCTACACTTTTTTTTACAATGTTCGCATTTTTTAGGTTAGCTAATTTACCCAAGTTGACGAATTTATGAGACAGAAAGATGGAACAAGAATTTTTTATGGTTTTATGGTCTAGACCCTGGTCAAAGAGTCAGATTGTGATGGTAAGAAGATCGATAGTTTACCAATTGGTTAACTTCAATAATTCAGTCATACAACAATCCAACCAAGCATAACCAATGATAAAAGAACACCAGAGGTTAAATTATTATGTTACAACCCGTGTCGGAGAACTTTGGGAAGACTGTGATTATTACAAACGAGCGACAGCGACGGAAGTAGATTACAGCTCGGCCATTAATACCGCGATTTAGACATTTTGTTAAAAGAATAAATTGAAAAGTTTGTAATGTATGCATAATTAAATATGTGGAATAATAAATAAACAATTAATAAAGAATGTGTGGCTTTGCCGTCGCTGTTTAACTTGTACATAGACAATTGTTTAAAAGATTTGAAAGAGAGTGCGTATGGATTAAAAATGAATGATTTGATCGTCAAATGCCTTCTTTACGCATATTAGCGTTATCTGAGGAGGAGTTGCAGGCCATGGTTAATGTTATGCATGATGCCCTGAAAATCAAAGGGATGAAAATAAATGTAAGCAAAACGAGAGGAATGGTTTTTGAAAGAGAAGAGAGCATGACAAACTGTGGAGTTTCCATTGAGGAAGAAAGAGTGAAACAAGTAAATGAATTTGTGTACTTGGGTTCAAAGTTTACGACAGATGAAAAGTATGACAGTGGCATAGAGCGAAGGGTGTTGGCAGGAAAACAAATTAATGGGGCACTGTATAGCTTTATAAATAGCCAGAAAGTGTCAAAAAAAGCCACGTCTGTCGATGAATAGAGATGTGTTGGTTCCTACACTTATGTATGGTAGTGAATGTTGGGTAGTCTGAGATGTATAGCCGGAGTGACTCGGTTGGATAAAGTAAAGAATAGTAAGATAAGAGAACACTGTGGTGTAAAAGAAGATGTGGTTACAAAAATAGATAAAGGAATGCTTAGATGGTTTGGATGGTGTGTAAGAACCGTAGCAAGTGGAAGCAAGTGGTCTCTGCCTACCACTACGGGAAAAAGTCGTGACTATATGTCTGTATGTATGTTATCAGTGATCAGTATCAGTATCAGTATAAATATTCATTAAAATTATAAAAAAATAAATATTAATTTTAAATTATTTTCAAAAATGTACCTACCCATTTTTTTAAAGTAAAAAGGTACTCGAACGTAATTAATTAAATAAAACGAGTTGACGTTAACATAATTTATACTCCAAGTATATGACCTGTGCAAATATTTACTCAGAAGTTTTATTTACTCAGAATACAATATAACTTTCGTAAATCAATTCCAAAAAAATCCGGTAATCCTGATTTATATCCTTCAGAGTCGTAAACACAGTTTTAAACTATTAAATAAAGAAAAAAAGTTTGTTTACGTCAAGGAAAATGTATTTTTAGTCACTTGGCATGTTTTTACTATTTGATAATGTAAAACAAACTTTTGCCAACAAGTTAAATAATTAAGTTAAATGTAAAAACGTATTTGCTTTCGAAATATCACTAGCAAACTCAGCGACTCCGAAAACTATGAATTCGACACTAATAACAGCCGTTTTTAAAAGTTTTTGTATTCCATCCCCTTCCCACCTCTTTAGTAGGAGTGTTAACAAAACTGGAAATGTCACTATCAAACTCGGCGATCCTAAAAACTGTGAATTCGGCACTAATATCGGCCATTTTTGATAGTTTTTATATTTCAACCACCTATCACTCTTTTCGTAGGGGTTTATCGGGATGAAAACATTTCTCGAGTTGGAGCAATTAATACATATTTATCCTTTAATTAATCTAATAGCTTACAAACTTCACAGGATCACCTGCTGGGCTAATTTCAATGGTCCAGCCGTTTTGGAGTGCATGGAAGACAAACATGCTTGTATTAATTTTTATATATTTAGATTTATAAGTAGGTATATCGAAGCGCGATATCTCGAATTCGTTTGGTATAATCGAACTTGATCTATATATTCAAGTGTTATCTTTAAAGTTCTAGAAATGTGTGGTAAGTTCTAAAATGTTCTGGAAATGTCTCTGAAAAGCGCTGCAAAAGGTGTTGGCCTAAGAATAAATGAAGAAAAAATAAAGTATATGGCAACAATGAGGACTGAACCGAGAGATAGAATCGGACAGAACGTGGCAATGGACCAATATAACTTTGAGAGGGTCTATCAATTTAAGTATTTGGGGGCTACGATAACATCAAACAATAACATGACTGAAGAGATCAATACCAGAATACAAAGTGGTAATCGTTGCTAGTTTGCATTGCAAAAAATTATGAGGTCTAATAATATTTCTCATAATACAAAGATAAGAATTTACCACACCGTAATCAGACCCATTGTGACATATGCATGTGAGACTTGGACCCTTACAAAACGAAATGAGAACCGACTAAGAGTAGCGGAAAGGAAAATCTTGAGGGGCATATATGGACCAATCCTAGATGAGAATATCCAACAGTACCGAACTAACATGGAACTAGAAGAAAAGTATCGTCGACCCGATATCGTCAAGGTGATTAAATCCGAGAGACTGAGATGGGCCGGTCATATCAAGAGACAGGAAGACGACCAAGTTGTGAAGTTGGTTTGCGTTGGTGTGCGTCCTTTGGGAAGACCGAGATTGCGCTGAAAGGACAACGTGACGGCGGATCTCCAGGTCTTTAACATCGACAATACGGAACCCAGGATGATGGATAGACAACAATGGAGGCAAATCGTGAAGTCAGCCAAGATCCACCCAGGGTTGTAGAGGCACGGTGTAAGAGTAAGTAAGTATTATCAACGGTATTATATTAACTGTTTGAGGTGTTGTAGTGAATTTCTTCAATCAGATAATTTTATTTTTTTATTGTTAATATTGCAATAAATTTAAGAACAATAACATTTATGTATAGACAATAAAGAGACCTTTAAAATGATGTACCACAATCCCCTACTTTTCATTTAAAAATTTGAGGGTTATAACTGCCACTCGAAGGGGGTTAAATGTGATGGATTTTTTCGTTGCAGAATGTCATTTCGTAATATAAAATTGTCGTGTATCGTGATTTTTTATAAATATACACAAAAATTAAAATAATATATTATGAAATATCAGTGGTCTGGGTGTGACAGGAGAGGTTCACACGACTAACTTCCCAGTGGAAAGAATGAAAAAATACCATATGTTTTTTTGTTATAATTATTATTATTAAAATTATTATAAAAAACGATATCAAATTCTTTATAACAAATTGTAATTGTCATTAACAATATTCTAATTATGTCAACCGTATTCTTTCAAATTTTTTCTTCATCATTTCATAAGCGGGAGCTATTTTCAATTGTTTGTAACAATTGAAATTTTTTTTTAACTATTATGATCAATATTCATTTATTAGTAACAATATTCAATTGTTATAAACAATGCTTGATTATTACTAACAATAATTGTTTACTGTTTTAGCGTCTTCAATGCAATTTTCTCAATACTGACACAAGTTTAAAATTCTCCAATTCCTATTTTTGTTTTCTAAAACTATCTCTTTTTATAAAATATTGTCATCATATTTTTCATACAAATATTCCTAACACGCAATAATCATATTAATTAAGAAATCTTAAAATTCTGTATTAAAAATAGTATATAACAGTATATAAATTGCAAAATTCAGGTAGTTTATCATTTTTTTAAGTTCTTTGATTCTCCATAAAAACCTCTTGACCGATTTTGCTGAAAATCTAATCAGTTCTTTTTTTGTTGTCGAGATAATCCAGACGAAAAATAATTGGAACATTCACACACAGACGTCCACTTGAAAACTATTGTATTCGACTCTGGGGACCTTGAAATGTAAAGATATGTCAAAATTCGGGATTCGCAAAATCGGACCCATTACTATAACTTCCACTGTGAAGTTGATAAACTTTAAAAACTTTTGATTTATTATTATTAATTATATTAATTATTATTATTATTTGGTTATTTTTCTATTTAACCTGCATTATTTCAATATTGTTATTATTTTTTTGGTAGCGTCGGGTGGGTGAAAATGCAATTAAGCACACCGCAGGCACATTTTTATCATTATTATTATACCATGGGTATCATTACCTTTTTAAATGTACATCATTTTTTAAATTAACTTTTTTTTTAATTATTTTGATATCGAATTTTTTTTTCTCTTGGCATATTTTTTTTTTGTAAATTTTTTTTTGACAATACAAGAGAATTGAACCGTTCCTATAATCAATAAATATTTTATTTTGACACAGGGTAGATATTGATAAGATATTTTTTTCTCTTTTGTTTTTGGTTAATTTTTCTTTAGGGGAAAATACGACGCCAGAAGGCTTTCGGTTAAAGGGTAAAAATTAAGTTCTGAGGATCATTTTTATTTTAATTTTATTGTTCCATGATAATCTATAACCCTCTTGTTTCAGCTGAGATTAGCCGGCAATCTGTCGGGTTATCACCCAACCAGATAACACAAGTAAAACTAAGGGGGAATTAGCCCAATACCATGTGAAAAGAATCTTTTTAAAAATTCATTTTTGAAATTATTACGAGCATTGTGAAACGACAAAATTGCACGAAAAAACCGAAACTAAAATATAAAATAAACTTAAAAGAGTTCCTTTTACGGCATGGGAATTTTTGCATATTTTACCATTTGCCTTTCTAAGAATTGTAGGGGATGTTATAATTTATGGCTTGGTTCTGCCAGCCTAGATTGTTACAAATATAACAATGCAAAAGTCGTAAATATTCTTGGAAATAAATCAAGTAAAAATTAAAAATCAGCTGCAAATTCAAGTACGTCAGTTGATTACCATGAAAATCATTGACTGTTTATTTGTACTTATGTGTATCGAACACGTTTTATAAATTTTGACATTGTACAATTCTCAATAAACCTCCTAAAACCCTGGGTATTCATCCTGTCTATTTGTCTGACTGGGTACCGGTGGTTGAAATTTAAAACAAATACTCATGTGCACGATACTATTTTGTTTACTCAACGGATTCGATTTATCACAGTGGAGGTGTTTTTTTTTATTTAAAATAGTCGCAAAAAGGGTAGACCTATCGTGTGGGCTGCGACTATTAGAAGGGGGATGGAGATGATTGTGGACCCGCGTTTTGAAAAATTGCAGGTCATAGTTCTCTGAAAAAACTGGTTTTGGAAGCTTGTTCCATTCTGTAGCAGCCCTGTAAAAGAAAGATTCTTGATGAAGATTGGTCCTTGTAGTGTCAATATTGAGGGTAAATGGGTGAGACTGATAAGCGTGCCGAGTTCTTCGGCCGAATGTGGCCAGTGGTGGTATAAGAGTTTTTATTTTTCTGGAGCATCTGTCATGGAAATATCTGTAGAGTAATGTCTGGTCTGCAACTCTTCTTCTATGTTCTAGTGGGTGAAGGGTATCTGTGAGAGTTGAGCTGTTTATCAACCGAATGGCCCTTTTCTGAATGCTGAACCCCAAATGCGCGAGCAATAAGGTCGGATTTGAGCCTGTACGTCGTCAACAGTTGATCAGGAGTAAAAAGATAATACTAATTTATCAACCACCCACGATGACAATCTGATTGGATTGCTAAAGGAGTTAAGCTGGAATTCACTTTTCAAGAAATTTTGGAAACATATTCAGAAGGAATATCCGCACCTGTTCACCATCATTATATTACATTTACTGCCTTTTGCTTGCACATATCTGTGCGAAAAAGGATTTTTTCTACTCCCGTATTATACCTAATCCGCGAATTAAATATCTGCTGCCGACTTATAAATATTGTCTATTTTTCTAACACGGATTTTTATTTTGAAACATATTTCGACCAATAAATATACGTACTTTTCATTATAAAACGACTTGGGGATAATCAACTGGTATGTTTCCACATACTTGTTTGGCATTTAATTTTTATCGATATTCAATCACAACGCGGCAAAAGTACCCATAAGTACCTATAAACAAGTCGAGTAGTGAAGAATTATCTTGTACACCTCCAGAAAAATATGATAAAGCAAAAAGTGTCTGTGAAAATTTAGTTCCAATGAAATAAAAAAAAAATCTATGACAAATTATACAGACAATTAATGGACTGGAGAATTACAAAAGAATACTTATTTTTATTTTATTACTTATTGGTCGTAGAAAAAATAGTGTATGCAATGATCATGTAATGGCTATTATATTAATTATATTATGTCATACTAGTTCATTATTGTGTTTTTATTACTTATTTACCAACTATCTAATGTCGTACTTTATGCCCGTGCGGGCATAAAGTTTACTTTATGGCCCGTGCGGGCCTAAAGAGAAATACTTTTTTGGTTAACTTATTTAATAACCTTTATTAATGAAATTACAAACAGAATACAGTAATGTATGTAAATATTCGATGAACATTATTTTGACGAATTAACATAAAATTGGCAGTTCTAAAATGATCCGGTGATAGTTAAGTTGCCTGCAGCAAACGATTCATGTTTCATAGTTTGAGTTTCAAATTTCTGCACCGAAACGCCAGACCCGGAAGGTACACCTGCCAGCATTCTTGAAACTTCATTTTTTGAAGATAACTATCCTCTAAATATCCTTCAGCAACCGACATACTCTTCCATCCACCATGGCGCTTTAACGTGGTCATACTGGCTCCAGCCTCTACAAGAAGAGTTGCTGACGTTCGACGCATACAATGACCTGTATATTTCTCAGGATCACTCAAACCCAGATATTCCGCTATAATGGACGGGATTTTTTCAAACATGTTTTTTCCTACTGGCTGTACAGTACATCTACCTTGTCTATAGGTCAGAAAAAGCCTTTTTTCTGAGCAACCACGTGGCCGTAGTGACATATAATCTCTTATTAGCTTTAAACTGTTTATTTCACCCTCATCTAAAATGGTAAAAATGCGTTTTTTATCGGTCTTTGTCTCTGGTACATTTACCACAAAAACCGATTTTCCATCTTCTACATGAGGAACTAACATGTTCACAAGTTCTTGCCGTCGACATCCACCAAATATTCCAAATAATAATGCAACTTTGTTTATTAAAAACGTCTCGTTCGGTGCCTTATGAATAAATTTTAAAACATCTTCTCTAGACAGAATTTTAGTCTTCTTTGCTTTGTAGCCTTTTGAAGTTTGCTTCAAATATTCCATTAACTTATAGTAATTAGCAAAGTTAATATTTTTATTTACTATTAAAGTCTTCTTTACCATGGAATATTTGGACCACAAGGAACTCAGAAAATGTTTTGGCGAGATCGCCGAAGTATCCAAGCAACACTGTTTCATTAACATCTTTTACGTAGTTTTCTTGCATCCAATTTAATAATTTTTCGTATTCCATGTTGTAAGCTTCTTTAGACTTTTTTGGTAGCAGATTTTCAGTTGCTTTCTTTGCTTTTTCAATAATTTCGTCAGGAATTCAAAAATCTTTGTATATGTTTGACTTCTAACTTTGACACATATAAAAATTATTGTGATTTTATGACATTTACGTTTGTCAACATTCACCTAGCAACGATGGTGTCTACTATGATAAAATGGCAATGTTATTAATTCAAACCGGATATTTTAAAATACTGATTTGTATTGAGATTGGATTGCAATAACGAACTAGTATGACATAAAGTTATGTATGTACCGCGGGCATAAACAGATGTGTATACCCTCGGGCGACTTACAAACCCTCAGGCCAGAGGCCCTCGGGTTTGTAAAACGTCGCCCTCAGGGCATAAACATCTATTTATACCCTTGGTACATAAATAACTATTATAATAACCGTTGCATAATATACTATTTCACAATGGTCAATATTAAGACTAAGCAGCGTAATCGATACCGAATAGACTCTTGTATGCGAATAGCACTGAGTAACGGGATTAAAGTGCGAACAGACAAATTAGTGGGGTGTGTTCAACAGCAGAAGTCTCATTAATTTGGCTCATTCAGTATATTGTTATTTTAAAGTCATTATTACCGATTGTATTAAAATTATTGTAAATTTTGTATTTGCTCTAATTTTTTCAATATTCAATCAATATTTTAAAATAAATATTACTCACTTATTTATTCAAATATAAATATTATGTTATGTTCTGCTTTTTGATTTATTTTTGCATTATTGTTACATTTGAAATTTTTTTTGTGTAATAATAAATTAATCACTTAAGTTTTTTGTCACTATTACCTAATGGGGGCGGAGTTCTGGTGTAATGTTAGATCCTGAGTTCAAAGTTATTCCCATGAACGGTCAACTGAGTTCATTTATTAAACCTTTTTGCATGTTTTCCTGGCTAAGGGCACTACACTGGTCACGAAAATATTTTAGGATTTTATGGGGGCTCCGAATAAATGTTTGGATTTTAAGGGGCTGTGACTACCAAAAGGTTAAGAACCACTGGTCTAGTTTACAGGTTCTTGCTACTGCTCGTACATAGTTACCACTTCAAATATAAATGTTTATGCGCAATTTGTATAGGTTGCTCTCATTGATGTAATGCAGTGTGACGTGCTAGTCCCTACACTCCTATTGACCTTAAGCTGACCAATCGTAGGTACTTGTTTCATCATAGTAAATCCGTGCATATCGGTGGTCAAAAGTTTCAGTGTCTGACAATGCTATTAGCAAAGCGTTTAAAATAGTAACAGACAGAGACAGATAATGTTAGGGACTATTACGTCATAGCAACGCCCACCTGATTATGGCATTCTTTTATTTTGAATTCTTCTTCTTCTTCCTATGCCGTCCCCATTAACGGAGGTTGGCGACCACATTTTTAAGAGTTTCTCTGTCTTTAGCCGCGTGGAATAATTCATCCGCATTCATGTTTGTCCAGTCTCGAATATTTCGTAGCTATGATTTTTTCTTTCTATCGATTCCCTTTTTTCCTTCTACTCTACCCTGCATGATGACCTGCAATACCCTGTATTTTTCGTTTCGCAATATGTGTCCAAGGTATGCTGTCCTGCGTACTTTGGTTGTTCTTAACAATTTTTTCTCTCGACCCATCCTTCTCAGCACTTCCTCGTTGGTTACTCTGGCCGTCCATGGAATTCTCAGCATTCTTCTCTATATCCAAAGTTCAAAGGCTGCCTTTTTAAATTAATATACTGATTTCAAGTCGCTTAGATTTTGAAAATTTAAAAATAGAAACAAATTTTGAATAAAATTATATAACTCATCTATTAATAATACACACATGAAAATAATCTAAGGATTTTGTCTTGTTTCAATTACGAAACCTTGAGAAATAAAAAAAAAGCAAAACATTTAGAAGGGTAATAAATATCTAAATAAAAAATTTCAAAGAAAGGTAATTGTGCATAAGCGGGCCCCCCAATTTAAGTGATAAATCAATTTTTGCTACCCATAAAAATGGTAAATTTATATTGGATGAACCGATTTTTAAGTTCAACAATAACTAGTGGTCGCCCGGTGGTCGAAATTCGACCGTAATTCACTAAATTTTCAAGTCTGATTGTTATTAAGGTACTTTTATTACAATTATACCTCTATAATCTTTAAAAAAATCAATTTCAATCAACAGGGGAGTTCGCCAGGGTGATTCTATATCCCCAAAACTTTTTACGTTGGCCTTGGAAGACGTTTTTAAAATGCTACCATGGGAAAATAAAGGTGTAAACGTTGATGGTACCTTTTTAAACCATTTACGCTTTGCCGATGACATAGTGCTTTTTAGTTCAGATATACAGGAGCTTAAGAACATGCTAGAACAACTAAATGAAGCTGCAAATAACGTCGGAATAAAAAAGAATTTATCAAAAACAAAAATAATGAGCAAGACTGAGGAAAACATAATAATAGCAGACAAAACTTTGGATATCATAGTATGGACCCATCCCTATACAAAGCTTTGCCATCATGCAACAAAGACAGCCACTGGTTATTATTGTTTCTTAATCCATCATGATACAAAACGCACCATATGAGATGGTCGAAAAATAAAAAGCTCGATTTCGGAGTACGATGCTCTAATACCAGGCTAGATGTGAGGCGAGGGTCAGTGCGGCCTTATGGCCAAGCGCATTTACCTTTATAATAACATTTGCTTGTCACACGGTTGCTATGGTACAATACTAAGTGCATTGTGAAGTGCGGTGCGTCGTTATGGCCACCGAAAAGTCACATAGATATCTAATATACAAAAAATAAAATAAACGCTTTTTTGTTTTAACGTACACTCCATACATACATACATACATAAAGTCACGCCTTTTTCCCATAGGGGTAGGCAGAGACCACTTTCTTCCACTTGCTACGGTTCTTACACACTTTTTTGCTTCCTCTACTTTCAACAGTCCTCTCATACATGCTCGTCGTTTGTTGGTACTCTTGACCTGGCCTTTCTTCATTACAATGTTGATCTGATCGAGATATGTTCTCCGAGGTCGACCTCTACCGATTTGTCCATACACACTCGCTTTAAAAATTTGTTTCGTCAATCTTCCTTCATCCATCCTTTCTATGTGTCCAAACCATCTAAGCATTCCTTTATCTATCTTTGTGACCACATTTTCTTTTACACCACAGCGTTTTCTTATCTCATGCTATTTTCATGCTTCTTCTGCCAAACCCAACATTCATAAGTGTAGGAACCAACACACATCTATGCACCGCCAGACGTTCCTTTTTTGACACTTTCTGGCTGTGATGGGCCATTTTCCTATTAAATATAGTTCTAGTTGTCCCAGTGTTATCGGTTCATTAAATTAAATTTGTATTTATAATTTATATGCAGCTACTAATCAAACTTTGAATAATGAAAATAAATAATAGCTTTTTATGGCAAGTACATGAAGGAATGCACCGTTATGGCCCATCTTCGAATTAGTTCTTGTCCGTCAGTCAGGCTAAACGTAATACCTGAAAGTTTCATCGCCTTCTGAAGTTATCGTGGGAAAAGTACAAAATGCGATAAATTTGAGGATCACCTTGTACGGCAGATACCTAAAGGAATGTACCGTTATGGCCCATCTTCGAACTCAGTCTTGTCCTTCGGACAAAACTTCTACCCTGTAAGTTTTAGTGACCTACCGCTTCTCTGTCTCAAGATATCGTACCCACAAGATTTTCCAACACACACACACACATATACACACATACGCACAACACACACACACACTACATACAGACAAAATTTGGAACAACCATCACGCTGAAACTGGAGCCATTCGACGCCTGGGGCCATGAAAGTGCAGCGCACATGGTTCGGTTCGGAAAAGTTGTAAAGGATTGTCTAAAAAAAACTAACCTGCCCTTGTCTCAATTCCCTTACCCTTACGAATTATCATTACACCACTTTTAAAATTTTTTGTTAATCCTCAAAAACAATGTAAAACTCTTAAAATGGTGATAAACTTCTGAATAATATATTAAAAATATAGGTGAATGTGCATTATTTGTGGAAAATTTTTTTGGTGAAGGTCTTTTTAATAATAATTTTTTAAAAAAGAACTTTCGAAAAAAAATTAAACTCCCCTGTTCCCTTATCCTGACAAAAATTTTTACCTAGCATATTTTTCCGCCTTTTTCTTGCAAAAAACGACATTATTGGGAATTTCATGTGAAGTGGACAGCGAAAAATAATGGGGGTTCTGAAATTCGTTTATTTAAAAGCTAAATGTATTTCCAGATGATATGAACGTGAACACACAATTTTTTTTGTATGAGGCTTAGTTGCCAAGTTATGGGCTTCGAAAAAATTGACGTTTATAATGATTTTTTGAATGCTTCTCCTTTAACCCAAAATTTTTTTACGTTTTCCAGCAAAAAACGATTTCATTTAAAACTGCTTTTCTTTAAAAATTTCACTTCAGTCCTTAATTATAAAAGAAAGTCATAGGATAATAAACATCTAAATAAAATATTAAAAATAAATTTGAATAGTCTACGCCAATTTCAGGAATAATTTTTTGCTACATTTCTTTTACCTATAAATTGTAACTTTATGCCGGGGATGGTACTATTAACAATCATATAAAAAAATAATGACCTAAAGAAAATTAACCTGCCTCTGCTCATAGTTCACCCTATTATAATGTTCTGATGTTAAAAAAAAAACAAATATAAAAATATTTGTTTATAATACACGAACAGCTAAATAGTATTAGAATTTCAAACAAATACCTTAAAGAATCCTTTCCAATTAATAAAGACCAATGACACTGGTAGTTCAAGTTAAGGTTGTTTACATTTTTTCACTAAAAAAGTAACAATTTAAATACTTAATGTTCATCTAATTACACTACAAACAATTATTTAAACATTTTTATTCACATTTAATAAAAAAATCACTTTACACATACAATGCAGGAAGATTAATATCTACTTATATAAAATTCCCATCAATTTAATTAGTAAAAGTATGTATTTGTAAACATTGAAAATAAAAACCATCCGGAATATTTTTTAACGTTTACTCAAATCGACAACAAATGACAAAAAAAGACGTTTGTTGGTGATAAGAAATCGAGTTCGGTCATTACTGTAATTTATACGAGGTCTGACAATAAAGTTCTGGCGAGTCGTTGCCTTTAAGAAATAAAAAGAAAGGAACCCTGTACAAGCGTCGCATCGAAAAATGTGAATAAAATAATCGAGCAGCACGCCAATTTAAATTTCCTAGTATTACTTAATAAAACTGCTCGAATATTAAGAAATGCTCCGAGAGTGTATTAAAAAGAGTCGGAAATAATTTATTTTTTCGCGAATTCGGCACCTCAATGAATTTATCCGACGGCAGGTCCAGGACCGGACTTTTATTAGATGTAACGAGCAACTCAAAATATTCTTTGCCGACAATAACAAGCACTTCGGCATAAAACCGTTCTCTTTACCGGCAAGTAATACAGGGTGATTCTTTTCGAGCTCCAATTAGACGTTTTAGAAAATCTGAAAATTTGAGGTTTGAGGTTTTCGGAAATGCCGAATTAATCTAAAATATTTAGAGCCTCCAACTACTTCCGGTTATACCGAAAGTTAACTATAACTTGCTTATTTTAAATAGAACACCCTGTATATTATTACGTATTTCGATAAAGCTACTCTTGGGAATTCTCCGAAATTTATAAAATTTACATTCATTTTTTGTGCTCGTATATTTGCAATTCACTACACAGTAACTGCAGTGGCAGTTTTTACCCAATTTTTAAAAATTATAACAAAATTAATAATCTGGCGTTTATTTTTTAACACTGACATTAAAAATACCGTCTTTTATTGCCTAAGTTATCCACTGCGTGCGCTGGTGTCCACTCTGGGTTCCCCTACCTTGACTTTGCTCTGAGCGAATAGCTCATTTCACCAATATACAACATTAGGTATCTGATTAGTCACCGAGGCATCGACTTAACGGGCGCACTGTGTTGTAAGCTACATTAGTAAATTCCCCCAAGATTTAAACCCGAAATTTTTTTGTTTATTGCTATGCTTTAATTTAGAGGTTTTATTTTAATTTTTTGCTTTATTGTGAACAGAAATCGTTGATGTAGCTCTCGATGAGTTTTTTGGTTAGAAATAGGCACATATACACATATACTGTCCCCAGTCATCTTCAATTTATACATACATACATACATAAAGTCATGCCTTTTTCCCATAGGGGTAGACAAAGACCACTTCCTTCCACTTGCTACGGTTCTTACACAAATCTTTTGCTTCCTCTACTTTCATCAGTGCTCTCATACATGCTCGTCGGTTGTTGGTACTCTTGACCTGGCCTTTCTTCAAAACAATGTTGATCTGATCGAGATATGTTCGTCGAGGTCGCATCTACCGACTTGTCCATTTATACTCGCCTTATAAATTTGTTTCGTCAATCTTCCTTCATCCATCCTTTCTACGTGTCCAAACCATCTAAGCATTTCTTTCTTTGTAACCACATCTCCTTTTACACCACAGCGTTCTCTTATCTCACTATTTTTTACTTTATCTAACCGAGTCACTCCGGCGATACTTCTCAAACTACTCATCTCCGCAGCATTAATCCTATTTTCATGCTTCGTCTGCCAAACCCTACATTCACTACCATACATAAGTGTAGGAACCAACACACCTCTATGCACAGCCAGACGTGCATTTTTTGACACTTTCTGGCTATTCATAAAGCTATGCAGTGCCCCATTCATTTGTTTTCCTGCCAACACCCTTCGCTCAACATCACTGTCATACTTTCCATCTCTCGTCAACTTTGAACCCAAGTACACAAATTCATGTACTTGTTCCACTCTTTCTCCCTTAATCGAAATTCCACAGTTTGTCATGTTTTCTTCTCTTTCAAAAACCATTACTTTCGTTTTGCTTATATTTATTTTTATCCCTTTGATTTTTAGGCTATCATGCATAACATTAACCATCGCCTGCAACTCCTTTTCAGATGACGCTAATATGACTTGATCATCGGCGTAAAGAAGGCATTCGACGATCAAATCATTCATTTTCAATCCATACGCACTTTTTTCAAATCTTTTAAACAATTATCTATGAATAAGTTAAACAGCCATGGCGAAGCCACACATCCCTGTCTTACAACTTTTTCGATGTTAAACCAGTCCGTGCAAGCTCTGTTTATCCTGACACAAGCAGTGGAATCCTCGTGAAGTGATTTTAGTGCTCGTATTAAACTATCACTCACCCCATACATTGACAATGTCGA
Source organism: Agelastica alni (assembly GCA_950111635.1). Classification (NCBI taxonomy): domain Eukaryota; kingdom Metazoa; phylum Arthropoda; class Insecta; order Coleoptera; family Chrysomelidae; genus Agelastica; species Agelastica alni. Next base: position 53,352,719 of record OX467709.1, read on the forward strand.
CCACAATTTATACTCTGAATATATCTTTAAAGAGGCGCTGCAAGATATTGAGGCCGGAATACTACTGAATGGGCAACGGTTAAACAACATAAGGTATGCTGACGACACTGTTATTTTCGCAGAGAGCCTCTGTTGGACAGAATCACAGCTTTCAGCCGACAGTATGGGCTGGAAATAAACAAGAGTAAAACGAAGTTTATGATAATAAGTAAAAACCAAGACATCCGTGGAAACTTATTAGCAGATGGAAGTCCCCTGAAAAGGGTTAATAGTTACGTATACTTGAGCACAAACATTAACGATGAGTGAAATCACTCTATTGAGATCAGAACTCGCATTGAAAAGGCATGAATCGCATTTCTCAAGATGAAAAAAGTTTTCACAAGCCACGACATACAGCTAACCACGAAAATACGTTTACTTCGTTGTTACGTGTTTTCAATACTATTTTATGGAATCGAATCGTGGACGCTTACGGAGGCTTCCTTCAAGAAACTTGCGGCATTTGAAATGTGGCTGTACCGGAGAATTCAAAAAATACCTTGGACAGACCGGCTTAGCAATGCAGAAGTGCTGAGAAGGATGGGCAAGGAAAGAGAAGTCCTCGATACGGTTAAGGCATGAAAGTTACAATATCTAGGACATGTTATGCGTAATGAGAGCCGATACAAACTTTTGCAAAATATTCTACAAGGCAAAGTGTATGGAATTAAAGGACCAGGCTTGGTTCAACCAGACAACAACTCAGCTATTCCGAGCTACAGTCAATAAAGTGCGAATAGCCAATATGATAGCCAACATCCGGAACGGATAGGCACTACAAGAAGAAGAATGGGCAATCGGTAGAGGTCGACCTCGGCGGACATACCTCGATCAGATCGACATTGTTTTGAAGAAATGTCAGGTCAAGAGGACCAACAACCGACAAGCATGTACGAGAGCACTGATGAAACTAGAAGAATCAAAAGATGTTTGCAACAACCGTAGCAAGTGGAATGAAGTGGTCTCTCCCTACGAGAGTAAAGTAAAAGTGATTTCTTTTTTGTAATTTTTCAGGTCAGGTTTTCCACAAAAAAAACTTTTAACGAACACATTTACGCGCATATTTCTGGTTAGAAATGATAAATAAACATGTTTTATGCTTTTTTAATTTTTTTTGTAAAAAATCATACTCTTTTACTTGAATCTCGAAATTAATTAGAACGTTCAAGTCTCAAGTTTTAGCCATTATACGACTTCCAATAAATCAACTGGATTTATTTTGTAAAAAGATTTAAAACCAAAACAGACCTCAACGGACAATGTAATGCAATTTTAAAATTTCTTGCAACAACTTAAAAGCATCCAGGTTCACTAAATGTAGGTACCTACATTGTCCCCTTTCATTGTAACCCATTGAACTTAAAAATAATATTTTTGTTAAGATGATTCCTTGAAGGCAAAAATCCTTTTTCGATAGAACTATTTATCATAATGAGAAAGGGGAAACTTTTAAATAATTGCAAAATATTCTTGCTTTTGGCTTTGTATTTTATTCAAAGAAGTCAATACCTGAAAGTGCTTTTGACAGTTGAGGATTAAGGAAGATAAATGATCAGTTAGAAGACAATATTAAGCCTATAATATGAAAAAGTAAATCCCTAACGCAATTCATAAGTAGCCAAATTAATTGGGCTTTTGTCATTATGTGGATGGTTACTAGACTGTAAACATTACTCACAAAACCACCACTCATTTTTAACGAATTGCACATTTTTATATTTTATTTTGTAATTGTTAAGCTGCATAATAAATGGATATAATTTGTCACACATTTTTATACTCACTCCAATATTATTTTTATTTACTACAAGAGGGAGGAGATGTATGGATCAGGTCTTTTCATTACGAGGTATGGTCGAAAAATTCTTGGCTAGAAGTCAGACGGTCTAATGCCATTTTATAGACTTGGAAAAGGCCTATGACAGAGTGGTGAGAAGTGAATTGTGGTCTACATTGTCTATGTATGAGGTGAGTTGTAGTTTAATACGAGCACTGAAATTACTTTACGAGGATTTCACTGCTTGTGTCAGGATAAACGGAGCTTGCACGGACTGGTTTAACATCGAAAAAGGTGTGAGATAGGGATGTGTGCGTATGGATTAAAAATGAATGATTTGATCTTCAAATGCCTTCTTTACGCCGATGATCCAGTCGTTATCTGAAGAGGAGTTGCAGGCAATGGTTAATGTTATGCATGAAAATCAAAGAGTGAAAATAAATGTGAGCAAAACGAAAGTAATGGTTTTTGAAAGAGAAGAAAGTATGACAAACTGTGGAGTTTCGATTGACGGAGAAAGAGTGGAACAAGTAAATGAATTTGTGTACTTGGGTTCAAAGTTTACTAGAGATGGAAAGTATGACAGTGACATTGAGCATGTTGGCAGGAAACCAAATGAATGGGGCACCGCATAGCTTTATGAATAGCCAGAAAGGGTCAAAAAAGGAACGTCTGGCGGTGCATAGATGTGTGTTGGTTCCTACACTTATAAATGGTAGTAAATGTTGGGTTTGGCAGAAGAAGCATGAAAATAGGATTAATGCTGCGGAGATGAGTAGTTTGAGAAGTATCGCCGGAGTGACTCGGTTAGATAAAGTAAAAAATAGTGAGATAAGAGAACGCTGTGGTGTAAAAGAAGATGTGGTTACAAAGAAAGAAATGCTTAGATGGTTTGGACACGTAGAAAGGATGTATGAAGGAAGATTGACGAAACAAATTCATAAGGCGAATGTGAATGGTCAAGTCGGTAGAGGTCGACCTCGGAGAACATATCTCGATCAGATCAACATTGTTTTGAAGAAAGGCCTGGTCAAGAGTACCAACAACCGACGAGCATGTATGAGAGCACTGATGAAAGTAGAGCAAGCAAAAGATGTGTGTAGAAACCGTAGTAAGTGGAAGGAAGTAGTCTCTGTCTACCCCTATAGGAAAAAGGCGTGACTTTATGTATGTATGTATGTATGTACAAGAGAAAAATAGACCTAAGAGCAGAATATGTGGAATCTTGATAATTGCATTGAAATTACCATCTAACCCTTAGTTGTGGATCTAGGCAAAGAAACTACTTATGAATTTGAAGATGACATAGACTACTCAGATTGGAATAAAGTTAACTTTTATCGGCTTATATTTTTTTTATTTAATAGAAAGAAGTATTTAATTATATTTAACTATTTGTTACTATTACTATCATCTCAAAAGACTATTACAGTTTATAAAAAGGATATACAACAAAATATATTATGCATTTGAATGTACCTAACTTAAAATTAAAATTAATAATAGGAAGACATAATATGTAACATTTTTTTCGTATTAAACTTCGATAATAAAATAAAAATATAATAATAAATAAATATAATTTGATAATTATAATTGCCAGTTTTCCTCATCTTGAGCATCTTTAAAATAAGAAAGAATTTTTGTTACATCTAATTCGTTCTAAAATGCCGAAGATAATTTTTATTAATATAATAATTACCACACGCCTATGACTCGTCGATTTCTTTTCCCGTTGAACCCGCAAAGGTATAAGTTGAAAATATGAGTCACTCTATACCTTTGTGGTATCCTTCTATAGACTTATTTCACCCTTTTTATAGCAAAACGTTAAAATATTGCTTCTTGTAAAGCTCCCACGTAAATTGCACATAAAAGCAAGAACGTAGTAGGTACTTTTTTTGTCATAGCTTTCTTCATCACTCTTATCGTTTATCACAGCTGCTACATAAACGTGACCTAACACGTGTATAAAAATGTTGATCTCTCGACAGTTTATAATAGGTGTTCAACTGTAAATATTTTACAAATGACAACATAAACATCAATAAACTAAACATCATAAAAAATAAATTAACAACAGGAAAGATTTCAAGTTTTAATACACACAACCGCAATGTTTAGGCATATTTTAAAAATATGACTGTAATTTTTTAGAACTTTCTGTTTTTGAATACGGATTCACAAATTTGACTTGTAGAGCAATAAAAAAAAATAAAAACATGGTTCAACAATTATATTTTTCTAAGAAAACGAAAAATTTGAAATTGTATAAAAATGTCTGGAAACTATAAGTAACCTTTGATTGAAAACTTAACAAAACAAGAATGACCTTTCGGCATCGTCTGGGCATGCTCAGAATTAAGTGATCAATGTTCTGTTAAAGTATCTCATTTCAAGCGTTTTGAAGTGCTAAACAAAAAGTTTATTGGTAATTTTATCCTATCGCGGTCCCCTCGTTATTTGGCTCTAGAAAATCGAAAAATCAACATTTTTGAGTGTTTTTTTTTAAATCTTCGTTTTTACGGCGGATTTATGATAAAATTACGGGAATAAAAAAAATTATATTAGTATCGGGGCTTTAAATGTTCATGTAATCGCACTCATTCACGTATAATTGTTGATAACTTTTTTACAAGTTATCGGATGAAGTTTTTATATTTTTCTTCATAACCTGCACAAAAAAACGAACAAATTATACAAAAATGTTAATTTTTCATGTTTTTACAGTTTAAAATAATAACAATTCCTCTCAAAATTGACCTTTTCTCACATATTATTGTTTGTACCTTTTTTATCAAGTAATCATCAAAGTAATAGGAACAAAAACATTCCTAAAATTACTTATTAAGTAAGCAAGTATACAACATCAACACAGTAATAATTTATTAACTTTTAAAAATTAAAAACACATTGAGATAGTTTGGAGAACAGTATTCCAAGATTCGGATGCAAGGAGGAGAATATGTTAGGATATGTTTAGGAGTTTATGTTTAGATTACGTTACAGCAATCATTGTCAAAGATTGCATAATTTTGTTGTTCTCTTACAAGATTTTTTCGACGATAATATAATTGATTGATTTATTTTTAAATATGATATATAGTTAATTATCTTTTTTTTCATCATTTTAACATTATTTATCTAAAATCTTACCTATATTTTTTTTAATACAAATACTTATACTTATATTATGTTTTGTTGCCATTGAACATGAAATTATTAAATATTGAAATCATTAACATAATTTTAAGTTATTTAACTTAAAAAATCAGTTGTGTACAATTTTTTTTGTAAATATTCATTTTTTTGTTTAGATCAAGGAAATAAGTGTATAAATGTTTTACAGAGTGGACCAAAAGTCTGGAAACGGACAATTATCTCGTAAATTGCTTGTCTGAATTGTACAAAATTTGGGATAAGCCTATTTTAAGATACGAAGATTCCAGATTTGACATTTGTTATGTTGTCAGATTTGCCGTTTCTCTGATATTATTAGCCACTTTGGTTTTTTAAATACATCACCCTGTATATTTAGTCATTATTGGAATCTTCTCTTTAATACGAGTTTAGCCATATGTAACACTTATGATTCTATGTAGTCTAGAAGGTCTTAAATAAATAAAACAGAAGTGTGGCAACGCCTAATTGTCTTAATAATTTTTTTAATACAAACTATTTTCAACTACATTTAAACGTAACAATTAAAAGGTAACATTTTTAACATAATGATTACTTAATCAAGTGTTAAAAATGTGATCCATTTGTAATCGATGGTAAAATGCGTCTACCACATTTTTCCAGACCTTGTCCAGACTACATAAAATCATAAGTGTTACATATGAGAACTCGTATTAAAGAGGATATTCCAATAATGACTGAATATACAGGGTGATGTATTTAAAAAACCAAAGTGACTAATAATATCAGAGAAATGGCAAATCTGACAACATTGCAAATGTTAAATTTGGAATCTCCGTATCTCAAAATGGGCTTATCCCAAATTTTGTAAAATTCGGACTAGCAATTTACGAGATAATTGTCCGTTTCCAGACTTTTGGTCAACTATGTAAATTTCATTTGTAAAAAATTAATAAACAAACAATTTTATCTGATTTTTTTTTCTAAATGTTCGTTTTTTTGTGTAGATTAACAAAAAAATGTATGAACTTTGTTTGATGCTTTGCAAAAAAGTTATGAGCGATTGTATTCAAAGTGCGTTTATGATCGCATTTAAAGTCATCAAACCATATGAAATCTTAGTAAGATATTTCCTATATTTTTTTCCATAAATTAGCCGTAAAAGCGAAGATTTTAAAAAAAATTCATCGAAATCGGATGGTTTTTCAATTTTCTAGAGCCAAAAAACGAGCGGTCCGCGATAGTATAAAATTACCATTTTTTTTTTATTGTCAGCCAGATACATTAAATTCTTCGTTAAAGAATATCATTCCACATGTACTCAAAAGGATAAAGATCTGAAAACTGTGGTGGCCATGGTAATACATAAATATTGTGTTGTAAAAAAATACCAGAAGCATCAAAACACACCTTCCGCTTATTTCAACTGAACTATTATAACCTAGACAAAATTATTACCCGCCATAAATTACGTGCGTACTTCATTATAGGTAATCATCAAGCAGGGCTGTTTGGCAATTGTCGTGTTTTGTATTAGTTCTTACCCACTGTGACCAATTTTGCCACTTGGTGTGCCTTTCGATAGTAATTTATTTCTACTTGCTGGAGCATATTTGTGTATTAATTTATTATTCAAGTTTACGTAGCTCACCATCTATTTGAACATTACCAATTTCGCTTAAAACATTGGAAGAGTTGGCGATCCTTGCTGCAATTCTAATTGTGTCTACTCGTAAAATCATCGTTTGAACGGTGGAAAGCAAAAAGTAGATATTTAAAATAAAAAAATAGTTTTTAAATTTGATTTGCATACATTTTTTTACAACTTTGCGTCTCTGAGAGATTATGTTTACCTGAAAAATTTCTTGGTAAATTTTACAAAAGGAAGGGTATAATGGCGCAGGGGTCAAAGGTTTACGGAAATAACAGAATTTTAAGACTCTAGCGAGCCCAGACTCCTCGAGCCCTTTTTGTCGCCACCTTTCAAATACTATTTCTTTTTTTTTTTTAAGTTTACTTCAAAGAAGCAATAAAACTCTTTGTAAACCAGATTTGGGAGGTAAATTTTTGCGATAAGAAAATTCTGAAAAAATTTGCAGGTGTAAGAAATGGAATGTTTTTTCGGTTGACTTGACTTGCTTGTTTACGACAAAGGCAGAATTTAATTTTGTGAAACAATGTCCCAAAAAATACAAAAACACGTAAATTTGGTTAAAAATGTTTGGTTCACTGATAAAGCAATGTTTTATTTAAATGGCTTTGTTAACAAACATAATTGAAGGTACTATGATGACGAAAATCCTCTTGTGTTTCCGCAGGATAATGAGTTTCCAGCGAAAATCAATGTATGGGCTGGTATTCTAGTAAAGGAGATAATTGGACCACTTTTTATTGACCAAAACCTAACGGGAGAATTGTACCTATAATTATAAGAAAATGAAATTGATCCATTTTCATTTTCATAAGAAAATGAAATTGATCCAACTCCGCCTGTATGGTTGAAGGGTGAACTGAGTAGTTCAACGATCATACAGCCCGGTCCCAAGCCCGGGTAAAAGGAGGAGGGTTCTCAGGCTTGGCTAGCACCCTACCGGAGGTAAAAGAAACATACCGCTCACAGAACCGAAGGGACAGCCTCAGAAACCGATCGGAATCATACTACGACGACACACGCTATGAAAAGGAATAAACGGCTTGGGAGATGCAAACGTACCATAACAAGACTTGCCTGCTGGAATATAACATCATGGAATGGCAGAGACCAGGAGATTGTTAACGAAATAAACCAACACAAGATTGACATATGCGCTCTATCAGAAACGAAGAAGAAAGGACAGGGCACATCAAGATACGATAACTACATCCTAGCCTACAGCGAAAGAGCTAAGCAAGAACGAGCACAATCGGGAGTGGGAATACTTCTCAGACTACTCATTTTCGCAGCGTAAATCTTCATGCTTCTTCTGCCAAACCCAACATTCACTACCATGCATAAGTGTAGGGACCATCACAGCCAGTCGTGCCTTTTTTTTGGTTTGCTGACTGTGATAAATTGTTTATTTCTGTGATATTTTCGAAATTCTAACATGTTCATCCAACACTTACATTTCTTATCCCGTTCCTATGGCTAAGAATAAGTTCTTACCTCCTCGTGGTCTTCGCTGGGCAGTGACGATAGAAAATGTTAATAATTAAGAGAGTTATTTTTTATTCTATCACTGGCGAAAAAAGCAAACTCTAATAATCTCGAAACTATTAATTTATATATTTCTTTATTTACTATTAATTTTAATACATTTTCTGCTACATAAATATTTGGTGACCGTTGCAAAATATTTACGATACGCCACTGGTACCCAATTCTGTATGAATTGGCACTGCAAATCTGCTGACTTGGGGAATATGGTGGAGTGCGTTGACATGTCTCTTTCTTTAAAAATTCATTTATTATAATCGATAAACAGGTAGTAAAAAAAAACATCCGAATTACATTTTCAGTCCCTTCATAGAATATCATTTCGACTCTGATAAAAAGACCATTTTAACAAGATTTTAAATTTCGAATTTAGATACCTTTTTCAAAGATGTTTTACAACTTTATGACTGGGTAAAAGCTTGCACCCCTTGACGGTTGTTTTTTTGTAACTTTGTAAAAGAATTCCGTAAAATTACTTGAGACCACGTAATTATATATGCAAATAGTAAATAAATTAATCAATATTGCGACCCTTTTAAGTAATAGCGTCAATAAATCAACAAGTCAATAAATTTCAGGTACGAAAAACTAGAAAAATAGAAACAGCATGCTAATAGATATAGATGTAATAGTGATTTGGAGAAGAAAATATTTAAAGAAGATAGTGATATAGAAGTAAAATTAGAAAAATATATTATTTTGATGAAACCTGGACTAGTAGCCGAGGACTCCCAAATTAGAACGGTTATAGAATTTTCTAAGGCGGTACTTATTTAATCCACTTATAGTCCGTTCATAATTTGTCGATAGCACAAAATGTGCGTCCAAGTCATAAAACGGCCGTAATAGTCGTAAAATCATAGGCGGAGGTTCCTGAGGTGTTTATTCATGTCCGTACACAATTTGTTGATAGCTCACTGCAAGTTTGACCCTCATTAGGTTTAGTACGTTTTTGATCGCATTTAATTTACGGCTCGTTGGTGTTTCGGCGTCTACGGCAGTAATTAACGTCTCTAATATTTATTTTGCGAATTTTGTGCAGTGCGTGAGTAACTTTTTTTCATATTCCTACAAACATATACGTACCTTTCGTTCCTGCTTGTTTTGTTTGATTGCTTGCGATGGCTTCGTCATCATCATCAACATCATCAAGTTTTACACCGGTACTGTTGCGTACAGTCAGTAAGTCTGTCTATTCACCAAGAGAGAAGACTATTGTTTTGAACGTTCACGATGCTCTGCTTTCTCAGAATTCCACAAACACTGTTCAGAACATAATCAAGAGTTGTGCCCACATGACGGGCGTAGGGGAGTCAACAATATATAGGTTCCTATCAGAAAGAAAAAAACAAGGTATAGCTAACCCAAATACAAACGAATACTTAAAGAGGGAGAGAAAACCTATTGAAATTGATGAATTTGCCAAAAATGGTATTCGAAGGAAAATTCACGAATTTTTTTACAAAAAAGAAATACCCAACTTAAACAAAATTTTACAAGAAGTTAGAGACGACCCGGATTTGCCTCATGTCGGACGAACCAAATTGTGGCAAGTTTTAAAAGAATTAAATTTCCGGTGGGAGAAATCAGACCGAAAATCACTTTTGATTGACCGGGAAGAGATAATATGTTGGAGAAGAAAGTATCTAAGATCTATACGAAAATTTCGGGCTGAAGGAAAGCCAATTTACTATCAGGACGAAACGTGGGTAAACGCAGGTCATACTCTCACAAAAATTTGGTCAGATAAAAATATATCAAGCTCCAGGCAAGCCTTTATGGAAGGTTGGTCTACTGGTATTTCCCCACCCTCTGGTAAAGGCAGTAGATTAATAGTTTCTCACATTGGCAGTGAAAAAGGATTTGCTAAGCATGGTTTGTTGGAATTTCAATCCAAAAGCACAAAAGACTATCACGAGGAGATGACAGCTGATGTTTTCGAAGAGTATTTTGAGCAGATGATTGAACATATACCACCAAACTCAATTATAGTATTAGATAATGCACATTATCATTCACGACTAGTAGAAAGACTTCCAACGACTGCGTGGAAGAAACAGGATATCATTGAATGGCTGCGGAATAAGTCCCTGCCTTACAAAGATGGAATGGTTAAAGCAGAACTTTTAAAAATTGCCCGGCAACACAAATCTAAGTTCAAGAAATACGTAGTTGACAAAATGGCGGAAAGACGAAACATCACAGTCCTTAGACTTCCACCCTACCACTGCGAATTAAATCCAATTGAACTCATTTGGGCACAAATGAAAAGCTATGTGGCTAGAAAAAATACGTCATATAAAATACAAGCTGTACGTGAATTGTTATATGAGTCTTTACAACATATTACAGAACAAAATTGGCGAGATGCAGTAAGACATGTAATAGAAGAAGAACAAAAAATGTGGGATCTTGACAATATAATTGATGCGACTGTAGAGACACAACCGCTAATTATTAACCTGCAAGACGACTCGGATTCCGAAGATGATCCTGTTTATTTTGAATTTGAATAGTTTTGTAAGTAATCGTAGTTTATATCATTTAAAAATAGGTATTAATTAAATAAATGTATCTTTTACAAATTGCAAGTAACTTTTTATTTTTAAATAAAATAAAGAAATTTTATTAAAATAAAAATACAATTTACAGTACCTACAGTTTAAGAATATTAATATATTTATTTATTTAAAGTAACGTAATGTTTTAATCATATACTCTACGACACTGGTCAGTCATTTCCACTCAAAATACCTACATAATCGGATTAAAAGTTTTATAGCTGTATTGTATTTATTCAGATACAAGGTGGGTTAGTCGAAAACATCTTAAACTGCCAGTTTTAGGTTGGTTTTTGTTATTATATCATACTACCTGTCCTCTCTGTATTTCAGTTCTCTAATGAGGGTCAAACTTGCAGTGAGCTATCAACAAATTGTGTACGGACTATAGAGTGTTCAAATTATGGAAATTGCTTTCAGGTGTTATCTATTACAATAACCAGGTACACGAATTTTGAAAAAATTTCAACTATTGATAGGGATCACTTAAATTTTTTGACCTATTTGTTTTTGGTTGTACCCTGAATAAATTTATACATACATACATAAAGTTACGCCTTTTCCCATAGGGGTAAGCAGAAACCACTTGCTACGGTTCTTACACACATCTTTTGCTTCCTCTACTTTCATCAGTGCTCTCATACATGCTCGTCGGTTGTTGGTACTCTTGACCTGGCCTTTCTTCAAAACAATGTTGATCTGATCGAGATATGTTCTCCGAGGTCGACCTCTACCGACTTGTCTATTCACACTCGTCACTTGTTTCGTCAATCTTCCTTCATCCATCCTTTCTACGTGTCCAAACCATCTAAGCATTCCTTTATCTATCTTTGTCACCAATAAATTCAAAAAGTTAAAATATCAGTGGTCTGGGTGCGACCCGAGAGGTTCACACTACTAACTTTCCAGTGGAAAGAATAAAAAAATACCATATGTTTTGTTCTTATTATTATTATAAAAAACGATTTCAAATTGTTTATAACAAATTATAATTGTCATTAAAAATATTCTGTTTTGTCAACCGTATTTTTTCAAACTTTTTCTTATCATTTCATAAGCAGGAGCTATTTTCAATTGTTTATAACAATATTCAATTGTTATAAACAATGCTTGATTATTACTAACAATAATTTTTCACTGTTATAGCGTCTTTAATGCTATTCTCTTAATACTGACACAAATTTAAAATTCTCCAATTCCTATTTTTGTTTTCCAAAACTATCTCTTTTTATAAAATATTGTCATCATATTTTTCTTACAAATATTCCTAACATGCAATAATCATATTATTTAAAAGATCTTAAAAGTCTGTATTAAAAATAGTATAATTTATAAATTGCAAAATTCAGGTAGTTTACCCTTTTTTTTCAGTTTTTTTATTTTCCATAAAAAACAGCTCGACTGATTTTGCTGAAAATCTAATCAGTTCTAAATTGCGTAATTATGTGTCGAATGCAATAGGTCCTACGTCGTTATCAGTTTTGTTTTCGAGATAATCGAGACGAAAAATAATTCCGAACGCACATACGCACATACGAACATATGAACATACGAATATACGAACATACGCACATACGTACATACACACACAGACACAAACTATTGTATTCGACTCTGGGAACCTTGAAATGTGGAGATATGTCAAAATTCGGGATTTGCAAAATCGGAAAGTTAATAATTTATTGCTTAGAAAACAATACAATGAAATTTTATACAATTAAAGCAAATAAAAAAACTTACATCAAAAACTTAAACAATAACTATTAAACAAAAGCAAATTAAGGGTATTCAAGGTATCTATTTTACAGCTTAGTTACCGACGCGACGTATAAAAACATTCTTGACAAAAGCACAACTTCAATAATTCCATTTAGTTGTTTCCGAACTCTGTAGAATTATTTTTACAAGTAGCAAACTTTTTTTTAAAACGCACTCACATCGGTAGAAAATTTGTAAAGAAATAAAAAAAGGATTCTAATTAGAGTTGTAATTTTTGTGAAAAAAATGTTTGTACATTCGGTTACTGTAATCAAATATAAAAAATTTGTAAAATGTATCTATAGGTATAAATTTGTAAAGAAATAAAAAATAAGAATCAAAGTAGTATCGCTATTTTCGTCAATATTTGTGCTAATGTAAAATTTGTGATAATGTAAAAGTGTTTGTATGTTCGCTTACTGTTCCTGTAATCAAATAAAAAAATTTGAAAATTTTTAGATACTATTTAAATTTATAAAAAACTATTTCTATTTTTGTCTAGTCCTAATTGTGCTAGGTAAGGTGAAAAAAATGTTTATATATTCGGTTAATGTTTCTGCAATCAAATAAAAATTTTTGTAAATTTGTTACAAAATAAAAAAAAGATTGCTATTTTCGTCAATATTTGCGATAGTGTTTGTCTGTTCGCTTACTCTTTCTGTAATCAAATAAACTTTTTTGAAAATGTATAATATTTAAAATTGTATAAATGTGTAAATAAATATTGCTATTTTTGTAAATTATTGTGCTAAGATGAAAAAAATGTTTTTACATTCGGTTAACGCTCCTGTACCTAATCAAATATTTTTTTTAAAATGTATAGGACCCTATGGTTAAATACATACCTACTATTAAAATCTCTAAGGTAGTATAGCTATTTTCGTCAATATTTGTGATAACGAAATTTTGTATGCTCGCTTAGGTAGGTACTCTTTTTCTTTTGAAAATGTGTAATATTTAAAACTGTAAATATGTAAAGAAATATTACTATTCTTGTCAATAATTGTGCTAAGATGAAAAACATGTTTGTATATTCGGTTTTAATGCTCCTGTAATCCAATAAATTTTTTTGAAAATAAATAAATACTTAGAAGATACTATTTAAATTTCTAAAGTAGAGTTACTATTTTTTTTAATATTTGTGATAATGTAAAAGAATTTTTGCATGTCCAGTTACTGTTTTTAGTATCAAACGTACGTAAACACGTACTCTCGAAACAGACAAAAACAGATCTCTGTAATGCACTGGTTTATCGCGAGTTAGAGTATTTGCTCAAGAATTGAGACTAACTTTTCCCAATTCCTTCCAAACAAATACAATACATCACCCACCATAAACAATCAATACCCCTCATTTTAATACTGCTCTCTCTTCCTACGACAAATTTAACACAGCACCATCAATAATTACATCAAGCTTTAAAAGAATAATTAATTCCGCATATCCAGAATTTCAACAAATTTACACAGACGCCTCTAAATGCGACTAGAAAATAGGAGCATCAGTTGTCACATCATCCAACACCCAAATATTTTTAAATTATCCCCACAGACCAGGGCGTATACTGCAGAATTATACTCAATATACCGAGCGATGGCCCTAGTAAACTCAGGCAATATGACCAACGCCTTGGTACCCAAAGACTCTACCCAATACACCCAGTGGAAATACTGATCAAGAAGGAACTACACACAGCAGCAGAAAACAACAAATCCAATAAACTCCTATGGGTACCCTCCCACGTAGGCATAAGTGAAAATGAAGCAGCTGACAAATGTGCACGTGACGCGCCAAATAACGAAAACGCCGAAGTTGTCAGTGAAAATGTCGCGAGTGATCTCAAAAACTATATAGAAACAAAATTCCGGGAATCCTGGAAAAGTGCGTGGCAACTGTCGAACACCAAACTAGTAGAGGTCAAAAGTATAACATTCACCCTACCAAGTACCTCTCAACCAGTCGCAGATGCCACACAATCATCTCAAGATTACGCCTCGGTCATACAAGTCTTACGCTTGGTTTTTTAATCGCTCGTAGCGTACCTCCACAATGCGAAACATGTAAAGTGCAGCAATTAGTTAAGCATTTCATTATAGACTGTTCAAAATTCCACAACGAACGCAAACTTTATAAAATACCAAAAGCTGCACTAGGAGACCATCGCAACTTTAACAGGATCATCGACTACCTAAAAATAATTGGACTCTTGAATAAAATATAATTTTGTAATTACCGAATGTACCGTCGCTAATCACTTCGTGTGGATGCGACTTTCTTAAATAAAAAGAAAATTATTCGGATACTTTATTTGGCCCAAGTTTAACAAAACAGTTTGCTCAGAAAATACAGAAAGTACAAAATTCATATCTACGGCTTATTCACGGAATAAGAAAATATCAAAGAGTAATCTCATAAGTTACGTGAAACGGGTTGAATTACAATGGAAAATAGACGGAAATTAAATGCTGCAAATTTATATCAAAAAATTTTACTAACCAAAACGCCGCCTTACTTGTACAGGAAAATCACTTTCCGTATTGACGTTCATAATTTGAACATAAGATTTAAAGGTACTCTTACCCCACCCACTTTCAAAACAGAAATTTTCAAACGATCATTTAGTTACATACGTATGCCGTATTACCAACAGAAATGAAAAATGCAAATATTTCTGTTTTACGAAAAAAATTTGAACACTCTCTGCTGGAAAACCAACTTATAACCTACTTCATACATTCTTATTATTATAAGTCTCAGTAATGTAAGTCTTTTCCTTTCTTGCATTATGTTGATTATACCAGATTCATACCCTAATTTTTAATTCTATCTTGTCTTAGTTTGGGTAAAAAAAATTTTGAGGTTGAGTGGAAGCGCAACTAAGTAGCACTTGTGTTATCTAAGTTGAACACCTTTTGTATTTCAGCTAAGTACCACTTTTTTTAATTAGTTTAAATAAAAATTATATGTAAGTAGGGCTGTGATACAATAAAGACGATTATTATTATTAAATACAAATTATGAACTTATACTTAGGTACCTATTTATTTTTTGCATTCATGATCATCACGTCCGTCTCTACAAGTGGTTTTATATATTTAGCATATGGCATATTAAGATACAAAGCATATATATGACAACAAAATTATTACAAACGAACATTTAACAAATTGATTGATTCTGGAGTCGCTAATAAAATCTTCTGGTCTGCCGTTATAAGCCGTTTCAGGACATTCCTCCACGATGTGTTTGACGGTTTGGTTTTCGACGCACTAGCAGGAGGGGCTTGGACTCTTGCCCCATTTGTGTAAAGTATAGGCACATCTGCCATGCTGCGTTCTGATTCTATTTAGCGTGCTTCATGTTTTCTTTGGTAAATCGAAGCTTGGTGGTGAGTTGTTAATGCATGGCATATCACTGTTTTGTTTCGACGTCCATTCCTGATACCAAGCGTCGGCGAAGTCCATTCGTCTTCTATTGCATTTAGTTCGGTCTTAGTTGGTGGTTTTATAGATCGGAGGCGTTTGTGGTTAGCGTCTTCGATGTCTGTATGGATCGGTAGTTCTCTAGCTAGTTCGTCTCCTCGTGGTGTACCCTGGGTAACGCTAAATGAACTAGCAAATATTGGCGGTCAGACAAACCAAAAAAGGTTCTCCCAACCATAAGACACTAAAACAACTAGCCAAATCAGAGTCTACAAGTGGTGGTCAAGGATGATTAACTAATGTTTAAAGTAAAATTATCTTTTGCCTTACTTAAAGTAGGTATACTTTACGAATTATCATGATAAAAAAATTCAAAATAAAAAATATTTTTGTGGACCATAGTAAATGTTTATGCAGTTTCCTAATTACGTCGATGATCAATTGTGTACCTAGGTATACATAATTTAAAAACCAACATACCTATATCGACTGTAGGTACTTATATCGGTGATATGGAGCCAGAAATACCTAAACACTTTTTTTGTAAATATCTTTAATGAACAGAAATCCGTCTTACACAACATTAACCATTGTACAACTATAGGCAGTCGAAATAAAAGCAATCAAGGTCCTTTAAACTAAGTCAATTGTCCACATTTAATAAATCTCTTAATTTATAAGTAAAGTTTTCAGTGTTTTCAAGTCTAGAAGGTGAGATGTACCAATGCTACTATTATAACTTCATGAAAACTTAGTTAAAAAAATTGCTGATACTATTAATAACATAATACCAGTATTTAAGTTTTATAGCTTTTAAACCAAAATTTGTTTATCAATATAGTTCCAATAGTTTTTGCGTGATGTTCAAACAATAAAAAATTAGAGTCAGCGACACGTAAACATCATAGGTACTTATATCGTAACCCTTTTTTTGTAAATATCTCCAATGTAACAGTTTTATTAGCGTGACCTCTATACTTGTTAGAATAAATCGAACAGTTCAAACTACAAACAAACTTAGACTATAGTTTACTTTTACCTCTTTAAAAAAATGGTTCTATCCAATAAATTACCATTCCCTCAGCCACGTATCCAGATATTTTTAAAGTTTTACGAAATATACATAACAATAGTCGACAGTAAATACATTAGAATAACAAAAAAAATAATGAGAAGTGAAACCACATGTAGGCGTCAAATTTAGGACCTTCCCAATTAAATATTGCTTAATATACAGGTAGGCTGCGTTCGGCTCTGCCATTGGTGGTGGGTAATATTTTCAGCCATGATCCGCTAGGGACCGTCTCATTGGCCCGTTACGACCCCTTGGCTCCGCCTAGCGCGCCGTTAATCCGTATCTCGTTTATCTTTTAGTGATACGCACCTCAGTCAACTCGTCAGTTTCTAGTTTACACTCAGTATTACTAGACCTATCTATCCTTCGGTTTATACTTCAGCATTTGGTGATTTTGTAAGGGTTAGTGCAAGTGACTAACAAATAACCAAGAGCGGTTTTTTAAATTGACTTTATTTCGGTGTTTATTATAGTATGGTTTCATATTTCGCAAATCATTCGACAATGTATCATCATCAGCAGCAAATCGCCGGTAACGGACATTATCAACCAAATAATCCTATGCATTCTTGGTACGCTGCAGCGGGCTATCGTCAAGCTCCGTCTATTTCTTCGGCGCCTCCTGGAACGTATTGCGTTCAGGAAGAGCAACAATTGTGGCACCATCACCATCCGCATCATAACGCGCATTTTTTTCAACACGAATTTTCCGATTTTATTCATTCGGGCCTGTCGCCCATTCAGCATACGCAACATCATATGGAACAACCGGAAATTCAAATTCCGTCGCCACCGATGACTGGAAGTGATATTTCCAGTCCTGGTACCAGCGGACACATTTCCCCGCACATTTCTCCGCATCATCAGAATATGGGTCACCATAGCAGACCAACACCTGCCAGAAGCCCGTATGAGTGGATCAAGAAAACCTCCTACCAATCACAACCGAATCCAGGTAAGCAATATATACATTTTTTAACTACTCACTTTCGGAACGATCACAATAAAATACTACAATCACAAACGTTTAGCAAATTTATTAGATGATATAAAACACTTTTAAATAATGTCAATTAGTAACAAGTAATTAAAAACAGTTTTAGCTCTTCTAAACATACTTTTTAAATGTTTTACATTATTATCCTTATTTCGTATTTAAAATGTTTTTACTATACACAACCCCAGACAAAATAGACATGTCTTAAACAAAAACGACGACAGACATAAAATTACAAATTATCCAATTACCTTATAAATGTACTTACCTAAACTTAATAAATTGTAATTCATCTTTGACGGAAAAATTAAGCATTTCATAGCAATAAAGGATGTATATGCGGTGGATAGCAGCGACATCTATACTTAAAAAGAAAAAATTTTAGTCAAGAACATATTAACACATTGGTTGTAGATATATAAGAAGTATTTAGAAAAACGAATATTTTTTGTATTTCGTGCATAAAAATTACACTTCAATTATAAACAAAAGTAGGTACAAAACAAAATGCTTTTAAATTTGTGTATTATATCGTTAAAAAACTTTTCTGTTCGAAACGAAAGTAGGTTCATATTTAAAATGATAAAATTTTGAAGTGGAATCAAAATCTTGAATTGTATATAATTTCTAGATGCTTTTAGAATTACAACATTTTGTCAACGTTGTGTATCGTAGTTACCTCTACCTATGTAAAAAATATATGTCAAAGACCGACGAAAATGCAATAATTCGATCAAAATATCCGATTATCCTGATTAGTTTCGCCAGGATTCATAAATTTCTTCAGGGATCCTTTGCATGAGAGTAAGAGAGATAGAAAACATTAATTTTCTCGTCAGTAATTGTATTCTTATGTTAAGAATTATTTTTACTTTTGTTTGATTAATTCTAAAAGCGTGATTTTTAGTTTTTTTAAACTATAATTTATTTTTCGCTCTTTAGTTCGATTTGTTTTACTCATGTGGTGGATAGCAGCGACATCTATTCTTAATAACTTGTTCTAATTACCTACGGTAAAATTTGTTCCTTGTAATTTTTGCCACGTTCGGAACCTAATATTTTATTAATTTAGAAACTTAATTCCTGATTCCATTCAAAAAAATTTAATGCATTATTAAATTTATCTACGGTAATGTTGATTTTCTACCTGAACAACAAATTCTCAAGGTATTACTAACTCGAGTGTTTTGTTAGGAATTTTACATTATCAGTATTATAAAAATACATCGTTTTCTGGAAAATCCCAATTGTTGCGAAAAAATATAACCCCAATGTTAATAAAACAATACAGACATCCAAATTTCACCTAAATACGCCACATTCCACACACTTTTACTAACTAAATACGTAAAACTTGTTAAATTTCCAAACAATCCAGTAAATGAATCATAAATTTGGAGCTTAAATTTTTAAATATTACAGTAAATGCGAGGGAGGAATGTAATGTAGAATATACGATTAATGAAAATATTTGCATTATTTAAAAGTGACATTTATTTATTTATAACATAATTTAATAAATATCTGCAGTATTATATTGTCAAGTTTTATAATTTTTACACGCGCCTTACAAAAATATTTACAAAACAATATTAAAGTATTAAAATGCCTAATAATAATAATAATTAAAAATAAAATGTGCATTTCTTTAGAAAGGGGGCTAATCTAAAGTTTTTTTTGGGTGCTTGGTTACAATTTCATGATAAATTCTGCTGTATCTACTAAAACAGGGCCGGTTTTAAGGCATCCGGTGCTACATTCCCGGGTCCTTCACAATAAAAAAAAATCTTTCGAATTCCGGCTAGTAAACAACTTTTCCTTTGATATATTTTTTTGCTGGTTTACCCTTACCTAAAGTACTTTGTACAAACATGATCATATTTTTCTTAAATATTAACAGAAATGATTCATCTATATTTGTTCACTCCAATCAGGCAATCAGTAAAATATCAAAATCTCGAATGGTCCTGATAACCACTTGCTCTACTTATCTTAAGCGAATATCTCAATGGCTGAGTGGGGCGGTACTTGCCCGCAGCCTCGGATAATTTCTATTTTCATTTATATTTCTGTATGTTTGTTAAATGCTGGAAAAATCTACTTGGTTCCACAATAAATTATTTATTGAAAAACTCAGCTGAAAAGAAATTGTCCAGACCTCTAAATCCGGCACTGTACTAAAAATATTATTGAACAGATTTTTAAAAATAAAATTTTGGATAGTTTTCTGAAAACGTATTCACGTAACGCCAAACTTTTGCGCCGGTATAGATTGGACCCATCTGAATCGCTTCTTTTGAAATCCCCAACGGAATTTAGAACAACTAGTTCCATAAAATCGTACCTGTAAATCTAACCAGAATAAGAGGATCTAGCATCAATAATCTGCTTCTGCAACACTTCATTGTGTGAGCAACTCCTTATTACCCTGATCGAGTTCCAAGTGATTGCTAGAAGCTTTGGTAAGACAGGAGAATAAAGAAATTTTCAAAATTTCATGATTTAATATTAAAAACTACCGAATAAAATTTAAAAGCAACTTCTCTACAGGAGATTTCAGCAGAATAATGGAACAAAAACTAAAGGATTATATTAAAATATTTTTCTAGTACTTGCAAATCTTAATACATTAAGCTATTTTCAAGAATTATCAAAAAGAATTTGTTAAATAGCAGGTACGAATTTTATTCTTACTTAGATACCTGGATTTCGCAAATGCAAAATATTGTAGTATTTAAAACCTTGTACGGCTGTCAGGTATACCTATCGGACATTTTATTAAACAAAGAAGAGCAACTTCATGACGTTAAGTCAAGTTTCTAACAACCACTAGGCATTAGAAGTGTTAAATAATAAAAAAAAACCTAAAACAAAAAAATAAGTTCCGTACATAGGTAGGTAGGGCAGCAAAGACCACTTTTTTCCACTTGCTACGGTTCTTACCTTTTTTTTTTTCGCTTCTTTAACTTTTATCAGCGTTATCATACATGCTCGTCGGTTGCTGATACTCTTCTGGCCTTTTTTCAAAACAATGTCGATCTGATCGATATACGTTCGCCGAGGTCGACCTCTACCGACTTGCCCATTCACTTCTTCTTATTAGTCCATCTTCGTCCACTTCTAAACGTAGGCCTCTTCCAATTGTCTCCAATGGAGTCTATCTTGTGCGCTTTGGATTCAGTTTTTTCCGGCGTGTCTCTGGATGTCGTCCATTCACCTCGTCTGCGGTCGCCCAACACTTCTTTTTGTTTCCATAGGTCGCTCGCCTCATTTTCAGCCCATCTCCACTTATTTCTTGCCACCGTTTCCATAACTCCCTTCCTTTTCCTAATGTCATCGTTCCTTATTATATCCCTAAGGCTAATACCCAGCATTGAACGTTCAATGGTTCTCTGACACACCTTTCGCTTTAAATTAATTGGAGTTCTAGGATTTCTTAGGATGTGAGAGGTTACCATACTTTGCCTAGGTGAGGCGCAACCTTCTTGCAATCTCCCTTGTTTGGTTTTCACTCCCTAACTTTATTTCATGGCCCAAGTACACGTAATTATCCACTTTTTCAATATTAATGTTGTCTAGAATGACCTGGGTGTTATAAGGACTCATGATCTTGGTCTTACCTATGTTCATCTGGAGCCCCACTTCCTGTAATGCTCTTTTTAGCTTCATGATCACTGCTAAACAGGACAATGTCGTAGATAGCTCAAGTACCTTCCATTAATATTAAGTCCTTTTCCCATTTCACACTCTTCTTATAATTCTGTTCTGTCAATCTTCTCTACGTCTCCGAACCATCCAAGCATTCCTTTATCTATCTTTGTTACTACATCTTCTACACTACAGCATTTTCTTCCTTACTTTATCCATCATAGCCACTTGAGCTATATTTCTTCGCAGCATTTTTATCTCACTTTCATGCTTCTTTTGCCAAACCCAACATTCACTACCAAGTGTAGTGACCAGCACTCGCCTATGTACAGCCAGTCGTGCCTTTCTTGACACGTTCTGGCTACTCATTACTCTATTATTGAAGCCAAAACTAAAACTTCCAAAATATATTTGAACATCATCGTTATTTACTGCACTAATTTATTGTCTTAGTTAAATAATTTTTATTTTAAATATAACAAACTTAAAATAAAATATTTTTCTGGTAGTAGAGTCATTATAAATCGCGTAACAATTTTTTCATAAAAAAACCCTTTTAAAACGCAGTTTTTAGGAATTTGTCTCGACAAAAATATTTTCTTTTAATACTTACAACAAATGAGTGAATCTGAAATTCCGATTTTTATATGTTTGCTTACCTACATTTTTAAGTAGACTTACCTAACCCAAAAAAATACGTCAGACATGCGTTGTAGACCTGCATCTCTGTTATCTGTCGGTACACATACCTTTTAAATGTGTTAATTGTTACTTTAAACACATAAAACGGCTGAGTAAATTTTTTAATTATTCATCGGCGAACCAACTTCTGTAGAGCCGGGAAGTTAAAATTGAAAAACAAATTATTCTAATTGTATTCCGTTAAGCTTGATATCTCTTTTAAAAAATTCTTTAGGCGAGCTTCGTATCTGAGTTAATCGACCCGATAACATTCAAAATCAACCTCAGACCAAATTCGTTTTATTAATCCAGTTTTTAATAGCTGTTGTATTAGTAAATTACTTTTAACAATTTCTATAGAATCGTACAATCAATTGACAGTTGGATAGTTTACAACAAAATAGCTCGTTTATTTTACCGTATCATTCAGATACACAGCGTTTTAATTATATCAATAAGAATGCCACAAATTGTACTTTTTTGTCAGTCATATTTTAGCAGATATTGAAGTTCAGTAATAATGACAAATTAGATCCTAAATCAGTTTTCTTTAGTGTCGCATTATATATGGCCATTATAAAGTTAATAATTTTATGAACTACTTTTATTGCATTATTTTAATCATTTTATTGTCTCTAAGTTTATAAATTAACTCGACTGTATAACAGCATGGTGTGTGAAAAGATATGAAGAAGTGTGCTTTGTAACATTTCCCACCATTTAACATTTTTAGGGTTGTAGTGTATTTTTAGAAAAACATTTGGATATAGATACCTTTTACCCGTAAATGAAACCATATTTTGCGACAAGTTGTAAATATTAAACTTGTCGACAACTTTCCTTCGACATTTTCGAATACAAAGACCCAAAAACCCAAAAAGGTAGGTAGGTATCTACACAATGCCTGTAATAAAACTAAAAATACCGATAGGTTCAAAATTTATGCAGAATAAGCGTTTATTACCACCGAGTTTTTAAAATTTCAATGAACATCGGCGTCTGAATTTTATTGGACACGTCTTCAGATGGTTTTTAAACTGAGACGATGTTTGTCAAAAGGAGACCCAAGGATTTTATTGGGGGTGTTTAAAATTCACAGCAAACGTTTATAGATAATCCCATGGACCTTGTTTGTTTGGACATTTTAACCTACCTAATTGAGATGTTGTGGCATGTTTATTGCAGAAGTTTAGTTACTTTCTTTTTAAAAAGCTGTCCTACAGTTTATTGATATGATAGCTAACAGCTTCTGCAATTTGTCGATTGTACTTATAGGCCAAGCGCCAGGGCAAAAAAACACTGTTCGTAATGCAATCTTCTACTGAATTGATATGACTGTTGGAGCATGTTAAGGGGCGTCCCCTGAATATAAATCCACGTTGGCGTCATGCGGGGGTGGTCGCGTTATCCGCCATCTTGGAAAACACGTTTTATCAAATATCTTGTGAATCGTGCAACGTACGACAAAAATAGTAAAGATCATTTTCGTAGATAATAACTTTCTCTACAACTTTTAATTTTAACTTTTTTCCGTACAATGCATAGATTTTTATTTATGGCGCTCCAAACTTTTTTTAATTTGTTTATTACTAAATATATAGTTAACGGTTGATGATACATGAAAAACCTACTTTTCCTTCTCAAAATTATTATTATTTTTAATATTTAACTTAATCATTTTAATTACGGATCCGGGAGTCCAACCATTTCCCCAACCATAAAAAAAAATTAAATAAATTCATAGTTTAAATAATATACTATAAAATAAAATAATATAATAAAAACATAATATAATAATAACATTAATTATTATTATTATTGGTAGTAATAATAATTTCTGAACACCTTATGCCGTTTTATGCGTAGTAACGAGCAACATTTCGTATGATAATTTACGAGGTGCAAGTTTTATCAAGCTATAGCTCATAAAGTATACATTTCACGAAAAAAAATTTATAGGAAATTTTATGCTCTCAAAATTTGGTTAATACAATTTTTTATGTATCATTAACCGTTAACTATGTATTTAGCAATAAACAAATTAAAAAAAGTTTGTAGCGCAATAAACGAAAATCTATGCATTTTACAGAAAAAATTATGAGTAAAAGTTGTAGAGAATGTTATTATCTATTATTATTATTATTATATTTAGGGGACACCCCTGAACATTTGCAATGGTCAAATCTATTCAGCAGAAGATTGCAAAAAAAATACGCAGCGCTTGGCCTATTACCTACTTATAAAACACGCCTCAAGTCTAAGGTTCTTTAGCATTAATTCCACTTGTTTTGATTGTATTAAAACGATTTTTTCTGTATCAATAATTAATACTAACAAACACGCAGATAATTCCACGGACCTTTTTTGTTTGGACAGTTTTATCTACCTTATTGAGATGTGGCATATTAATTGCTAAAATTCAGCTAAATACATACATATAGTCACGACTTATTCTACTAGGGGTGGGCAGAGATCACTAAACTTCTTTCCACTTGCCGAGGTTGTTACACTCGTCTTTTGCTTCTTCTACTTTCATCAGCGCTTTCACACATGCTCATCGGTTGCTGTTACTCTTCAAATATTACTTCTTTCTTTTTATAATGCTTTTCTGCAGTTTTTTAAAAACTAATTATTGACAACTAACAGAGTCTATAATATAATATAATATTACAATATTAATTAAATTTCAAATATCTTCGTTTTCAATCGCGTTGAGGTCTAAGGTTGTCATTGAATACTTACGTTCAAAATAATACTTAATAATAGTATTAAATTTATAAATATTAATAATTATATAAATAATGTGGAATTCACTATAGTGGGTATTTACTTGATTTTTAAGAGAATCGCGACACTAAAAAGGTTGAGACACGATAAACAATATTACGCGGTAAAATACCTAAACAAGCAGTAAAATTCATTATCTCTATTAAACGGGACTGATGAATCATATGAATACTAAAAAATTAAATAACCTATCTTGCGCAGAGAATATTTAACAGGAAAATATGTTTTGTGACCGTTTGTTTCTTTTGAAACTTCAGTAATACGATTGGATGAATCGAATACACTATTTGATCGTGGTATGTTTACTCTAATTTTCCTCTAAATGTATTTATAATTAGATAAAAATCTTAAGTCTTAAGATTATATCAAATATTGGTTTTTTCTTATCATTTTTATTTACTTAACTTGGTG
This sequence comes from Agelastica alni, assembly GCA_950111635.1. Taxonomy (NCBI): domain Eukaryota; kingdom Metazoa; phylum Arthropoda; class Insecta; order Coleoptera; family Chrysomelidae; genus Agelastica; species Agelastica alni. The sequence continues at coordinate 53,378,216 of OX467709.1, forward strand.
TATACTTGGATGTGCAGGCTCACATTAATTACTTTGTTCCTACATGTTACAAAACTGAAAACACACACGAATGACGTGAATTTTTATTTTTATCCTTGGATGTCGTAAGATCAAAATTAATAAGAACATTCACTATATACATTTACTTTCAAAAAAATCTCGGTACGAGTTGATCAGTTTTTATAAAATGTATACAGAATATGTGTTAAATTAAACTTAAATGATTTACATTTATAAAGTAAATTATTAAAAAATGGGCGAGTCTGTCGAAGTTTCTTATACATTCGCTAACTCTTCCAGGCATGCTTAAACTCAAATGATTTATAGTATTCTGAGGAATGTCATTCCAGGCTTCTTAAATTCGGTGACAAAGTTCAGTTTAGGTCATTTGGTAATTTAAGTAAATTAGGTATTTACAAAAATCCTAGCAGAAAAAATTATACAGACTGGCATCAGTGAAGAACAGCAGGGGTTTTGACAAAATAGATCCACAATAGATGCAATATTTATTTTAAGACAAATAGTGGAAAAAGCCATTGATTATAACAAAACTGCCTTAATGTGCTTTAACGCAAGCCTTTGATTGGGTTAGACTTTGCGACCATTTAAAATTATTAAAGGAGAGAAATTTGAATCCCAAAACAATTGATATCATTAAAAAAATAAACATCGTAAATAGCACCTTAATAAAAGCAAACAATAAGCATTCCAACAAGATACCAGTCTCAACAGGAATCAGGCAAGGGAATAGTCTTAGCCCAAAGATCTTGCCAAAGAAGGGGCAAATACAAATTTTTTCGAACCAGAACCCTTCTGTGGACTTTTAAAAGCCCACTTGAAAGAAGAGGTTCGACGTTGGAAAACAGATAAAATGAAATCTCACTGGCATAAAGTGCCAGGACAAAGGCAAGCGAAAAGGCTAGTAAGTCTTTCACCAAGGAAAGCTAAACAGCTTCTCGAGTTGGACAAGAAAGACTTGAAACTGGTAACGGGACTCTTCACTGGACACTGCCCTCTAAGGTACCACCTGAAAAAGATGGGCAAAACAGAGAGTGATAGTTGCCGCTACTGCGAGAACTTCGCTGAAACTTCAGAACATTTGCTTTGCGAATGCGCAGCGCTTTTTTGCAAGAGGGTCAAGTTTCTAAAGCCCTTCGATGTCAGAAACTTAGCCCCCAGGAAACTGATAAACTTTACACCAAGTCTCGGAATCCCGGGCCTCGAATAGATTAAGGGTTATGCACAAAAGATCTGATAGGTCGAAGTGCTTGAGAGGCAGCATGGCCTTCACGACCCACCCTACAATCTACAATCTAGCCCAATGCTCTTTAATGTCTTAATGGATAAGATCATCATGGAAGTAAAATCCACGGGGAAAGGATACAAACTGGGCAAGAAAGAATTTAAAATAATCTGCTACACTGACGACGCAGTGATAATATAGGAAGATGAGGACAATCTGCAGAAACTACTTTATAGATTCAAAAGAGTTGCAAAGGAATTAAACATGGTGATCTCTGTCCAGACAACAAAGTCTTCGACAATAACAAGAGAACAGAGAAGGTGTACGTTAGCGATCTACAATAAAAGTGTAGAACAGATCATGTCTTTCAAATACCTAGGCGTTAATATCACAAGTAATGGAAACCTTAAAGAAGAAGTCCAAACACAAACAATAGCGGCAGCTATGGTTTCAGGATATCTCCGGGACATAATATGGAGAAACAAAAATATGAGTATTGAAAGCAAAACGCGAATTTACAATACGTGTGTACGACCTATTACGACCTACGCCAAAGAAACACGAGCAGGAACAGTATCTACTAAACAACTGCTAAGAACATCCAAATTGAAGACGCTCATATCAATTACGGGTAAAACGCCCGTAGAAGCAGCGATATCAGAGCCCAATGTGACATTCCAGACATTGTAAAATGGTCCAGAATAAGGAGAGACCACGTCGACAGAATGGCTGATAATCGACTACCCAAAATTGCAAAAGAGGAGAAACCGACCAACCAACCGTAGACCTCCAGGAAGACCCCCCAAACGATGGTTCGAAAGCTGAACATCAAAGTCACAACTTTGGCTACAAAAAAAAACAAGACATTGTCTTAAAATAAGAAGTAAATAAATTGTCGATCATATACATATATATTCGATTGGTAATAAATCTGGGGACTTAGTAAAAAGTCGGGGTTTACGTTATTTTCTTCTAAGATCGTTATAGTACTCGTAACTTTTGCTGGATTAAAAAATGCGTTTCTTGTGGAAAAGATATTAAATTAGCTCCCGAAGATATATAGCAGTGCAACAGACTGTAATACGTTTCTTATATATAATTATTTGCATTCAAATTTCTATCAATAAAAGCTAGAGGTAATCTGCTACCGTATGTTATCACACCCTACACCATTACCCCCATGCAAGGGCCATTTTGTGGCCCCAAAAACACAAACGGTACTCTTTTGAGAATCAAAAATTTATCATCCCAATTTGATCTGCCGTCATGAAGCCCAAATACGTGTGTTATGTGATATCTATATCGATGCCATATAGGATACTCTTTGTCGACAGCTATGGATTCTTTCTTATGACCAAAACAATGCGTCCTATACGGTTCATTTAATTGCCTGTTCCAATTTTTTAGTGCCTAGACATAATCACATTTTCCACAATTTCATTAAAAATGGTCCACTCTTTCTGGGTTTTTTTTTTTAAAAATCAGTACCTTTCTTTAATTATAACTTTTTAACAATCGTATTAAATTCAATAGTACTACGGTACAAGTTTGTACTTCCTCTTCTTATTCGTCCAAAAAAAATGTAGAGACTAGGTAGTCCAGTAATCCAAATAATGTCATTTTAAGTATAGAGAGTGAGTGCATCATGATATTACGGCGTAAAAAGGGGTGGTAAATATTTTAATAGGTAATGTAAAAAAAAATCATTTGTTAATAAATGGCTTAAATAGAAAAAAAAGATGTATTGAAAAGACCCTGTTGGAGGACTGTCATAGCATATGAATATGTAAAGAATGGCCCACTAACATTTTAGAAATTCTTATTTAATTCTCAAAGCATGAACATACTGAAATCGCTATACTGTTACAAGTTTATAGTTTAATAATTAATTATAAATTAATTATACTATTCACAAATTAAAGTTGATGATTCGTCATAAAAATTCAATTTTTAAAAGATGCCTTTTGGCCACTTCTATTTTAACTTTCTGTTATTCCTCGATTGTTTGAGAAAATTTAAATCCACTCCATACTCGCTAAATGTATGGAACAATTTAAATCGTCAGTGGATTTACGTTGTAATTTCTAAGACACTTTAGAACTTCAAACCATATATATACAAAAACGAGTATCCATAATTATAAATAATAACGATTCTTATTGAATATTAAAAATAAATAAAACATGTTAAAAAATAAACAAAATATAAATATAACACGGAGGTGTCAGAAATGTGATAATAAATTTAAAATTACAATATTTTTTTCAAAATGTACATATTGTGTAAGCTGCTATTCTCCGATTCCAAGTTTGGAAAAATATGCAAATTATTTCTATATGTATTATTATCACCAAACTCAGAATGATGTCAGACACTATAAAAATGTTAAAATCACTGGTTTGCCATTTTATTATTTTTGACACTATTTCTTTTACCTTCTTTTCTTATGGTTCTTGGAAGTAGGCGTTATAATATGTTTATAAACTTTTGATAAATACACATAAAAGTTTACGAATAAAATTTTGACATATTAATGTCGAAGATTTTTTTATTCAGTAATAAATCAGACGGTATAAAAAATAAAAAAGTTAGAGGATTGACCGACCTAACTTTTACAATGAAATTGCTTTACCTATATACAAATAACATATAAACAATATATAAACAATAATAATTAAGCTTATTTATTATTTTAACACCAAATCTATTTTAATGATTCTTATTCAATGTATGTGGGAAAATGTTCATTTTACTTAAATATTACGCCAGTTCTAATGAAAACTTGTTCACACAAAAAAAATTACTTTACAAATTATCGTATTTAACAACTGCACTCACAAGAGATTTTCAATTAAAAAACTTTTTGTTACATTTTTTCATACAAAATGCTGTGTCCTGATTTTGAGCCGAATCGATTGCTGAACTCCTGAGGTCCTTTCAATTAAATGCTTTTATTATAAATTCGACTTAAACTATTTTCGTTAATACTGCGGCTTTTAAAAACATAAAAATATCTCATAATACGTATTTCTTTTACTTGGAAGGATAACACTTTTTTTATAGTTTTAACTCTGAACGATTAAAATGGGATATATAAATGGGAGCAATAAACTTTGGTGCTTCCAAAGTTTTATGCTATTGTTAAAGTCATTTGATACATAAAGAAAATTTATTATCGTGTCACAAAGCAAACATAAACCAGACTTTTAAAAGTTTTAATTGTTTTTGGATTTCGGACAGGTTTTAAAAATTCGTATTAATTGATTCTTAATGATTCGGTTGAAATAACAACAGAAACTCGAAAAGGTTTTACTTGTTCTGGTATTTCTTTAGATATTTGTAAAGAAAGCGAATTTTTAAAAAGTTAATTTAATTACGCGACAGTATTTTATTCTTTGCAAAATATATATAAAGGCAAAACGTCACCATGGGCGAATACAACACGTGCAAGCCTTCAAGTACTTAGGTGTCATAGTAACATCAGATAATAATGTGCAAGATAAAATCGAACAACGCATCACAAAAAGCAATAGATATTTATATGCGCTACAATCGATCATGATGTCCAATCTGCTATCAAGACATACCAACATCCTTATGTATAAGACCATAATACGGCCTGTAAGGACGTATGCATGCGAACCCTGGACACGTAACAGTACAAGACACGCAAGTACTTCGAAGATTTGAGAGGAAGTGTCTGCGAAAGATATATGGCCCTCACCGTGACCTTCCCACAGGAATCAACAGGATAAGAACAAACGCAGAACTTGCGCAACTGTAGCAAACCCCGGACATCATCCAAGAGATTAAAGCGAGTAGACTACGATGGGCAGGGCACGTACAAAGAAGCCGGAATACAAGGCTGATAAAATCGGTATGGGAAAAGCTCCCCAAGAAAGAAGGCCACTAGGTAGACCAAAACTAAGATAGTGAAATAACATCCGAAAGGACCTCTTCATCCTGGGAGCGGACCTTGACACGTGGCAAGAGACCGGACGAAATGGAGGCAAATAGTGGAGGCTGCCAAAATCCACCCCAGGTTGTAGTGCTGCAGAGAGAATGAGAGAGAGAAAATATATCTAAGTTAACAAACGCAATGCATTAACCGTAAAAATATCGCTAGCGGAAAACCAGTAACACATTTTCGAACGAAAAAATCATATAAATGTCCTTCCAAAGTTTAGTAGACCATTATGAGCTTTGGTATGGTTCGTAAGCACAGTAGTTTTGCATGTCATTGTTTGAATACCGATGATTTTGATTTATATTCAAATACACAATGGATAATGATCTTAAACATCGCTCCACTGCATACTAAAACTATAACTCCAGTGTAAACACTATCAGTATTAGTCGTAACAACAATGGGCACACGAACTTTTCCTGCAAACCATGGTAGATTTGTTTGATATAAAATATAAAATATCTATTAAATTTATAGTTTATATAACTACCGAGGTGAAGAAAAAATTGTTAATCTTCCATAAAATTTTTAGGAACCTTGTGAATATGTGTAATACTTTGAATAGAAATTATCCATAACTTTTGAGCAGCTTAGCTCCATTGGCACTTTGTAATAACTTTCTTGCAAGTCAACCGGTTATTTGTGGGTATATGCAGCCAAGTAAAAGAAAACTCTTTGTTTGTCTAAACTGTCGGAAATCTTTATTTCCATCATCAGGAAAAATCTTTGTTGAGACTGGTTACTAAGATATTATAATAATTGTTTGAAACATACAAACGTGGAAGGTCGATTCATACAACAGACAACCAGGTTGTTGTATATTTTTATTCATATGAAAGTTACCATTGTAACTAAAAAACTACATTTATATCCGAGAGTAAATCTACTTACTACTTTTAATTGTTAAGCAGTCAAGAATGCCAATCAGGAAGTTGTAGATACTTAATCGTATGCAATTTACATGGTAACAGAAAAAATTACTACAATGTTAGATTAAGCTTTATTTCTTTTATGGTGTAACTTTCTCACACGATTAATTTCACGAAAAACTCTCGGAGGTGTTCTTTTCCATAGTCGTTACACTCGCCGTGATTATTAAGAGCTACAAGTGGCACTTGACTCTTACACCTTGCAACTCCAGACACCCTTCTTTTTACGTAATTCTCCTTTCAAAGATTGGATAACCCTTTATTTATAGTTGCTCTTAATATATAGTTCGAAATGCTTCAAACCATTCACCTAAATATCGCAGTCAAGTCGTTTATTCTACTTCGTACAAGTTTCGTTCGTTATGTGATCCTTTCTTTAAATGTTCCAAGTTTACACATAAACAACTGCATTTATAACATAGATACGTGGATATTTTTAGGTACTTTTAAAAAATTAGGTGTTAAAGTCATTTCGTATTTTTACTGTGCGGCATTTTTATTATCTTTTAAAAACTGTATTAACTATAAATTTAAAAAAAAAATACTATTTGTGGTTTAACCAAACATTGGTCAGGTTGAACTTTCTCTATTGGTGTTGTATTTTTTCAATTTAACGTAATTTTAAGTGTTAAATTGTATTAAAAGATTGTGCAATAATGTCAAAATAATATTTAAACTTAAAAAAGAAATTAAGTAAAATTAATAAATCTAAAATAGAACGAAGATATGTTCTAGAGACAGTTCGTAAGTTAATTAATGATATTTAAAAAAATGTGTGGTGCCTGAAAGCTCATAATTAAATTGGCCTTTAGCAGCTTGGTTTTACATTTTGGTTTTAAATGTGTACAATACATTTTCAACTTGTTTTTGTCATAAAGAACGAAATAATGCTAACACTTTGTCGAGCAGAACCAGGGTGTACGTGGGAGATTGCTATAAAGCGACGGCCGTACACTTTATGGCCATCCTAAAGATCTATCTGATGTCTATTTAGCTTTTAGATCCAGTCAGGAGCCCATATTATCATTTTATTAAATAAATCACTGCTCAGAATACTTAGGAGTTAAAATGTGAAAGATAGGGACGTTACAGATGTCATTATCTATCGCGACTTACGACGTAAACCCGTTATTAAATTTTTATAAAACTATTAGTTAAAACTACGGTGCTATATTTATTTAATTTCGTATTTGATGATTTAACTTTGGGAAAATTATACAAAATCAATTAACGATGTTGAAATAACAAAAATTACAACTGAAGCATCATTTGAATGATTAGATTCATTATTAATTTTAAATTGCCGTAGAATAATTTTCATGCCCATTAAAAAAAATTTCACAATACAAAAACCTACTGATGCACTACTTTATTTTAGTCAAAAGTTATTTTGTCTACTTCGCACTAGTTTATCGCATTTCACAGTATTTCGTTAAATTTTGCGTTCTGCTAACCCGATTTGCTAAGAAACCATTTTAAAAGGTTACAAAAATTTGCAGACTTTACCCATGATCCTTTTCTTTTATACGCTTTTACGAAATACCTGCTCTATTGTACATGTCTCCAATACTTCATGCCGAGAGTAAGAATCCTCTTAATTTTATAATACACTTCCTAGTAAAAGTGGAACTTTGAAAATTCACTTAAACCGAATCGCTTTAGTTCCGGTTGAAATGCAAATGGATCGTTTTACTAAAACTACAATAACCCTTGGGAAGTGCAACTAAACTACTCGTTTGGTTTTAAAATACATTTGCTAATTGTCGGCGAACAAAAAAACACTTCAAATCGATTGAGTACCACAGATAAATTTGATCATGTAAAACACGGATTATACGGGGTGTTTCAAAAAAGGTAACGCCGTCTCTAGGATAGATAGAAAACTGAAAAATAATTGGGGTTTGCTTAGTAAAAAAATTTCCGTATTCAACATAAAGGGCGTTGAAAAAAAAAATTTGGTTCTCTTCTCTTCTCTAGGTGCCGTCTCCGCTTCGAAGGTTGGCAATCATCATAGCAATTCTTATTTTTGATACCACAGCTCTAAATAGTTCATTAGTACTGCATCCAAACCAATCCAGAAGGTTCTTTAGCCACGAATTTCGTCTTCTTCCTATAGATCTCTTGCCTTGGATTTTTCCCTGCATAATTATTTGTAGCATTTGGTATTTTTCTCCCCTTATGACATGTCCCATGTACAGCAGTTTTCTTCTTTTAATTGTGGGAAACACTTCTTTCTCCTTGTGCATACGTCTCATCACTTTCACGTTGGTTATTCTCTCTACCCATAAGAACCTCAATATTCTCCGGTATATCCACATCTCAAATGCCTCATCCTTATGTCGGTTACCTTCAGCGTCCAGGCCTCCATTCCATAGTATAGTATAGACAGCACATAGCATCTCATCAGTCGTATTTTTAAATCAAGGTTTAAATCTCTAAAGCAGAAAAACCTTTTCATTCTTGCAAAGGTGTTTCTCGTCTGTTCTATTCTGACTCGTATTTCTTGGGATCTGTCATTGTTCTAATTAATAATCGTGCCTAGGTATTTGTATTGTCTTACTCTTTCGATAGGCTGGTTCCTCACATATATCTTACGATCTTACGAAAAATTTTTACTAAACAAACCCCAATTATTTTTTAGTTTTCTACCTATCCACCCTGTATACAAACTAAATATTTAAAGTTTTTTTAAAAGAAATTTTAACGCGACAGACTCTGCCTTGTCATATTTGTTTACGTCTGGCAGCGTGCTCAAAGGTACCTAATTAAAAAGGCGAATTACCTGAAAGTGATTTCACAATCAGTAAATATTAACAATTGTCTAAGCGCGTATAGTTTCATTGTTTCCATCTTGAAATTTCAACAGCGTAAATAAAATAGTGTCCGGTTACAAACAAATATGTAGTTCTATTGTTAAGAGAGATTAGAAGTAATACAACGTGGAGTGTGATCACATAAATCGTATGTATAAAATTAGCGCAGACTAACCGGGTGCGAAAGTCGACTAGAGGCAGTTGAGGGAAATAACCATGACAATGTAATAGCGGCAATGGAGCCCTAGGGAGACATAACCGCAAAGTGTGGGGGCAGAGATTCATCCCCGACAATTACTAGGCGATACAAGTGGAGGCGCGCCTTTCACTGGGGCCCTAATGCTGCCACCAACGAGTAACACCAACACAAAAATTGTGACATTTGGTCGTATTCGGATTATATAACGGGATTGTACGTAAAAAAGATTTTTTACCGAAAAAATGTATACAAAATTATTAATTTTGGTACCTACTGTTAATTACATAATTAATTCTTAGAACGTTTGGTTCGACAAAGTTTTAAAAAAAGGATTCAACAACACACAGAAATAACAGTTTACTTCAGCACAAAAAAGCTGAACACAAACTTTGTTATTGTTCTATATTTTATCGGTTTTAAACACTAAAGAAAATGTGCTAGTATTGATTTGACTTTATAGTAAATTACATGATTTTATTAAGTGAACGTGGAAAGACAACAAACAGAGAACTAATTCCGAGAGCCATTGGCATGCTAGAAAATAGCGCTCGACAAACAAATGCAGCGCAAGCAGTTGGTACATCTCAAAGCGTAATTTTCTGATTAAAAGCTCGTTATGTAGAAACTGGAGATGAATCGGACAGACATACAGGAGGTCTACCACCAATAATAAAGATCGGATCAGTTAAGACGTGTAAGAGTGTGGAAAGTACCGGGCAATAAAGTATGGTTGTAGAATGTACAGGAGATTCGTACTTATAAAGGAACTACAAAAAACTTACAGAAACTGATATAACAATGACAGCCGCAAAACAAGTCCTCGATTGTCTCGTCTTCTTGAAGGCATGGAGGTGATTGATTCTCTTAGCTACATGTCATAAATATGCTTGCGTAGCAGTGTTTAGTCAATATCTCGGTTAGAATATATAGACTCTATCGGGAAATAGCAAAAAAGGTATTAGCTTAATGAAGTTAATTTGGTGTTAATTTTGTTGTTTCCATGTAATATCAGGCTGCGAGATACTATCCTGTAACATTTTATAATTCACCCTAGCCTTGGATATTTTCTTCTGTCTAGGCAGAAGGGAAATCAGGAGATAGCACAGGGATTAGAACTTAATGTACTGGAAAACATAAACCAGAAACAGGTGCAACAGGTGAGGGTCCTCATAAGGTAGTCTCCCCGAAAGGAAACTTTCGACCAGTATATACTGCCAGTCCTAACATATGGAACCGAAACGTGGGCTTTCAACAACAGCATAATCCACAAACTCCAGGTAACTCGGCGTGCGATGGAACGTAGAATACTCAACATCAAGCTACAAGATCATATACCTAATACGGAAATAAGACGAAGATCAAAGGTAACAGATGTAATTAAAAAATTGCCACATTAAAATGGAACTAGGCTGGACATATAGGAAGAATGAAAGACAACCGATGGACAAAGCGAATTATTGAATGGCGGTCAAGAGCACACAAGAGAACTAGAAGCAGACCTCAAACCAGATGGACCGATGACATCAAACGAATAGCTGGTCACGAATGGATGCAAAAAACAACCAACAAACGAATGGACGCATGGCTTACATCAGACGATGGATGGAATAGCTGTTGATGATGATGATGATGATAAGTTAAGTGGTGAGTTAAGAGCACCCTGAGTCACTAACAGGGAATGGGCCCCCCATGGGAGATGTTGTACAAAGTTGGAAAATTTAAGTTGCAGCTCCCCCCCTCTCAAATGGAATGTGTTCCCTCGACCAAGGGCCTCTCTGTGCCAGGAGCGCTAACGGATGCTTAACACAAGTATATCCAGTGTTTACAAATGTTTTTTTTAATAGATGCATTATCAAATTTGTTTTCAGAAAAAATACCTGTGTCACGCCGTTTTTGTATAACGTAACGTATTGAATCAATACCTTTTGTATAACATCTCAAAATCAATTGTTGTCATTGATCTATTACCTTGGACATTATTTACCCATTTCCAAAAGTACTCCCCACTGAGTGCAACTGTAACAAATCCACAAATATTGACAAATGTTTGAACAACACTTTGCCATGTGTCTTCCATTACTTAAGAATGGTTGAAAAAAAATGGCTCAAATTGGGTTAAGCATACAACAATCACGGTCTGTGGGTGGCTCCACAATATTCATTTGCTGTAATCGAGACAGGCTTGTCAACGCAGATGTTACATGGGTCGGTACGAATGAATTTACACGGCTTTAAAGCCGTGACATCTTTGTAAAAGTTGAAATCTAATACTTAAAGATGTCACAACAAAAGATCGGGAGTTGCATGGTTATTAATTTTGAATGGAACAGTTGACAGTTAAAGAATTAATGGGATAATAATCGGCGTGAGGTGGAAATTTTAAAAATATTGACTGGAAACAAGTAAATTTGATCATAAATCTTATTGTTAGCTACTTTATTTAAAAATAAATCTTTGAAGTTGTAACCGCATCTTTAGAAGAATGAAAGACAAATATTTAACAATTAGTTAAGGTTGGATTAAATAAATATTTGTCATTAGAATATAAAATAAAATATTTTGCAATTATTTCATTATTAAATTTGATTGATTTTGGATTTAAAAAATAACTAACTAATAACTCCCAATCTATAAGTACCTTAGGTACATACATAAGTCGTTGATAAAAAGATTAAATAACTATGAAAAATATATTTGAGAGATTTACCTTTTAAATTTTAATATGCAATTTTAGCAACAATAAATTAAATTGGATTTTAATGATAGACAGTTGATAGAAAATAATAATAAATTATTTTTTCTTTAATCTAAAACATTTTGAAAATGCATTTGTATTTTAAAAAATAAGTAGTGTACGAAAAATTCAATACGTTGTATATTTAAGGCATACGTATTTATTTAAAAAATATTTATTACCGCACCAAGTAAAATAAAAGAACTCATTTTGTGTGATACAAACATATAGTCACGCCTTTTTTTCGTAGGGGTAGGCAGAGACCACTTTATTTCACTTCCGCTACGGTTCTTGGACACATCTTTTGCTTCCTCTTCTTTCATCAGTGCACTCATACATGCTCGTCGGTTGTTGGTATTTTTGACCTGGCATTTCATCAAAACAATGTTGATCTGATCGAGAAATGTTCGCCGAGGTCGACCTCTACCAACTTGTCCATTCACACTCGCCTTATAAATTTGTTTCGTGAATCTTCCTTGATCCATCCTTTCTACGTGTCCAAACCATCTAAGCATTCCTTTATCTATTTTTGTAATCACATCTTCTTTTACACCACAGTGTTCTCTTATCTTACTATTCTTTACTTTATCCAACCGAGTCACTCCGGCAGCATTAATCCTATTTTCATGCTTTTTCTGCCAAACCCAACATTCACTACCATACATAAATGTAGGAACCAACACTCCTCTATGCACAGTCAGACGTGCCTTTTTTGACATTTTCTAGCTGTTCATTAAGTTACGCAGTGCCCCATTCATTTGTTTTCCTGCCAACACCCTTCGCTCAATGTCACTGTCATACTTTTCATCTCTCGTAAACTTTGAATCCAAGTACACAAATTCATTTACTTGTTTCTCCCTTAATCAGAACTTCACATTTTGTCATGCTTTCTTCTCTTTCAAAAACCATTACTTTCGTTTTGTTTACATTTATTTTCATCTCTTTGATTTTTTTGTAAAGAAGCCTTGCACCAGTCGTCTGTGTCACTAAGAAAAAAAATACAAGTGTTCTGGCTCAATCCATCATATTTTTTTAAATTTAACACCCACTCGAAAACTAGTCAAAAAGACTGACTAATTATTAACATTTTCTAGTAGGGCTTAAAACTAGGTACTTATGTAAAGCCAATCCAGCGATGTCCTTCAGGTTCATCTTACTATAGTTACACTATCCATTACGCACTAAACAATCTAACGATTTAATACTCTTCAACCTCCCAAACACGATCTTGGCTATCCAACAGTTGAAGAGCTTCCACATCGACATGGAGGTGTAGTTTTGTAACGTGACCACGTAATATCGTTTATTGCCTATCGAAAATTTGGAAACTAAACGCAGTTTATATTTCAGACTTCATTCATTTATTCATTCCACACTCCGTGCCAGTCGGGGTTTTTTCCCTTACACTGCGACATAATTGCTTTCATATCTTCTTACAACTCCAAAATACTAGGGAATTCGTCAACAAAAATCTTTTTTCAGCAGTTTTACAACAAACAGGGCACAATTTTCTTATTTTCTTTGCCAAATTATGATAACTTACAAACTACCTTAAAAATTTATACGTCAGGTAGCGTCCGGACGTATAAAAATAGTTAACTAATTAAAGCTGTTGCATTATTAGCCAGAACCCATAGGAATAAATCGACAATTCGGCCGTAGGTACCTACATAAAGCCCGTTCAGCGGAATGTGTGGCTTTGAAAGATTATAGAATTGTGTAAATACGTAACATCGGTGGGTATTTGAATATACATGCAGTACTTCATATCTATTAAAAAAATGATAAGAGCCGATAGTTGATTGGGGAGGGATTAGTGTGTCGGTAAGATGACAGAGGGCGGCGTATTTATCAATGATAAGACACATTTCCACGCACCTGACAACATACTATGTATTTTCCTAATACCTAAACACAAAGAGTGTTCTCTTTTTTCTCCTTGGAAACGTTTTGTTTGTTCGTGGATTATAATATATCTTCGCATCCGACAGCTAGGAATATATGCTTTTTGAAATAAAACACCGTTTTATCGCTAGCAAGGTTTGTTTTAAATGCCATGAAGTTGTGGTATAATGGAAGTGTATTTAGGTAAATTTTTTTAGAACGATATGTGTTTAGGTCCATTTTTTTAGATATGACTAGTGTGTGAAGCAAAATAAAAGTAACATTTTGTCGCAGCTACAAACAAGGGATTAATTAAATGTTTCGTAAATTATATCGTTTTCAACACCAAAACAAATGATTGCATGCCATTACACGTAAGTCTTGTATTTGTGTAATTTATTTATTTAAAATTGCAGCAAAATATCGAACAGATTTTTATAAAGGTAGTGTGCAAAAATTATATTTAAAATATCAGTGGTCTGGGTGCGACCCGAGAGGTCCACACGACTAATTTCCCTGTAGAAAGAATGAAAAAATACCATTTGTTTTGTTGTTAAAATTATAATTATTATTATTAAAAATATTGTCATTATAGTTTTTATACAAATATAAATATAAATAGTTTACCATTTTTTTTAGTTTTTTGATTCTCCATAAAAAACAGCTATACCGATTTTGCTGAAAATCAGTTGCGTACTTATGCGTCCAATACAATTGGTCCCACGTCGATATAATTTTTTGTTCTCGAGATAATCGAGACGAAAAATAATTCCGAAAGTTTACCATTTTTTCAATTTTTTGATTTCACCATAAAACACATCGTCGACCGATTTTGCTGAAAATATAATCAGTTCTAAGTTGCGTAATAATGCGTCGAATGCAATTGGTCCCACGTCGATATCATTTTTTGTTTTTGAGATAATCGAGACGAAAAATAATTCCGAACGCACATAAGAACATACGCACATAAGAACATACGCACATACGTACATACACACACACACGTACATACACACACACACGTACATACACACACACACGTACATACACACACACACGTACATACACACACACACGTACATACACACACACACACACACACACACACACACACACACACACACACACACACACACACACACACACACACACACACACACACACACACACACACACACACACACACACACACACACACACACACACACACACACACACACACACACACACACACACACACACACACACACACACACACACACACACACACACACACACACACACACACACACACACACACACACACACACACACACACACACACACACACACACACACACACACACACACACACACACACACACACACACACACACACACACACACACACACACACACACACACACACACACACACACACACACACACACACACACACACACACACACACACACACACACACACACACACACACACACACACACACACACACACACACACACACACACACACACACACACACACACACACACACACACACACACACACACACACACACACACACACACACACACACACACACACACACACACACACACACACACACACACACACACACACACACACACACACACACACACACACACACACACACACACACACACACACACACACACACACACACACACACACACACACACACACACACACACACACACACACACACACACACACACACACACACACACACACACACACACACACACACACACACACACACACACACACACACACACACACACACACACACACACACACACACACACACACACACACACACACACACACACACACACACACACACACACACACACACACACACACACACACACACACACACACACACACACACACACACACACACACACACACACACACACACACACACACACACACACACACACACACACACACACACACACACACACACACACACACACACACACACACACACACACACACACACACACACACACACACACACACACACACACACACACACACACACACACACACACACACACACACACACACACACACACACACACACACACACACACACACACACACACACACACACACACACACACACACACACACACACACACACACACACACACACACACACACACACACACACACACACACACACACACACACACACACACACACACACACACACACACACACACACACACACACACACACACACACACACACACACACACACACACACACACACACACACACACACACACACACACACACACACACACACACACACACACACACACACACACACACACACACACACACACACACACACACACACACACACACACACACACACACACACACACACACACACACACACACACACACACACACACACACACACACACACACACACACACACACACACACACACACACACACACACACACACACACACACACACACACACACACACACACACACACACACACACACACACACACACACACACACACACACACACACACACACACACACACACACACACACACACACACACACACACACACACACACACACACACACACACACACACACACACACACACACACACACACACACACACACACACACACACACACACACACACACACACACACACACACACACACACACACACACACACACACACACACACACACACACACACACACACACACACACACACACACACACACACACACACACACACACACACACACACACACACACACACACACACACACACACACACACACACACACACACACACACACACACACACACACACACACACACACACACACACACACACACACACACACACACACACACACACACACACACACACACACACACACACACACACACACACACACACACACACACACACACACACACACACACACACACACACACACACACACACACACACACACACACACACACACACACACACACACACACACACACACACACACACACACACACACACACACACACACACACACACACACACACACACACACACACACACACACACACACACACACACACACACACACACACACACACACACACACACACACACACACACACACACACACACACACACACACACACACACACACACACACACACACACACACACACACACACACACACACACACACACACACACACACACACACACACACACACACACACACACACACACACACACACACACACACACACACACACACACACACACACACACACACACACACACACACACACACACACACACACACACACACACACACACACACACACACACACACACACACACACACACACACACACACACACACACACACACACACACACACACACACACACACACACACACACACACACACACACACACACACACACACACACACACACACACACACACACACACACACACACACACACACACACACACACACACACACACACACACACACACACACACACACACACACACACACACACACACACACACACACACACACACACACACACACACACACAGACGTCCACTTAAAAACTATTGTATTTGACTCTGGGGACGTTGAAATGTGGAGATATGTCAAAATTTGGGATTCGCAAAATCGGACCCATTACTATAACTTCCACTGAGAAGTTAATTAATAAATAACTATAAATTTTTTAACAAGACAATAAAAAATATTTTGATATCAGGATGCATTAAAATTTATACATAAAATCGCGTCGAAAAATTCTTGAAATGTTTATATTTTTAATATTAACAAAATCTACGAATTTTACACTATAAAGACGATTTAAAAATTTTCTAAAATTAGAAGAAAATAATTATGTGATGAAATTTGGTAAATGCACACCCTTTAACCATAATAATCCAGTAAACCCTAGAGTATTACTGACTAATCCCATACTGAATCGATATTTTATTTTGTGAATAAAATGCCACCACGTCAAATTATTCAACTCATTTTAATTACAACGACACCTAAAATAAACATTCATTGATATTATCACTTAACCAATAACACCAAATTAAAAACTGATTAAAAAACCGTCGATCTCCTTCTTTTATATACCTGTTTAATAATTCCTAAAGGTCTAGGGTAGTCGTCGTTAAGAGCTAGTCGATATTTTTGAATCTTTCAATAATTGTAACTGGCGGAATTCGTTCTAGAGCTACACGATTTTGGGTTGCATTATTTAAATGCTAACAGCTAAATCTTCTGTACTAACTGTACTGTAAATCTCCTGCAGGTACTAACTGTCCTTTAGATCCCATGGTTGCGGTAAATCTATTTCGCAATCTAACGAAAAATTGTTGCGGTTACAGATTTTTCACCAAGTCGATTCCAAATATTTATGGTTAAGGAATATAACCTTATATAACAACCTTACAACCCGTTTTGGGTACTGCCAATATAATATCAACAGTGGTGGACCTAATAATAAAACTACTTTTTCGTTTGGTGGAAGTCGGTTGAGAGTTTTTGGAACGGTTGAATATTAACACGGGAGCGGAACTTCTACGGTTTCTTCTTCCATATCTGGCTGAATTTGGGGCCATCTTTATTGGATTAGGAAGATAAACCATTTAATTCTTAACTTGACCATTCTGTCGTGCCTATGTGGTGAATATTTTTGGATATTGGTGTCGAGTTAAGATCACCACTTGTGGGATTTGATGAAGTGAAGCCATCGTGAAGTACCACGTGCCGTTCCATCCACATCGACGATAAATTTCAGCGTTATAAAGACTTGCCTGGTAATTTTAGCAGAAATTATTGATAATACTATTTGGTTTTTCGGTTCTTGGATCATCGATGTTACCGTGACGTCTCAGTGAGGTTTTCAATTGGTTACATGGTATGGAATTTAATTTTATCAACTTATCAGTTATGTGCTTGATCTAAGTGTTTTCAATAATTTAAAAGTAACAAGTTATTCTCATTTAATTTGTACCTGCTCCCAGTGACGTCCCAATAAAGTTTTCAATAGTTTAAAAGTAACCAAATTATTTTTCGTTAAATTTGTACCGGCTCCAAGCTGAATCTGAATTTATATATCAATGAATATAATTTATGTGGATATTGTAAGTTTTAAAATATTATTTTTGTAGCAAGTCCATTTATTTGGTTTTTCCTTTTTTTGTGAACATTTTCTTGTTGTTTTTTTTTTGTTATTTTAATTCTCTTTTGTACCTCATTAGGTTTTTATTACTGTCTGGAAGATTGTTATAATTAATTTAAATATTATTTTAAGAAAGTGTATTAAATTCGTTTAAACCACTTTACGAAAATACAGAATTTATTGTAAAAAAAAAAAAATCAGAACATCATTTTTACTTAATTAATATATTGCAGTAATTGTAAGTATAGTTTTATTTATCTAGTTCACCATAATTGTTTGTTGTTTTTCGCGTGGCTCTGCTGGTGCCTACAAGACCTAGGGGTTTCCGGCTTGTACCGTTTTAAGTCGGTGGCGCGGCTCACTTTTAGATTTTTTTCTTCTACCCTCTACGGCTGAGCTCGGGCATAATTTGCCAGTAGAGAGACCACTAGCAGAGTACTCTTTAGAGAACCAAAAAAAGACGTGGCAAATTTTGGCTACTACTAAAAGTAACAAACAACTGTAAGCTATCCAAAACACTACTGCATTATCCAGATCCCCAAATACATACTGTCAATGACATGCGCCTCACCACTGTATTTTTACTGATCACAGCCAATTTAACAAACTCCTACAAAGGTTATAATCGGACAGATCTCCATGTCGAGGATGTAACCAGAAAGATAAGACCATTAAACATATTCTCTTCTACTTCCAGTGCATTAAAAAACTAGAAAATCTGCATACGGCGACTTTTGGTTACATTAGCCAACATAATTGTAGCACGTAAACTACGTCCAAAACTTGGAGTAGCCGATAGGCTACTCTAAGCCACTCTCCCAATTAGATTTTTCTAATGCTATAACCCACAAACTAACCAAAATTTTACACGTCCTCTCTGCTCAAATGTCGAAACTTGTAAAAACTAAAACGACAGCTGCTCTCGGCCACACAGCTTTTGGTCAGCTTTTTACAGTTAGATCAAACTTCAAATTTTAACCTATTAGGTAACAACTGCTCTATAAATATTGACTGTCGATTACCGCACCTTTTAATATCCCAAAATATTTGCTAATCTTAAGTAAATCTTTAGTCAGATTTTTATGTATTTTTTATCAGCCTATAAAATACGGATAGTTACGTAGTTTAAACGTTAAATGAATTTAAGTTACCTTAATACAATATACGGATTTAAAAATTCTTTATAACGCAACAATTTCATGAAATATTTTTTCCATATGTTTCTACACTTATTTAAGTACATCATACTTTTAATTTTCACAATATAACAATTAAAGAAGTGCCTCGACAGCAAACCCCGAGGACGCATTTTCACGTTGAAACGTAGAAAAATCACCCATAATAATAAATAATGTTGGTAACCTCAAAATCCGTCCTTTCGTCGATTGATGAACTATGTTCTATTAACTCATTGGTTAAGTTTTTGGCATCTTCCGAAACGTTTAAAAAATAGATTGTTATAACCCATGACTTTGATTTTATTAAACTTGCCTTAAATAGATAAATTCATAGTAAGTAAATGGTTTTTTTTTAAATAATCAAAGTATAAGACTTTTTTTATCGTGAAATGTGCCACCAAGTTTAATCGATTTATTTTTTTAGTTGCATTTTAAAATAAATAATTTGTATTAAAAGTTAGTCTATTTGCACTATTGGCATTGCAGGTAAAATGTAATTGCATTAAACATGTGATGACATACCCGATATAAAATAAGACCCTGTAACTTTGTTAATATTTCAGCTTATGTATTTCAACAGGTGTTATTTCCTTTGTGAAAACACAATTGCACCATCAAATAATACCAATAAAATTTAGGAATACCAAGTATTCAAAATACTTATTATTAACAATATTTAGTTAAGATTTTAATCACCAACCAAAAAGGGAAAATTTTATAAACCAATTTAGCCTTTCCAAAATTTTACATACGTTTGACAACCATCGTCTTGTTTATCCAATTAGGTACGACCACGATAAGCTTTGTGACTTGTGCTCTTGTACCGTGCTTCCCCTTAAACGTTTGTTCATCCCTAGAGTCTCTTTGTGATTTAATATTTAAAAAATAATATATATTAATTCCAACTGACAGAAATTGTCCTAAATTGTAACAATGTTAATATAATTCCTCATACGTTTGTCGATCATTTTCATAAGTACGATACTGGATATAAATTAAAAATCTCGAACATAACGGGTTTTACTACCTTTGGGCTTTTATTATTTCAATATTTTTAAATGGACACAATTTACGGTGTACCTACCTAGTTTAACAACAACAAAAAAATTTTAAAGTTCCTGTTATCTGTCAGACAAAAGTCAAATAATTTAAAAAAAAAACAGTAGGACAGGTTTACAGAGACTGTAG
Organism: Agelastica alni; assembly: GCA_950111635.1. Taxonomy (NCBI): domain Eukaryota; kingdom Metazoa; phylum Arthropoda; class Insecta; order Coleoptera; family Chrysomelidae; genus Agelastica; species Agelastica alni. The sequence goes on from OX467709.1 coordinate 53,399,604, forward strand.
ATGTGGGATAATTTCTAAACAATTCTAGAAATAATTAGATATTTCAATGTTTTAATTGATATAAACTTGATTATTAGACAGTGTTAAGGTGTATGTGAAATTAAATCGAACTGTTGTTGGGCATTGGTGTGTTGGCTAACCATTTAAAAAAAATCATTAACGTAACAATAAATAATGATCACAAACTTAATGTAAGCCCCAAGATGATTACAATATCGATGCAGTGTTATAAACATTTTCTTTTTTGTTCCAGGTAAAACTAGGACAAAAGACAAATATAGAGTTGTATACACGGACCATCAACGCATCGAGTTGGAGAAAGAATTTACTTTTAACAACAAATACATAACTATAAGAAGAAAGTCAGAATTGGCAGGCAACTTGGGTCTCTCAGAACGCCAGATTAAGATCTGGTTCCAAAATAGAAGAGCCAAAGAGAGGAAACAAAACAAAAAACGAGTAGAGGAAAAAGGTCAAATTGACGAAATTGTGATTAATGGTAATTACCATCATCAACAAAACCTCTTGAATCAACATCCTCAAATGCCGCAGCATTTGGATATACATAATCAACAATCAATTTTACCCAACATTGTACCTTCAAGCTCAGTTGTTATGCAACGTTTCATGGAGAACAATAACGCCATGAAGCTGGAAAACAGTGAAAGTGATCAATTAGGATAAAAAAAACGGTGATGCTCTGATAAAAAATGTGATAGTTCTATTTTTGTGTGAATGAAAGTGTTAAAACGTTCAAATTTGCTGATTCTAATTAAGTCGAAACACTGCCCACTTTTGCATATTTTTTACGCCAAATATTTTAAAGAAAGTGGGACTTTAATTATTAAGAGTACCTAGCAGATAGTAAATGTTATTAAATTTAAACATAAATTAATACGAATATTAGTTTGTTAAATATACTCTTTAATTATTAACTTTTAAAAAAAAAATTTAGTTAAACCGTGAATGGATGATTCTATTACTATGGTGATCCATTTACTGCCAAAATTCATCTCAATACCCAACCTAACCAAAACAAAATACATTATAAACTTAACTAGTTACACAAAAATATCGCGAACTATCATTAAATTAATACATTTATAACCATCATTAATAGAATGATCCAATAATTTCAGTTTTACCATTTTTCTATGCACTGTTATCAACAAACTCACTATTAACAATGTTTTTTTTGTTGGAAAGAGTTAAAAAATTATTAAAGCTAAATCAAGTTGGTAACCTTTTCGTTCTTGTCAGTAAAAAGTACAATTCTTAAAAAATTGTTAAAAAAATTTTATATTATCATTTTCTGATTTTATTAATCTTAAAAATGTACCATCACACATTTAGCCGCGTCCACACTATGAAGTAGTGCCCATTGTCACTGCCAAGAGTGATACGGATTTTTTGACTGACAACCAATTGGTTGTCAGTAAAAAAAGTGGGATGTGTTGACATAGTGTGGACGTGTGGACGTAACTTTAGATTTTACATAAAATTGTTGATGCCAAAAATTTAAGAGTTACAATATCTTTTAACTTTATTCCTATAAAAAAAGTAATTTTTAAGTTGCGAGTTGCAACGAATATAAAAGTATTAACTATTAGTCAGATAAAAATATTTAAAATTCGATATACATTGCAAAGATCCGGCAAAAATATTTTCATTGATGATATACAAATGAGATTTTAGTATGATAATCGTTATTGATAAAATATGTGATTGATAAAATGTTGCACCGACAAATATTTTAATGCCACACTGAATTAATAATATAAAAAATGCCCATTTTTATTCGAAAAAATTATTTATCTTATAATATTTAATACTTAAACTACTAAATAAGCGGATTTTTGCCTAGATTGTTTAACTTTGTAATAATATTTGTCTTTCGTTTTTGCTTTCTCTGTTTTTGTTGTTTTAACGACTTCTTAATTATTACAGTCTGAACAGAATGGGAATAGTTGTGAGCTACGCGAAACGATTTGGTTCGATTTAACTAATTGTTCAGCTCAAAAATTTAAAACTATAGATTTACCGCAATAATGTAATAACGGCTATAATCACTACAATCCTAGTTGTTTTGCAACGTCGCACTAATGAAAAAATGAAATCTTCGAGGACCTCTTTAATTTTACCACCGCGAATTCGATTTTCACAATTATTCCTATTCCTATTTTTATCGAATTGGACATCCCACACATCCCAATAATAAATCTAGGTATTAAATCTGCTAAAACCTAAACGATCTTTAGCTGCACATAAATACCAGTCACATTAGAGCAAGTTTAAATAAATCTATGTACTTATTCTAGTAAACGTTACAACTTAACACCTACCACCGCCAGGTTTGTGTTTTGAACTAACGTATTTTTTAATAAAATAGTCTATTCGTAAACATGTAGCGCCAGATATACATAACTCTTATTTAAAAACATAAACTTAACCCAAGTGGGTTCATATTCCGTACTACCAAAATAGCTTTAATTTCTGTTATATTAATCAAAAGGGTTACTTTGGAAAGCTCTTGCTACACACCAACAACTCCACGCCATCCTGCAAAACATTACTTTGGCTAACAAAATCTCAGCTGACGCGTCCTTAACAGCACATAATATAATGGCTTTTTATATGTACAAAATGTTGATGATAAAAGAGCTATAAGCAGACTGATTAGTTGCAATAGACGCATCATGTTTCACAACTCTACAAGATATATTATGAACAACAGTATGGACTCACCAACAACTAAAAATTTAAAAAAAACACAATTTCTAAATTCCTTGGTATTTATTTCAAACGAACAAGGATATTTGAGATCATTTTGAATCAAAATCAAGAGACTCAGTCTCTTGTCAAAGAGATAATTATAATTATCCACTATTCACAAGTTATATTCCTCTATTTAGGAGTCTAATCAGTGAATATTTACATTTTTTCAAAACCGTTAAGGTTATGAACCACACGGAACTAACTTCATACTGCATTTTTACAAATTATCTGCAAACAAACAAGAATTTTGAGATATTGCTGAATCAAAAACAGAAACTCTGTCTCTTGTCAAAGAGATTATTATAATTATTCACTATTCACAAGTATGGAGTTATATCCCTCTATTTAGGAGTCTAATCAGTGAATATTTACATTTTTTCAAAACCGTTAAGGTTATGAACCACACACTTGACAAGAATTTCTCGATTTTTGTGTCAAATTCTGTACGAGAAAATACGTGGTGTTATATGTACTTAGTCGCTACAAAACTTGCCAAACGTTATGCATATACAATCCGGATTTTTAATATGCCACCACCCTCCTTCATGCTTTTAATCTGTTTAATGTTGTTAATGTATACAGGTAATAAACACGGCCTTGAACGCAATATATATTACACTACAATTACTGCTCAGATCGGGGGTTGTTCTATCAAAACATATTTTTATTTAATTAATTATCAATGGGGTATGTTGCTTGTACGAATAGACTATTATTTTAATTTGTGATTACAGTACGATTACAGTAAGTTGATTTTTTTTTTTTTTATAGTACGAGACACAAATTATTTGCTAAAATAAATCAATGTTGATTTTTGTTGCTTTTAGTCATTATTTTTTCTTTTTGCTGACTAAAATTTTAAATATTCATGATAAACAAATACCTTATTTGTAGTTGTAGGTAAATATATTTATTTTAGCAATTATTCTAAACACACAATAACTCTTGCAGATTTTCAGTTTTTGATTTTGTGAATTTTTACTTTTAATTAATCTGAAAGAAAGTTTTTGTGAGTTTCTGTGACTAGTACTAGTCCTTGCTCAGTCATTATTTGAAGATTTTTCAAATTGAAAAATTTGATAAGCCTTGTTCAATATTTATCATTTATAGCTCAGGATTGTGACGTGATGATAAATTAATAGTTTGTAAGATGGTTTTGTTTAATGGTACTAGACACAAATTATTTGCTAAAATAAATCCGTGTTGATTTTGTTGCTTCTGTCATTATCTTTTCTTTTTGCAAACTAAAATTTTTAAATATTTATGATTAACAATTAATACCCTATTTGTGGAATTATTTTAGGTAAATATATTTATTTTAGCAATTATTTGAAACACACAATAACTCTTTTTGCAGATTTTCAGTTCTTGGTTGTTTGAATTTTTACTTTTAATTATTCTGAAAGAAAGTTTTTGTGGGTTTCTGTGACTAGTACTAGTCCAGGCTCGGGCATTCTTTGAAGATTTTCCAAATTGGAAAATTCGATAACCCTTGTTTTTAATCATTATCATTTATAGCCCTGGATTTATAGACTGTAAGATAGTTTTTAGGTTAAAATGCATATTTGCCATTTTTTTAATTATTATTACTTTTATTTTTTGGTCTCTAAAATATAAAATAATCAAGCAATAACTACCGGTACTGTAATGAATTAAAAAATGTTTAATACGAAGTAATGATTAATTCAATTGTATAACATAATTTTAATATCTGGTTTACATTTAACCAGTGCCACTGCTGTGAGAATTAACCAATTTTCTTGACCCGTTGATTAACGAGTCATTTTGTTTTTACATCTTAAAAATATTACATTGTAGTACTATTTTTGTTTCATTAGTTTTTTTTTAGTACCAAAAATTTGTTTGTCATGTGATCTGTCATAAAATCAGCATATTTTTTTATCCTGGATGATTGTAATCCAATATTTTTACCAAAAATGTCGGTTTTATGGTTCTGGTCCTTTTTTTTATACTTATTATTTAACAGAAGATACATAAATATTTGCCATGCTATACTGTGAAATGTTAAAATGGGTATTTACTACTTCCCAGCTTTTATTTTTTCTTCTGTCACAATACTGTTTTTATAGAGATTTTTAGAACATTTTTAGAAGTAGGGATTATTTTAGTTTTCTTATATATTCTCTGTTTATTTCTCGTTCTCGGTTTAACAGAAATAATCGATGTGAATACCTACATATTTTAGATATTAAATTAATTATTCTGATTTCGTAACTCCTTTTTATTTATTAATATAATAGTACCTATTTTTCTCGAGATTAAATCAGCAATTTGAACTGTTAAAACAATTATCATTGTTTTACAGACAAATAAAAACAAGAAGCTTCTTAATATATATTTATTACAAATAATTAAAAAGCTCCATTGTGACGGAAGTTTTGGTACATTTAATTCATCGAACATCACTTGGACAATCCAAAAAATTGTCTGCTAAAACAACCATCGTCATGATATGATTTCTAAATTATGTTAATTTTTGTTTTTTTTTGCATATATATTGTATCTATTTTGAGAAATGTAAACGCTTAAAATATTTTATTACTTTTTGACAATGTTGCTTTTTAAATATATTGTAATAAATGCTAACTATCTACAGGAAGCATAAAGAGATGTTCCTAAAGCTGCCCCATTATTTTTAACTCACTGACACATAACCTAATTCATAATTTTTTACTTATTAATTACAATCTCTCGACAAATTTTTTTAAATTGCAAAACTGAAAAAATGTAATTAAAAACATTTATTGTAATAATACAAGCATTAATGGAATCTCTTTATTTTAATCGTGTTAATTTTTACTCGACATTGACTTATTGACAATTTTTTGTAAAAATCCGTTTTAAAATAATTTTTTATGCTTATTTATTTAATTTGATTTGACACTGCTTAGATTGGGAGTGTACGCAAAGATTTATAGAGTCCTACATCTTTATTGTAACTAATAAGTAAAACATTTCGCACCAATTAATTGTTCCTGCAGCTTTTGAGAATGTGGCATAAAGAATCAGCAAATATGTGAACAATTTCTCATATTTTCTGAAGCTGATGATGTTGCTTTAATGAATTTAGCAAAAATTCAAACGCGTGTTTATCACTAGTACCTACGTGCAATCTTTGTGTTTCTGTTGCAATTTTATACTCTGTAAGAGAATTAGTAAATAAATTATTGAGTAACCTAATCTTATGTAGACATTTAAGTAAATAAATTTCGTTTTGATAAATTTTTTTTATTTTTTCTGGCCAGAATTACCTCCTGCAAATCATGTCCTTGTAAATTAATTTTACACAAAAGTTCAATTATTTATGAAAAAGTTGCCTGGCTGAATAGAATGCTACAGCAATAATAATCCGTTCGCAAAAACGTAAAAAAAAACGACTTCAAAGACTTGGGTTTTCTCATGAATTCCATTGTCAGAACTGGCCCAATTGAAATGGGACCACACGAGAAACATCAGCTTTCAAATAAAAAAATTAAAATCGGTTCACCCAGTAGAAAGTTCCGAGATAACAAACATAAAAAAAAATACAGTCGAATTGAGAACCTCCTCCTTTTTTGAGGTAGGTTAAAATTAAGATTGGAAAAACATTGGAATTTACACTTTCAACAAATAATTTAATTTAGTAGTACCTTGACTCCTAGACTATATGTCTTGATCTGTATACTTCTAGGAGCTGAGCAGCAAAAAAAAAGTAAAGTAAATCTTTGACATTTGATTTTTGTGAGAAAGATGTTGAAATATTATACGTATGTTTACAAAGATAAATCTATTGAAAATATGATAAGTGGTCTGAAGATCTTGTCAAGAAATTACAACCAAATTAATTTGTTTACGATCATTATGTTTATATAGTGTGACCAGAAAGTATCTGGAATTTACTGATTTTTGTTAATTCATTCTAGCATTTTAATTTTAAATCGATTAAGAACTAATATCGTAGAGGGCTTTGACTGACAGTATTTTAACTTATCTAAATGTCATTACATTCAATATAATAGTTGTTTTGCCAGTATTTAAAACACAAAAATCAATATAATAACGCAAGTAGAAAAAAGACGTTTAGTTCAACAATTATATGAAAACGGAGATTTAATAGGCCACGTGGAATACCTATTGCTCCAGAAACTATTCGCCAAACTTTCTTGCGCAGTGGATAAAGAGCAAGAAAACCAAGAAGGATACCAATTGTTAGTGACGAGCAAGTACAAAGAATACTCGATTTTGCGAAAATTTTCTACAGGACAGTTTTGAAAATGTTTGCATTTAAAATGAAGCATCTTTCAAGCTGGGTGACAATCGTTTACTTATACTTAGCAGAGCTAGACCTACGGTACAAAAATTAAAATTTCCAATGAAGATCTTGGTCTAGAGAGGGATTTCATCACGTGGTGTCACTGATTATTAATGGTACAGTAGATAGTGTACGCTACTGTATAATTCCAAATGAAAACGTTGTACAAACAGCGAATACTTTGTTTACAGAAGGTTGGCGATTGCAACTAGACAACGCACGATTCCAAACTTCCTTATATTCAAGAACTTAAATGGGAAAATAACAGGATAGCAACCATATTATGGCCAGCAGCTTTTCCCGACTTAAGTCCCATCGAAAACATTCGAAACATCGAAGTGGAACTGGCAGCCCCTGGAACCAAAGTTTAATTAGTAGCAGCCGTTACTAAAGCTTGGCAAGTTGTTACTGATGCCCACGCATTAAACCCAAGTATAGGCATTCCTCTTCGACTTCAAAAATGTTTACGTCTAAATGGTGCGTGTATTAGCAAGTAAGAAAGTAATTCGTTTTGAAGAAAATATTATAAATTGTTTAAATAAAAGTATAATTATTTGTTGATTTTTTTTTTCTAATTCCAAATACTTTTTGGTCGTACTATACTTTAACAGAGTAATAAAGATTTTATTGAAGACGAAAATTTACCATTAATAAAAAGAGAACAAAATGTTATAATTTGTTTATTTGACTTTAAATTTATGTTTCAATTTCTATATTTTTAATTTATATATTTTTTTATTCTTAAATGTCCGGCAGAGACAATATTCTTAATCCTAAAGAGGGTTGCAATTTCAAATATCAAAAAAAGTTCTTTACAATAATTTTTATTTATACAATTTTTACCTATATTATTAACCCCAAAATTGAAATTCCCCTATTAATTTTATCAAATTCTAAATTATTTTTTCGATGACAAAATAAAATGTTTTTACACAAACATTTCTAACATTTTTTTCTAACTTTAAACTAGTAGGTATTTCAAACTATTTTTGACAACCTTAATAATTAAGTCAATCTAGCTTTAAAAAAGCCAACTGAATATTTTGGATTATTCTGTGGAGGTTCTACATGAATTTTCGGGGTCGAGGTGCAGCTATTTGACCGCCATATTGCAAATATAACCCAAATTGGGTTTTTTAATATTTCTTAGGAGCTGTGGGCCTGACAAAAAAATATTTGAAAGCTTTTTGTAGACTGCACAATAATTTACAATTGTATTCTCAATTTTTTTTTCATAGCTTCGATAATTAAGAATTTATAAGCAAGGGTATAAAAAACTAACATCGTTAATAATTATCTTTTTGTTACTGTTATGAAAAAAATACATCGAAGCTTTTTTATGAAGCATTTCTTAACAAAAAACTTGACCCAATATTTTTTTATTATTTTAAAGCGCTGCAAAGCTAGGTCCGAGGTAGGTAAATTAATTGGGTGTAAAAAAATGACAGTTGTGATGTATCACAAGGTAGTGTTTGCTATTTGACATTTTAAAGAAGGGGTGGGGCTGTTAAAGGTGTGCCACATGAAAACTGCAGAATAACATTTTTAAACCTGCCCCTTAATTTAAAATTCGACGTGTTTTTTGTTTTTCTTATATTAACGCAAAATCAAAAATTATTTGGACTGGCTGGTTTTGTATATTTTGCAGTAAAGCGTCACTTTTATGGATTAATCACAGGAATAACATACCTATAGTCTGGTACCAAAAATGTGTAGAGTGAGTCATTTTTTCAGCGTAGACCAAGCGGGTCCAAGTGGAAGGAAAATCGACGAGTCATACGCATACATACATACATACATAAAGTCACGCCTTTTTTCCATAGGGGTAGACAGAGACCACTTCCTTCCACTTGCTACGGTTCTCACAGACATCTTTTGCTTCCTCTACTTTCATCAGTGCTCTCATACATGCTCGTCGGTTGTTGGTACTCTTGACCTGGCCTTTCTTCAAAACAATGTTGATCTAATCAAGATATGTTCTCCCAGGTCGACCTCTACCGATTTGCCCATTCACACTCGCCTTATAAATTTGTTTCGTCAATTTTCCTTCATCCATCCTTTCTACGTGTCCAAACCATCTAAGCATTTCTTTATCTATCTTTGTTACCACATCTTCTTTAACACCACAGCGTTTTCTTATCTCACTATTCTTAACTTTATCCAACCGAGTCACTCCGGCTATACTTCTCAGACTACTCATCTCCGCAGCATTAATCCTATTTTCATGCTTCTTCTGCCAAACCCAACATTTACTACCATACATAAGTGTAGGAACCAACACACCTCTATGCACCGCCAGACGTGCCTTTTTTGACACTTTCTGGCTATTCATAAAGCTATCCAGTGCCCCATTCATTTGTTTTCCTGCCAACATCCTTCGCTCAATGTCACTGTCATACTTTCCATCTCTAGTAAATTTTGAACCCAAGTACACAAATTCATTAACCTGTTCCACTCTTTCTCCCTCAATCGAAACCCCACAGTTTGTCATGCTTTCTTCTCTTTCAAAAACCATTACTTTCGTTTTGCTCACATTTATTTTCATCCCTTTGATTTTCAGTGAATCATGCATAACATTAACCATCGCCTGCAACTCCTCTTCAGATAACGGTAATATGACTTGATCATCGGCGTAAGGAAGGCATTTGACGATCAAATCATTCATTTTTAATCCATACGCACTCTCTTTCAGATCTTTTAAACAATTGTCTATGTATAAGTTAAACAGCCATGGCGAAGCCACACATCCCTGTCTCACACCTTTTTCGATGTTAAACCAGTCCGTGCAAGCTCCGTTTATCCTGACACAAGCAGTGGAATCCTCGTAAAGTGATTTCAGTGCTCGTATTAAACTACCACTCACCCCATACATAGACAATGTAGACCACAATTCACTCCTCACCACTCTGTCATAGGCCTTTTCCAAGTCTATAAAAGCCCAATAGACCTTCTGACTTCTAGCCAAGAATTTTTCACTTAATAATACAAAAAAAATCCGGTCTCTGCTTGACGAAACCCTAGCAGCACGTCTATGAAACGACCTGATCAATGGCGTTGTTGCCAATAACGTAGCTTTAATTTGCGAAGTTATTGCTAATCTTGTCTATTATCTACTGTTAGATAAAGATATAAACTACAGCCATGCCGGTACCTTCAAGTTAAATCATACACGCTGAAAATTAGTTATTCAAAAAATATATATAAAGATAGCGATTTTTTCAATTTTTATGAAACTACCTGAACGTATAGTCCTTGGAGAGTGATTAAAAGAAAAAGGTTTTTGTAAATTTGTAAAAGATTAAACGGTTTTTGTTAAAACCCACGTACTTTTTTATTAACTAATACTGCATATTTTTTATTTTGTAAGTGTGCAAATATTTAACAACTATTTAAATTAACTTTTTGCTACAGGATAAACGTCTAATTTGATTGGCCTATAAAATCGCTCTAAAGTCACTCTTTACAATTGTGGGATTCAACTATAGTGTACACGTGTACAGCTATACCTCGGTCTACGAGCACAAAAATGATCGATTTTTACATCTTAGGATGTCAACAACGAAAAAATTAAAAATTAGGTGAATTATTTGGCTAAATTAATTATTACAATGATTTTAATTTCTTTTTACCCTATTTTGGACGTGTGTGTGTGATTTTCATTTTAAATTGCAATTATCGTAAATTTTATTTTTTTAAAAAGATACACACTACTATTTATACATCGTACGTACCTACTAATGAGGAATTTGAAAAAAAAGACGAGAAATTTCAAGTTTTTATATTGATATTTCGAATAAACAAAACAGACCGGATTTTGGATTTTTAATGTTGATGTTGATTAAATTTATTGCAAAATATTTTATAATGAATTTCGTTAGTTTTCATGACGTATTTCAAACTCCACAAGTTGAAGTGCAAGATTTTTCACATGTCAAATAATTATACAACATGTTGTTTGACGTTACGCAAGTTCATAAATTAAATTCACAGTAAGTAAAATTTTAAAATTAGACACAACTAAGAATCGAGCTAACGTGCGTGTACGTTTTGAACATAATCTTTATTATTGTATAGAAGCGGGCGGTCATCAGTTTGAACATTTAATCAATTAGGTAGTAAGTAAGCAACTAAAATAATTGGAATTTTAGGATGAAATTTTTTTTAAAGTATTGGAAAGAAATGTAAAATTTAAAGACTATTGTAAAGAGAATTGTCAGAGTTTTCAAAAGACATTTTATTCGACTCCCAATGTCATTTAAAAATGTTGGAGTAATTTTTACCTTCGCTTGGGGTTGAAAGTGGTGGAGTCAAAAATACCGGAAAAGAGAGTCCACCTTTAATCAAAAATCGAAGGGTCTTTCTAAAATGTTGACGAGCTTTCTGCAAATGACTGTTTCGTTTTCGGTTAGCCACGCTGTATTCATTTTTTTTTAATGAAAATAGTCGCAAAAAAGTCTAGAAGACGAAGAGAATGCCTTGGTGCTGAACCCCAAATATGCGAGCAATACTCAAGTAGAGGTCAGATTTGAGTCTTGTACGTCGTCAACACTTGATCGGAAGTAAAAAAATTTCTAGTTTTTCACAGAAAACCTAGCCTCTGGCTTGCTGACTTTGCGATGTTAGCAACATGGTCATGCCAAGACATATTATTGGACACCGTGACTCCCAAAATCGAGATGGAGGGACTTGATTCAAGGGTATTTCCGGACATTGTGATGGAATGTTTTGAGTAATTCACTTTCTTTGAAAATGTGGCGCTTCGTGTTTTCTGGGCGTTGAACTGAACAAGATTGTTGGTTCCCCACTCGACGATTGCTTCAAGATCTCTATTGATGGAATCAACCTGTTCCTGCCTGAGTCTATTTGTATCATTCACCGAAAGTGATCCATAGGATGTGAAAGTTGAGACAAGTGTGCTATCGTCTGCGAAACTGTAAACATACACTATACCTATAAATAATTACCTACACCAAGCCTTCTCCATTTGCTTCTTCTGCAGCAATTTGTTTTGTATTGGTAACTCTATCCTTAATTTCTTTTTAAATTATTACATTACTTACTCTGCAAGCTGCACGACTCAATACACTCACATCCATACAAGCTTCCATTTATATCTTATTTTGGAAACTCTATCCTTTGTTTTCTTCTACAAAAATTTGTTTTGTAGTGGTAACTCTACCCTTCATTTCTTTCCAATCCAAATTATTTTTCATTTTGCCCTGAATGTTGCAGGGATGTTTTTTGGCACATTTTTTAACCCTAATCAATACACCATATCTACAAATAAATGGAGCCTTTTCCATTTATTTCTTCTACAACAATTTTTTTGTAGAGGTAACTTTACCCTTTATTTCTTCCTAGTCCAAATTATTTGATTGTTAGCCACAAATGTTTTGCTTGTTTATGGTGTCATATTTATTAACCCAACTCAATACTCTACACTTACAAGAATCCTTCTCCATTTATTTCTTCTAAAACATATGTATTGTAGCAGCAACTCAACTTTTATTTCTTTTTAGTCTACATTATTTGATATTCATTTGGCACCACAATTTAACAAATACGAATCCTTATATATATATATATATATATATATATATATATATTTCTTTTTGGTTGTAACTATTTAATTTTCAGCCTATTTTGCAAGATTGGTAAACAAGTTGAATTTTGCAACAGGAAAAATTTTACTTGTGACCTCTGTAATTCATGGAAGTGTAATTGTAGTAATACTTTCACCAGTTATTAAAGTATCTAAGGTATCTATTGACAAAAATATCACATTTCTACTAAATGTGTTCACCACCACAATTTAAATAAAATTATTTTGGTGGAATTGTGTTTTTAAGGAAATACAATTCTGAAAATGTATTAAATAACCAAGGCGTGTTAATTTCCTTTGTTATATATAAGTTTGAGAAATAATAGGAACAGCCAATTTTTGTGTTCGTTTTATATAAATGCTTTTATCACAAGGGATACATACCCCTGATTGTTGATTAGAAACCAGCAAGGGTGAAAACATCGCCCTAAATAAATGCTCATTTTTTAAAAACATAATAAAAGGCAGCTTTACAAATTGAGTGCAAACTTAAAAAGACTTTTTTTTCCTGATGCTAAGAGTGTCGCGATTTGGATTTTTAAAAAAAATTTAAAAAGATGAAACTGATACGAAATGATTAGATTAGATTAGATTACACTATACTGGACAAACAAATTTATTCATCCAAATTTATTGTGTCTCCTTCAAAGTAATCCCCTCTTACTAGAATACACTTATTCCAACTTTTTTGCAGTCTTCAAAATACACTGCGCGTCAGAGAAAACGGGCCACCCCAAACAATTTCGAAATTATCCAATTTTTTAAATTTAGCTTTTTTTTGTTGTAATAATGTATTGTGTATTTATTCAATAATGCATGTAGCATGTCATATGATGTTTATACAGAAAGTAAGCAAAAATTTGAAAATTTACTAATTTATTGAAAAATAACACATTCAGTTGACACTACAAGAATTGGAACTCGAGATACAAGAAATTCACTCTTCAATAAGGCGTATTACCACCTCGATTTTGGATGACACTTCAAATGCGAGTGGGCATAGAACGCAGCACATTCTGAATGTTTGCTTGAGGAAAATTGGTCCATTTCTGAATAAGGGCCAATCGGAGCTCTTCACCTGCTGGAGCAGGTATACGACGTCTTACAAGCCTTTTGAGCTGGTCACAAATATGCTCTATAGGATTTAGATCTGGGTTTAGAGCGGACCAGTTCATTTTTGCAATACCAATCTCTTCAAGGTACTCAGTTACCATTCTTGCCGTGTGCGGTCGCGCGTTATCTTGCATTAGCAGAAAACCATTATCAACAAACCCAGCATATGGTAGCACATAGTCTTCTAGGATCTCTGCAATATATCATCGTGCTGTGAGCGCGCTTCTGTCAATCACGACGAGATCCGTGTGCACCTCAAAAGAAATACCTGCCCAAAACATTACTGAGCCACCCCCATAAGCAACCCTTGGTAACCGAGTACAGGCAGCATACTGTTCTCCGGCTCTTCTGTACACCTTATTTCTTCCATCTTTACCATAAAGGCACATTCTAGACTTATCCGTGAACAATACCTTTTTCCAGTCATCAATACATGTGTTCACGGGCAAACTCAAGTCTGCGTCTTCTGTGAGCTGCTGTCAAACCACTTTCTTTTAATCATCGTAGTAGTCATGCTGACTGCTATTCTATGAGCTTGCTAAAGGCCACTATGGAGCATTCTAGCGGTTTGCTTTCGGTCTCGCAGTGCAGCAATCTTGAGAAAGCGATCATCCCGAGCTGTTGTTTTTCGTTTCACACCGGTACCGGGTCGCCGTTGGTAAAAGCCGGTCTCCAAAAACCGCTGGTGTGTTCTTTGTACTGTTGAACGACTAACATTTAAACGTCTCGCTATATCCCGTTGACTTGTTCCAATTGCCAGCAATGTTTCAATCTCAACAGATCTTCGATTATTTTCTTTCATTGTTAAGATTTAAACTTAACTCTGTGAATGGAACTTTCTTACAAAGATACGTCTCAAACTTTAAATCACCATAAATGTTACAAAGAAAACTATTTAAATCACTATAAACGTACATGCAGTTGTCGAATTTTCAATCAGGCGATCGGTGCTTGTCAAGTAATTGACTGTTGTATCGTTTCCAATATTCCGAAAATGTGTTCATCCTCTGTACAGGGTCGGTATGCCTTCTCAGTATACATACTAACCCATTTCACTTAATTAAAAAATAAGAAATGAGTAAAAATTGCTAATTTCACAAATTTTTGGGGCGGCCCGTTTTCTCTGATGCGCAGTGTTGTTATTATTTTCAGTTTTCGGTACAGCCTTCAAAGATGCCAGTGTATTCTCTTGTATGGTTTTTATTGACTCTAAACGATTTCCATAAAGTGGTTATTTCAATCAAGCAAATAGGAAAAAGTGATATGGAGCTTTATCTGGTGAATACGCTGCTTTCGGAATGACATTCACTTGATTTTTGGTGAAATACTGATGGCATCAAAGTAGAAGGCCAAAGACCTAGAGGCCGATCTCCGTCACGCTGGCTGGACCAAATAAAGAACATCACAGGTCAACCATTGCAAACGAATGTCCCCGAGGTCGAAGATCGCCACCTTTGGAAATGTAAAGTTTTTAGTTGCAAGTAGTCATAGTGACACGTTGCTTTAGACATGAAGAAGAAGAAGAAGACTAATGACAGTATACGTTGATACATTATTGTGATGCAATAACCATAAATTGTTTCGCCATAATTCTGGTCATTTTTTACAAATTGACTTACGTAAACGACGCAAGAGGCCTAAAGTACAAGCTCCTTGATTTTGTTGACGTTTTTATTAGTAGATAAGGGTGAGGCCTTCCTGAATGAGGGTCATCTTCAACTGCTTCACGACCCTCTCCAAATAATTTGTACCACTTAAAAACTTGTAATTTTGATAAACATTCATCGCTCTAACACTTTTTTAACCTTTTTTAATGCATCAGAACAAGAAATTTAATTTTTTTGATAAAATTTTATGCAAATTCTTTATTCAACAGATTTTTCCATTTTAAAACAAAAATTTTTAAATTTAAATTTTTAGCTATTCACAACAATCATACAAACCTACCAAATAAATGTCGCATTACTTTTTGTCCAGAGTAGTACAGTTTTGAATGGAAATATCTAAAAACAGGATATTACCGTAAAGAATTCACCTATCGGTTTTCATAAAAAAATTGACATATTGTAATAAAGTAATTTATTTAAAATCATTCTTTAAAATACTATTTATTTCTTTATTAGAAAGTATCATTCGTGTCAGTATAAAAATGAGGTCCACGGTTTCTATTTTTTTTGGTTAAAAATCTCCTTGACAGCATTTAAATATACATACATACATACAGCGTGGCCAACCGATCAATCGCCACAAAGCAATGCAAAGCAAAAAATAGGTACTAAATTTATACCATTGGCGTACTTAACTCGAATGAATGAAATTTTCACCGTTCGTGATTGTTTGCAGATAAGTTTCACATTTAAAATCTAATTTCTCAATAAGTAATGGGCGGAATTTTAAAACTTAAAGACTAATGTATAGAAAATTGTAAGAGCTTTTATTCGACCCCCAATGTTATCTAAACATTTTGGGGTAATTCTTACCCTCGCTTGGGGTTGAAAGTGGTTAGAGTCAAAAATACCGGTAAATAGTGTCCCCCTTTAATCAAAAATTGACGGGTCTGAGCGTTTTTCTAAAATGTTGACGAGGTTCCAGCAAATGGCTCTGTTTCGTTTTCGTTTGGCCACCCTGTATAGTCACCTAAATATACGTATGTTTAATGGAATGAAAGTGGATATTAATGAATATTAAATACTTTTCTATTATTGGTATGTAATATTTTTGATGGACCAAAAATATTTCTTATTTGTACGTAATGAATTAACTAACGTGCATTACACAAAAACATCTTATTTCGCATATTTAAACGATAAAAAGATTTAGTAAATCCTCCACAAGAAATTATTTTTCAAGATAATCTAGCTGGTATAAATTAATATTACCATTAAATATTTACCCGAAAATTATGTACAAGATCACACATTTCTTTTTTGGAGATTTTAACAAAGATAAACTAATCCTTTTACGACCTTAAATCCCATCAATAAGACACTAAATACTATTTTTGTACTTAAATCATTATGTTTGAGAATGTTAATTGTAGTCGTTACATAAGATGTATTTAATAAATATCTTGGTGTCGCGGCTCTCGCGACATTGATCGCGTATTGAATTAAAAATTTACTTTTAAGCGTAAGTGGACATATAATAATGTAAACAGACAATTGTTACTAAAATAGCTTTACTTTTAAAGGGCACACTTGCAGCGTCGTCACTCCACTTTTAACAGAAGTGCACATCAACTGCCGAATTGAACCGGATTGGTTATCAGTGGCATATCCTAAATATTTTTTTACGGCTACCAAATATTGAAAAGTGTATTGAAATTCATAGAAATATGGAAGTTATAAATTTGTGATCATTAGGGGTTGCTTTATTCGCCAGAGGCAAAATAAACAAAAAATATTGATACAAATGTACCATACAATAATTTCACAAATTCTAGTTTTATTTAACAATTCAAAAACTATGAGTTTACATTATCGAGATATTGTGTGAAACCGGTGGAGTTGAGTTTGATGTTTACCCAGCCATAAATCGTAGAATGAGACTGTACAAATATGTTTCATCGCTATAAATGATATCTCCACCTTCTTCACGATACTATTTTGTTCTATTTAAAAATTCTATAGATGGCTAGTTCTACAAACTAAAGAATTTTCGGCGAGTCAGCTTAAATATCATGAAAAATTAATTACAAACTAATTTATTTGTACAGCATAATAACGTCTAGTTCAGTGTTTCCCAACGTGGGGCCCACGCCCAATAGGGGGGCAATTTGATTGTTAAGGGGGGCAATTCGAAAATGGACTCGACACGAGTTTAACTCTTTCGCTCCGGACTATTTAAATGCAATGTTAGATTTTGGTGCCAAATTTAACGAAAAAATCAAATTCTTAAATAAGCAACTTCAAGGAACAATAAAACTATTTTCGATGCAAAAGCGAAGATATTTGGTTTCATTTCCCATATTTAGTTATCAGAAACACATTAACAACAAAAACTTTGAACAGTTTCATCGGCTCCAAAAATGTGAAGTAACTGATACCGCTTTAGTTGTTATTGTCAATCATCTGAATATTCTATCGGCTGATTTAAAAGAAAGATTTTTTGATTTTAAACAAATTGATTTTCCAACATGGATGATGCAGCCAATGTTAGTGAATTTGTCATATATATCAAATATGCAGTAACAAAAAGACCTCACAGAATTGCAAAATGATGAGTCAGTTAAAACTCTATTTAATTTAAAAGCAGCGATGGCATGGCTTTGTGAGAAAACAGAAATCAAATACCCAAATTCAACCAAATGTGCAAAAAAACTATTGCTACCGTTTTCATCTTCATTTTTGCTAAATGTGGATTTAGTGCTGTAAATGATTTACTGGTAGGTAAAAGAAATCGGCTGGATATAACACAACGTGGAGACTTGAGACTTCTTCTTCTTATGGTGCCGTCTTCCGTCGAAGGTTGGCGATCATCATGATTATTTGCATTTTGTTGACTGCTGATCTGAAAAGATGATTTGATGAACAGTTGAACCATTCTCTCAGGTTGCGGAGCCACGACATTCGTCTTCTTCCCACGCTGCGCTTCCCTGCAATCTTTCCCTGCATCACCACTTGTAGCATTCGGTATCTCTCTCCTCTCATAGTGTGGCCCAGATATTGTAATTTTCTGATTTTTATTTCGTTATTAATTTCTGTTTCTTTTGAGAGTCTTTTTAGTACTTCTTCGTTTGTAAGTCTGTCCATATAAGATATTCTCAGTATTCTCCTGTATAGCCACATCTCGAATGCTTCTATGTTTCTCATCATGACTTTTGTCAATATGGCCGCTTCTATGCCGTATAGTAAGATGGTGAATATGTATCATCTCATCATACGTATTTTGAGATCGTTATTTAAATTTCTGTTACAGAAAAACTGTTTCATATTTATGAAGGCTCTGCGTACGATTTCAATTCTTGCTTTCAGTTCGCTAGCATAATCATTGTTGCTGTTAATCCATGTTCCCAAATATTTATATTTATATACCCGTTCTATTATCTGGTTGTTTACTATCAGCTGTGTGTTGTTGTTTCGGGTCTTTGTGAATACAAGGAATTTTGTTTTGCTGAGATTCATGTTTAGCCCGTATCGAATACTGACATTATGTACCTTTTGTACCATTCTTTGTAGGTCGATGGCATTTTCGGCTAGCAACATAGTGTCGTCCGCATACCTTATATTTGAAATAGGTATCCCATTAACTCGCACTCCAGCTTCTTCTTCAGCTAATGCTTCTTTCATGATCGCTTCTGAGTAGATGTTGAACAGCAAAGGGAAAAGCACGCATCCCTGTCTCACTCCGCGCCTGATCTCTATATATTCTCTATATATTCTGATGAGACTGAAGCTAACCAAATTGGAACCTTATATAAAATCGCTGTGCAGCAAGCATCAAGCGCAAGGATCTCACTAAATTAAAGAATAAATTAATATAGAAAAATCTTTATTAAAATTATTTGAAATTTGAATTTCAGTTTTTTATTATATGTTTTAAAAATTAACTTACTGTGTTTCGTTAACAATTTCCCAGTGATTTCTTCGTAAAACCTATCTAAGTTTCTCAAGTGAACAATTCAATTTTTTAATATTAAAAATTATGCATGTTACATAGGGGAGGCAGAAGAATTTTAGAAAGGCTAAGGTGGGGCATGGCACAGAAAAGGTTGGGAAACACTGGTCTCTAAAAATAATTTAGATTTAAAATTATTTTCTTGACGAAATTACTATTCAAAGTGACAAATTTATGTCCCTCAAACAAAATCTTATCAAAAGTCTAATGTGATTTATTTACTACGAACTTGAGGCCATAAATTAAACCAAAATAAAAAAGTGCTATTTTTTTTTTTTGCTTGGTGGACATATTATTACTTTATCGTCCCAAAAATATTATAAATTTCTTTTCCAGAATTTGTCCTAACGGTTTTATATCTGTTCAATGTAAAATAAGCGAATATTCGATATCCTATTCGCCGAGCGACGTTGGCGTTGTCGTTTAGCTGAGTCAATTGTATCTATCCAAAAAAAATGACTTTTTTTTTGTAAATATTTCGAAAAGTATTGGTTGCCGCATCGTTTGGTTTTCAGATTCGTGCTCTACGGAACACTGAGTATAATATTTCAATCTTTTCCTTTTGGTTACTTAGCTGTTAATAAATAGTTTGAACATTAAAATTAAAATTTAAAATACATTTTATTTGTACAACTAATATTAATGATAATTATTTAAGTTTTTTTTTCATTTCAGACAGTTAGGTAAAATTGTTTAAAATTCTTTTTCAGTACTTTATTATTATTAATCCGGTTTATAGTGTCTTTCGCCTTCCGATTCCCATTTGCCAGCCTCTTCGGTCAGTCCAATCTCCTGGGGCTAGATTTCTTTCGGACATCGCTTTCTGAATGCCCCCTATCCATGTTAGTTTTGGTCTACCTCTTTTCCTTCATTCTGTTGGGGTCCATTTAAGCACTAGTTTGGGTAGCCTTTCATCTGTCATACGTTCAACATGGCCGTACCATATAAGTTGTCTTCTTTGGATTTCATCTATTATAGTTGTGTCGGTCTTTACAATTTGTCGAATTCGGTCATTTGTAACCCTATCTAGACGTGATATGCCAGCAGATCTTCGCCAGAAATCCATCTCCAGGGCTAGCAATCGGCGTTCTAATGTTTTATTAAGTTGCCACGTTTCACAGCCATATAGAACAGTACTTTGAAAGATAGTATTATATATCATATGTTTTTTTTCCCTAGATATATTTTTTGTCCACAACAGCGAGTTTAGGCATCCTATAACTTTCTTTCCTTTTAATATCCGTTGTTCTATTTCCTCCTCAGTACGACCTTTACATGTGATTTTTGTACCCAAATAGGTGTATTCCTTACATATTCCTATTTTTTCATTGTCCAGATCCAGATCTGTTGTTTCTGCCCCAATACACAAATATTTCGTCTTGCTCATATTAACCGTTAATCCCCATTCTTCGTATTCTCTAAGAAGTCGTTTTCCCATAAACTCCAGGTCTTCTTTATCTTGGGCCGCGACGACCTGATCATCCGCGAAGTGCAGATTATACAGAGTAGTGTCATCATTTAACTGTATCCCCATTCCATGGCACGCTCGTCTCCACTTCTTTAACACTTCGTTTAAATATATTTTAAATAGTGTGGGGGATAAACTACAACCTTGTCTTAGACCCTTAGTGACGGTGAAACTTTCAGATAGATTATTTCCTAACTTAATTTTGGATGTTAATTGCTGATATAACTGTTTAATAGCTATTATTACAGTGTTATTGATCGTTGATTTCTCCAAGACTTGCCACAGTTTTGTTATCGGGACAGTATCGTACGCTTTTGTAAGGTCTACAAAAAGTAAATAGACTTCCCTATTAGTTGCCACTCTTTTCTCACTCCTTTGAACAATGCTAAAAATATGGTCCATGCATGAGCGGCCGGCTCGAAACCCTGCTTGTTGTTCGATTTAGTTTGCTTCGTATTCTTGTTCTAGTAAGTTTTTTAAGATTCTTCCATATAGTCGGCTTAGAGTGCTTGTTACCGAGATACATCTGTAGTTAGAACAGTCATCCTTTCTGCCTTTTTTGTGGATTGGTGTTATCCAGGCTTCTCTCCAGCTTAACGGAATTGGTTCCCCATTTAAATATCGTGTAAAGAGTTCTTTGAGGAATAGAATTAACGTCCGTGTTCCATTTTTCAATAGCTCTGCAGGTATGTTCTCTGGTCCACTAGCTTTTTTATTCTTCATGGAGGTTACGGCTTTCTGTATCATATTTTCATTTAAATGAATGTACTGACCCTGGACTTGGTAAACTTTTGGAGAAGTAGTTAAATATTGTTCTCTGTTCTCTTTAAGTTCTTTGGAATAGTGTTCTTTCCATTTATCTATCTGAATTAGATGAATATTAGTTTTATTAACTGAATTAGTTTTTAGCGATCTGATTAGTTTCCACGCTTCGGAAGATTTAGTCCCACCAAGGTAAGAGTTGACTTCCCTACATTTTGTTTCCCATGTCTCGTTCTTGTTGCCTTGTGTCATTCGTTTAAATAATGCCTGTTCTCTCTTGTAGTTTATTTTATCATTAATATCTTTAGTAGTTAGCCATTTCTTGTACGCCGTTTGTTTTTTGTTCTTCTGACTCTCTAAGCTATTATTCCATGTGATGTTTTTGTTATGTTTGGGTGTTGTTTCCTCTATTCCGAGAGCTTCTTGTGCTGCAGAGCGTAAGGCTTCTATAATATGTTCGTACAGATGATCAGTATCTAGCGTCAAATATTCCGGTTTTAGCTTCTGGTTTAGTCTGTTTTGATAGAGAGTTTTTGTACTGTATTCATGGAGCCCATTTAGATTATATTTAATGTGGTCAGCTTTGTCTTTTATGTCCGTTGTACGTTTTTTATTCGTGTTAAAGTATATTCCAATTTTTTTCAGTACTTTAATTTCATAAAATAATTTAGTTTAACCGGTATTAGTAAAACTGTTCGCTACACAATTAGCAGCTCTCGAGTTGGAATAATTTAGTTTTATAAAAGTAACTTATAACATTACACACAATTGGCTTTAGAAAGGAAACTTTAACGTAACACAAAATTGTCGTCCAACATTTAGGGAATTAGTAAGTTTTTTAAAGTTGCACAAAATTGGCACCCCACTTTTGTAACTTTAGAAAAACAGTTTAGTTAGTGTAACACAATTTCGCGCCCAAATTTTGAGGTTTAGAAAAATACTTTTATTAGGCTACAACACTTCAATTTGATAAAAAACTGAGTATCACCTATTCATAAATATATTCTCATAAAAAACTAGATAGTACCCAAAAGATATATTCTCACTAAGTGCTGTGCAAGGTCTTCAACAGCTTTACCCCCGTAATTCCCTTCTCCTCAGAATCAAATCAGAACTAGGAAAACTATCTGAAATAGGCAAAAGTGTTGAAATTGTTTGGCTTCCCTCGCATGTAGGGATAGTTGGTAATGAAACCGCTGACACACAATCACAGTATTCGGCAAGTCATAGTAAATACATGGAGTAAAGGTGGCAAGTTCTTAAGAATAACAAGCTTAAAGCAATCAATCCTAACTTATACCACCAGAATTTCGAATCAATCTCTCCTAAGCAACAGACAATCTAAACCCGTCTCCGGATTGGCCACACTAGGTACACACATCAGCATCTATTGAAGAAAGAAAATCCCAAAAGATGTGTCTCCTGCTATGAAGAACTGAGTGTGAAACATTTAATATCGGAGTGTCCCGACTATAGAGAGAAGAGGTTAACATCAGGACTGCCCGAAGAACTTAGTGATGCCTTGAACCCGATTAATATTTACTCGTTACTGAAGTCCACCAACATTTTACAACATATATGAAATTTATTGTACCATACCCGCTAATAACCTTCGCGGTTGATGCGGTTTCTTTAAATAAAAAAAAAATATATAGTCTCATTTTGAAAAAACACCACGCCACTGATTACAAGCGTGGCCATAAGTCCACAATAATGTTACAGCGTTGCCAGCACGAGGACGGGACAAAGAGAATCGATTGGTATTCTTTGCAACACTCATGGCCACTCTTGAGTAATCATTGCGACAAAACAGAGTTTTATAAATGAAATGTTGCGTCTCCTCTGGATAATAGGTCTATGCTTGCATTCTATTTTTTTTTGGAAAATGTTAGCCAGAACATGACTGTGGGTTAGTGTTACCGAAGTTTTGGCGATTTAACGAATTCTTACCTAAAGAAAAAAAGGTTCAGCAAAAAGTTTTTAATTTTTTTTAATAAATACCCGCTTTTATTTCCTTATAACTTTATCCGTCGTTATTATATATATATATATATATATATATATATATATATATGCTCGACAACGTACTTACTGTAAATTTATTTTCAAGTATTATCGGCATTTGTAATTCCAATAAGTTATCAATTCTCGTAATATTGAACCGACAAAGGCGTCAAAGCTACGAAGGATTATCTTAATCCTTTTATCAAGCTTTTGATGTTATTAGTGTTTCATTTTTATTTTATCACAAATCCCATAAAAAAAATGTTCAATTTGAAAATAAAAGTGCAGACGCAAGGTAATAAGTTATAAAAATTGGACGTTAAAGCAATACCAGAGAATAACAAACCGACAAGAAACGACAGAATGCTGACAAAAAATATTATGTACAAAAAATTCCGCCTATTGCAAAAAGTATTGGCTCTTTTAATCTCCCAATTTGAAACAATCATAATACTAACGTAATGTTGAATATAAATTTATTCCCATACTATTAAATATGGATAAATTAATAGTGTATTAATTAGCATCTTTTTGTCATGCAGTTTATGTATTTAAGGTGTACGAAAGTCACCGAAAATCGACTCTACAAACACCAAAAGTTCCGACAAAGCTGTCGCTTCTTGTTGGAAATATTTTATTTTTGGGTGAACATCCTAAAAAACAAAATTAATAAACTTACAATTTACGAAATGTTATTAAAAATATTTTTTATAAATACCTAACTATATTTATAAATATAATATTATTTTTTATTAATTGCATTATCGTCTATAGGGTTATGAGAGGATTAAAATTACAATTATTTCTTGATCTTATCTAAGTATATTATTTTTAAATTTTATGGAACAAAAATTACTTACATTGGAAATTTAATTAAGTAAATTTTTTCATTTGTTTCCCAATACATAAGCATCAATTTTTTTGATTAAACTCTTGGACAAAATTAACACAACAGTATGGAATTATCCAATTTATGTTTTTCTTATATCAGTTTTTTAGGTTTATCGATTATGAGTTGGTCCAAATATGATCCACCATTTTAAAAATTGAGTTATTTCTGTCAGTTGTAGGGAAATCAACTCTATTTGGTTTCTATTTAATAATTTGGGTTTTTAAAAATATACAGCAGAAAAATAGTTTATTGTTCAACGAGTGAGAAAGTTGGCCATAGTTCATAGTTCAAATAGTTGAATGATGTACTCGTAGATACAATTTTTAGACGTCAATAAAAAAATCAATAAAATTTGGCAATTATCCTAAAGTTAGTTGTGATTTGGCGGCGCTGATCAGTTTAGATAAAAAAGTTTATTTATCATATTTTGCTCAAAAAGTATATTTTGGGACATTACTTTTTATTAAGCACAATATGCATTTATATAAAACTTTTATTTACATTCTAATTTCAGTTTATGTAGGTAATAGATTGTATAGATGTATTGAGCTAACCTCAATTTTAAGTTTGTTTTTGTAGCTTGCAAAAAGAAATTGTTGAAATTTTGTACTTTCGCCCCCCAACTATGTAACTTGGACCTTGGCCCAGATACAACATGTTGGTTATACCTTGGACACCAAATTTTTCAGACTATCCAATACCTCCAAAAACCTCCTCGCAATCTGTTCACCCAATTGTCTCACGTTCTGCACAGGCTAAACAATCCAAAAAAAACCTGGCCCAGGTTGATCAGCTGTTACCTCAAGAATATTCTGCACAGGCTGATAATTTGTTGACCCAAGAATGTTCTACGCAGGCTAAAGAACTATCAGCTTTAAAAAACTATTGCCCAATTTGATCATCACCCTCCAGAACCCTTATCGCAGGATGCTGCTAAAATGATCACTCCTGAAATTATTCGTCTACACCCAAAAGCTGTACCATGAAAGTTAACACAAAAATCATCTAAAATGACCAAAAATTAAAAAAAATTAGGAAGAAAGAGAAGCAAAAAGTAGATTAAGTAAAGAGAAAAGTATTTGTTGAAGAAGAATACTTTGTAGGTCAGATAAAGTCTCTAGACGAAGAGAATGTTTAACAAGCCAGTGTAAATTCAAAAAGAGAAGTCTTTTATGTGCCAGAAATTAAAAATTATTAGAATTAGAAATGTAAATAATCTAAAATTCATATAGGTACGTGATCTCCAAATAATATTTCAAAGTATGGCAAAAAATATAAAGTTTTTTGATTATTTTTAAGTTGTTTCTAATTGTAATAAAACGTTGTTTAAATAATGAAAAACTTATTAGATTTTAAGTTTAAGATGTGATCAGTAATAAATAAATCAATTCAAGAGACTATTAGTTAGGTTAATGTTCGTTGTTGATTACAGCTGTTGATATGATCATTCATTTATCGTAGTCATTACAAATAAAAAATAAACTCACTATAGTAACTGCAAGTGTTAATCTTCAATGGACTCTAGAATGTCCAAAGTCCAACTGGTACTGTTCAAGGTACATTAGGTCTGTTGTACCTCGGACAGTTTTTTTTTCTAGCAGCTTTTATTGTCAGCTTTATAGAAAATCCACAGATTTTATTAATGAATTATTCACTTAAATAATTGATTTGATGGGTCTTTTGTCATCATTTATTTTTTTAAAAGAAAATGTAAGAAACTGGCCAAGGTACAATAGGTTCCCACATACATACAAACATATAGTTACGCTTTTTTCCCGTAGGTGTAGGCAGAGACCACTTCTTTTCACTTGCTACATACGTCTTTCGCTTTTATGCGTGCTCGTCGGTTGCTAGTACTTTTGACCTTTCCTCAAAACAATTTTGATCTGATCAATATACGTTCGCCGAGGTCAACCTCTACCGACTTGCCCATTCACACTCGCCTTATAAATCTATTTCGTTAATCTTCTTTCATCCATTCTCTATACGTGTCCAAACCATTTAAGCATTCCTTTATCTATTTTTGTTATTACAACTTCTTTCACACCACAGCTTATTGTATGACATTAGTCAACGAAACATGGGTTCATCACTTTGATCCAGAATCCAAAAAACAAAGCATTGAATGGAGGCATGGGGGTTCCCTTCTTCCTCGAAAATTTCGTGTAACTCCATCAGCTGGTAAGATCATGACTACAGTTTTTTGGGATTTTGCAGGTGTTATATTCATGGATTATTTACCGCGTGGGCGCACCGTAACAGGTGAATATTATGCATATATATATTTAATACCAAAAGTACGCGAAGCGATCAGAGGAAAATTGAGTCGAGGTGTGCTTTTCCACCAGGACCCCCTTATTCTCCAGATTGGGCCCACAGCGTCTACCATCTATTCCCAAAATTAAAAGAACATCTTCATGGCACCCGCTTTGTTGATGATAACGAAGTGATGTCGGCGGTAGATGAATGGCTGAAGACTCAAAGTTCTGATTTTTTTTCAAAAGAGTTTAAAACTCTTTAACACCGATATACCAAGTGTATAAACGTTGCAGGTAACTGTTGAAAAATAAATTAGTTTCATTCTTCTCACGTGTTTTCTTCTATGTTAGGGATAACAATTTGTGAACTATCCTCGTACATGATTCTTCTGCCAAACCCAACATTTACTACCCATACATAGGGACAAACACTGCTCTATGCACAGCCTATTTGCCTTTTTTGTCACGTTTTGACTACTCATAAAGTTATGCAGTGCAACATTCATTTTTTCCCTGCTAACACCCTTCGATCAATATCATACTTTACGTCTCTTGTAAACTTGTATACAAACTTTTTTCACTCTTTCTCCTTCAATCAGCACCTTACAGTTTGTGATGCTTTCTTCTCTTTCAAGAACCATTACTTTTGCCTTGAAGAAGAAAAACATCGAAAATAAGAACTTATTAACAAAAATTACATGATTTATCGCCTAATGACATCTGTATTCTTGAATGTCAAACAAAAAATTTTAATCACCCAAAGCCTACTATTATTTCAAACAACTTAGTAATACTAATTAAAAAATATTTATTTTTTTCATCATTATCTTCCAAACCAAAATTTTTTATTGATATTTATATTGTTTTAAGCATATCACATGTTTTTAATTTAGGAATAAAATTAAAATTGTTTTAACCAATAATGTTAATTTTATTATATATTTTTTAAATTTTTTTTAAAAATATCGTAAAAATCATAATGTTGTTTAATCAACGTTTTT
The DNA here is from genome assembly GCA_950111635.1 of Agelastica alni. Lineage (NCBI taxonomy): Eukaryota > Metazoa > Arthropoda > Insecta > Coleoptera > Chrysomelidae > Agelastica > Agelastica alni. The sequence goes on from OX467709.1 coordinate 53,427,407, forward strand.
ACAAGGAGTGTATAAATCATCGCAATAATAACAGAAGTTGTTTTTTTTATGAAATTATTAGTTTACAATGTTTTGTTTACGAGTATTTATTGTCTGCGTTACACTTTTACATTTTAATCAAAGACATTCCGTCTCTTCGACTAAAAATAAATTGCCATAAAATAAATGAAAGATATGTTTTTTAAATTCAAAAAGTCGATTTATACACTTAACACTAATTGTATTATAAATTTGAACCTTTTATGTCTGCTAGAAGTACCTTAGAGTTTTGATGATCGGTCAGTGAGTGATAAAATTAAAAAACTTTGACTAGTTATAATTCTTAAACTACTGGTTCAAATTGAATGAAATTTAAAATATATCGTGTTTATACAATGCCTGCTTGGTTTCTAGGTTTCTAGTTTTATTCACAACGAAGTTATAGGGGGACGAAAATGGCCTGAACTGCTTCGAGAAAAGGATGGTACGGCCGTGCCACTTTTTTGCTCGACTGCCGTGCCCCCAGATATTAAGAAACCACTAGAATGGAACGTAAAACATCATACTTTTAATAAAAGTATACGCGTAAAGAGAAAATAAATTTCTGTCCAACTTGAAGTGGCCCAAGTGCCGCTGTAAAGAAAATTGCGGTTGTGAAGGCCGCATCATAAAATACTTCGTATGCAACTTTATTAGTGATTTGTAACAGATACAAAAAACGTGTTTGCTTGTATAATTATTGTTATTTATTCAAAAAAATAACAAATATACAAAAAAAATTAGTGGTAAGTTTGGGGATGTTGGTTTCACTAATCAGTGTATCAATATTAACAATAATATTTGTTGTTGACAAACGAATCAACTGAGTAAGTGACCTACCAGACAGGAAAATATTTTGATTTTATTAATTTCATGTTAGAAAAGCTGCTTTCGCTATCGTGCTGTCCAGTATTAAGCCACTTGTTAGGCCTAATTTTTGCATATTTCGATTTTTACCTGGTAAAAAGTTCCAGTAGAGAGTCTGCTCTGTTTACGTTCTCAACAGAAATAATGAGTGACTGAGCAAAAACTGAAAGTTTTCCTTCAATTATCTTCCGAGTCGATATTCCACACTACTAACTATGCCCGTACCGCTTGACTTAATCTTATATGCTCCCGTATGGCCACTCGAATGTTCGATAGCGGTCCAGTGAGATCTCCAATGTTGCAGTAACTTATTTGCAGCCATCTATCCATCATCAGTATGCACAAAAGATCTGATAGGTCGAGGTGCTCGAGAGGCTACATAGCCTTCACGACCACCGCTACAATCTACAATCCATCGTCAGAGGCGTCACATAGCCTTTTTTTTACTAAAAATAGTCGCAAAAAGGGTAGTCGCACTGCGACTATTAGAAGGGGGAGGGATTATAAAAAGGAAATGATTGTGAACCCGCTTTTTAAAAAGTTGCGGGTCATAGTTCTCTGGAAAAATTGATTTTGGAAGCCTATTCCATTTCGTAGCAGCTCTGTAAAAGAAGTATTCTTGATGGAGATTAGTCCTGGTACTGTCAATCTTGAGAGTAAATGGGTGAGACTGATCAGCGTGCCGAGTTCTTCGGCCGAATGTGGCCAGTGTTGGTACAAAAGTTTTTATTTCTCTGGAGCATCTGCCATGGAAATATCTGTAGAGTAATGTCTGGTCTGCAACTCTTCTTCTATGTTCTAGTGGGTGAAGGGTATCTGTGAGAATTGAGCTGTTTATCAACCGAATGGCCCTTTTCTTAATGGAATCTAGAAGACGAAGAGAATGCCTTGGTTCTGAACCCCAAATGTGCGAGCAATACTCAAGTAGAGGTCGGATTTGAGCCTTGTAAGTCGTCAACAGTTAATCAGGAGTAAAAAACTTGCTAGCTTTTGACAGAAAACCTAGCCTTTGGGTTGCTGACTTTGCGATGTTAGCAACATGGTCATGCTAAGACATATTATTAGACACCGTGACTCCCAAAATCGAGATGTAGGGACTTGATTCAAGGGTATTTTCGGACATTGTGATGGAGTGATTTGAGCCTACGTATATTTTATTTTATTTTATCGTTAGAGTAGGAATGACTCGTTTTTTAGTTATTTTTCTATGCGTGCTGCAAAAAATGTCGTAGCGGGCCTCATGATGGACATCCTTGCTTCAAAAGTAAGTTTGTTAATACAAGTATTGGATAAATGAAAGTTATGGTGGAACAATCATTAGGTATCTGAAAATCAGTTTAACAGTCTAGTACCTATTTTATTGGGTCATATTCGAGGTAAGAGTGTAGGTACTATGGAATATATTTCTTTTGAAGCTTGAACCTTCGATAGCCTTCTTTAATATAAAGTTTAAGATATGAAAGACAAATATAACTTTCTAGTGAGCTTTATAAAGTGTTGGTATGTTGGTCGGAGACGTACTTCTTGATTCTACAGAAGAATCTTACATTTTAAACAAGATTCTGTGTGTAAACTAAACTGAAAATTTTACGTTCTAATTATTGTTACTTAAAAAAGTATTTTATTTATGAAAGCATATTTATAAATAATGAACATTTTTTCAATCGTTATTTTATAAAAATTGTAATTATTTACTCAAAATCGAACAAAATGTATTCAAAATAGAGCGATTTAAGATCACTTCTGAACCTAAAGCTATACTAGTAGCGAACATATATTTTCTATGAACTTGTACTGAGGGGATTTCGAAGGAATTTATCCCAAATCTGAATCGGGGGCAAAACGACTCTCTGGAGACCTCTCGACTACAACCCCAACAGACAAACTCGACAGCATTTCTTTTACATTTACAACAACTTAACAACTTATTTCACGGTTATGTAGCTGATATGTTCCTTTTTTGTTTCCTTGTTTTTATGTTTTAATAAGTTTTCCAAGAAGCTTGCAAACTTTACTGGAAATAATTTGAGGAAAAGTTATAGTTTTTATCCAAACAAATAATGCCTATTTAAGACTGGACCATACTTCGTACAGGAGAGTTTTATCGATTATTTCTTTTATTGTTCACATGCTTAAAAACATCGTAGCTTTCATGTTATTGCAAAATAAGTACCAGGCAATACTACTTTAGAAAATTTAACCACTTTATGAAAATAAAGTAATGTAACTAATTTAATAAATACTAAACAGCAACAAAATAGTTGCTCTGTTTTTAGACAACGGTAAACGCAGTTTGCAGTTTATCTTAATTAAAACTTGCTTACTTTTTACAATAACTCAAAAAGGACATGCAGGATTGCAAACATCAATTGATCTTCAATTGATTAAGTACTTGAAATGAGGAAATGAGAAAGCAAGGAATTTGTAATTGTAGATTTACTAGGTTTCAATCAACAATAACAGCAAAAGAAAGTGATGGACAATACCCTTAAAACTTTATATCTATACATTTTTTAAGTCTTGCTAATTAATGATTTTTAATAAAAGTTACATTATCACTATATTATTTCTCAAAGGTGTTTTGTGTGTATATGAAATAGAAATAACTCCCTTAATACCGTATCAAAATTATTGTTTGATACGCCATTTTGAAGACTATTTAAATAAGTTTTAGTTTATTTCCGTTAAAAAATTACATTTTAAGAACCAACCCATCATACATTTTTACGTTAACGATTGCGAGAGGTCTGTTAACAGTTTAGTTGGTTTTTGATATAGCTATTTGTGTAACATCGTTGTATTACTTTTTTACATTTTAGCTTAAACAATTACATTTTAAAATTTACATTTTAAAACGTGTTCATTTAAAGAAATGGCATTTTATATAAACAAGAGTCCGTATGTTTAAAAATATCTTTGTTTGTGTTGAAGATTCATACGGGCAACAAGTGAACGATGACCAAGTCATAACCTCCAACATTCTTTTTAAAAAAGTATTGAAAAATTAATTTAAAACAATATAAAATGATTATATTATGTTAATATAAGACTAATTTTGCTACCATTTTGTAGATTAAAATAATAAACATGAATTATTATTTACATTTATCTACTTATTTCTACTGACCACTATCGGTGCCAAGAATTCGCACGGGTCACCTCTAGTTGTTTTATATTTATGTATTATTTTGTGTTTTATGGACCTGAAAAAGGCGTTTGACACCTTCTATACAACAGGCAAAACCAATATAACATCATAAAAACCATCGAAAATATTTACCAGAGAAATAAAATACAAAACAAAATTAATGACACAACTACCGAAGAAATTCCTGTTAATAGTGGTATTCGACAAGGAGATTCCCTTAGCCCCTTATATGTTTAACATCGTTATGGACGAAATAATAAAAAGCACTCGTAACCTGAAAGGCTATAAAATGGGAAACAAATATGTTAAAATCCTATGCTATCCCGATGATGCTGTTATGATTGCAGAAAACGAAGATGACCTACAGATATTACTATTCAAATTCAGCACAACGGCAAAAAGTCTAAAAATGATGATATCTGCAGCAAAAATGATAAAATTATACAACAGGAGATGAAATTGAAATACCTAGGCATAGAAATATTAGGATACGGTGACATCGAGGCAGATGTAAGAAACCAAGCGGCAAAAGCAGCACGAACCTCAGCTTACCTGTGTATTAACACACACAGCGGAAACTAGACCAGATACATCGAACACAAAGAGAATATTAGAAACCACCGAAATAAAAATAGTGCGCAGGACCGCTGGAAAAACGCTTTTTGTCAGGCAGCGAGGACATTAAAAGAACATGTAAAATAGACAATTAAAATGAATGGATACTGGAAAGAAAGAGAGAGTGGAACGAACACATAGATCGGATGAATGACGCCATGCTTCTCTAAGTAACACCGAAGGTCACTACGAAATATCAACAATGGTGATGATAGATGAAGAGGAATACAACGACAAAGATGAATGAAAAATCATAATTATTCATATTGTACATAAATACCTTTTTCTGATGTAAAAAATAAATTATCCCCCGAATTTTTTATATTTACACTTGTATATATTTTACTGTCCATTTGCTAACAGATATGAATTTAATTGTCTCGCTCGCACTCGCATTTATTTCTGGCATTAAATAATATGTTTTCTGTACATATTTTCTATATTATGTTAAAATTTGAAGACTAAAGAAATAACAAAAAGAAAACTATTTTCTTTAAATATTTATAGCGTTCTGTCAACAATTAGGAGGAACGAAAATGTCCTGGCGAGTTTTTTATACATTTAGTATACTTTTAGAAATAATCTGCATGAATTTCATGACTGATACTTTAACTAAAATAATTCTTTTTTCCTACCCTCATTAAAATTTTAGGGTAATTTACCCCGACCCTTGGGGACTGCCAGAAGTGGCTTCTATTGTCGAGCTTATATAAAACATTGAGTCAGTAAATTTTTAAGACTTTTGAAATGACATTTGAAAATTGTCACTGGCTCTTCCTCTATTACAAATAGGATAAAATAGCAAAATGAAATGTAATCACAAAAAATATAAACTTAAAAATACGACATTCGTCAACTATAAAATGAAGTTCCATGCGCTCATGACACGTTTCCATGCCACTCAAAATATACGCAGTTGGCGGTCTTGCCCATCAAAAAGCATTGTAGCCGATTTAATTAGGATCCCTTCAGTTCGGTGTATTTTGGTTATGTTCACAATCTGTTTGTTTCACACTGAACTTTTCATTTATTATTTTTAAAAAATTGATCTTTTCAGAAAAATAATACTTCCAAAATTAAAATGACAAGATTTTCTAGCGAAAACGTAATTTTACATTTTCTAGAATCTCCTATAATTTTGAAAAATTGGCAACGGTGTGTAACTGTAACGTTCTCTAATTTTGTGGTATGCATCGGATTTTGTTTTGTATTAAAGGTGTTTAATGGTACTTTTAAGGGGGTAGAAGGTAAGGGGGTACCTACTCTATGCTTTAACTTGGATCATCAGCAGGATTACAAACATTAATTATAAAAAAAATGTATTTAAAAGGTTTTTAAATAATAACACTCAATAAGATTTATTGATAATTATTTATTTAATCGTTTTATGAATAAATCAAATCTTTTTAACTATTATTTTAATAAACTATTAATATTTTTAAACTAACTAGTTATGAAAACGCTCATAGAAAAAACAGTGGAGTACAACAAACCATTGATTTTAATATTTGTGGACTACGAGAAAGCATTCGATTCAGTAGACCAAAACAAAATATTTGCTGCACTAGCTGATTATAGAGTCGACCACAGATATGCTGCTTTAATTAAGAACATATATAATAGTGCAACAGCAAGTGTTAAAGTCCATTCCAAAATAACACCTACATTTAGAATGGAACGTGGAGTACAAGGTGATAACATATCTCAAAAACTATTCACAATGCTGCTAGAATACATGTTTAATAAAATAGGTTGGGAGAACAGTGGGAATCAATATAGATGGTGAACGACTTAACCACTTATGCTTTGCTAACGATATCGTGTTGATTTCGAACAACCTTAAAGAAGCCCAAGAGTGACTAAGGACACTAAATGCAGCGTCAGATGAGGTAGGTCTAAAAATTAACCGTACAAAAACTCAATATATGACAAACTTGGTTCCAAGTAGCAACATATCCCTAAACGAATCTAAAATCCAGTATGTAACATCTTATAAATATTTAGGCCATGAACTGAGAATAAACCGAGATAACCAAACCTGCGAAATTTAAAGACGCATAACTCTAGCATGGGTGGCATTCGGCAAGCTGAGAAAGGAAGTATTTAAAAGCAATATACCGATATGCCTGAAAAGAAAGATTTATGAACAGTGCGTGCTCCCTGTGCTCGTATATGGTGCAGAAATTTTAACACTCACTAAAAAGAGTATTCTACTATGTTTGAAGAAGTACTTCAAAATGTTGATTTTATTAATAAAAAGCCACAAAAAATTATATTTCGGCAAAATAAACACGCTTTCTTGCCATAAAATTAAGTTAAATTTTAAACCTTTTTTATTCCCGCGAAAACGCTGTCAGCCATTTTAGTGACGTAATATTGGTAAAAACAACAGTCGGTTATGTACGACCGGCACTCATTCAACGTTAACAGCTATAAATATTTGGTGTTTTTTTTGGAAAATAATGAATTACAATCGCTATCGTTGTAGTTGTACAAATACTAGCAATAAAACCCCAGAAAAGTTGTTTATCAAAGTGCCAAATGATATTGAAATGAGGAATATTTGGTTGGAACTCGCAAAACGAGATCCGATGTCATTATCAACTAAAAGTCGATTGTATTTATGTGAGGATCATTTCAATCTAAGTATATATGCATAAATAAAGTTGATGGTAACATAACCTACAATAACTAAGAAAGCCATCAACAAATTAGTAATGAATGCATATTATTTTTGCCTGTATGACGTCACACCATAGCGGCTCGTGTTTTAGGTCACGTAATATACGGATTAAAAATTACGACTTTTAATTTCAATTTAATAAAACAATAATGTGCTTTTATTACTCAAAATCAGAATATTTAAATATACTTCTACACAAATTTTAATTTTTATCAAATTTCATAATTTATTTTTCACTACCGAAAATACCCTTATTCACGAACTAATAATTAAAACATTCATGGAGTTTTTTTAATTACCTACTATAACTCTATGCTGACATTTTACAAATATCTGTTTAATTTTGTAACCATTGAACATCCTTAACTTTATTTTTAAATTTCTAGTTGTTAAGTGAATGAGTTGGTCCTTTACAAGGATACACAGTATCATAGATTCCTCCCCCATAAAACCTCATAAAAAGAAATTAGATTGTAAACACTAAGCACACTACAAACACACTTTTGTTCAAAACAAAGTTTATTTCACCCACAATCAGTTAACCCTGAAGTGGCTTCAAAGTTTAAATCATGGAGCTTACATAAAATATTTACTAAACAGACTATTTTTCGGAGTTAATGACAATAAAAAACTAACTATAATAAAATTACTATAATTATATAATATGTTATTAACAATAATAAATGCCCACATCACCACTGTAATTTTCTTATTAGATTTTAATGTTTTATTTGTAATAATAACGATTTTAATAACCGATTTTTTAAGCAAAACACAAAAATTAATACAAAATTTATCTACACTACATCTACAGGGTGTTTCATTACTAATTGGAAATATTTCATCAATAGAATCCTGAGCTCAAAATATGAACACTCAACACAAATCATCTAGATAAAATGTGTCTCCTGTCTGAGTTACAGGGTGTTTTATTTGAAAATTTAAAAATTATTTGTTGGGCCCAGTAACTATTCAGTAATTATTGTTATATTTGGTGGGGAGTGTAAATACTATACACCCTACTAAATATGTTGAATAAACGTTTCTGGCTGCTACCGGAGGCGTATGAAAAGGGCAAGTGACTGGTTGGTCCCTCCCAAATTCTACGCCACTGGCGGGATTACAATTTGATCACAATTTTTCGATTTTTCAATACTTTCTGCGTGAATCTTGTACTCTTTCTCCATGGCGATAAAGTTATTATTTTTCGAGATATTTCGGGTTAAACATGAAGCTGCACTTCGTCCTGGAAGTCGTATTTCCCCAGGGATATGAAGTATTTTAATTTTTCCTGATGCTGATATAAACATTCATTTCTTTGCATACAGGTTTCGATTTAACTATTCCTCTTTATCTTTTATGCTGGTATAAGGAGAATCCTCTATTCACTAGAGAAAATGAAATAATTGTGATAATTTGTTTTTTTTTAAATGTCAACAATGAAGTGAACTCATTTTTATGTGGGCTGTTTGAAATTCTAAATCTGGTTTGCATGCCAAAGGGTAGTATTTAAATTTGAAAAAAACATAATGTATATCCGATGTATGTAAAATGAATCTACAGTAACTTTTACAGAAATGCCTTCTCGTTCCTTATTATTTCTAGTTAAATTCCTTCTGTACGCTGTGGAAATACTTAGCGATTATCAGTGCGGTTTTCGACCAGGCAGGTCCACTATAGACCACATTTTTACAGTCCGCCAGATCATGTGATATATGTTGGGTGTACAATAAAGATATACATCAAATATTTGTGGATTTCCAACAGCCGTACGACTCAATCAACCGTGATCAGCTCTGGTATGCAATGAGGGAAATGGAAATACCATAAAAGTTAATAAACATAAGCAGAATGTGCGTTGAAAAATCGAAAGCAAAGGTGCGAGTTGGGAATGCTTCGTCAGAAACATTTAATATCTGCACAGGTCTGCGCCAGGGAGACCCTATATCTCGTTTGCTTTTTAACCTTGCGCTGGACTGGACCATGAAAAAATTCGCCCCGCACCTAACACCGGGTTTTGCTATGGATGGTGCAAAACTCGTGATAGCTTTTACCGATGACATAGATGCTGTTGCGCATAATACCAGAGATGTTAAGGATGTGTTCTCTTCTTTTGAAACTCAAGCTCAAAAAATGGGATTAAAGATCAACGAGGCAAAAAATACATGGTAACCTCTAAGAATTAGAGGGAAAGGATAAGACAAAATATAACTATCAATGACTACAATTTTGAAGTCGTAAAAGAGTTCAAATATTTAGGAACAACAATAACAGACGACAACTGAAATAAAAAGTCGTAGCAAACAGAGCCTTTTATGCACCATCTATATTCTTTAGATCCAAACTACTTACAAGTGAAACTAAGGTAAGGATGTATAAGATCTTAATACGACCTGTTACAGCAAATGGTAGTGAGACATGGATTCTAAATAAACGCGAAATCGATAAGCTGTTAGTCTTCGAAAGAAAAATATTAAGAGCAATATATGGACCATGCAGGGACAGTATAACAGGAGAGTGGAGACGCCAAAAAAATAACGAGCTGAAAAAACTAAACGGCATGGAAAATATAGTAAGGTGGATCAAGTCCAGTCGACTTAGATGGGCGGGACATGTTCTTAGAAGTGATGACCAAAGGCTTTTGAACATCATATACCATAAAAGGCCAGAGGGAAGAAGATCTGTTGGCCGGCCCAGGAGGAGATGAAAAGACGCAGTTACGGAAGATCTGAGAAAAATGGGTATAGCACAATGGGAAATAGAAGCACAAGATAGACAGAGCTGAATGGCAATAGTGGATGCGGCTAAGACTCACGCTGAGTTGTAATGCCAGCAAGAAAGAGAGAGAAATTTCTTCTGTATACTCCAAAAATTTGTAATGTTTCAATTTTTTGTAAAAAATGTTTTTGGGGTTGTAAGGGTCGTTATAATTTTAAAATTTTCAACGAACTGGTTTAAGTTCCTTTGTTTATTAATTTTTAATATTTTCCTGTCACATAATTTAAACTTTTTTTCCATTTTTACTTTGTTGGTACCATTTATGTTATTGATAATGGTGAACAGAACGTTTGTTTAAGCGTTGATTCTACATACGAGTAGTCTACCATTTCACGTAAATGCTACCAATCGATTGAAAACATAATAAGTATTAAGTTGAGGTCATCACATTTGTTTGTACGTACCCTTACTGCAATAAAAATCAATTATAAAATAGTTATTTCTTACATAAGAGACGACAAATGTTTTTTATACTTAAAAATATTGCAATATAAGGTTTCATCGCGCTCAATAAGTAATAGTATAAGTGGGTTCTTCGTTTGTACTTTTCATATTATCAGTGTCTATTGAGCCAATAAAAAAAGTTATGGAATCGAAATGAAAGTATTCAACATTTCATACGTTTGTTCTTTTTTAAAAGTAACGGAATTTAAATTTCGAAAAAAAACATATTTGTCGAAAGATTAAAGACAATAAGAGTTAGCAGGATTATAAAAAGGTGTAAAACAATTAAGATTTTTGTTAAGGCTGCAATAAAAAATGTTAATCCAACGAGTGTTGGTGTCTGCATTCGTATTTCGTTATATGTATATGTTGTGTATCAATATTTTTCTTCGTATTTCATACTACAAATAGATCAATAAAATGAATACCTACATCCTATTTACAAAATACATTTACAACGTCTAGAATTTATTTTTTTTTTAAAGCAGCAACATGATATTACAAAAATTGACGTGAAAATGTTAATTATTTGTTATTTTTTACTAAGTGGTTGGATACTTTCTCTTTAAAGTTTTTTTCACACTTTCATCATTTAAATTCTTAATTTCTTAAAAATACCATCTCTCTTTTTAATAACTATTTATTATTTATTAAAATAAAAAATACGTACAAAGGTAATTTAATAGTTTTATTTTTAACAATACCTATCAATTGCAATCCGATAAATTACAAGTAAGAATACATTAACAGGTAAAAGATATAATGCAATCCATAATTATCAACCCATATATTACCAACAGGGATGTACAGACAAAGACTTTAGTTTAGAAATAAATAATGTACATGTTGCTATCCATTTAGCTTGATTTTTAAAGCTGGATATATTTACACAGATTTACAAAGTGTCGTGTGACAAAAAAAGTTAAAATATTCGCTCTCTACTAAAAGAAATCGCAGTAGATAAGCTGGTACATATCGCAAAAATCTATTTTTAAAGATACAATATTCCTTGTTTTTTAAAAACGACTGAAGAGTCAAATTATTAGCAAAAGGCTCGGAATAGCACCAAATCAGCATCATATAGTGCGACGAAAAGAAATTAAAATATTTGCTCGACCTCCATCTTAAAGACCGTAGCGTATGTACCGTGGATTCCATTCCCAATATTCCTGATCCGAAGAGTTAGGTTAGGTTAGGTTAAAACGGCGGTTCGGAGGGAACCCTCCTAGGCCTTTTGGCCCGTTGTGATACCATGATGGACGGCGATGCCTTCCCCCTCTACCGTGAGAACCAGTTTGGAAAAAGTGTGGGGTCTTTAATGCTAACTGAGCTGAGATCAGATAAGTTATCAAAGTTCGGTTGCCCTAGTATAGAAAGCCAATTTCTGCCTAGGGCAAGGCAGTGGCAGAGATGTACCATTGCTTTTTCCTCTTCCTCATCCAAGTCGTGTCGTAGCTCTGCGATTTCCATACGCCGTGCATGGGATCCACCTGTCCTGTTATGGCCGCGATCGCATTTCCAATGGACTGACTTCCTGAAGACTAAGGCAATGACAAACCTAGTACCAACAGGAAATATATACATAGAGGGAGCGCAAGTAAAATATGTCGAAAATAAACCTATCTGGGACACGAATTAAAAATCAGCAGGGACAACCAAACTTGTGAACTTTTAAGGCGCATAAACCTCGGATGGGCAGCATACGGCAAATTGAGACACATATTTAAGAACAAAATTCCTATTAGTCTAAAAAGGAAGACTTTTAACACGTGTATCCTACCGGTTCTCACATATGGGGCAGAAACCCTAACGCTCACTAAGGCTTCAGCAACGAAATTGAGTGTCACACAAAGAAAGATGAAAAGATCTATGCTGGGGATATCACTCAAAGACAGAGTAAGAAATGAGGAGATTCGTAAACGAACAAAGGTAGAAGACATAATTGAAAAGATCTCAAAGTCGAAATGGAGATGGGCCGGTCATGTAGCACGACAAACAGATCAGAGATGAACGAAAAAACTTCTGGAATGGAGGCCATGGTCAGACAAACGAAACCCCGGAAGACCACCCACCAGATAGACAGATGATTTAAAAAAGATCAACACCAACTGGATTGCAGCGGCACAGGACCTAGAAACTTCGAAGAAACTTGAGGAGGCCTATGTCCGACAGCGGACGCAAGTGGCTGGAGAATGATGATGACTTCCTGGAATTAAAACATCATTAGTTCGACGTAGATCTAGTTGAGGCCAAATCTGTTTCGATGATGTGCATGTGGGTTCATTTTGCCACGTCAAGTTGGCTTTTTGAACTACTTTGCTGTGCAGGAAAAGCCAGCAATTTGCAATCGGTTCTCCTTGCTGAGATAAGACAGATACAGATGGGAGGGTGTTGCCCTCTCTTGCTAGCTCGTCCGCCTTACAGTTGCCTGGTATGTCCCTGCGTCCGGGTACCCAGACAATGTGAACTCTAAACTTAGCTGCTAGCTCCGAAGAGTTACCCAGATCTAAAGCCATATGTGTACCACACATGGACACCTTGCAGGTAAATCTGTGTCCCAGTCCTTTCTTGAAACAATCCTGAATCAAAACATTGGACAATTTATGAATGACTCGCTATATCTGTTTGTTCTATAATTTAAGTAAGTATGTAATACTCACATATGGACAATTCCTGTGAGTGGAAGCTGTTCCGACTTTCTTCTCTCTTTCTTCTGAGAGATTAACTCTGTTCTGCGCATGCGAGAATTGGTAAATACATACGCAGGACGAAGATTTGCCTCGGAGGAGAGAGAGCATAAATACAGTTGGCACCGTAATGTTGGAACGTTTTTTTGTATCTCAACTGGCTATATAGAAGGATTACATATAGTAAGTGCACCTCCTAAACAAAGTAATAGTGTAAGTGACTCATTATCAGAAAATTATTTAGGTACTAGTTCATATACTTCTTACATATACATAGAAGATAGTGAAAACAAAATTGCTTGTGAAGTTGGTTGCAGCACTTCCTTATATCCAATATATATAATTATGTAATTTTGCTTTTAAATGTGCCATTATATCGTTGAATCACAAACACCTAACCTAACTACGCACTTGATGTTATTGACATTTGTTGTCCTAGACTTTTACGTCACATTCGCTATAACCAATTACGTCGCTTTACAAATGAATTTCCCACATTCTTTTTGCACTTTTTAAAAATTAATTTCTAGGTCAAACAGAAATTATAAACAAAATTGATGAAGGCATAATTCTTAAGTAATAAAGCTTATTAAAAAATATATTTTATCCTTATTTGAAACATATGCGTATATGCCCTATTGCTATCAAATTTTTATTCCAAGTTTATGAGGATATTTATTCCTTTTTTAACATTTACGATTTTGAAATTGGGAGCTATGATCGTCAGCTATTTTCTGCTAATAAAAAACCTTTCCATACGTTTAAATGTATTTTCTTTTTTTGTTTATTGTGTCTACCTACAAGTTTATAATGTCGCAAGCTGTTGGACTTCATTTAGAACTACTGAACTGTTTAACCAACAAATTATTTCAAGGACTAAGTTCTGAAGAGTTCTGTTCCCTATTTCCTCAGCTGTGCTGTTTTGAAGCGTTTGCACTCTTCTTACATAGTGCGGCTTTCTTCTTCTTTTAGTGCCATCCATTAATGGATATTCCATCTCTAGTCGGTTCCTTGCGGTATGGATCAATATCCTTATATTTAGTATCCTGGTCCATTCTTCAACATTTCGCAGTCAAAAAATTTTCTTTCTTCCTATTCCCCGTTTTCCTTCAATTCTGCATTCTATTATTAGTTGTAGTAATTGGTAGGTACTTTTGATTGCGCATCACATGCCCTAAGTATGCTGTTTTCCTCTTTTTATTGCGTGCTGTAGTTTCTATGACTTCGTAAACAGTGATGTTCTTCCTTTTTTAACTCTAGTTTTCGATAGACGCACACTTCCGTATTTGAATGAATTTTTAGAAACAAATCTGTAAGCGTTGTGAAAGATCTTCAGCTGCTAATTACACATACGAATATGTTTTTATTTTATACATTTTCTGTCAACCAATTAAATCCAAAAAATTTACGATCAACTCGTTAAGTTGGACTTTCTGTTATACGTCTTACTTTCCACATTAAAACTCGAATGAAGATAATAGTGCCTTTTACTGCGGCTGACGAATAAAAACTATTTTTTTTTAAATGGACACATAATTCGAAGAATGAAACATCTTGGTTGAAATTGGAGGTTACCGCTTCTACCAGTCCAACTTTTTGGGGTTATAAAAGTTACCTTCAAGGGTTGATACCCATAAACGGATCGACAATGGGTAATGCCGACGGCTCCAGGCTCGGACTCTTACCGGGCGAAAAAATGAAATTCTACATAATATTTTAAAGATTCTAGTGAAATCTGCAGTAACTCAATCTTTGACTGTTTTCAAATGCTTCTTTTTTAATATCTGAAGTAATTTATTTCATTTCATCTAAAAAAAAACCGATAAAATTGAAATAACTTCGAAGGAATATTAGAGTCTGTCAAACTATAAACTCGCACACTTAATTGCAACTAATTTTACAGATGATTTATTAATAATACACTTGCATGACAACTTTAATTTGGATAGCAGTCTTCTTCTTCTTCTTGTGCCTTATCCTCAGTGGACGTTGGCGATTACTATGGCCCATCTGATTTTATTTGCTGCAGTCCGAAATAGATCCATAGATGTCATTCCTGTCCATTGTCTTAGATTTCGCAGCCACGATATTCGTCGTCTTCCAGGACCACTTTTGCCGTTAAGCTTGCCCTGCATAATAAGCTGAAGTAGGCTATATTTCTGCGTTCTTTCATTACGTTTAAAACTTCTTTTTGTTTTCTCATACGCTGTAGGACGGCTTCGTTGATTACGTGGTAAATCCATGATATTCTAAGCATGCGTCTGTAGCTCCACATCTCAAATGCTTCCAGACGTTTATATGCAGCGTCGGTAAGAGTCTAAGCTTCCACCCCATATGTTGGTTTTGAGAAAACGTAGCATCTAAGAACTCTGACTCTGAGGTGCAAGCCTATATTTAAATTGCTCAGCACGCTTCTCATGCGATTAAAGGCTGTTCTACTCTTCTCAATTCGGATTTTAATTTCCTTTATTTGTTCCCATTTGCTGTTAAGAAATGTGCCCAGGTAGTTTATTGATGTAACCATTTCCAGTTGGAAGCCTCTTTCTCATCTTTCGTTTCGCACTCCTATCTCATATTTTTCGACAACATCATCTTCCCCATAGCCGACTCTGGCATTAAAATTTCCCATAAGAAGGGTGATCTCTTCTTTTCGTGTGTTTTTAAGAGCTTCTTTTGTGTCCATATAGAATTTATCTATCTCTTCCTCGGTGCTTTCCGATGTTGGTGCATAAATCTGGATTATATTTAACTTGCAGTGCTTTGCATTGATCTTCATTATCACTACTCTGTCAGAGATGGGTACAAATCCTAGCAAGGCACTATCGACTTCTCTCGTTACTATTATTGCGACACCATTTCAATGCGGGCTATCTTCTCCAGCATAGTAAATCTGATGGTCTTCTATTTTGTACTTCCCAGAACCAGGCCATCGGGTTTACTAATTTCGAGTATATCAATTCTTAATCGCAACATTTCCTTAACCGCGTTAGCCGCCTTTCCAGCCTGAAACATGCTTTTCACATTCCATGTGCCTATTCTTCTCTTTGATGTAGCTGTTAGGATACTTGGATAGCAGTGGACGTGAAAAATTCCTGGTAATGAAAGAGCGGATAAAGATGCATTCTCTGTAAACTTAAATTTTTTTTAAATTTAGACAAAACTACATTTATAAAAAAATTTATCCCGAACCTGTCGCAAAACAACTATAAAACCTCAAAATTAAAAGAAATTTGACATTAACTCGGTAGAATCTTTCAAGCAGTAAAAAATAGAGAGATGAAATAGCTTCTAAAAATCGTCTCATAGTACCCACAACATCGTCAAAAAATAAAGTTTACTTTGTGATTAATACAGCAGATGGTCCAAATATATAGGCAGTAGTCCAATTATGGACTAGAAGGACTTTTCATTAATCTAATAATTGCTATCTAGTAGAAAACACTGTAACTTCATCGTTATTAAGTTAGCTGACATTTATAAGCGTTATTCGCCACTAGTTCATTCTAGTGTCACCATTGCTGTAAAATACTTCATTTTGAGATGGTCGCGTTGTTTAAACATTAAAGAAGGCAAACAAATTTTGTGATCTATTCTAATTAAAGAACATTTATTAATTAATATTTTAAAGTAGCTAATGAGTGTATAGACAATATTTGTTTGATACCTCTTAAGGTTTACTTTATTTTAAAGTATTTTTTCTGACATTAGAAAATCTAAATACAGTTCATCCAATTATGGGCTACAATGTATGGTCTAAATGTAAGGTGTAGTCCAGTTTTAGACTCACATTTATTTGTGTTCACCACAAATTACAAGGTTTATTTATTAGAAAATGCTAATAACAACTCCAAAATATATTTAAAAAGGCATAAGGAAATTTTGGAAGCCTGATGAAATGAAGTAAGCAATCACACTATACCAGAAAAGAAATTGGTAACCTTGAACCACCAAAAAATAGATGGATATCCAATGAAGCTCTTTCTGTCAAGCTAGGCAGAAAACCAAACTTAAGGACACAAGTCTGTCTGGTGTCATCCTTGCAAAACAGGGGACCGAATCTACGTTCACTGGACCAGACCGGTCTTTGGAGTTACAACAAGTGCCGCCAAAACAATTATTTCGGACTGGGCGGAGAGGAAAATACTCGCGAGCTGGTCCGATATACCAGGGTTGACTCACTCGAAGGCGTTCTTATCTAAACCCTCGAAAAACACAACTAAGCAGATCCTAGAATGGAGCAGGAATGACCTGCGAATCGGTTTTGCTGCGTGGAAGACAAAACTGCTGAACATATACTATGTTCATGCCCCGGCCTGGGAAGAATAAGGTTCAACATATTTGGTTATACCAACCTAAAACCTACCGATTTCAAGAAAATCCCACCCCACACAACCATAAACTTCGTGAGAAGGGCTGGATTGTGCGGTGAACTGTAACCTCTAGGGGTGAGCCACAATAGACCTACTAAAGATCGCAGTGGAGGGGCGACCTACGCCCCACTCACATGATACCTAACCTACCTAACCTAACCATTATATTAAAATTGTTTCCGTAATTTCTAGAACATCTTGTTTATCCTGTATTCTGGTAAAAATTATAAATCAATGTTACTTTAATGTTAGGTTTTTAAATAAAAATATTAGCATCAGAATTCTTAGATATATTTTTTCGGTTAAAACATTTTTAAGGAGATGTGATGTTCTTTCTAAAGAAATTTAATTGATTATTGTCAGATAAAAAGGGAGATAAAAAGGGATCCTTAAATGGTAGAAACATTTAGTGGCACGAGGAAAAGAGTAATAAATAATATTTTTCGGTGGTTTTTGATAAAATTAAAAATGAAACAATTTACTAACAATTTTTGAATCAATATTTTATTTGTGATATCTATGTTAAGTAAATCTTATCTCTACTATTATAAAAGTGTAACAAAAGTCTGTATTTTCGAGCATCACGCAAAAACTGTTTAACCGATTTTGATAAATTTGTCTTATGCCATAGCAAACCTGGCTCAGTCAGATGTAATCAATATGATTTTCAAAGTTTAATGTTTCATCAGTGACTAGCAATTAAGTGTATTCTACAAATGAAATTTTTGTATCATTAGTTAGGATGTCGGTGGGAGGTTCTAGCCTATAGCTGGTTTTGAAAAACACTGCATTAGTCTTTTCAGAGTTAAGTAGATTTAGTGAACCAGCTTTCAAATGCGATCTTAGTCTCACTGGCATTTTTTTTAATATCAGTATTTGCACTAAATAATATCGTGCTATAACCTATTAATTTGTTTTTCTGGGCAAGTATGGAAAAGTCATTGATAAAAATTATGAATATGAGTGGACCTAACACACTGCCCTGGGAAACACCAAGGGACTCTAAATTTTTTAACTGTTTATAGTTTTCTGTATTATTTTTCTTAACTTTTACAGTGGTTTCTCCCTTTAAAAAAAGATTTACACCAATTTAAAGCTATGCAGTTAAAGGCTCTAGATAGGTCAAGAAAAAGTCCACATGCAAAATTTCCTTCCTCCATAGTGTTATATATGCTACTGGTAAGCTCAAATAGGACTGTTTTTATGCTCTTGCCAGCCAAAAAGCCTTGCTGAAAAGATTTTAATTTTTAAAATACTTAACGAGTCTATTGTAAACAAACCAATTCGAATAGCTTTAAGATAGAGCTGAGAAGGCTGATAGGGCGATAATTCTCAAAAAGATTTGGATCCCCTTTTTTGAGACATGGTTTAATAACAGCATGCTTTAAATCCTGAGGGTATTGTCCAGTTTCTAGTGATTAATTAATAATTTCACACGATGGGTCACCGATACTATCAGAGCATTCCTTTATTAAGACGACTGATACTTCGTCATAACCGCAGCTCTTTTTTTTTCGAATATTTTTGGTACTTCCCTACGAGTTACAGGTGCAAAGATAAAGGTATTTTGGTACACAGGTACATATATAATTAAATTCAGTAAGTAATTTTTTATGTATCAAGTGATCAAATATTGTAATCACTGTAATAAAAAAGGAGACCTAGATCACCTATTTTTCACCTGTTCCAAGTATTTTGATCAGCCAAATGAACCGTATGTCAAAATCTATAATTTAAATATGCCCAGCCTTTTTATTGTCATGCCGATTTTAGCCTCAAACAACGTGACATTGTATAAATGTTTAATTAAATTACTAATTAAAACAAAATACCAATTTTTAAACTTGTTAATATTTACGGTCATCAAAACAAGTGCGCTCGAGGAATAGCTCGAGTTTTTAATGAAAGGCATCCTAGTAGAAATCCCACTAGACCATCGTAGACTTGGTACGGAAATTTGGAGAAACTGGATTCATTTGTAATAAAAAAAAATACCAATCCCATTTTGCTATAGATCCTACCTATTCCATTCAAAACTTACAAATATTTCTGTTGGTTCCATACACAAAGTGTTAAAATTGCATAAGTTTAAAAAATACAAATTCATCATCAGCTTAGTGAAGACGACTATCACCGCATAATTGAATTTTGTGAAATAATGTCCCAAAAAAATACAAGAAGACACAATTTTGGTTCAGTGATGAATCAACGGTTTATTTAAATGGCTTTGTTAACAAACATAATTGTAGGTACTGAGATGACGAATATCCTCACGTGTTTCGACAGGATCATACTCAGTTTCCAGCGAAGATCAGTATAATGAGCTGGTATTTCTAAGAAATGAGATAATTGGACCACTTTTTATTGACCAAAACCTCACGGGAGAATTGTACCTACAATTATTATAAAATAAAATTGATAAACTTATTACTAAGTCACTAGAAAGACAAGTTGATGAACAGGGAAATATGGTGCTAGATGAACAGAATAAAAGTGGTTTTATAGAATAACGAAGCACACTTTAAACAGTTACTGTAAACTCATTTAAGAAGCTGTTTGAAATTAATTTCATTTTAGTTTCTGTTGTAATTTCGCTATGTTTAATGTTATCTGAAAAATAAATGGTTGTTTATATGACTGATTTGCATTTTTCTTGTGTTTTCATTTGATGTATCACAAGGTAGAGGTTGCCATTTGACATTTTAAAGAAGGCGTGGGAGATGTTCAAGGGGTGCCACTTGGAAACAGCAAAATAACATTTTTAAACCTCTCTCTTGATTAAAAATTCGACGTGTTTTTAATTTTTCTTACATTTACGCAAAATCAAAAGCTATTTGGACTGGTTGGTTTTGAAATGAAAGCACCGTATTTAAGCTACATAAATAATGATTACTACCCAATTACTTTCAAAAGTTCTTATTGAGAATTAATGAAGTTCATAATTACAACACGAGAAAAAATAACAATTTTTACATTAAAAAAACTAACACTCAATTTGGAATATATTGTATGTTTTATAATGGATAACACGAATTTAATAAACTACCACAATTTGTAAAAGAATCTAATGTAGTAAAACAATTTAAGTCATCATTAAAGATTTATATTAGTGACAACTCATGGTGATACTTAGTATTTAACAATATAGTGATTTGTATGTAAAAGTAACTCTTAAATAAATTTTCGTTATATTTACATAACTGTAGGTTGCAAAATATTTATACATTTGTAATTATTTTTTTTTTTGTATATTAGACTTGCCTACTTTAAATAAATAATTTACTAGTACTAGTACTTCATAGTTTAAGCTGTTAATTTTATGTAAATATCTTTTGTTTTATATCAGCAGGTTTTGCTAAATAAGGAATTTTTTATTTATTAATTTATAGACCACATTTAAAAAGTATTTTTATTATGGTTTATTGTTCAAAATCCCTACGCTTTTTATTGCATAAATAGTTCAAATATCATTTTTAAAATACCTACTAAATTATCAAATAGGAACCGAATAGTGTTGATGTTCCTATAACTGACAGAAATAACTCAATTTAAAAAGTGATAGCCCATATTTGAACCGTTTTCTTTATTATTACGCTCCTTTCAAATGCTAATAATTTAAACATACGATGGTCTACTCATGTATATGAAAATGATCATATTTCAACCGGCTAACCTATATAAAAGTGATAGTTTTTTTCTCTAGAGATGAAAATGAAACAAATGAATATTATCATGCGACCCGATGGGAATATACTAACAACAAATTGATGGATTTTTGACACTAATGACAGTTAATCTTACTACTAGGCACTTGAATCAGCAAACGAACGTCACTTGGTTTGACAGTTTATAACATTTTCACGATTATAATAATATTTGAACTTCTCTTTATAACTATAATTAATATAGACTCTGATAGCGAAATTAAGCCCAAATGTATACAGGCCATTCATTAAGAAGGTCTTCAACAACAATTTTTTCGGATGCTGAGGCAAATCTTACGGAAATAAAGCAACACGGTCTAGCGCTGTTGCAGAACAATAGATACATTGAAGATTCTGTAAATAATAAAATGAAACGAGGACAAAAAATATTCCAATCAATAAATACATTAAAAACTACAAATTTACACGAAACTGATGAACTTTGATGAAGAACCATTAGACTTCTACAGCATAACATCAAACTTGTCTACAGCAGCAGCAGCAACAACTTCTTCAGCAGTCATACCTTCGACAAATACCACAGAAGTCAGCACACAAATCCAACAACTTCAACAATTATACTTTCAATATTCATAAATAAAATTTCATCGTGAAAGACAATTTGTCACTCCTCATTATATATAGTACCCGGTATTATTATCAAGTCTGGATTATATATAAATAAAGTTCTAAAAATTGTAATCCATTATTTTATAAACATCTATCGTAGAAAAAATTGCTTTTTCTACTCGAGATGAAATACGTTTGTGAGATTGCCACACTCACTACAAACTCTCACCTCACGAAAAAAACAGTATTTTCATCTCTTGTTGTAAAATATACTATTCATAAAATAGAAGGTGTGGTGTACATAATGGAGCGAAATAAAAATTTTGCGTTGTAGATGTGCGGGTACAGGTCTCTCTTTGACCAATGTAATTTGAATTTTACTTTTAAAATCAGCCATTTTTACTAACAATTAATGAAATTAATGCACTTACTGATACAGCCAACTAGAAATAAGTTACCAAACCCTGCAGCACAGTACCTCCGGGCGACGGAACGTCCGTAGCATGTGAAAACGTGCATCTAGTTACATAGGGCCACGGGACGTCCCATCCACCGTGTAATTCGAAAGTTACTATGCAATTGCTCGAGCCACTAATGAAATATCTCCTTACGTCAAAACCATCAAACGCCCAAATTCTCATCTTGTGAAAGGAGCGTTATGATACCAAGATGTTCTACTTTTTAAAACTGAACATTTGGTTAATACTAAACCAAAATCAGTTTCCTAAAAACGATCCGTTATTCCATTAAATAAAAGGCTTTTAATTTACATTTAATACGGCTCTGCATTTAACTGGATCGACAACAGTAC
This sequence comes from Agelastica alni, assembly GCA_950111635.1. NCBI lineage: Eukaryota > Metazoa > Arthropoda > Insecta > Coleoptera > Chrysomelidae > Agelastica > Agelastica alni. The sequence continues at coordinate 53,450,102 of OX467709.1, forward strand.
ACGCCGACGGCCCATTATGAAAACATGAAAATAAAGTCGTCAAATCGGTGATGCCATAAAAGTTTTATTTTCTGAGAAATATCCCCGGCACTATCGTGCAATTGATAGACCTTTACTTCAGAAATTTCTTGAAAGTCAAAAAAGGTAATTCTGGAAGCACGAAAACGGGAGGAGGAAAATAAACATAGTACCTAAGTGTTTACATTTTAAGCACGTTTTTGAGATAGCTTTAATTGATCCGTGCGCTCTCGCCATTATTTAGCATTTTCTGACAATTTTACTTTTAATTTCTTCTAGCTTATTTGAACATGAAAGAGGAAAATTAAGTTTTCCTTATTACATTCTCAATAATAATCTCATAAAATTATAACCAACTTGTAGTCTACGATGCAATTAAATAAAAAATTAAAAGGTACCGTAAAAGTACACATTTATTACACAGAAGTTACTCCAAATCTCAAATACCTTGAAATATATTATTAAATATACGGACGAAATTGAATTCGACACAACGTATTTTTATATTATCAGAACAATGACAGACAGTGTAAAAACAAACAAATTTGATAAATGTAACAAATATAATATCTATAAGGTGATAATCATTGTATTTCCATTACTCCCCAACAATGATCAATGAATCCAACCATGCTTGCATAGGTTTGGTCAATAGATCTGTTTCCATATTTTTCGTAAGACAATACTTATAATTCAGTATGGCTCGATCTTTAAGATCTTTTAAGAAATAGAATTTGGAGGAGTCAAGATGTTTTTCGTTCTATTATAAATCTGCCATAATAATTGTTAAACACTTCTGATTGTCCTCGAATATCTCTATACTGATACTTGAAATCGTCATGAGGATTCCTTAGCCATACAGCTCCTTGGGTGTTTCTATCAAAGCTATGAATTTAGCCTACGTAGTTGATACACATTTTGAAACCAAATCCACTAATTATGTCTTCAGCCCAATCTACATCAGAAAATCATATTAATGTTTCCTTTTTTGCAATTTCACTCGCAATTTTTAGTTGACACTTCCATTCAAATATCTCGCAACTTTCTACAGTTCATTCTACTCTGTCTGATTTGAACATGATTCTTTTCTAAAACTGATTTTTGCTATTTTTTAACATTTCCTGATTCCAATTTATGAAATCCATGACCTACGGAAATATTAGCATCTGCCGTATCACTTACTCTTATGATCTTTTGGATATATATATATATATATATATATATATATATATATATATATATATATATATATATTCTAAAACATCTCCATTGTTTTTTTTTTGAACGAAGTTCCTTTTACGCGGTTTACTGGTAGTGCGATTTAGTAGGAATCGTCACGTAACGAAATGCATCGGTGGTTCAGTGGTAGAATGCTCGCCTGCCACGCGGGCGGCCCGGGTTCGATTCCCGGCCGATGTATTCTTTTTGTGCTTTTACCATTTAATACATAATTTTTTTAGAGAGTAAAATAAATCGAACTATAAAGCGAAAAATTAATTATAGTTTAAAAAAACTAAAAAACACGCTTTTAGAATTAATCAAACTAAAAAGTAAAATATAATTTTTAACATAGGGATAAAATTACTGACGCGAAAATTAATGTCACTGTCAAAAAAATATGAATGTCAATCAATGTCACTGCTTTGTACGATATTTTTAAACTAACTGCGTTTCGGAATGAAAGCACCCCACGCTTTTAGAACAGTTAATTTTCTCGTCTGTAATTTTATTCCTATGTTAAGAATTATTTTTTACTTTTTACTTTGTTTAACTCTAAAAGCGTGTTTTTTAGTTTTTTTAAACTTAATTTATTGTGTTAGATCATACGTGAATATTGTTTTATTATTGCAATTAAGTTTTGAATAATGGAAATTGCAGCAAATGTGTATAATACAGATTAAGAAAAGTAAGTTGATAAAATGGTATAACTTAATACAAGTATTTACTGTTTACATTCGTTTATTGTACATGTAATTTGAGTGTTTACCGTTTATTTTACCATTTAAATTATATGGAGACAATAGTGAAATCATGTGTCCAAAAGGGTATGGAAAGTACAAACGTGAGAGTGCAAATAAAATACCGAAAACCAATGCTCAACGCCAACAACAATTCCGGTAGAATCAAAATAAAACGAGCGAGCCTTACAGTTAGTCGCATATGATGTGTAACATTTGACATCTCACCTTAGTAATAAGCAATTTTAAAATTATATTTTGAAAAATATGGGTCAGGTATTATTTTAAATGATTTTTCATAACAAACAGTAATTCTTTTTAATGAAAATTGTATTTTATATAATTGACACTGACAATGACAGAAATAAACCTCAAAATTTAAAAAAGTTAAATACTGAAATATTTTATTCGAATAATCATTTATTATTACTTACTTGAATTTTTTATCAATGATTTGCACTTTATTGAGACTTATTATCCACAGTAAATATTTATTTATATAGTTTACGCATATAACAGCAAACTTTAGTCACAACACAGTAACTTAAGTGAACTGATGGCTGACAGTACCGGTACCGATCTCTTGGAAAATTGGTTGACGGCTATCTGACGTTTTTCGAGAACAAACAGGAACTTTCCATTGTTGATAATCGTTTTTCAGTAAAATAGTAGGTACGTAGTTTCATTGCAGGCATGTGTAATCTACTTGAGACCCAATTTTCTTCAATTAATTTACACATGCCAAGTTTCCTTTTAAAAAACTCAATTATTTAAAGTGATAAAAATCATTGCACTAATTTTACTTTAAGCAAAAAATTAGCATTTTGCGTCATCTATTTATTGCTATGATACGATGATACGAGCATTAGTTACTACATTTTATCATGGTTGCATTATTGATTGGGCTCATATCTTATTTTAATTACATAATAAAACTTGTTAAAAAAATTCTATTCTCAGCTAGAAATTTTTAACTAAATTAAAATTATGCAGTCGATAAATGAAAAAAGGTTCATTTTGATAAAGTTTATTTAAACCATAACCTATTTTTTAATAGTTTCATTCGCGATCTCCACGACTAAGAGGTATTCTTAAAATTTTTACTAAAAGGCAAACGATTTACAAGTAAATTTGATGAGAAAACTGTAGATATACATACATAACTCAATAAAAATAACTAACAAAAGTTTTTTTGAAATAAAATACGAGACAAAACACAACCGTCGCTTATAAACAATGATATTTAACGAGTTTGTGTATCTATAAAACATGCATGCTTCCATCTTCTACAGCATGACAAATAACTCAATAAATCTACGGGTATTTTTAATTTCAAAGTAAGTTCAATTATCACATTTGGATTAATTTTTATTATATTACACATTTGACAACTATCGGCAGTCTATCACACGAGAAGACTCCAACAATTGAACTCTGATGGGGTTGTTGTTTTTTAAAAGCAATCTTTGCTCGATGATTTGCTGTTCACGCTTAAATCGTATTTCAAATGTCATTATTATCATAGTAAGCATTGACCGGGTCAATACGTATTTAAAACTACCGTCAAAAACTTACAAATAATTCTCAAAAAGTTAATAGTTCAATCCGAAATTATAAATCAAGGTTTGACGACGCGGCACAGATTGACTATATTTAAAATTTATTTCAAGTATATTTTTTATAATTAGGAATCAAAACATTAAATAGGTACACCTACCTACCCTTAGTAATCAAGTCATCATACTATTTTTTATAATTGGATGCCGGTATGGGTTTAAAATATATTATTATTCAAATTTTATTAAGTTTTGGATTCTGACTTATTTAGATTTATCTTTAGTGGCACAAATGTAATAATTTTATTAAGGTTAGGAACTTTAATGAACATAAAAAAGTTTGGAGCAAATAAATGATTTGGGTACTTACAATTAATTGTATATTTTCTTCAATTAAGATCACATTCGCGCGATACATTATAATATTCGAAGAAAATTTACACGAAAGTAGGTAACATTAACAAAGCAATTAAACTCACAATCAGACATCTTTTGTTCTTCTTTTTTTTATCAGATCTTGTCAGAATGTTTTGGTAACGCAGATAGTTTTAAAGAATTCATGTCATTTAAATAAGCACAAAGTGTTACAGAAATGTTGAATACCGTTTTGTCATTGCTCACACGTCTCAATAGAAATGGGAATTTTAACTCTTAATACAAGCAATTAGTACCTCAAAATACTTTTTTCGAAAACTGTCATCAAATGTTGACATTTTCGTTAAAATCTCAGTTAGCGAAGTGGTTTTTTTCTGTCACTCAGCTGATAAATACTTTTATGTACTAGAACGAAAAATGTTAAACAGTTGGTTACATGTTATGAACTTATTTACGAATTTATTAATTAAATACTCAACAGACGAGTACATTAGTTTCAATACATAATAATAATAAAATATTATCTGAGACTTACATAATTCACAAACTCTTCTGGTAAATAGTCATCACTTTTAGAGCTCATTTCTAACACTTTAGAACAATGTCTTTATAGCTGTGACAGTGTGACACGTTACGAATGTCATGCAAACAATACCACCTACTAGATCGTCTTAGTTCAAACAGCAAATGTCAGTTAACAATGACAAATACTTAAATATTTATTTATTTATTCTCATATTAGTTTTAATGCAGTTTTCGAAAAAATATTGTTTGCATCTCGAATGCGAAATGCTTTTGCGTTATCGAATGGTTATTTTGCCTCGCTGAAGCTGGGCAAAATAAAACGCAAAAGTATCATTTCGCATTCTAGATACAAAAATAACTATTTATTCATTGTTTTTGACACACGACCCTCATTATTCGTCGCATCATCTGAGGAGGATTTGCAGGCGATCATTATTATTATGCATGATGCCCTAAAAATCAAAGGATGTAAGCAAGACGAAAGTGGTTTTTGAAAGAGAAGATAGCATGACAATCTACAAAGTGCTGATTGTGGAACAAGTGAAAGAGTTAGAATACTTGGGTTAAAAGTTCACGAGAGGCGGAAAGTATGACTGTGATATTAAACGAAGGGTGTTGGCAGAGAAACAAATAAATGGGGCGCTGTATAACTTGGGTTGACAGAAGATGCATGAAAGTAAGATCTATACTGCGGAGATGAGTAGTCTGAGAAGTATAGCCGGAGCGACTTTGATACATAAAGTGAGGAATAGAAGGGAACGCTGCGGCGTGAAAAGATGTAGTAACAAAGATAGATTTATAAGGCGAGTGTGAATGGGCAAGACGGTAAAGTTTGACCTAGTGAACGTACAAATATCTCGATCAGATCGAAATTGTTTTGAAGAAAGACCAGGTCAAGAGTAGCAGCAACTAACGAGCATGTATAAGAGCACTGATGAAAGTAGAAGGAGCGAAAGACGCGTGTAAAAGAACCGTAGCAAGTGGAAAGAAGGACTGACTATATGTATGTATATCAACCAGATATTTTTGTTAAGTTTGCTATGTTTATTAAAAATAGAAGTTTAATATCGAATATATTATTAGATTTTGTATATAAAATTAATTATTCAGCGCCAACATCATCACGATAGCGCTTTTGACACAAACGAAGAATATGATAGCATTCGATGTATAAAAACAATAAAATATGTTATTTTTATACTGACAGGTTTATGTTGGCTATAAAAATCATTATTATACAAAATTAACACTAAAAATCTCCGGAATCAAACCGGACAAATTTAAAACAAAATCTTCTTTCTTTATATAAAAGTACTGCATCAACCTCTAGGGGTTATTAGCATTACAATATATTGTTTGTTAATAGGAGTACTTAAATATTATTAAGCAAGGTAATGTCGATTAAAAAGTTTCTTGTATTAGATTAAACGCAATGTGAGTATTTAGCACTTTTTGTTATAGATTTCCCAAGATGTGGAAACAATTATTTTTTCATCTATAACCGTCTTAAACAATACACTGATAAACAATGTACTAGCTTCACGTTTCATTAATAATTAAAAAACTAAAATTATCAATTAAAAATTGATTTAATTCTTTAATTTCTTCTAAACCTAAATGAACAAGTATTATAAAATGTAATGTAAATATTTGTATCATTATTGTTACGTGAAAAAAATATCAATACCCACTGCTAAATGATAATTTAAAATATAGTTATGCCTAGAAAAACCTTAATTCACCAATATATTTGCATGCCTTTCTCTCATTGTTCATAACAGTGGAGAGAGCCTTTAGACGTTAAGACAGTTCAGTTACCGCCTTGTATTTTTCTTAAGTTTTTTTAAGGACTGAAAGTGGGTCTCTTTCAAAGATTTTTTTTAAATTTTGTAAACAAGAAGAAGTCCAGAGTGTTAAATAAGGTGAATATGAGAGGTAGTCTCGAGGATAGAGAATCATATTTAGGACAAACACTAATTCACAACGTTCTCAGCGTTAAAATATATAATTGAGGAGTGGAATTTCAAAACGTCTCTTGTCCAGTTTTGATAATTTTAGGAAAATTACAAAAATGTTGTTGTACTCTAAAAAATCTACCAATCTTTTCATTTTTGCTTCAACATAATTCTATTTGGACTCTAGATTGTTATTCAAACAAAAATTATGGAGATACTTATAATTTTTAGTCTTTAGCAAGTATTTCAATTTGGACAAGAGACGTTTTAAAAGTAAAGTTCGATTGTTCAACATTGTTTATAGCTTGGGGAGAGCTTTGGAAGAATAACGTTGCTTTTTTTCCAAGGTTCTTTTCCACTGAGAAACGTTAGCTCTTTTTTTCCTGCCCTTACCGGGCAAACTTGGACGAACAATATTGTCTGTTTCCTTGTCCATCTTCGACACTCCACAACACAAACTGAAAATTGATCTAAATTGTGAACAAGAACCTTCTAAGAGAACGAGAAAATAAACACTAAAATCGTTTAGCAATCATAAAGCAATCAACAGGTTTGCTGGTTACAAAAACCTTTGTAAAAATATAACCTGACGCTTAAATTACTCAACATTGCCAACATTTCAACATTGTATATTTTACTTTAAGGTAATGACAAAGATTTTGCTTATAAAGGTGCCAAATTATTCTTTTTATCTAAAATTGCGTTTGGAAAATTACATTTGGATTTGAGACGTTTTGAAAATCAGAAACTGAGCAGCTGTGCTCATGGAGCAGGGACAAGAGACATTTTGATTATTCAAAAGGACGTCCGCCATCTTCCTTTACAGTGAGGTGGACAAGGGACGTTTTGAAACTTCATTGAATTTTTAAACTTGATTTTCAACGGGTTTTAGGACGTTTTGAAAGAAATAATCTCCACTTTTAGTTGCCGGTAGCCTCACAGATGTAAAATAAAAAAAAAAGTTAAATTGAAAAATAATGGACAAGAGACGTTTTGAAATTCCACTCCTCAATTAATCGATAAGTAAACGAAATATGAAGCTGGTTTTACAATCGGCTGTCTCGATCAAGATAGCATGATAACGTTCTACATGATTGGTGGAATCTGAAAGGTAGGGATGTAGAGGAAATTGAGCAAGTGCTGATCTACGTTAGAGATAAATGACTAATGAAAGAGACATGTCAAAAGTCCCCACTTTATTCCCAAAAGAATCGGATGTCGACTTAAACCGAAATGTTTACGACACAACCACACCTATTACTTCTTCTATATGATTACATATTCCTGCTTAAAAATATTCGCGCGAACTTCGTTGTTTATCGTCAAAGATGGTTATTCGGCAATTGTCTTGTTTTGAATTGAACAAATTTGTATAGTAGAATCACACATAAACACGCAAATTACGCGCTGTAACAAAACGTCTGGCAGACTCCGTAGTCTTCTATACTACAGAAGTAAATTAAATCTTAAAAATAAAGTTCTTATCTACAAACAAATTATACGTCCCCAACTCCTTTACGGCTGCCTTTCCTTTTGTCAAGCAGCAAAATCTAAAAAATATAAACTTCAAAAATTTCAAAACAAAATTCTAAAACGTATAACAAATGCCCCCTGGTATATCCGAAATTCTGATTTACACAAAGACCTTAAAATCGAAACGATTACTGAATACATCAAAAATCGTCATAAAATATTTTTCGAAAAAGCCGTTTCACATCCAAACGCACTAATAAAATCGAATTTCGACTATATACCAGGTCGTCAAAGTGGCAGACATAAAAATCTAGAAAGTAGAATTTTTTAATGTTCGCAACCCCCCCCCCCCCCCTTCCAAATAAAACCCCCCAGTTTTTCAAACTAAAAACACTACACACACAACATTTTTACATTCTTCACTATACAAGGGGTAAAATTGTCTCCTACCAAGAGGCAATAGCCCACAAAATCACACTCAAGAGTTTTTAGTGGGTAACGTTGACCGCGTTCAATGAGTCGCACACTACTCAGCGCGGAAACGTGCTCTTTTCAGAGCAGTCAAAGCGCTGAGTGTCTATAAAAGATTTTCCTCTTGTAAAACAAAAAAAAATAATAGTAGAATTAGGAGTTAATTATGAGCTTTCAAACTAATATAATATTGATTTTTGAACTCACCCCCTTAATACAAAAACAACTAATAGATGAAAAGAATGATAAAAACATCTGAAAAATTTAAAATAAATGTCTAAATTTTATAGGTATCTACTCAAGCAACATACGAGGGCAGTTTGATAAGTCAGTGACTTTTTGAATTTCCCGCGCAGTTACTCCAAATGCAACAGTGCTGCCGTCAACTATAATCTATCAGTGGTCAACTTTCTAATTTTGAGCAAGCTACGTCGTGCAGTTGGTGCTTGATAGCCGTTCAAAGCAGACAACCTCGTGAATTTTTACGAAAATGGAAAAATTGAATTTCGTGTGCTGATTAAGCATTACTTTTTACGTAAAAAATCCATCACTGAAACTACGGAAAGACTTGATAAATACTACGGGGACTCGGCACCATCAATTTCAATGGTTAAGAAGTGGTTTACAGAGTTCCGTTGTGGTCGTACCAGCACTAGTGACGCCGAACGTCCAGGTCGCCCAAAAGAAGTGATCACGCCGGAAATCGTCGATAAAATCAATGAAATGATATTGGATGATCATAGAATGAAAGTGCGTGAGTTGGCTCATGCTGCAGGTGTATCTCAACTGAACGGGTACATCATATTTTACACGAATATTTGGACATGAAAAAACTCTCTGCGAGATGGGCGCCGCGATTGCTCACACCCGACCATAAGCGCAATCGTGTGACCACTTCAAAAGAGTTTTTAGCGATGTTCAGCCGTAATCCGGACGAGTTTTTGCGCCGTGTTGTTACTGTGGATGAAACATGGATCCATCACAACAAGCCAGAGACCAAGGAACAATCGAAACAGTGGGTTGCTCGAGGTGAACGTGGACCAAAGAAGGCGAAACAGAGTCTGTCAGCCAACAAGGTCATGGCCACAGTTTTTTTAGATGTACGCGGTGTCATTTACATCGATTACCTCCAGAAAGGTAAAACGATCACCGGCGAATATTATTCAAAGCTTTTGAACAGATTCGACGTTGATTTGAAGCAAAAACGGCCGCATTTGTCTAAGAAGAAGAAAGTGCTGTTCCATCAAGACAATGCACGTGTGCACACTTGTCTAGTCACGATGGCCAAAATCCACGAATTGGGATATTCTCCATATTTAGCACCCTGCGACTATTTTCTATTTCCAAACCTAAAGAAATGGCTGGGCGGTAAGAGATTTGAGTCGAATGAAGAAGTCATTACCGAAACAAACGCGTATTTTGAGAGCTTTGAAAAAACCTATTATTCGGAGGGAATAAAAAAATTAGAAAAACGCTGGACTAAATGTATCGAGCTAAAAGGTGATTATGTAGAAAAATAAAATGTTTATTTGCGGAAAAAAATTTGTTTTATTCAAAAAGTCACTGACTTATCAAACCGCCCTCGTATCTTCGAACTTGCGTACTCGTTTCTTTTATTTGATTTTTGTGAAATACGAACTAGGTAGATTCTCACGATTTCCCATTGGTATTCAATTTCAAAATTTCCGTAAAAATGATTCTAATCCTCTCGTTGCTTTACTTTGGACGGTGTACCTTCTCGGCAATTATCTGATTTACACTAAGGCCCATTAACGTAATTATACGTAATAAACTTTAATGTGCCTAATACCGAAATAGTATAATACATTATAAAATAGTTAATTACGCGATAATCTTACTTTTTTCTTTGCAGGCACACTTTTCATCATTCAACATAAATTTTATATATAATTGGTAAATGCAAATACGTAATTGACTTGACTTGGGAATAAATTTTTTGACGCTTAGATCGATTATATTTCTTTTCGAAAACTGTCATCAAATGTTGACATTTTCGTTAAAATCTCAGTTAGCGAGGTGGCTCTTTTCTGTAACTCAGCTGATAAATACTTTTATGTTCTAAAACGTAATAGTTATTTATGTATCAAGGGCGTAAAATAGGCTTTTATGGACCGCACCGTGTAATTAATAGCCCGAGCAATAGCGAGGGCCATTAACCATAAAAGCAAAAGCAAAGTACGCCCGAAATACATACAAAATTTTATGCACGACCGGTATATATCGAGTTATTTTTGAGGGAAGCACCAGACGATTTGTATCTTATGATAAAAGTAAGTTCTAATTTCATGTTTTCTCAATGTTCAGTATGTTAATCTGAGAATTTATTGTAGGTAGCACTGATTTTTGGTATTTGTGGAGCATGTCGCCGCGAAGAATTGGCAAATATCACAGTGGACGACATTCAAGATTTCGAGACATTATTACTCATAACTATACGAGAAACCAAAACGAAAAAAAGTATCGAATATTTACTGTAATCGATAAAGAATAGAAATCGCCAAGTTATTTGGATATTTACAGAAAATATTCTTCCTTGCGAGATCAGAATGATCAAAAGCGGTTTTTTTTATATTATAAAAATGGCAAGTGTACGAGACAGGTTATCAGAAAAAATACATTCGGTCAAATACCATTCAGAATAACCGCTTACCTAGGTATTTCTAATGCGAAAGAATATACTGGTCACTGCTTCAGACGTTCCTCAGCAACTATGTTAGCAGATGCAGGCGAGGATATAATAAACATTAAAATACATGCTGGGTGGAAGACGACGACTGTTGCGGAAGGTTATATTGAAAATTCAGTTGCAAATAAGCTGAAGATTGCTAAGAAAATTGTAAAAAATGATGAGCCTTCTACTAGCCATTGCAGACAATCTGAAAATATTGCTCACTACTCTGAAACACCAGATAATAACATGCATTCTCTTCAGACTTGTAGTTATGAGGAATCAGTGGAAATCAGTAACTATCTGCAACAACAGAAAACAACAAATCCAACATGGAGTCACGCCTTTTTCCCATAGGGGTAGGCAGAAACCACTTCCTTCCACTTGCTACGGTTCGTACACACATCTTTTGCTTCCTCTACTTTCATCAGTGCTCTCATACATGCTCTTCGGTTGTTGGTACTCTTTCTGCAAAACAATGTTGATCTGATCGAGATATGTTCTCCGAGGTCGACCTCTACCGATTTGCCCATACACAAACGCCTTATAAATTTGTTTCGTCAATCTTCCTTCATACATCCTTTCTACGTGTCTAAACCATCTAAGCATTCCTTTATTTATCTTTGTGACCACATCTTCTTTTACACCACAGCGTTTTCTTATCTCACTATTCTTAACTTTATCCAACCGAGTCACTCCGGCTATACTTCTCAGACTACTCATCTCCGCAGCATTAATCCTATTTTCATGCTTCTTCTGCCAAACCCAACATTACATAAGTACCACTACATACATAAGTGTAGGAACCAACACACCTCTATGCACCGCCAGACGTGCCTTTTTTGACACTTTCTGGATATTCATAAAGCTATGCAGTGCCCCATTCATTTGTTTTCCTGCCAACACCCTTCGCTCAATGTCACTGTCATACTTTCCATCTCTAGTAAATTTTGAACCCAAGTACACAAATTCATTAACTTGTTCCACTCTTTCTCCCTCAATCGAAACCCCACAGTTTGTCATGCTTTCTTCTTTTTTTTGTCAGTGTCAGGGCCGTGGTTTTAAAATCAAGGAATTTGTCAGAGAGGAATTATACAGTTGCACGGAAGTACTAATTTCCAATAACACTAAACATTAATAATAACATAAGCATAGCAGATTATTTTTCGGGGTGGATAGCGGGTTTAGGACGAAAGAAAACAAACTTCTTGCTCTTCTTAAATCGCCGAAGTTTGTTTGTGCTGTCTGTATGTGATTTTAATATTATTGAAGGAATAGAAATTATTCGTTTTAATATTGTTTTACGATATCAAAAAAAAATTTTACATTACAGACTTAAGACTTCCACGAATTAAAAAGCCTTGAGAATGATCTAAAATAAAGATCGAAACGTCGGCGATTTAAGAAGAGCGAAAAGATTGTTTTCTTTCGTCCTAAACCCGCTATTCACCCCAAAAAATAATTGAGAAGGACATGAACCAGAATAATATAGCAGATTATCCAAAACTTATCGCCCTACTAAAACACACCAGTTGCTGCTAATGAAATAACCCCTATCAACTGTAAAATTAATTTTCTTTGGCCGATCAAGAATTTGTGTAAAATTTAGCAAGACTTTTTCATTCCACAAATTAAATCCATTGTTAGATTGAATGTCGTATTTTACGCACACATTTTTAGATAAAATAAATCATTTAATCAAAAGTGTCATTATTATCTCGTTAAAAGTTTATAATTGCTTGTGTACACAGATACAAAACACATAACAAGATAATCAAATTCAAATAAATCAATAAAAATATTTTTGAATTTTTTATAGTGACTACGAACTGGGATATTGTGACGTAACAAACAGGAAATTTACAGTAAGAAATTTCATTGCGATGGCATCTTCTGGAGATATACTTGTCTGCTTTTTAAAACGGTCCATTAACACCAGGGTCAAAGAACACAAAGCCAACTGCCGTCTTGGACATACAGAAAATTCTGCTGTCGCGGAGCACACAATTAATAATAATTACCACAGAATTAAATTCGAGGACACCTCTTATGCACCTCTCTCTCTTGTCGTTTTACTCTCGTGAGAGTAATGTGACATCATTTCTCAATTGCTCGGATCGTAGTTCTCCATCCTTCTCTGTCTTGAGCTGCAAAAGAAGCTTCTTGCAGACCGTGACCAATGATTTTTTTGCTATGGTCCACCCAGCGCGCCGGAGACCTTCCTCTTAGTCGTTTACCATTGATTTTTCCCTCTACAATAAGTTTTTCCAGTCCATTCGTTCTTCTTGAAATGTGTTCAAAATACCGTAGGTATGATTGGTTTATTCTGGTTGATAGCCTCGTGGTGATTTTTAGTTTTTTAAGAATTGACACGTTAGTACGTTGTTCTGTGTATGATATTCGCAGCATTCTTCTGTAGGCCCACAATTCAAAAGCATCTATTATTCTTCGATTGGCCATTTTTAAAGTCCAGGTCTCAGAGGCATATGTGGCAATAAGAAAGATCGAGGAGTTTAATAATTTTGTCCGAAAAAGACAGGCAATCACTGGGACCTAGAACCACGCTGCACCCAATCCAGTACCTTCGTACCTTGTACAAGGTTGTACAAGTTCTGTACTGGGTGGGAACAATGTAGCTGCCCATTTCCCCCGGAGCCCCGCAGCAGTACAGCAAGCGCTCCCCCACCTCCGGATCCCCGCCGCACAACCTGCAGGCCGGGCCTCCATTATACAGTCTTAGCTGATTCCTGTTTATCGGTAACAGTTCTGCCGTCCTTTTATGGCACGGTCCTTTGATGTATTATTTACCGTGTTTGTTTCCTGGTATGCTTTTCCAGTAGTTTTTGTATTTTTCCGAACCTTTTCTTGCAAGTTCTCAGTTCTTGCTTTGCAGTCAATGAGTATGGGGGAAGGAGTGTTCCGGCCCTGAGGTGGCTCCTGCACAAGACTAAGGCTGTCTACTACAGGATTTCGCCCGGTTTCATGTAGGCTCCGTTAGCTACGGTGCTCCCCCACCGCCATGCATCCATCAGCACGGGTCGCATAACACTTTGGATTGGAAGTCTTTTAGTGGCTTTTTACGACAGGCAGACCATACGTGGGATCTATTCTATTTTCCTCGTATCCCCAGAGAAAAATGTACGTTAGTATGGTCTAACGAAATAATAATTATAAAGTAAAACTAAACGGTGGCTTAAACAAAGCGTTTGCCTGTATTTTCGTGAAATTTTCTGATGCTCTTTACACTGTCATCTTTTCATTTACGTTTATACGCCCCTTTTAAAAATATCTTAATTCTTATTTAATTTAATTCATCTGTATAAACAGGTCATAAGATACAATGGGCCAACAGGCGTAAGTGTCACCGGAGGCAATAGCCAGACGGACCTAAATAGGGGTGGAGTCTTAGTGAGTAGATCTGACATCAGTCAGGGAATTTCACAGTAGACCTTGAGCTGAAAGACTCATAACTTCTCCGTAAAGGATTTTCTCCACCTCTGCAAAAAAAAATAAACAGGTCATGTATTATTATTTCCTATTTTATCTTATTTTCTGTATAAACCCAGTGTTAAACTAAAATGACTTTGAGTCACGGCATATTGCTAACATCGCAAAGTCAGCAAGCCAGAGGCTAGGTTTTCTGTGGAAAGCTAGAAGGTTTTTTACTCCTGATCAACTGTTGACGACGTACAAGGCTCAAATCCGACCTCTACTGGAGTATTGCTCGCACATTTGGGGTTCAGCACCAAGGCATTCTCTTTGTCTTCTAGATTCCATTCAGAAAAGAGCCATTCGTTTGATAAACAGCCTAACTCTCACAGATACCCTTCACCCTCTAGAACATAGAAGAAGAGTTGCAGACCAGTCATTGCTCTACAGATATTTCCATGGCAGATGCTCCAGAGAAATAAAAACTCTTGTACCACCATTGGCCACATTCGGCCGAAGAACTCGGCACGCTGATCAGTCTCACCCATTTACTCTCAAGATTGACACTACAAGGACCAATCTTTATCAAGAATCCTTCTTTTACAGGGCTGCTACGGAATGGAATAAGCTTCCAAAATCAGTTTTTCCAGAGAACTATGACCTGCAACTTTTTAAAATTTGTGTCCACAATCATTTCCTTTCTATTATCCCTTCCCCTTCTAATAGTCGCACTGCGGGCCGTCCGCGGCCCACACGATAGGTCTACCCTTTTTGCGACTATTTTCATAAAAAAAAAAAAAAACTTTTTCTGTGGGACTATTTAAAAATATTAGTTTACAAAATTCTTTCCGAAAACATTGAGGAACTATAGCTTATAACAACTGAAGATTGTAGACGAATTACTAGCGAAACTTTGCAAAGAATTCTAGAAGAATTTAAAAATAGGTCATATTATTGGCTACAAAAAAACGTAGCACACATTTTGAACAGATACTGTAAATACATTTAGGGAGCTATTTGTAATTAACTTCTTTTTATTTTTTGTTGTAATTTCAATTATCTGCAAAATATCATGGTGCAGGTTTGCCTTTTTATTTTTTGTTTTTATTGAGTTAAACAGATATTTAGCTGATAAGAATAGATATTATTCATCGATCTGTGTCAAAGGTCGGGAAAAGTACCTATTAAATTTAAATTTTATACACTGCTTAACAAGTGAATATTTTTTGCAATTTTTTCTATGCCTCGGCTGTTATCTTTTTAACAGAAGAATATTGTTTACATTTTAGTCGAAGAGAAGTGCTTATATCGGCTGCATTTCTGACTTCAAGGCGAAACTCAACATTCACGGCTTCAAGAACTAACAGCTTCTTTAGACAAAACACTTGAGTTGTTATTTCTGGTCAGACTATCAGAAAAAAGTTGCATATACGTAATTTAGGAGCAAAAAGACGTGCTACACACCCACGGTTTTAACGGCGGCCGGCTCAGCGTGCATGCAGACATTGTTGGACTATAGAGCACAAAAATTGGAGGAATTGTTTTTTCTCCGACGAATCACGGTTTCTTTTAAATACGTGTGATGGTCGAATTTTAGTCTGGAGAGAATGAGGACAGTGATACAATGAAAATTCAATGGCACCAACCACTCCTTTCGGTGGCGGATCAGTTTTTGTTTGGGGAGGCATATGTTATGATGGACGCACTGATCTACTGATCTTGATTCATCAAACAATGATGGTGGTTAGATATCGCGACATGGTTATAGGGCCGATAGTTGTACTATTTGCTGGCGTCATAGGCGAGAAATTTGTTTTCATTGATGATAATGCTCGTCCTCACCGTGCAAGAATTGTAAACGACCGGATAAATAATCATGTGATTATTAATGGAGTGGCCACCGTACTCACCAAATGTGAATTGCATTGAGCACGTTTGGGCTGAAATGTCCCAGGCAATTAAATTGACTCCAACAACCTCCACAAACATTGCAGCAAGTAGCTAACGCATTACAAGTCATTTGGGACGGTATTCCACAGCAGTTTATCAATAATTTAATAGATAGTATTCCAAATAGAGTAACAGCAGTAAGGCGAGTCCGAGGTGGTTCAACACGGTATTTTCGTATAGGGCCCCCAGGGCCCCTATATCAGTCCGTGAAACCAGAAATGAACGAGGAAGAAATGTTAACAATATAAATATGGACTTGACAACAATTCTCGAATGGGGATCCAATAACTTGGTAGAATTCAATGCAAACAACACACAAGCATGTCTTTTCTCTAGAAAAGCCGATCTCACTGTGCCTAACATAACTTTGTCAGGAGTAACCATACCACTGAAGTCATCCATATCGATGCTTGGTATTACTATCAGCAATAACCTTTCATGAGAAAATCACGTGAGGTCCATTGCAAAAAGTGCATCCCAAAAACTTGGTTTTTTGTTTCGTGCCAAGAGCTATTTCACCTCCAGTCAGCTGCTTATGATCTATAAGGCACAGATCCGACCTGTACTGGAGTACTGTTCCCATATTTGGAGTGCAGCACCTAAACATATCCTGAAGCTACTGGATTCTGTCCAAAAAAGGGCAATTCGTCTCGTCGGTGATGCCTCGCTTACAAACTCGCTCACTTGTCTGGAACACCGTAGAAAAGTTGGCAATTTGTCTCTATTTTATAGATATTTTCATGGGCGATGCTCTTCTGAAATATCAACAATCGTTCCTCCTTTGGCAGTCTCTTCGAGATTAACCCGTCAAGTTCAGTCTTCACACCCCTTCGTGGTTACTTTGGAGACCTGCAGAACATCACTTTCCAAAGACTCATTCATCCAACGAATTGCGAGGCTTTGGAACTCATTGCCTAGGGAGGTGTTCCCAGAGGCATACAACCTCCAGAAATTTAAGAAGAACACCAACTCCTACCTTCTTTCCCTTGGTTCCCACGATGTTCTCTGAACATTACAGGATGTCCCTTTTCGTGGGAACCAGAACATAACAAAAAAAAAATACAGCTGTTGGAAATACCGTAATGAATGAACTTTGTATGTTGTTATTTTCTGCATAGCTTTATGAATAGCCAGAAAGTGTCAAAAAAGGCACGTCTGGTGGTGCATAGAGGTGTGTTGGTTCCTACACTTATGTATGGTAGTGAATGTTGGGTTTGGCAGAAGAAGCATGAAAATAGGATGAATGCTGCGGAGATGAGTAGTCTAAGAAGTATAGCCGGAGTGACTCGGTTGGATAAAGTTAAGAATAGTGAGATAAGAAAACGCTGTGGTGTAAAAGAAGATGTGGTCACAAAGACAGATAAAGGAATGCTTAGATGGTTTGGACACGTAGAAAGGATGGATGAAGGAAGATTGACGAAACAAATTTATAAGGCGAGTGTGAATGGGCAAATCGGTAGAGGTCGACCTCGGAGAACATATCTCGATCAGATCAACATTGTTTTGAAGAAAGGCCAGGTCAAGAGTACCAACAACCGAAGAGCATGTATGAGAGCACTGATGAAAGTAGAGGAAGCAAAAGATATGTGTACGAACCGTAGCAAGTATAAGGAATTGGTCCCTGCCTACCCCTATGGGAAAAAGGCGTGACTTTATGTATGTATGTATGTATTTTCTTTAATTTGTCACTTTTTCTTAAACATCCATTTCGCTTTATTGAAGGTAAGTTTTTATGGTTGCTTTTGTTATTTCCCCAAATAAGCTTTCATTCCACGTGACTAATGTTTGTTATTTCAATTATTTACATCAAAATTTCAGAAATTTTTTATATTATTCACTTCATATGTTGAGTATTGTATATTGTTTATATTATTGTGTTATTTTCTTGCTTGTTTATATGTAGAAGAATGTTTAGAATGTAAAGAAGAAACATTTATTTATATAACTGGTTAAAATATTCTAAAGTCGGGAAAATAAAATGTGATTTTCTGTTTGAGAAAGCTTCCATATAGGTACCTACTGATTTTTTTCTTTTTTATATGTGGTTTTAGCTAAGAAAAAATCCCATTTAAATAATTATTTAAAACATTTAGTATTTTTTAAATTTATCGTTTGTCTTAAATTAAAACATTTAGAAATTTTTTTTGGTAATTGTAAATATTTAAAAAAAAAACTCCAGGATCTTCATTTATTTGCGAGGTTCTCGAAGGGCGCGCCATCTGAATGGTAGGTACTACACCAATAGAGAAAACATTGTAAAGTCCATAGGGAAAAATCACGGAGTGGGTGACATCTATTATTGCTCGTTTAAACTTCTCGAGGTGTGAACAACAAACTAACCTCCATTTGTTTATATGGGTTAAAAGTGAACTTTATACATTATTTTGAGCAATTTAAGCATTGAAAGTGTTATATTTGAACGATATTTTGTGAAGAATTGGTGTTAATAAACCACAAAATCCGAAAATGCAAAGGATTAAAAAAGGTGATATGGAGATAAAATCGCGAAAAATATGCTCTGTTCCACAATGCTCTACATATGGCAATTTGATAATATGGAAGATGATCTCAAAGATAGGAAAACCAATCTCAAAGTTTTGTTTGTTTGCAGCAAGCACTTTGTGAAAGATGATTTTTTCAGTAGTAAGTTGGATATTGTTGTCCCATGAGCCATAATTTTATTTGTGATTATTCATAGTGACTTCAACAACACAGAAAGATTGTTTGAAATTTTTGTGATTTTTTCATTGAGACCCTCAGTTCCACACAAAATGATGTGGCCTGCTTTAAAAACCTCTCCGCCTTCCTTAATTGCTTAAACACGTTCACCCACATAATACGATATGTCAGAAATTGATATTTCGACTTTCATAGGGATTGCAACAAGAATTCCAGGGACAACAGAACTGAAAAACTTCGAAAACAAACCAAAATTAATACCTGGACACACCTGGTCCTTACTGACTTTTAACGAGAATCCAGCGACATTAAAACTGAAACATCGAAAACAAATCCAGCTTCAATCTAATAGTATAACAAAAAAATCAACTCAAATCTCTGAGATACCTAAAATTTCCTTCAATAAAAACTTTGGTTTCACAAGAGATCAAATGACTGAATATTTGTTGTTCACACCTTGATCCGACATTTTGTCATTGACAGCGCCATCTCGCGTTACGTGATTTTTCCCTATTGCCCATGTATTTTATTGTTATTTAGTTTGGGTTTTTCTTTAATGTATTTTTGTGATTTTAACAAATTCATTTGATAATAAGTAATAAACCGATATTATTATTTATGTGCACTATACAATGCTAAAGCATCATTTCTAATTTGGAACACTGTCCCTTTTTCGATAATAATAGTCCGGGAGGTAGCGTCAAATTTTCATGGGTGATTTTACTGAGAATATCCAACCTTTTATACCTTAGTTTTCTCTCTAGAAGTGAAGAAAAAATATGTTAGCTGACGCGACTCCGTGACTTAAGATGATGGATCTCGCGAGAAAATAGTAATATAGTAATCAGTTTGGGAATCATAAAAAATCATGTTAGCTGATGCTCAGGTGTGATTAAACCTGTTAGCTGCGCTTCCTTTGTGCAGCGCGCGGTCGGACCATTACTGTGTGCGCTGCTCAGATTCACTTCAATATTAATTCATGTCTCATCATTTTCACCAACCTTTTTTTTTACTTTATAATGAGGATAAATGCACTATTAATCTACATCAGATTGATAAAAATCAGTCTATTCCTGACTGAAGCGAACACAGTAATGGTCCGACCTACCTCCCGAACTATAATGGTGGTGGAAATCTTTCAGAAGATAGTTACTCGCTTGAACTTTTCTTCCGTATTGATTTAAAAACTAACAACCTTACGGACTCATTTCTTTATTTGATTTACATAGTAACGACTTTTGATAAACAAATGTGATAAAACAAAGTTTCCTTAAATGGTAAACACCACACGCTAAAAGGGCCAAGGTGAATTTAAAATTATTACGTAATTCGATTGAAGGTCAATCGAAACAAAGATGTTTAGCCTTCTACGGGTATATATCTAATGTTTAAATTAAAATTACAAAATAAAATATTCATTATCATAAATTACATATTGTCATGAATGAAACAAATTTTAAAAACGCAAATAAAACTTGATAAGGGACACATAATAATGACTTACCTATTGACGTTCGTATTTGCTGTAGACTTTTATTTTCCAAGGGATAAAAGATATTAAATCATGAGCTTATAAAAGACATCTAAAATAAAATGATAATATTACACGAAAGTTTACAATTAATATTTGAATAAAGATTTTTATTATGCTATAATAAGTTTCATGATTCATACTAGCAATTGAGGTGCCTTTGCGGAGAAACAGATTTGTAGGCAAAGCCGACACGCTCATATCTTCAGACCTTCTCACAGATCCGATAGGGGGAATATTTAAACTCCGGACATCTTTAACCATGAGACAATCCATAAGATTCTTTTGGGAAAGTTACTAGAGGTAGTTGCCCATTGCTTTCCTCTAGAATTTAGTGAGGTTTACTCATAAGGTTAGGATGGGTGGGGATAATTGGTGTGTGGTGGATTAGGGAACAGGACATGGATCCCTTAAAGGATTAGAAGGAAACCAAGAGCTCGCGTGGGCAGGGTTGCTATATCCCTGAATTAGATCTATTCCCTACCAGGATCGTAAGAAAGTATCTACCCGCTACCCGGACAATTAATAATACTAACTGAAAAGAATTTTTATTTTTGTTTATTACTGTTCAATGTTTTATTATATGCTGTTGACTTGACTTGCATTTTACATGGTTTTTTTAAACATTTGCCGTGTTTCTAAATTAAACCTTATATTTGCTTAGTGAATGCTCGTAAAAGTCCAAAATTGAGCATAATTAAAAAGCAGTTTGGTATCTAAATCTTAGGTTTTACTGGAAAATCTCGAGATTTTCCCTTAGTTCAAGCTTTTAAAATAAAATATCGATAAATCAACTCTCATGACAGTTAGGTACGACTTCGAAATGCAGTTTGAAGTGGTTATAAACAACCACCAAGTTTGCACAGAGAACGGACCTTAACTAGGAAGGGATGCTTTAGTGTGGTACACTGATGGATCCAAGATGGATAAAAGGGTTGGAGTGGGCGATATAGGGCCAAACTTTAGGCTCTCAAAACCACTTGGTAACACCCCAACCATCTTTCAAGCAGAATACATGCCATAGAGACATGTGCCCAGAAGTGCATCGAAATAAACACCCGAAGGGTAGAAATCTATAATTTATCAGATAGCCAAGCAGCACTAAAAGCTCTGAAGTCATACACTTGTGAGTCTAAGCTGACTTGGGACTGTAAACAGTCCCTGAGACAACTGGCAGCAAACAATCAGGTTACTCTGATGTGGGTTCCAGGTCACAAGGGAGTTAAAGGCAACGAAGAAGCAGATTGCTTTGCCAAAGAAGGGGCAAATACAAAATTTTCCGGCCCAGAACCCTTCTGTGGACTTTCCAAAGCCCACTTGAAAGAAGAGGTTCGACGCTGGGAAACACATGAAATGAAATCTCACTGGCATAAAGTGCCAGGACAAAGGCAAGCGAAAAAGCTAGTAAGTCTTTCGCCAAGGAAAGCTAAACAGCTTCTCGAGTTGGACAAGAAAGACTTGAAACTGGTGACGGGACTCCTCACTGGACACTGCCCTCTAAGGTACCACTTGAAAAAGATGGGCAAAACAGAGAGTGATAGTTGCCGCTACTGCGAGAACTTCGCTGAAACTTCAGAACATTTGCTTTGCGAATGCCTAGCGCTTTTCTGCAAGAGGCTCAAGTTTCTGGAAGGGGCCTTCCTAAAGCCCTTCGATATCAAAAACTTAGCCCCCAGGAAACTGATAAACTTTACTCGAAGTCTCGGAATCCCGGGCATTAAATAGATTAAGGGTTATGCACAAAAGATCTGATAGGTCGAAGTGCTCGAGAGGCAGCATGGCCTTCACGACCCACCCTACAATTTACAATCTATCAACTTTCGATATTAATATTTTTATTCGCGCTTATTTCCGCAAGCAGCTTTGGGAAATCATTTAATAAGTCATAATAATTGATGAATCATTTTTTTTTTATTTATTTTCTGCACTTTACAACCTACTCAAAATAAATACAAAGTAATAAGTAAATGTGATGTAAACGAGATGTGGCAAAGGATGTCTGGAATTTTATCTAGCAAAACTTCTGGCCATAATTTTATAAACCTTTACTCGCTTACGTTCTTAATTATTAACATTTTATATCGTCACTGCCAACGCTTTAATCTTACATCATAACTGTTTTTGCCACCGAAAACCTAATTTAAAGTTGACTCCCCACCTTCAAAACCTATTTGTGCATCGCGTACTTTTTGTAAGACTGCTTTTAAAATCGGCCTTTGCTTCTGTAATGCATAAAAATCATTGACGATTTCTTTATTCTTTGTCTTTGTCCTTCTGAAATTAAACTTCCGGAGCAACGCCTTCCGTTAGAGGTTTGCTTACCTGTATTTACTCTTTAAGCCTCATTTTGGACCCTCTAAAACAAATTTCTAGATATTCCTGTCGCAACCGAATAACCTTTGACGATAATTTTCAATTAGAACTTGCAAGCCATGTTTTGCCTCATTTTTCATAAATTTAATTACATTGCCAATTACTTTTTTAGTTTCAGCAGAGTAGTCCTTTTATTAATATAATTGTTTAAAGAATTAAAAATTGAAAACCCCATTTGAAATGGAAAATCCCATTTTTAATTAATATTAAATACGTCAATAAAAATAAATTAACTGAAAATGTGCGAATCGCTAACTTCACATTTTACATCGCCATAAATAAAGATTCACGCATTACTCGCCATCTGTGATAATACTTAAGAACGAAAATTAATCACGTGGCTATTTTTGCTTACTTTTCTATCCCACTCTAATATCTTTTGGCGCTTTTATTAAAATTTACCCCCTTGCTACTGTAGCGCCACCCTTATTTAACGCTTTTCGACGGACACTTTTTCATACACTTTTTCACTTCCCTCAAAACTGTCATGAATCAACCAAAGTAAAAAGAAGAGTTTCAAAATGGCCGATAAATAAAACTTGTTCGTGTTACAAAGTTTTAACCGGTAAATTATATGAGAAAAACCTAATTATTTATATTGTAATAAAATAATTTGATAATTTTTTAAAATCTTATTAACAGAAATGACCGATAAACTTGAAGAATTGTATCAAAAGTACAATTTATTATCGGACGCCAAGGACAACATCACTAAGGTTAGAAATATAACATGTGAAGTTTATTTAAAAATTAATATAAAAATTAATTATTTTAGCATTCTGATGTATACCTTGAGTGCTTGGAAGGTATAAATGGAACTGACCAAGAAAAAAAATTGACTGCACAAATTATCTCTCAATTTTTTAAAAACTTTCCAGAACATCAAGAAAAGGCACTAAATGGAATACTAGACCTTTGTGAAGATCATGATCTTTCGGTAAATTAAATATTATCCACTATGTATTCTGTTAATCAGTAGTTATCAATTATAATAGTAAAAGTGTTTAATTGCTTCAATCAGTTGTTATGTGAGCAGAAATAAAACCTACAATGCTTATTATTAAAATTGACATTGCCAAGTTTGAAAATTTAATTACACATTAACAATTACCTCAACTTTAAGATTGTTTATACTGTCTTTATAAAAATGTATAAAATAAGAATAAACATATTGATTTATTTAAACCTACACTAATACTTCATTTAAAAATTCACCAGGAAAATTAATTTGGTTTTTTAAAGTTAATTTATATATACCCTTTAGTTATACCTACCTTTGTTTTAATATTTCTGTGATACTTCAAATATGCAATTGTTTTAGAGGTTAATATATTGAACAAATTTACAATTACTAATTACAAAAAAAAATCTGAAATTATCAATTTTAAGAGTATATATACAGTCCCAGATTCGCCTCTCTATACAGGGATATCGACTCCTATTATACCTACAGCGAAGGTTAAATGCGGATAGTTTTAAAGAAAGCTTAGTGCATTCACTGGCTTCAGATTCATTGGTTAATTGGTTTTGGAAATATCGGTGAAAAACCGAAAATGGCAGATTTCTTTTTTCGCCAGTAAATCTAAAACAGTTAATTTGACAGCTCTTAAAATGTGATTAAAACACTTTTTCAAGACGAATACGATAGTGTGTATGACATTCCTCAATCGTCTTTTATATTATAAAGACGTCAAGCTAACCTATCTTTCATTAAATCACAGTGGTTAAAAAAAAGATAGAAATTATCCTAAAGAAAAGCTAAATAATAATCTCTAATATAAAAATGAATCGCCATTCGTTAGTCTAGTCTAGCTAAAACTCATAAACGGCTTGACTCCCACTCCTACAAAAGGGGTGGGAGGGTGATGAAATATAAAAACTATTAAAAATGGCTAATATTAGAGTCGAATTCATAGTCTTCAGAGCCACTAAGTTTGATAGTGACATTCTCGATTAAGTTAGTACCTATACATAAGGGTGGTGGTAAGGGGATGAAATATAAAAACGCCAATATTATTGTCGAATTCATAGTTTTCAGGGTCGCTGAGATTTATAGCAATATTTCCATTGCAGGCAAGCCAACGTTCGGACAGGACAATGTTTGCCGGGTCCACTAGTGACAAATAAAATACTTATTTTAACTGCTGTATATTTAAGTAATTGACAATTTTATTTAATGTTGTAGATTCGGATTAGTGCTATAAAGGCATTACCAATTCTTTCAAAAGATACTAGCAAAGAAATTTCATCAAAAGTAGGAGATATTTTAGCCCAATTAATGATGCTATTAGATGATCAAGACTTTACAGTCACATGTAACTCACTTCTTCAAGTATTGAAAGAAAACCCTCTTAGAACTCTTAAAACTTTATTTAATTACATTTTTTCTACTGCTGATAATTCTAGAGAAAAATGTATACAATTTTTGTACAAAAAGTTTGTAAAAATGGAAGAAAAAATGACAACCGAAGTTACTGATCTGCTTATAGAGGAAGGAAAAAAAATTTTGCAGGTATTTTTATTCATATTCATTCTTCAATAGCTTTAAATATATTATATATATATATATTGTACTTAGCAGTTATATTTACATACAAAGTTTCTACATTTTTAGGATTCTTCTGCTACAGAGTTTGTAACTGTAATAGGATTTTTGTCAACTTCAAAACTCACAAAAACAATTGCAGGTCAACAAGAATTAGTCAGTGCAATTGCTGACAGGGCAGAAATTCATAAAAATTTTGATTTAAATGATTCAGAAAATTTAAATTGCGAAAGAATAAGTATGTGTACAGAACATGCATTACCATTGTTTAATGTAAGTTTTAAAAAGTTGGTTTATTTTAATTTGTATTATACTCTAAATATATAGGACCCCTTACTGGGTTCCTGGGCACACAGGGATAAATGGTAATGATGTACTTGCAAGAAATGGGACCCTGGTGGAACCAAGAAGCCAGTTGGTCAGATTACCAATTGCCAAAGCGAAACATGAATTGAAAGTAATCCTTGAGCAAGAACGTATCGCTCAGTGGAATGCAAATACTGGCTGCAGAAAAATTGCTGACTATGCTGCTAAGAGGAAGAGAGCAGCATACTTATTCTGTGTTGCTGCCTGATGCTAGCAGTGTACAGATATCACACCTGAGGCCGCATGATAATGGATCCAAGTGATCTAAATGAGATAGGGCCAACAGAAATCTGGCGGTTTGCCAAAACCAGCAGAATGGAATTCTGATGTCCTGAAGACACAGCAGTAGTCACAAAGGATCAAAGATCTAGGTGACATAGGTGCCTATACCAAAGACCCAACCGCAAGAATGTAATGTAAATAAAAATATATAGGAGATAGGTGTTTTATTTTTTAGAGATGTTAAGTGTTTAGAATAATCATACTACTTAAAATATGTAATAGACTATTAAACACCTGTAATATTTTAGGCTAATGTCCAATCTACAGAATTTGTCAAATTCTACTGTGAACAAGTATTAGCTAAATGGGATGATATAGAAAAACAAAAAGATGGTGATTTGTTACAGTATAAATTTTTAAAGCAATTGGCTGAACTCTCTGTTCATTGTGGCAAACTGGAAACAGCTTCGCAATATATTGTTCATATATTTGACAAATTAAAGGTAAGTTTTTTCAATTTTTTTAGGGGTTTTTTAAAAAAATAAAAATTATTTTAGAGGTATATGCCGCTTCCCCCTGAAGATGGAGATATAGATAAAATGCCAAATTTAGACTTCACATCTGTAGAATGTCTGTTATTTGCATTCCATAGGCTTGCAAGGCAGTCACCTGATTTTTTAACAGCTGATCCTACTGTACTTAAAGATTTTAGGTCTAGACTAAACTATTTCTCTAGAGGAGTGGGAGGATGTAAAAGATCTCTGGAAAAACTACAAAATAAGGATGATGATAAAATTAAAATAGCCCCTGCTGTATTGGATAATATTAATTCATTGATAAAAGATTTATTTTACACTACTCCAATTTATAAGTGTAATATTCGGCTTTCATTTAAAACACCTACAAATAAAGTAAAGGTCAGTCTTAACTGAAGAAATTTAAATTATTTTTTATGTTATATAGAAAAATTGCTTTTTTTCTTCATAAACACGTTAAAGAAAATTCTTTATGTTTGTGTTTTTTAATCAATTGGTTATACAGTATCTCTTAACTGAATATTTTGTTTTGAATTATTTTTCTGCAATACTTTATGTTTTTTGTTAATTAATTCTGAATTTCAAGGATTTATCAGTTTTATGTATTTTTTCAGACCCCTGAAAAATTACAAGTACCTCAAAAAAGACATGTACCAATTCATTTTGACTCGAGCAATGGTTCAAACAACAAACAAGTTAGGTCAACTAAAGGAACCGAAAATATGAAATTGTACACTCCACCAAGTGGAAAATTCAGCAATAACTTTCAAAGTTATGGTAATATAATAATTATTCTAATTGATACACATTATATTTTAAACTAGCTAAACCTGGCTACTTTTCTCTTTGGCTCAGTCTGATATTAATTATTAGGGAAGTAAATTAAAGGTTACTGAGTAAACACTTCATTCAATTTAATACCCTAAGAGAAAGAAAGAAAAAATGTTTTTTGCTAAAATTGTAAAGCTGTTTAATAGCCCATGAGAAAAGCATTTGTTTTCTACATTTAAACCACACAGTTTTGAATGCATCAATAAAATAATTCACATTATAAATTATTTACAAAACTAATTAATTACAGCATTCACAATGAAATTAACTCCCTTTATTTTTTCGAAAACAAATACAATAGATTCTTTATAGTCCGACTTATATCGGTCCGGGACATGTTGGATTACTAGATTGAATGAAAAATACATTTTTTTTTTTATATTTAAACATTTAATTGACTTACAAAACAAAAATACTATCTACAGCTTAGATTATATGTTAAACGAAAACAATACTCTATGTACAACATCAGGTGGTTGACAATTGTTTACTAAAATGTTCACTTGAAGTGACCTCTCGTGATCTCGTCTCGTTGTGTCTGACTACTGAATATGTCGGACTGGCGAGTGTCGGATTATAGAGACTCTACTGTAATATAATCATTTCTCAGATGAAATCAAATCAATTCCAACCTTTGATTAAATAATCATAAATAATACTATGCACATCAATTAACTGGTCACAGTAACACCTTTTTCCGCATTAACGTTTATTTGAAAACAAATGAGTAAAAATAGTAATGTGTGATAAGTGAAAAAATGTCATAGTTATTTGCCGGATATCCCAGAAAAAACAAAAGGATTAAAAAGTATTTAAAATAATTTGACCTTTAATCCTATTGAAATCCTTTTATATCAAATTGTTTTTATCTGAATCCTCAAAAACGCTTGGAATTTCCGTTTCCTTGGAAATTTCGGAATAAAAAGTATATAAAAAACACCTTTCTTTTAACATGCAACGTTAGTAAAAATTTCCAGTCAATTAATTGACTACTTTTTGTTTTGCGAACATACAGAAGCTGAATTTTTATACATAAAGATATATTTTTAGATCGCCCCGGTGGACGTGGTAGAGGAAGAGGTGGAAGAGGCATGAGAGGAAACAGAGGTTCTTCCAGGGGTTGGCGAAATTGATATTAACTGTTTTATTGGTGTGACAAAAAACGTCAGTTTCATGAGAGATCACTTGTTGCTTCACTTGTTGTGATAAGTTTATTGAAACTGCTCTTATTAAGTAAAACGTAGTTTAAAAGTAAATTTTGTAGTAATACTTTCTTCCGCGAAGGTTGTCTAATTCAACAGATAATTCGTTTTTATTTGCAGATGTTTGTAATAACTAATATCTCCTGGATTTATTTTTAAAAATTTGAACTTTTTATCTCTTTATTATTATTTTTTTGAACATTCACTACTGACAATTATTTTTTTAACATGATTTTGTTATTACACAATATATGAAAATATTAATAAAATGTGGAATAATAATTATTTTTATCTAGAAATTTTTTTTGCATAAAAATGTGCATAAACGTATAGTATTTATTTCAAACACATCTTAATAAATCAATTTAATTGCTTAGTTTAGGAGTTAATCGTGCACGTGGCAGTTCAGCGTGACAACTGTAGAGAGTGACGTCACTGCTTTAGATTCTATCTGTCAAAAAACACTTGATTATGAATGTTTAGTCTTTAAAAAATCACTAATAACACCACAATATTGTTCTTTAAACTTTAATAATTGCCAAAAACTCGCTCTAAACTTAAAAAAAATCGTTAACCAAACACACACGACCTTGTAAAAGATATGTCATTTGTTGTTCCACGTGAACGTTACTCATCTCAAGCAATGACGTCACTTATACAGCACCCTTTCTACCGATGTCAAAAAGTGGCCACGTGTTGTACGTCATTCATATCTTAATCCCATGTTTTTTGTAATCCTTAAACTCTAATTGTATTCAGTTTATTTATTAAAGCTTTTGCGTGAAAGAAAAAATTACTATAAAATAATATTAAAATTACATTCTTTCCTATAAAAATTTCGTTTTGACACAATACAATGTATTTTAGTAACTATTCATTTATTTTTTTATAGTCGATACTTTTTATGTCCAAGGGTATTGAAATGTTAAAAAATATTAATTGGATTTTTCATCTTCTTCAGAATTTTTCGTTAGTATTTCCAAATTTTTGCATTAAAATTTTTCATTTTATTTGCCTGAAAAATAAGTGTTAATTTTTAAAAAAATTATTAATTTGTAATTGAAGCAGATCAAAAAATGAATTTATTTATTGTAAATATAAATACCACAAAAAATTTAAATATATGGTTGATTTAAAGATAGCAGTTTGTATACATGATTTGTGGTTACTGCAGATTTATTTTTTTTACAATGCGGTTTTTCCCAAAAAAGTATATTTAATTTCATACATTTATTTGATCTGGCAATACATACCATTTCTTGAAAATTACCCTTTTTGACCTAATTTAATTATGCTTTAAGTTCCTGTTACAAGGAACAATTAACGTTTCTAAAATAGAAACAACTTCTTTGTGTACGACGATGATTGTTATATTTTGGAACATTCAGATATGTATTGAAATAAGTTCTAGCTAATCCAAATTATTTTTCTTTGGTTTTAAAAATTTTGTACACATTATTAAATTTGTATTTAAGAGACAATTATGTTTAATTAATATTCTCAACCTCATGCATCAGACAATAAAAAAATGTTGTAAATCTCGGTTCAATGATGAAAAATAATACTAGTTTTTAGGAATAGATAATGATAAATATTATTAAACCCGGGAATGCTTCGCTGTGGCTCAGTCTGATGTAAATTATTAGGGAAGTAAATAAAAGTCTTCATAGATTTACCTAGAAAACATATTCAAATTAATACCCTACTTTGCGTTGCTGTGAGTGAACGGACTACATTTTTTTGTCCGTTTTATGCATATACTTAAGACTCAGATGTTTAGTATTCGTTTTTTAAATTTTAAACCTCACTTGAATGCAACAACCAATAGTAACTCACATTGTGATTTTCGAAAATAGACAATTAAATCATTTTCAAAACAAATTAATTGAATACAGCATTCACTATAAAATTAACTCACCTTTATTTTTTCGAAAACAGAGAATATAATCAAAATATTCTTGGCTAGAAGTCAAAAGGTCTACTCCGCTTTCATACTTGGAAAAGGTCTATGACAGAGTGATGAGGAATGTATTGTGGTCGACTTTGCCTATGTATGGAGTGAGCGGTAGTTTGATACGAGTACTGAAATCACTTTACGAGGATTCCACTGCTTGTATCAGGATAAACGGAGCTTACACGAACTGGTTTAACATCGAACAAGGTGTTAGACAGGGATGTGAGGTTGTTTGACTTATTCATAGACGATTGTTTAAAGATTTGAAAGAGGGTACATATGGATTGAGAATGAATGATTTGATCATCATATGTCTCCTTTACGACGATGATCAGGTCAAATTAGCATCATATAAGGAGGAGTTGCAGGCGACTGATATTGAGTTGGCAGGGAAACAAATGAATGGAGTAACAAGATGTAGTAACAAGGCTAGATAAAGAAATGCTCATATATGATTCGGACACGTATAGAGGATGGATGGAAGATTGACGAAAAAGGCGAGTGTAAAATAATATCTCCAGCGTCCATAATGTCCGCTTATTCATGCACCATTTTTATTTTATTTCAACGTTGGTGTAGGAGTGTCTCGCTTATATTTAATTTATTTATTTCAACAGATAACTCCAATTGTGTACAATAATAATTCTTACGAGGATAGTTCACAAATTGTCTCTAACATAGAAGCAAACACATGAGAAGAATTAAACTAATTTATTTTTCAATATAGTCACCTGCAACGTTTATACACTTGGTATATCAGTGTTAAAGTGTTTCAAACCTGTTTGAAAAAAATTCAGAACTTGAGATGTTCTTTTAATTTTGGGAATAGATGGTAGTCGCTGGAAGCCAAATCTGGAGAGAATAGGGGGGTTGTTCAAAAATGTCAAATACCGCATTGTAAATGGCAGCCATTGCAACTTTTGTGGGCCGGAGCGTTGTCCTGTTGGAAGAGCACACCTCAACTCAATTTTCCTCTTCTCTTTTCTCTGATCACTTTGCGTACTTTTGGTATTCAATTCGCATAATATTCACCTGCGCCCACGCAGCAAATAATCCACAAAAATAACACCTTCAAAATCCCAAAAAAAACTGGCCATGATCTTACCAGCTGATGGAACAATACAAAATTTTCGAGGGGATGGGGAACCCCTATGCCGCCATTCCAGCTTTGTTTTTTGGATTTTGGATCACAGTGATGAACCCATGTTTCGTCGACCATAGGAAATTTTCTCCGCTGCAACTTGGTGAACAAGCTTCTGGTCTGCCGTCAACGTTCGTGGCACCCAACGTGCAGAGAGTTTTTTAAAAACCAATTCCTCTTGTAACATTTTTTTTTAACGCTTCCAACAGTAAACCTATACCCAATACTTCTACCATGTCATTATACATTTCTTGCAGTGATAACCCCTTTTTAAAGAGGTACTTTATCGCTCCTTTTATCTTAATTTTGTCCATTTTTATAAAATCACTCTCACCTCAATCGAAAAAAATTAATATTTAACATACACAAACTGATGCGCTGATGCTAATTGGTACACACTAATGTCATACATTAAGCTTTTGCCTGACACTTTATTTGCATTTGTCATTCAACGCCAACTATGTTAGGGACAACAATTCATGAACTATCCACATATAATACACACATGAAAAAATGGTAACATGAACATAATATATAAAACATTTTAATGCACTAGCTGAAACTACAAAAAATGGTCAATCATGCTGCTTCTTGCAAATAGACATATTTTAGACAATCTTTTTCTACCAAAATTGTACACTTCTTTCACATTATTTAACTTTTTATTCATATAAAAAATAAAAGAAATAATAGTAATTAAAATAGTATTTCAGAATCTAATTTTTAAGTTTTTTCAAATAAAGATTTCTGCTTCACCCTTCTGGACAAGGTAGTATTAAACACACAACACAAATGTTCATTCCTTTTTTTTCTGTTTTTTCCTCTTTTTATTTTTTTTAAACAATTTTGCTTCTTCTTCGTCAGGATCTAGCCCTTCCAAAATCCACTTCTTTCGTTTATTTATTAATCTTTTTTCAAAAAAATCTCCTTCATCCAATTTAAGGTATGCCTCACTTTTCGTGACAGAAACTTGAGCAAAAATTTTTCCCACTTCCAAATCTACAAATAACTAGTTTAAAGACTCATTTTTAAGAACGAAACTTTGTAACCAAAATTTGGAAAATTTTACATTTTACTAAATAATAAAATCTAATTTTATACAAAATAAATTGGAAATAATGATATTAAACATATCTTACCATCAACTTTCAGTTCCACCAGTTTTGTCTTAATGTGCTCTTCAATATCTTGTAATAACTTTATATCATAAGGTGTAACCAGTGTAATAGCTTTACCAACTCTTCCAGCTCTTGCAGTTCTTCCAACTCTATGAACATACTCTTTAGGGATTTTTGGAATTGAGTGATTTAATACTAACTCTACTGTGGGTATATCTAGTCCTCTACTAGCAACATCTGTTGCTATTAGCATTTTTACTGTATTACTTTTAAATTTTGACAGAGCTGCCAATCTTTGTTGTTGGGGGATCATAGCATGAAGAGTTACATTTTCAAATCCTACATCGTTTAAAGTCATAGAAAGTACTTGACAGTTCCTAAAAATAATTGTGAGCAATAATTAAGTATCTACAAAATTTTTATTTGTATTTAGTTCCTATAAAATGTAGTAAACTGATATATAGTATAATGGAAAAAAGAACTTACTTGCATGTGTCAGTGAATATTATAATATTTCCATTTTCATTTTTACTTCTATAATCTCTTAAAATCTGAGCCAAATAGGCATCTTTAACATCTTTAGGACATAATACATAAAACTGTTTAAGTTGTTCAACTGTAACAGCATCAGAAATAGATGGAGCTTCATAAAAAAAAAATTCTTTACTGCTAACTTCCTTTAATTTATCTAATGTATCAGTTATAGTTGCAGAAAAAAAGAGGTTCTGACGATTCTTGGGCAATTCATTAAAAATTGTTTTTATCTGTTCATCAAAATGCCCACTAAGAAGTCGATCAGCTTCATCAAGTACTAAAAACTTTATTTTGGCCAATGAAAATGTTTTACAACTATCTAAGTGGTCTGCTAAACGACCTGGAGTAGCAACAACTATGTGAGGGCGTTTAGAGAGTTGAATGCCTTGCTGTACCATGTCAATACCTTTAAATAGCAAATTAATCAAATGAATAATGGTGCATCTAACAATTTTTATTGTGTAAAAAAAAACTACGATAAAACATCCATGGTTTTATATTATCTACAAATTTTAGAAAGTAGGTTATAAAAATGAAGTTAAGAAAACTCATTAACTAGTGAGTTAAAAATTGACACACTAGGTTGCTTTACTTTATCTATATATATTGTCATTATATTTTAAGCTAAAAAGCGAACTAGAAAATTAGTTTAATTGGTACCTCCAATCAGAAGGTATCTAATAAGTTTAGTGTTATTATTGCATATTTAATATATTGCACTTACCTCCTACTATAACACAATGTCTTAAGTTCATTGGTTTACCAATGACTGCAAACTGATCTGCTATTTGATAAGCTAGTTCTCTGGTAGGAGTTAAAATTAAAGCAAAAATTCCATAGGGATCCTCACATAATTTCTGAATAATGGGTAAAGCAAAAGCCAACGTTTTTCCACTACCTGTTTTTGCAGCTCCAATGCAATCTGTACCTTTTAATATTTCTGGAATGCAATTTGCTTGAATTGGTGTTGGTGATTTTACACCTGCAATTAACAATATTTAAAAATGTTTAACTATAAAAAAAGTATATTACCTATTGTCACACATTGTTTTATTATCCAATTATTAAGTAATAAATTTGAAAATGTGATTTTTTGTGATATTTTGACATTTTTAGTTAAATCCATTTCCAATCACACGTGTTAAAATAATTGATTTTGATTACACCAAAATATACACCAATTTTGTGCTGGTGTATTCTTTGATTATACCAATTTTCTTTTATTGAAACTAACCTAAGTTTATTTGACATTTCTATAATTATTCAAAGATGTAAATGTTCATAGACGTTTACTGTATTTAACTATCAATTTCGAAAATTACAAAATTAAAAAGCATTCTATTTATAATTTAAGAATAAAATTTAGGATAAAGTACACAAAATATTAATAAACATAAATAAAAAGCTGTGAAAAAATAAAGTCTGATATCTGCGAAAGAATGAAACACCAAATGTTTACCTGGAGAGTTAAACAACCTACTGCAGATTGGGTAAAAAATTATAGTAATCTAAAAACAATCGTACATAAAGTAAAGCTAGCTGGTTTAAGTTTGAATAGAAATAAAGTAATGAATGAATTTTATTTTATTATTGAAAAAATATATGATTTCTTACTTTTGTTAATTTTTAAACCGAAATTGAGTTCTTAACTTTCTAAAATTGGTTTCTGTTGGTGACTTTAATGGTTACCAAGCGAGTCCGATTATAAACAGTAAAGAAACAGATTTTAACATTTACAAAAAAATGTTGACTTTGGTACATCAGTGAATCAATAATAATTCTTAAATATTAATTTTAAAATTTGAATTTAAAAATTGGTTTCTTATTTAGTGGAATTTAGAATTTAAATTTTTTGACGTTTTAGTTTCTAGGATGTAAGCACATGCGCGATAACCTAAAATTTTGCTGCAGCCATTTATGTTGTTCGCATTTTACCAAGTGTAAAACACATATATTCAGGTAAATGCAGTCATATATGGAAAACTACGAAATAATTATAAGTTTACACAAATAAAAGATATTATATTTAACATTTTAAAATACCTAATTGTATGCAATTCTACTTTAATTGAGAAAATCAATGTGCCACCTAGTCTATGCCTGGGGCCTTGCACATCATGCTTTATAAAAAAACCCTTTAAAATGTTAAGAGTTTATGGAATAAATAATAAATTATCAACCATATTTCTATTAGTGACTTCCGGTATTATGTTGATCCACTAATGTTATGTGTCTAAAAATAGTTATCTCCATTTTTGTGTCCCTATATTCTTCTCAAATACCCACATATGCCTTTATCGTTGCTGTAACATTATAAAATTTGCTTTCAGCTCTTTCTTTTATTATACTTTAATTAAGAGTATTTATTGTTTTAGGATGACTGACTCAATGAATTTTGGTCCAGATTGGATTCGTAACCTATCCTCTGAAGGTACTACTGGAGTAGGTGCAAGTGGAGGAACAAGATATCAACTTGCTGATTATCGGTTGGTACTTTTATTGTAATATATCACTTTAGCTATTTTTTTTATTTTATCACCTATCAAAAAAATTAATACATCTGAGTAGTTAATTTAAAATAATTCTAAAAGGTTAAGAAAAAGATTCAATACTAAACTGGTTGCAAATATATAAGTCTGTAAGGACACAATTACCTTTATAGTAGTTACATAATGATTAATAAAATTTTAAGGTTGTAACTTGTTATCAAAAATATTTATAATAGTTTTATCCTCATATATATATTCCAATTATCAATATTGCTAGTTAGAATTAATTATAGATGTTTAGAAAAAACATTTTAGTTTTTGAAACAGTAAGGTGTCATATATTTTTTAATTGTAATATTTTTTATCAGCTGTATGTATTTAAACAATTTTGATAATGTTTTTATGTTCCAACAACTCAATGCTATGATGAAATCATTATTATGTAAATAGTGTGGGCTACAGGAAAAATGAACATTTATAATTTATAGACAACTTATTTTGTCTGTCTCATTACTAATAAATTTGGTCATCCAAGGGAAATATTTTTCACAAAAGTTTTCTTAAGTGTTAACTCTAATGTTTGAAATATTAAAAGTAGTTATCATAACTGCTTAGACTATTGTTTTGACCATCAAGGAGGATTTATTTTCAAGTTAATTTTATTCTTTATAAATAATTTAACTTTATTTTTGAGATTTTTTATTTATAGTTTTACTTTAATGTACACCTGTTGAATTCAAAGATAAGATATTTGTATTACACTGCAATTAATTCCAAATGTTAGAGAGGTTTTCATTAACTTTCAATCTGAATAAATAACATTAATATTTGATTTAAATTTATGATAATTTCATGTAAAATTTATTTATTCATCAAAGAATGTTTTTAACTGCCTTGCAATTAGCTTGAAATTGTGGTCCACATTGAGAAAAAGTAGCTAGATTTTATCAAAAATTTAAGGCTTTTCTATCATATGTACATAATTTATTTTTCTGTAAGTCTTAGTATTTTATTATTTAAAAAAAACCATCAAATTATTATTATTACTGATCAAAAAAAATATATTTCTAAGCTTAATGAACTGTCAAAAATAAGAAATGAATTATTGTTAATTTACAATTAGACAATTAAATGTAAAAGTATAATGGAAGTATAATTGTTTTTAAAAAGCTAACAAAAAGCCCATAAAGAGACACATACATTCTTCTACAGGTACTGGATAAAACTTTAAAAATTAGGTAATTACATAAAAATTTTCGACACTTGGACTGGTTGTAGGGATATGGTAACTCTTCTTGATTTTTCTGTTTTTACCTTGAGTATCTATGCTGCACAATAAAACAGCATGTATATGTCATAAATAAAATTTATTATATTTTTAAATAATATAATTTATTTATAAAATAATACTTCTATTATTTTACTAATTTTGAACAATTGTTTACTTGATACTTCTATTAATTTACTAATTTTGAGCAGTTTTATCATTTTTGTTGTGTTTGTTATTGAACACCGAGTATTGTGTGTAGTTCTTATTTTTTTAGATATGGACGGGAAGAGATGTTGGCCTTATTTGATAAAAATACAAAACCACCTGTCTCTCTAACCAATTTTAAATGTCTCTATTCTGATAGTTGTCTTCAGCCGTTAGCCCTATTACCAGCAAGTGATGAGGAGGTAAATAAATGAGATTTATCAGGATGTAGTGATAATGTCCAAGATTTTAAACAAACTAGGAATTTAAATATTTGCTAATCCAAAAACATTTTTAAAATAGTAATTACAAATAGTGATCACGTCATACTTTTGTACACATAATTGAAATCTTTTAAATCAATCTCATTTTATTATTTTTATTGTTGGGTTTTTTAGTAGATTTAGCATCATGTAAGAAAACCCTTCTTATTATGCTATAAAAATTTTTTGTTGAAAGAAATTTTTAAAAATAACTGACAATATTTTAATTCTACAATAATTATTTTAATTCATGTATATTAACATTGAGTCCTTCCAAACATTAAAAGTTTCTGTTTGTCAATATTTTCATACTGAATCTCAGTTAGCATCAGCATTTTTTGAAATGTCACTTGCAGCCGTTCAAAAACTGCAATTTTTATTTAAAACCAGAAAGTAGGTACTTCTCATCTGTTAATCTACTAATACCTTAAAATGCAAAAATTTGACCAAGTTTGAGGTGCACATCTCTCTTAAACTGCTAAGACTTTCTCAAGAAAACCTGATAAAAGACCCAGACCCTATAAAAACATTTCTTCATTCCGAAGAATCGTCTTTCTATACACCCTTACACCTTGAACTAATTAGAGGAGCCATTTAATCTTTTAGATTGTGGAACTCACTTTCGAAAAAACATTTAAAACTTCAAGATTCCTGTGAATGAACTAAACCCTAGTTCACTTAATAAAATCATTGATATTGTTATTTGGATTAATCTTAAGGAGTCCCTTATTTTACAATATTCTAAATAGTTAATTTATGCTTACCATTTATGATTAGATTTACAAAAAAATATTAAATATATTCTAAACAGAATTGTTAGTAGAGCTAATAACCTAAAATTTTCTTTAGCAAAGAGGAGGTTGGCAGCAAAGGCAGCCTGGTACAGTAGTATCCGGTCCGCTACGAGGTAGAGGTGGTTCATTGGAAAGAGGTGGTAGAATAAGTAGGGGGAGGGGTTACCAGTATGGCAGACCAACGAGTGGATACGACGCTGGGTGGGGCAATGGGGAACAGTCTGAATGGAGTCCTAGAAAGGAGTACATTAATCAAAGAAATAGTTCTGACAATTGGAGAAGAGCAAGGAACGATGAAGATGATGGATGGAGAAGTAACAATGCTATCGGACCAGGAAGAAGTGGTGGACATGATAAGTGGGGTAAATATATTGCATGTTTGTGACAATTCTTACAAGCGTATAAAGGAATTTCACTCGAGTGTGATGTTTTATCCTCAGATAGCAATTTTTAGAAAAAAAACGCATCAAAATTAGTAAATAATTAACACTT
Organism: Agelastica alni; assembly: GCA_950111635.1. Taxonomy (NCBI): domain Eukaryota; kingdom Metazoa; phylum Arthropoda; class Insecta; order Coleoptera; family Chrysomelidae; genus Agelastica; species Agelastica alni. The sequence goes on from OX467709.1 coordinate 53,489,045, forward strand.
GCTACTTCACACAGTAATTAAAAAATAATACAAATCTGGTCAAGTAAAATGTGATGAATACGTTGCCAGAAAATATTTGTTTAGAATCAGCCGCTTTGGGGTTACTTCTGTTGAAATCGAAGGTATACGAAAAAGAATATTCCTTATTTTAAGCTTGGAGGAAGGAGAACGGGGTATGGGTAAACTCAGAAAATTATTTAGTTTTGTACTTGTAGGCTAGAGATAAATTATTAAAGTAAGACCTGTAAAAGGTCCCCACTTTATTCCCAAATAAGCAGTATGCACTAATTCAACCTAAAATTCCCAACCAATGTTGGTTCAAGGATTTTTCTATTCTTAGGAAATACATAACGACCTTAATTAAGTTGAAATTTGAACATGCTTGTTACCCTTCTCATTTATATAAAATAAATGTCCTTAACTCCAAACTGTGTCCTGAATGCCAAGTAGAAGGTGATCTAAATCATATTTTGTTTGAATGTTTAAAATATCCACCTGACACTCATAATCTGGTAATGAATTTAATAAAAAACAATATTTTTCCACCTTTTAATATTTGTTATCTGCCATCTCTCAATCAAAAAAATATCTACGAGGGCTTGATGAAATTTATCTGTGAAAGTAAAGTATGCCTGTGAACTTAGTTAGAATTGTAACCTTTGTTTCTATCCCATTTGTTTTATACCTACCAAACCGTGGTCTAGTTTTTATGTGTAAAGTAAAAATGTCTTGATGCGCCACTAGACGAGAAGCGAGTGACCACTGTTTTTATCCTCTTGTTGATTTCGTCTCTTATTTTACTTTGCTTCGTATTGGCTAAGAAGGTATGCATGGTATGTGTGAAAGCTTTTACAATTTACATAGATTAAATAAATAAAATTTTGTATGTGACTGGCTGAATGGCAACCGCCCAAGCTAAAAAAAAAAAAAGTGGATGTAGAGTGTCGATTTAAACCAAATTGTTTACCACCCAACCACACCTTTGCTTCTACATAATTATATGTCTCCGCTTAAAAATATTTGCTTGTATTTCTTTGTTTATCGTCAAGCAGGGTTATTCGGCAATTGTTGTGTTTCGTTGACGTTTCCCCCTACTCTGATCAATTTATTTGGAAGAGGTCCCTTTTAATAGTAATTTGTTTCTAATTGAAGATAAACGTTTAAGTAAGCATTGAGTTTAAGTAATAGCTTTTTTGTTTCAATTTTGTACATATAATTTTTACCTGTGTGTAATGGTCACTCACAAATGAATAATGTTGCATTTTAGTCACTAAAAACATACATAAAATGTACCCCAAAAGACTGCTACTTGAGGATAAAAATATTTATAGAAATTTTTTTAATATTACCTACAAACCACAACTTTTTTTATTTATTGTAGTTTCCAATTAAAAGAAATAATCCAATGTAATTTTTTATGAAATACCTTGAATAAATTTTGTCTATTCAATATTTTATTTTAAAACTTTATATAAACATAGGCCGCTCTACAAGTTGGAGAGGTGAAGGGGATTCTGAAGAAAGAACGGGTCCCCCTGAAAGAGGTGGTCGTACAAGTTGGAATGACAATCGCACCCCTCTTGCCCGGAAATCTTGGGAAAGTGAGGATCATTTACCAGAATGGGCTACAGAAAACCCAACTGAAGGCGGGGGTACCTTCGACGAAAAGGGGGCCTTTCACGGGTCCGACGATGAACAGGTAAAACGCATTAACCATTTCAAATAATTATTTTTACGTACACTGCTGAGCATAAAATTAGGGTCACCTCGTAATTTGCATTTATCTTGGAAATTTTTAGTTTTTTTTTTATTGTCACATAGTTTACTAACTTTATGCAATGATTTTGTCATGATTGCTTGAATAAAAAAAGTTTTTGTTGTTTTTTTCAAAGTTTATTGAAAAAAATTAAAGTGAAAAATTTAATTTGATATGCTTTTAGTATAAACAAATTTTTTTTTAAGAACTTCAGTAGCGAGTATTTCCTTCTCTGGCTGATAACATCTTGAAAACAACGAGGCATGCTTTGAATCAGATTCTCTAGAATTTTTGGGAGCTGGCACATGTCTTTGTAAATGTCTCCCCAAATATGTTCGATCGGATTTCAAACTGGACATCGTGCAGGCCAAACAAATCACATGATTTGAAACTTGTCAAGATAAGCAGTAACTATCCGAGCTGTGTGGGGCCTTGCATTATCATGCATAAAGGTTGCGTCTTCTCCAAGAATAACCATGTACAGTATGAACCTCTGTCAGGTACCTATGCGCAGTCAAAGTACTATTCTGGATAAAGAGTAACTCCGTGTGAACTTCAAAAGATATACTTCCTCATGGCATAACCAAGCCTTCTCGAAATAGAAGTCACTTGGCAATACACCCTTAAGCATATCTCTCGCCTTGTCGTCGCCACACTTTTACATGGAAAACAATAAGCGATTCCATTCCTTTATTGTCCAAGTGTTCTCGTGCAAAATTCAACCTTGCAATCGGGTGTTCACGGGTTCACGGTCCAGTAGCACTAGTTCGAGAAGATAATCCAGCAGCATAAAGTCTCTTCCTAACTGTTTCACTTACGTTTACATTTCTCATTTCTTGCAGATGATTTTGAAGGAAAACTGCTGTGACCATTTGGTTTCTCAAAACACTAGCAACCAGAAAGCAATCATCTCTAGCTGTAGTAGTCCTTCTTTGTCCTGAACCAAGTCTTCGAATGAGCAGACCAGTCCTCTTTGTACTACTGAAATACTCATTGCACACTGGAGAGACTTACACCAAAGTTTATCGCAGTTTTGCGCTAACCGCGGCCATCTTCTATAGCCGCCATAATTACCTCAACAACAGGATTTATGTTCATTCCAATGCACTTACAATGACAACACTAATTAATCACTAATCAATCAAACAATTTGCAATAGAAAGATATAACCATTGAAACAGAAAATATGCTGATAATGGATTTCAGAAATTTGGGTGGGAGGTCCTTCTTTTATATCACTTATTGAAACAACCATAATTATTTTAATTTTAGGCAATCACGACAAAATCATCGCATGAAGTTAGTAAACTATGTTAACAACCGAAAAAAATCTAAAAAAATTAAACATTTCTAAAATAAATGCAAATTACGAGGTGACCCTAATTTTATGCTTGGTAGTGTATATACAACTAGTAATAATTTTAATAATACTGCATAGCTTTATGAACAACCAGAAAGTGTCAAAAAAGGCACGTCTGGCTGTGCATAGAGTGTTGGTTCCTACACTTTTGTATGGTAGTGAATGTTGGGTTTGGCAGAAGCATGAAAATAGGATTAATGCTGCGGAAATGAGTAATCTGAGAAGTATAGCTGGAGTGACTCGGTTGGAGAAAGTGAAGAATAGTGAGATAAGAAAACTCTGTGGTGTAAAAGAAGATGTGGTTATAAAGATAGATAAAGGAATGCTTATATGGTTTGGACACGTAGAAAGGATAGATGAAGGAAGATTGACAAAACAAATTTATAAGGAGAGTGTGAATTGCCAAGTCGGTAGAGGTTGACCTCAGCTTACATATCTCAATCAGATCATCATTTTTTTGAAGAAAGGCCAGGTCAAGAGTACCAACAACCGACAAGCATGTATGAGAGCACTGATGAAATTAGAGATAGCAAAAGATGTGTGTAAGAACCGTAGCAAGTGGAAGGAAGTGGTCTCTGCCTACCCCTACAGGAAAAAGGCATGACTATTTGTATGTATGTATGTATAATTTTAACACATTTGCTGTGGTTCCAAATACGTTTATCTGGGACGACAATGTAAAAGGAGAAGCGAGTTATACAACATAGTATCTAAAATGTTGAGTACACCATAATGTATACTAATAATCAAATAATAGAGGTGTATTTTACAATGCAATGTTTCTGTTTTAGCCCAAAAGAAAATATTAATGCGATTCTACACTATACATAAAAATATTTATTGACCATAAAAGTCTATTATCACAGGATATAATTAATGCAAAATATGTATGTGTTTGTAAAATTTTATTATTGCTTAAAGCTATTTTTGTTTCAGTTTGAAGGTAAGGTTCCCAATAAAAGAGATACGAATCTTCAGAAATCAACATCACAACAGCAAATATCAACTAGAACTCAACCTCCGCCTATGCCTTCATCTAAATCTAGTTTATCACTTCTTAAATCTGAAGATACCTCACATAAAAAAGAAGTTGTAGAAGAGGTAACTATTAATTTTTATTTAAAAAGATTTACGTAAATTAGTATTTTTTCACATTTACAAAAAAAAAACACTTAAAATAGTATTTTACTTTTTAAAATTAAATTTTTTTCTTCTGTGGTTTTTAAATATTGTAGGTATTACGGTAGTTTGCTCGCCAAGTTTCGAGATAGTCACGTTCGAAAGTATCAACTTATCAAACTAAGCCTAAACAAATATGTGGCTTCCTCTTGGGAGATGTTTAAAAAATAATTTGTGAATTTAGGTTTACAGTCACTCAATTGGAATGAGCTTCGTTGCACCTCTCAGTGGCGGGGCTTCTAAGTATTGTTTATACCCGCTTATACAGAAGGTCTATTGCGCTTTCATAGACTTGGAAAAGGCCTATGACAGAGTGATGAGGAATGAATTGTGGTCGACATTGCCTATGTATGGAGTGAGCGGTAGTTTGATACGAGTACTAAATTCACTTTACGAGGATTCCACTGCTTGTATCAGGATAAACGGAGCTTAAACGAACTGGTTCAACATCGAACAAGGTGTTAGACAGGGATTTGAGGTTGTTTGACTTATTTATAGACGATTGTTTAAAGATTTGAAAGAGGGTACATATGGATTGAGAATGAATGATTTGATCATCAAATTTCTCCTTTACGACGATGATCAGGTCATATTAGCATCATATAAGGAGGGGTTGCAGGCAATCGTTGATGTTATGCATGATGCCCTGAAAATCAAAGGGATGAAAATAAATGAAAGCAAAACGAAAGTAATGCTTTTTGAAAGAAAAGAAAGCATGACAAACTGTGAAGTTCTGATTAAGAGAGAAAGAGTGGAACAAGTAAATGAATTTGTGTACTTGGGTTCAAAGTTTACGAGAGATAGAAAGTATGACAGTGACATTGAGCGAAGGGTGTTGGCAGGAAAACAAATGAATGGGGCACTGTATGACTATAAACAGCCAGAAAGTGTCAAAAAAGGCACGTCTGGCTGTGCATAGAGGTGTGTTGGTTCCTACACTTATGTATGGTAGTGAATGTTGAGTTTGGCAGAAGAAGCATGAAAATAGGATTAATGCTGCGGAGATGAGTAGTCTGAGGAGTATAGCCGGAGTGACTTGGTTGGATAAAGTAAAGAATAGTAAGATAAGAAAACAGTGTGGTGTAAAAGAAGAAGTGGTTACAAAAATAGATAAAGGAATGCTTAGATGGTTTGGACACGTAGAAAGGATGGATGAAAGAAGATTCACGAAACAAATTTATAAGGTGAGTGTGAATGGACAAGTCGGTAGAGGTCGACCTCGGCGAACATATCTCGATCAGATCAACATTGTTTTGAAGAAAGGCCAGGTCAAGAGTACCAATAACCGACGAGCATGTATAAGAGCACTGATGAAAGTAGAGGAAACAAAAGATGGATGTAAGAACCGTAGCAAGTAGAAGGAAGTGGTCTCTGCCTACCCCTCCGAGAAAAAGGCGTGACTATATATATAATTATATATAGGTAGGCAGAGACCACTTCCGATATATATATATATATATATATATATATATATATATATATATATATATATATATATATATATATATATATAAATAAATATATATGTTTAATTAGGAGCTCTAGCAAAAAAAATAAAATATAAAGTAAAAAAGTTCTTAATAAATACGCTTTGGATCCCCACTTAATATTTAGGGCATGATTAATATTTAATTAATGCACTTTTTTATAAGTAATGAAATTTTATTTATTTTTATATCATTTGTCTATTTACATTTTCGCGTGCTATTTTGATATAATAAAAGCGCTATTGCCACATCATAAATATTACTTTAATTTATCTTTTGAATTTATAAAAAGTTTCAAATATATTTCATGTATAAATCAGTCAGTTAGCTCTACCTTTTTTTATATAACTAATAACTATTTATTTTTATCAGTTTTATTTGAAATTCTGTCGACGCATTTTATTTTTTATGTTATTTTCTACCTGTATACCAAAACTGAATAATGAGTTTTTTTCTGCTGTTACAAACGGTTTGCAAACATATGGAGCGAGCGTAGTTGAAAATAAGCATTTTATCAGAAACCAAACCAAACTCGTGACTCAAAATGGGATGTACTTGCAGCATTGACAAAAGATGTTTTAGACTATCAGATCAGTTTGCTTTTTGTTTCCCATTAGTTTGCCGCATGCGCGGTTTGATGTGTTAAACATTTTATACATAAATTACAATGAAAGGCAAACTTCCATCTTCCTAAGACCCGCATTTCGAGTGCCGATTTAAACTAAATTGGTTACCAATGGCGTACCCTAAATTTTTTGTAATGGTTACCAAATATTTATCTATCACAGTAGTTGACTTGACGACTCAAATTTTATTTAACAAATTTTCTTTTTTTGTTTTAATTTTCTTTTTGTGTTTTTCAGAATTTATCTGAAGAAAAAGAAGACGCGTCTCGTAATTCGACACAAAAAGATACTTTAGAAGAGAGGAAAAAGTCGGTTCCAAATATTCCCGAAAAAATTGATAAAAATTTAATGCTTCAAGAAAGGGCCAGGTCTGAAGGCCCGCCAAAATTATCTAAATTTAGTGAAAAACAGTCAGTGATAGAAAATGGCCCAGTTAATGATGTTACAAAGTATGTACTCTTTTTAAATACAATATCGGGACTATTTTAATCACATTAAATAATTTATCTGTTGATAATTACGCAATCCTGCTAAGCCAGATTTGATTTAACTTGTTGTTTTCCAATAGAACTTATTGTAGAGTTAATATAAAAAAATAATGAGTTCTCACTTACATAAAAATATTTAAACTAAAGTGTATATTTACATTTACATTCAGCATTATTCTACTGTATCATAAGGAATTATGAAAAAACAAGAATACAAACTACTCAATTTTGTTTCTAGGCCTGATGATTCTGATTTTGAAAAGCTTCAAGAGGATTTGGTTTTTAAATTGGTAGTAGATGAAGAAATACCAAAACAAGTGCCCAATAACTTTGAAGTTAGTGGTATACAGCCCCCTCCAAATTTAGTACCAACACCACCTGCATTGGAGAAATGGTTTTATCAAGATCCACAGGTAAATTATTGTTTTGTATATTATCTTATAATTTTGTAGAGATTGGAGGCAGTTTTTCAGGCACTAGTATTAAAATGACCCAGTTGAAAAATTTAATGTCGATAATCTGACCACTTTGTTACTCACTTAGTATCATATATTTAATACTCCTATATTGCTAGAATGGAGCTTTGCAGCATACAAGAAAATATTTACTTATAACTGCATTATAAGCTTCCCCACTACAGTCACAACGCTTGCGCACAACGGATCGAGTATGAATAAGTGAGATAGAAGAATGCAGTTGCTGTCTCTCTTGGTGGGAAACACTTCCACTTACGGGTACTAGCAATATAGGAGTATTAAATGTATGCTCAGTATGTTCCACCCATTTGCAATTCACAAGCATTATTTAAAATTTCTCTTATAAAAAAGATGTCCAGTAACTTTTCTTTCAACTGTATTGGTTGGGAACTTTTTCCATCCAGTAATGATTTTGAATGGAATGTTGGCTGTTTCGTTAAATTACACATCTGCTTAGATAAAATGTTATTTCTTCAGTAAAACAAAGTTTTTCATAAAACACAAAATATTTTATTTATCCAAATTTATTGTGTATCCTTCAAAGTAACTCCCTTCTATTATAATATACGTAGGCAGTGGCGGCGCAAGACCTAAATTTAATGTGGGCAAGTTACATTTCGCGAGGCCCTCTGATGGTGCAAGAAGATGGGAATAAAAATATGTAACACTATTATTTATTTTAAAGGAACATGAAACTAGACTGCGTCTGCATGTGATAGGTACTTTGATTGGCTTTCTAATAAGGAGAAGTCCCGAGCTATTCCCCGTCTCTGATTGGGGACTCCTCGAGATAGCAGATTAACGCCAATTAATGTTGCCAGACTAAATGTAAATGAATGATCAGTAATGACAGAGATGAGATTTTTTAATTAATTAATTATATAACATAATATAAGTATTTTATTAGAAATATCAATTATTTCATTCACATTCAGTTCGTGCGCTGAAGAGTGGAATATCTTTAAGTTGAGAATTAATGTATTTATTATAAGAAAAACCTTGTGGCGTGTACATTTGGATTTTCCATACTTTTTCAAATTTAATTTCGACTTTAGGGCGCGAGGCCCTTTGCACCGCGAGGCCGTGGGCGGTAGCCCACGCCTTACGCCGCCTCTGTTCTTAGTCTTTGATTGCTTCACGATCCTCCCCAAATGATTTTTACTACTTAAAATTTGTGATTTTGATAAACATTCATCGCCATAACACTTTTTTAACATTTTTAATGCATCAGAACCAGAAATTTAATTTTTTTGACAAAATTTGACAAATTCTTTGTTCTACAGATTTTTCCATTTCAAAAATCGCTGACAATTTTTTTTATACACAAAAAATTTGCAATTTCTGTTGCAATTTATGTCAGCTATTTACAACTGTCATACCAACCTACGAAATAGATATGTAACCTTTTCTACAGTAGAATCGTAAGTCTCTGTATCTCTCACTTAATAAAATATAGTGTTAGCTAATTAGTATTTTCATCAAGTACTTTTAGTATACCTAAGGTAATGACCTGAAGACATTAAATAGAGATCCATTCCAGGTATTACTCATTACCATCAATGACATTCATAATTTCCTGACAACACTGTATATGTCCTCAAAATCAAATTATGCTTATTGGCTTTCAGTATTCTCTCATAAATCTTTTGCTAATTTTTGAAATAGGAAAGAACTGACCTTTGCTTTTACATAATTCAAATTTTCTGATTATATTTTATAAACAGAAAACATATTTGGATTGTTCAGTATTATTAAATAGTTTTGGAGGTTTAATAATAGCGCTATAATAATCAACCATTCATTAATACGTAAGAATAACTTTTTCAGGGCCAGATGCAGGGACCGTTCTCAAACATAGAAATGGCCGAATGGTACAAAGCTGGATATTTCAGCAATGAATTGAAAGTGCGGAGACAGTGTGATGAGAGGTTCTTTTTATTAGGAGAATTATTAACCTTGAGTAGTGGGGCGAATCCTTTTCAATCAAACATTCGATTTCCGACATTAAAAAATGACATAACGAAAATATCACCCAACGATTCAGAAATCATACAATTACAGTATCTATCTCAAATGGCGGCGTACAAGCAGGCTAGGCTTCTCACAGAACCATGGAATGCCATCTCTTTACAACAACAACAAGAACTGGCTGCTCAAAGACTGATTATCCAACAACAACAACAGGTAGGAGACTTGATTTGTCATTCAAAGTTAATCTACACAAATTACTGGTTAACTTTTTTGAAAGCTTCAGTTGATTATTTTATGTAAAATAAGTTTTTTAAACTATTTTTACAGCAAATCGGAATCATTTACCTTTTTAATAAGTGCAGCTTTAATAATTTCTAAATTTAAAATTGCAAAGTATGTGTCGTCACACTAGGGACAGGGGTCACAAAAATGTGACCACCTGTGAGAAGGGGGGGAGGGGTCCAAAAATTATTAAATTGGTGTGATATAATTTATGGATGGCCCCTAACCAGAACCAAACAAAACTATTATAACCTAGACATTATTATTATCCGCCATAAAATTTCGCGCGTACTTTGTAATCATTAAGCAGGGCTGTTCAGTAATTGTGTTTTGTATTAGTTCATATCCCCTTCCAATTTTTGTTTTTCAATAGTAATTCATTTCTACCACATTAAAATTTACCTCGCTATTTTGTAAGGTTTTTTGAACAAATACAGTGTTTTCAGACTTTAACAATACACATCTTTTTCAGCATATTCCACAAGATCTTCAATATCTCCAACAACCACCAACGACCAATCCTTTAATGCAAATGATAAACCAAATGCAACAAGTTGGTAAAAATTAATATAAGTAGTAAAAAGAGTTAATTATTTAAATTTTAGGCAAACAAACTTCCAGGTCAAGGATTGGTCGAAAAACAACCCCAAAATATACCTGGTACTTTAGATCCTCATTTACAGTTACATATGAGTAATCTTCTCTCGTTGCAAAACCGTCTTCCTACGACGGCCCATTCTAATAATTTACCTGCAGGTTTGGGGAACACCATACCTGGTAATTTACCTCAACCGGAAGGATTGTCAACGAGTATTTCTAGTTTGCAGGTAAGTTTGGCAAATATCTGTGAAAGATAATTCTGAACAGATTTAGTTCCTTGAAAGGAAACGTTAAGTAATTTTTACTGATGTTTTAAGTCTGTATTCATGGAAAAATTATTTTATTTCCTATTTTCTTTAACTTGCACTTTAAAACAAATATTTCAGAAAAAATAATTGAATGTATTAAGCGGCGCGCACATGTAGGTAAATGGAAGAGCGCAACCTCCGCGATCTGGCAAACACATCCGCCTCTTTCTGCAACGAACTATCGCATACCGCCGCGGCCAGCGAACAATGCACCATTTGGCCGTCAGTTCGCGAGATTTGCAACACGATCAACATCATTCCTGTTACAGAAAAAATTATTAAAAAAGTGCGTGAGCAACCCATGCTGTATGATTTGTCTCACACTGAATACAAAAATATAAAAAAGAAAGGCAAAATATGGTACGAAATTGCAATGTCCCATAGGGGTAAGCAGAGAAAACTTCCTTCCACTTTGTACGGTTCTTACAGTTTTGCTCCATCTACTTTCATCAGTGCTCTCATACATGCTCGTCGGTTGTTGGTACTCTTGACCTGGCCTTTCTTCAAAACAATGTCGATAAGTAAAAATACATGTTTAAAAAAAATAAGTATTTTTCAATAAAAATTATTCAACGCTCATCTTCGTCCACTAATAATGCAAGGAGTAAAGCTGTTTCCTCTTCTTTCATCAGTGTTAAACTAAATTTTAATAAATTAAGTGGTAACTGACACTGAACGCGTTGGTTTGCGGATGTGTTTGTTCGCCTTGTTTGCGTGCCGCTTTAAGAATATACAGGGAGATTCTTTGGGATTTCCAATTAGACGTTTTAGAGAAACTTCACATAATTAAAATCTGAAAATTTAAGGTGAAATTTTTTCGGATATGCCGAATTGATCTAAAATATTTATAGCCTCCAACTACTTCCGGTTATACCGGAAGTTGACTATAACTTGCTTATTTTAAATAGAACACCCTGTATATTATTACGTATTTCGATAAAGCGACTCTTTGGGATTCTCCCAATATAGCGTTTTGCTACCTTACCCTGAGTGTTTTATGAGATATGACCATTTTTATCTGATTTGACACCCTGCATCATTATAATTAATGTAAATTTAAACATTTTTTTTGCATTATGTTTTTCTAGTAATGTGTATTTTTACTAAACTTGGTTATTTTGTTATTAAAATAATTATTATTGTACAGGATGATTCAAAACGCATATTTAAAGATTTCTCAACTTTCTTAAATGAATCATCCTGTATTTTATAACGTTGTTAGACAGAACTTTTACTGCTCTTTAAGTTTCGTTAACAACTCCCTATATCGTCGAACCCACGAAAAAACTAAAAATTGCAACAATACAAAAAAATGTTTAAATTTACATTAATTATAATGATACAGGGTGTCAAATTGGGACACTTTTTCGTGATAAAAATGTTCATATCTCGTAAAATACTCAGTGTAAGGCAGCAAAACCCTATATTGGGAGAATCCCCAAAAGTAGTTTTATCAAAATACGTAATAATATACAGGTTGTTCCATTTAAAATAAGCAAGTTATATTCAACTTCCGGTATAACCGGAAGTATTTAGAGGCTCTAAATATTTTAGATCAATTCGGCATATCCGAAAACCTTTTACTTAAAATTTTCAGATTTTAATTATGTTAAATTTCTCCAAAACGTCTAATTGGAACTCACAAAGAATCACCCTGTAAATATGAATCGTCAGGGACGCTATTTATATTAAAAACTAACAGTTATTTCAATAATCCAAATAAATTAAGTATTTTTAAATATTCATTGTGTTTCTTGTATTAATTTCTGCAGATTCGCTTTCTTTCTAAATTTATTTATTTATAACTTTTTTAGTAGAAATATTTTGTTCCTAATTTTTTTACGTTTTATAGACACCTTCACTTAACACTATAACAGGTATTCAAAGCAATATACCAGGAAGTATTAATATAACGAGACCTACATCTCGAGGTCCAGTTGAACAAATTGGTTCAAGTCAGAATAATGATCCAATAACAAGTCTACTTAAGCAGTTACAACAACAAAAACAACCTACTCCACCACAGGTTAGTAACTGTTTAAAAAAATTATTTGTTTATATATTTTATCTTTATTAAAAATTGCATTTAGTCCTAAATATAGTATTTAGATTATTTTAGTAAAAAAAATTTTAGATGGATTCTTTGTGGCAACAAAATTCCTTTACTTCCAATAGTGGTACTTCTCAGTGGCAGTCCAAAAATGAAGTGCCTATAGCCCTGTGGAATATTCAAAACAATTCAGTACCTACTATACCTTCTCCACCTTTAACCCAGTCAGAAAAATTGCAGCAGGGCCTTCAACCAAAACCCACAAAAGTTGATAGTGAGAAAGAGCAAAGACAAAAGGAAGAAGAAGTGGCACGAGATTTAAAAAAGAGAAAAGAACTGGAAGAAAAACAATCCAAGAAAGAGGCAGAAGAAAAGAAAAAACAAGAACAGAAAAAACAAGAAGCTGAAAAAAAGGCTTTGGAAGAAAAAAGAAAAAAAGAAGATGAAAGGATAAAGAGGGAGTTGGAGAAAGCTAGAAAAGAAGCTGAGGATAAAAGGTTGAGAGAATTGGAAGAGAAAAGGAGACTTAAAGAACAGAGGAAAGCTGAAGAAGAAGCAAAAAAAAGAATGGAAGAACAAAAAAAAATAGAAGACGATAGAATAAGGTTTGCTTATAATTTATTTTATGACTTAAAATACCGACGTTTTTTTTTACTCTTTCAGGCAAGATCAGAAAGAAAGGGAAATTAGAAGGTTGGAAGAAGAAAAAAGATTGCAACAGGAACAAATAAGATTAGCAAAGGCGGCTCCTTGGTCTCAGTCTAATGCTGCAATGGGAACTAGTCTAGCGGAGATCCAGAAAGCTGAGAGAGAGAAGAGAGCTTTTGATGCTGCTTTGCAACTTCAAAGACTACAAGTAAATGTTTTATAATTTTTTAGAATATATATTCTCAATAGTAATTAGAATAAAAGAATAAGAAATAATTCAGAAATTCTTTTAGAATTATAACTAAAAGAGTTGATAATTTAAATTTTTGCAATAAAAGATCAGTTCATAGCTATATTGATACTGTTAAAATCAAAATTATGGGTAGGTATACTAACGATTAAAATATACAAAAAATTAGTGTTGTTATAGTGTGTTAATATTTTTATAATTTGAACAGGAAAAGGAACACATTCTACAGTTACAGCAAGAAAAAACACCAGCAGTCCAATTTAACTGGGCGAAAAAGCCCGTAGAACCAAGGAAGGTGAAGTCTCTTGCTGAAATTCAAGCTGAGGAACAAGAAAAACTAGCAAAGGTAAATATTGCTATCCTAAGTCATTCTAGATTAATATTTAATGAGTAAAATTTGTCAGCAAGTAGCAGAATTAAGGCTTCAGAAAGATAAAGAACCATTACCTGTGATCAATAATACTGGTAACAGTATTTGGAGTAGTCAAAATTTGACTTGGGCTTCTGGATCGTCTGCCAACTGGTCATCTAGCTCTGGTAAGTTTATTTGAAAATTACACCTTATAAATTTATTTATGGTATTTCATTCATATCTAATTTATGTGCATAGATTATTGCGTAATAGTAGATAAAAAGTAGAGCCTAATTAACCTACTGCAGAGCCATTACAATAGGAGAAGTAAATAAGAACCCCCTTTTGAAATTACATAAGCAAGTTAAAATCGAAAAAAAAAATGTAAATAATGAAGAAAAATAAATGATGTCGCTCCCAGTTGTAATTTATATATATATATATATATATATATATATATATATATATATATATATATATATATATTTATATCGCTTTTTCTGTGGCGATTCTTCTCGTGTTCCTTTGATTTTTAGGACATCATGCATGATATTAACCATCGCCTGCAACTCCTCTCCTCCTCTTCCTCTCATAACCTGATCATCGGCGTAATGGAGGCATTTGACGATCAAATAATTCATAGTTAATCCATAAGCACTCTCTTTCAAATCTTTTAAACAATCGTCTATGTATAAGTTAAACAGCCATGGCGAAGCCACACATCCCTGTATTACACCTTTTTCGATGTTAAACCAGACCTTGTAAGCTCCGTTTATCCTGACACAAGCAGTGGAATCCTCGTAAAGTAATTCCAGCGCACGTATCAAACTACCGCACACCCCATACATAGACAATGTCGACCACAATTCATTCCTTACCACTCTGTCAAGCTTTTTCCAACTGTTTAAATAACTTTAATTATTATTGAAATAAGCATTTAAAAATACAAGTGCATTAATGGCTTTATCAGATAATCTATTTCTTATTTTCGTACCTAATTATATTCCCAGTTATTGAAAAACCTCTTTCATTTTCAGTTGAAGTAGGTTTTATAGTCAGTATTGGCATGCGACTGAAGGCGCGGTGGGAGGAGAGATAATGCGGACAGCGGAATATAAACAAACAAGCATCGATAAACAAGTAAATTACAGCCATCGTCGTTTGCGAGTTATTTATTAAGCGTTTAAGAAATTTCTCGATTTCTCGAATGCTTTTTCTTTGTATCAAATTTAACAAATTTCCCGAGAAATCTAGATCGAGAATTCCTGGTCAGAAACCCTAATTACTATTAAAAGACACACTTCAATTGGTTACCAATGACGTACCCAAAATATTTTATAGCGGTTTCCTAATATCATTAGGGGTTGCTCTTTTCGCCAGTGACAAACAAATAAATTGTTGGTATCAAATATTAATTACTCAAATTCTAGTTTTATTTAACAATTTAAAAACCATCGGTATACAAAGACGTCGTTTGCTCTTGTAACGGAACCAACTGTTTTTACCCGTCTCATGATATTTTCTTTATTTATGTCATTATAATAATCACTTTTCTGCTCAGATTTAAATATCAGAAGACCATTGTCTATAAATTACATGTTTAATTTGTTTGATAACTAAATTTTGAAACTCGCTATAGTAGGTTACATTATTTCCCATCTTAATTCTAATATGTACAATTATTGCATCTAATAACAAAATAAGTATTTTATAGGTGGTTTTTGGGATGAATCTTCCAATAAGCAGCAAGGAGTAAATAAACCGTCCACTGTTTCTAAAGGTAGTTCAACAAATACCTTTAGTGCAGCTTCAAAGCCTCAAACGCAAAAATCTGTAAAGAACACCAACACTAAAACAAAGAAGGAAGAATCGAATAAAACTAATAATAATAATAACGGACCGTCACCAGACGAATTTATGAATTGGTGCTACAAAACTTTGTCAAATATGTCAACTAGTGTAGATAGTAAGTATTAATGTTGTGTTTTATTAAATCTTACATTTATTGTTCCTTTTTAATTTACAGTTCCTACTTTTGTAACTTTCTTACGAGATATTGAATCGGCGTTCGATGTTAAGGAATACTGTAAGGAATATTTAGGTGACAACAATGCGACACACCAATTTGCTGTAAATTTTTTGGAAAAACGACGTTCTTTTAAACCCAAAAATAATGCTCACAAAGACGACATGTGTTCTCCAGCTCCAGCTATTACCCCATCCTTGCAACATAGTACTGAATTCCAAGAGGTCAAGGTAAGGTAATTTCTCACAATTTATATTTTGACAATTGAATTCTTTAGAGAACTTGAACCTGAGAAAATGTAAGCAATACAAAATGGATATTAGAAGTCAACAAAGCTAAACAAATTTGTAGGTTTATTCAACTATGTTGCACCAACATTGTTAACTTGTTGATATTTTATATTGAAGCTTTTCTTTTTCGGTTACAATCTTAATGTCTTCTGTCCAATCAGTTTCTTTTAAGATTACTTAAATTTTCTGTAATATGTTTTGTTGTAGGGCAAAAACAAGAAAAATAAAAAATCGAAAATGTTGAAGGTGGACTCCCGAATTCTAGGTTTTAACGTTACTTCTGCCCCTGACCGAATCAACGTGGGTGATAGAGATTACGGTGATAATTCTTAAAAAATAGTTATATGTAAAAAACAGATTGTTATTAATTGTACCTAATTATATTATACATATATAATTTTTAAGACAATTTTTTTAGTTTATTTCTCTTATTTATGTGTAATACATTTTTTTTGTTTTACCGATTTTACTGTTTAAATATTAATTTTACATAAAATGTATGCATTTCGAGTTTTTTTTGGTATCCCCGGTAAAAAAAATATTTTCAACACATTTCATAAGTTTGTTCTAATGGACTAAGTTAACACATGCGAATATTTATTTCCATGTTTTTTACTCGGTAAATTTAAAAATTATTATATTGTTCCAAAAATGTTTGCTCAATTTCTAGTCTATTAATTTTTTTAAAAATTTTAAGAAATATCAGTTCAAGTGATACCATTTTTTTAAATTACCGTTAAAACAGTTAAATAAATAATATTTCAATTTAAATTCAAATACAAAACATTTTTTTATATCATGCTTTTCACATACCCCCATAAGATGAATTATAACAGTGTAAGATCAGGCAAGGAGACACAATATCACCTAAACTGTTTACACTAGCCTTGGAAGATGTATTTAAAACAATTAATTGGGAAGGTAAGGATATAAACGTAGATGGTAGATACCTCAACCACCTTCCTTTCGCCGATGACATAGCACTAACTTGGAAGAATTACAAGAAATGTTAAGGGATCTAAAGTTGAAGTCTAGGATGGTAGGTTTAACAATGAACATCAAAAAAACAAAAATAATGACCTCAGAAGAAGGAAACATATACTTAGAAGACCAAATTGTTCCAAAAGTACAAGAATACATTTATCTAGGACACGAAATACAACTAGGAAAAAACAATCAAGCAGCAGAAATATCAAGAAGAATACGATTAACTTGGGCAGCAGTAGGAAAACTAAATACCATAGTAAATAACACGCTTTACAAGAAAACCAAACTAAAAAGTAAAAAATAATTTTACAATCAAAAGCGTGGGGTACGCTATATCAATTAATATATTTGATAATAAACAGATATTGGTAGAAATAGTCTCCAAGAAGAAAAAACGTAAACATCATAAAAAGCACCCTACGCTTTTGATTGTAAAATTATATTTTGAAGTGGAAACTTCTTTAGCCGCGTTGGCAGGGAAAAATCTTATGGGTTCGCGCCACCGACATGCTCATGACAGGCGCACGCGCAGCGGCCGTGTACTATGCGCGTTAGACGCTTTTTGGATGAGTGAAATCTCGTGCGTTCGCGTCACCGACATTCGACATGCTTTTCTAATATTCAAGCTTTTTGGATGGGTGAAATCTCGTGCATTTGCATCACTGACACAATGACATGCGACATGCTTTTCAATTTTTAACCTCTGCAATGCATCACTGTATTTCACACTGGCTTGGACGTTTTCTTACTACCGTGATAAAACAGATTTCTAGTTGTTCAATCACATTTTTATCGTGGATTTTGAAATTAAAATTTTCATAAAATCTAATAAGAATTCAAGATTAATGTGTTGAAGTTTAAAATATGGATATTAATGCAAAATTATGGTTTATTACCTTATATCATTAAAATCTTTAGTTTAAAATGATGAAAACGGCTCCGACTTTCTTTTCATTAAGTATTTTATTTTATTTAAAAATTTAATATTTCGAAATAATTATTTATTAATTTAAATTGTCAAAAATAAAATATGTGCTTAGCTATTTTTTGGAAAATGATTAACTATAATTTTATATAATTCGATTTTATTATTAGAAATTTACGAAATCATTTTGTTTTCACTTCTATCGGCAGTCTCTACAACTGCCAATATTTTATTAATTATTATTTTATATTTTGGTTTTCTTATAAAGCGTGTTGTCTTAGTTTTTTAAACTATTATTTATTTATAAATATACATAATTGAATTATTCCATTTGAGTGTTTCACAATTTATAATAAATTGTTTAAAAAAAATTTAAAACTAGGTAGTATATATTATCTTAAAAAAATTAATACCAATTAAAAACAATTTAAAAAGAAAATTATTTAAATTAGCCATATTAGGTAATTATGTTGGTAACAATATATTTATAATTATTTTTATGTCTCGTAGTTTGTATTAGTTCATAATTATCTAAAACCTAGTAAATAATTTGTAGTGGTAGTATAATTTACTTATATTAACAGTTTATAAATTTTCCAATACACATTTATATTATCTTAAATACATTAAAATATAAATAACCATTATTTAACTACATTATTAGATGTATATTAATGTGCGATTTATTAGATGTATTTACCTGTGTCTAGGTAAGTTTTTTCTATAAACGTTTATTTGTCTTTTATGTAGGATGATAAGAAATCAAAATATTTTTTTATTATATTTCATATTTTTAGTTCATTATGTAGACTACAAGGATTCGTTAGTCCTATCTCTAGAGGGGACTTCCTGCTATTTTGTATTTTTTGAAAAAATAAAAAATGAAAAATATACGTACAATTTTGTAATTGGGCCAGTACAAATCCAAAACTAACGACTTTAGTTGAAGAAGAACGGATTCTTAAAGCGGGGCATATGAAAATGATCAGTCAAAGGTAGGAGTTAGACATATTGCTTAAAACTCAATATTAAATTAAAACCCCCACGAAATTAATAAGAAAATAACATTAAGTAGTGAAATATTATTAGTTATCTTGTACACCTAGGTTAGGTAAACATTGTAAAGACATAGGTATTTAAAATTATTTTTCATTTCTAACCTCAAAATACTTGTATGGTTGTATGGAAACATATTGTTGATGATAATTTTGTCGATCATTCATTACAGGTTTATTTATTAATTATTTACGATCATTTATCTGACTTGTAACGTGTTGTTAGATCAAGGTGTTTGTAAACTGTTTATAAAAGTATTTATTTTAGCAATTATTTATTTACGACATAATTTAGTGTGTTATCAACCGAAAGTGTTATTTTCTATTTATATTGGTAGTATTGGTACCTTGGTTACTCATAAGATTTCAAGATCAAAGTAAAGTATGTACGTCCTCATGAAGCAATTAAAACTTATTTTATTTAATTATTTTAAAAAAATATATGAATTCCTAAATTGATTATTGCAAATAATTTACGATTTTGATCCAATTATTAAAATTGATTTCTGTTGACCAATCATAATTAGACAGGTATGGATTATGGAAAACGAATGTGTGCTCGGCAATCGAAGAATTACGATTGCACTAATTATCGATTATAATACCAATTCCAATAATCTGATAACCTTAGAAAACACTTCTTTACAGTGTTTTCTATGCTGATAAGTGATACCAATTTAGTTAGTTTTTAATTTATTTTTAATGTACAAGGTTGTTGATACGCAATTTGTTAAGCAGTATCTAAATTGATTTTTAGCGAACAAATATTTAAATGTATAATTTAAAACAGTTTTGATTTTCTAAAAGTGAGTATTAAAGTTTTCAAAACGGTGATGAATTCAAGTTTTAATGTTGTTGGTTCCCACATAAGGTTAGGTCAAAACGGCCTTTTGGCCCGTTGTGATACGGTTCCACATAAACATGACATGACCAATCTAATTGCGTACAATTTATGATGCAGCAACGAATGGACACTCACATTATATTCGTTGGTGCAAGTAGGCTTTGACTAAAATAATTTGTTAATTTGTTATTTGTTGATAGTCATTTAATTTATCAACTTCAGAAAAAAAATTATACAAAATATTTTTTTATTTATTAGGTCACATAATTCTCACGTCAAGTTAAAAATAGCCATGGTAAAAACTCCAATCTCTATTCTTCAAGAAATTCTTGTTCAACAAAAGTTGCCGCTGCCTGCATATAGTGAACAAATATCTGATAGGGTTCCATTTCCTTTTAAGTGTACTGTAAAAGTTGGTGACATCATAGCTGATGGATATGCCTACACAAAGAAAGATGCAAAACAGAACAGTGCTCAAGAAGCTCTTATAAAGTTAGGAGTTGGTGCTTGCAGTTCTTACAGTTCAAACAGCCATGTTAGCAAATTGTCATCTAAACCTTCAGTTAATTATATTGGGTTATTAAATGAGCATGCATCCGGAAAGCAGGTACCATATCCCCTTTATACAGAGAATATCCCAGTGAATGGTCAGTTTAAAGTAGTTTGCCAATTTATGAATTTAACAGTAGAAGGAATAAGTGGATTAAATAAAAAAAATGCCAAACAGGAATCAGCAAGATTGATGTTGGAGAGGTAAGTACTAGCTTAAGGAGGTATTAAACTAATGGTTAATCAAAAGGTGTTTCATTACTTTTTGAATTTAGAAATTGATACCTTACATTAATGTTTGAATTAAGTATTTCTTGCATGATATTTTTAAGTTATTTTCAAATGAATAATAAAAACATTCACAAATTTAGTTTAGTAGCTATTAAATTTTTCAAAAAAACTTAATAGATTAACTTTTTCACAACTTTCCTCATTTATACCTAAATAATGCTTTAAAAATTATGGTTGTTAGAAAAGGCCATTTTAAATAATAACGATATAGTATTAGGTATGCATTTGGACAGGAGATTGATATGAAAGACCTATATATCGAGTGAAAAAAACTTATACTTGAAATTTTTTAAGATTTATTTCTTAATAAGGCAAAAATCACATTTAGTTATAAATAACTAGGTATGATCAGTACCTATGCATAATGTACTTTTCACCTATGGGAACCACAGCAAAGGTTTTGCACTAAGAAAATCAAACCTGAAGACATTGTACGAGGTAACTTTTAACTAAGTCCAAAATAACTTACAAATGCCAGTTTTCAACTAGGATTATGATATCATAACTGGAATATGACACTGATTTTATTAGTTCTTGAATTTTTGTACAAATACCTCCAACATTTTGGCAGTAAACTTGTAATGGAGTTTTTTCTAGTTTTTTCTCCTATTGTCGGAATATCTCTTCTATACCCGATGAACAAATTTTCCTCACCATTTGCTTTTCTTTGGAACAACTCATCCATCACCTTTTTGAACAACTCCTGTTGCATTTTTGTTTTATCCTCGCTAATTTTGATTAGATTTATTCAACAATTTCTTTTTGGATTTTAATATTTGCTTGACTTTGGCTATCTGAGAAAATCACTTTGATAGGTCTATGTTTTGAACAACCTGAACGATCTACTTTCTCAACACTACTAACAGCCCCATTTATATCCATTGTCTCCATTACTTAAATGATCTTATCTACTTTAATTCTCTCACTTATTTCTCCGGATGATGACTCTTTAACATTGTAAATTATGAAGTTGTTTGATCTCAAATGTCATTCATTCAATTCTTTGAACATATTTCAAATGATATATTTAATGGTCCTTGACTTTTAGTGAATCAACCTCCAATTTAAGTTCCTTTACATGGTTGTCTTTATCTGCTATCAAGGACTCATAAGTAATCTTTAGCTATTTAACTTCAGATCGCACATCTTTCATCATCGTTTTCAGTACAGGTATTGTATTAATGTATTAATTATTACTTTATACATACATAAAGTCACGCCTTTTTCCCATAGGGGTAGGCAGAGACCACTTCCTTCCACTTGCTACGGTTCTTACACATTTCTTTTGCTTCCTCTACTTTCATCAGTGCTCTCATACATTCTCGTCGGTTGTTGGTACTCTTGACCTGGCCTTTCTTCAAAACAATGTTGATCTGATCGAGATATGTTCTCCGAGGTCGACCTCTACTGACTTGTTCATTCACACTCGCCTTTAGACGTTATGGCAAAACTAGTCAGAAAAGAAATCTGAAAATTTGTAATAAGGGGTTTTCGGCATTGGTTTATCGAATTAAAATATGCTCGACTTTCGGCGACTTCCGGTTGTATCGGATGTTGATGTCAACTTCGTTATTTTAAATGAAACACCCCGAATATTTTTAACTTTTTGAATTGATTACTTAATTATGAATAACTTTTTATAACCCCTAAAAGAAATTGCCGCGGTGTTAATGATAAAAAATAGAAATTTTTAACTGTACATTCTACAGACCTGAAATTTGGTAGCAACCTTTCGTTTGCAATGTTAAGATAAAATAAAAACGGATTTTACAAAATTCCACCCGTAAAAGGGGTTGCGGTGGTGTTAATGATAAAAAATAGAAATTTTCAACTGTAGCTTCTGCAGACCTAAAATTTGGTATCAACCTTTCTTTTGAAATGTTAAGACCAAATAAGAACGGTTTTTACAAATTCCTCCTCAAAAAATATTGTGGGGGTGTTAATGAAAATTTGGCAAGAATTTTTCTTTGAAAATTGAAATTGAAATTAATTCTTGAACAAGAACATATTGCTCAGTGGAATGCAAATACTGGCTGCAGAACACCAAGACAGCTGATGAAAAAACCTCTCCAGAAGAGGGCTGACGCACTCTGGACGATGGACCGGAGTAGGCTAAGCAGCACGCTTGACCTGCTCACAGGACACATCGCACTTAAGGCGCACCTCTTCAAACTTAAGCTGGCGGCCGAGAAAAACTGTCGACTATGCGAAGAAGAGAAAAAGAGCAGTATACACATTCTGTGTCACTGCCTGATGCTAGCGGTGTACAGGTATCAAACCTAGGGCTGGGGATAATGGATCCAAGCGATCCAAATGAGACAGGGCCAACAGAAATCCTGCTGTTCGCCAAAACCAGCAAACTTATGAGTCTCGACGATAAGTACTGCATGTAAAAATATACAATCAAAACTAAGCGTTAAAAACCCTTCCCGTAATAATACAAGAAAATCCCGGTCTCTGCTTTACGAAACACTTGCTGCATGCCCATGAAACTGCCTTGACGATAAAATCCAAGACAGAAACTGTCTGATCAATGGCGTTGTTGCCAATAACGTAGCTTTAATTTGCGACGTCATTGTTGATCCCGTCTATTATCTACTGTTACAGAAAGATATAACTACAACCATGCAGATACCTTGAATCATACACGCTGACAACGTTTCATTTTGCATCGAACCCTTAATTGCTTGAACAGTTTAAAAATAAACCAGTCAAATTAAAGAAAATATTTTAACAAAATGAGACCTGTTTGGAAAGTAAATAATAAACAAATAATTAGTTATTCAAAAAATATATAAAGGTAGCGATATTCTCAATTTTTATTAAACTACCTGAACGTATAGTCTTTGGAGAGTGAGTAAAAGAAGAAGGTTTTTGTAAATTTGTAAAAGATTAAACAGTTTTTGTCGGTATTCAAAAACTTAACAACTATTAAAAACAACTTTTTGGTACAGGGTAAACGTCTAATTTAATTGGCCTATGAAATCGCTTCACAATATAAGTCACTTTTTACAATTGTGGAATTTTTACTATATATATATATATGTGTGTGTATGTAAAACAGTATGATTTGAATTGATTATATATACAGAGTGAACATGTTAGCTACATAAAGAATTATTAAATAATTATTGAAATTTCAAAGTTTATTTAAAATGATTTAATTTCCAGGTATACAAACTAAATATTATTTAAAAGAATTTACCATTTTTCTTTTAATTTTAGAATAACTATTTTTAGGGGTCAAATCTAAAACTATTAATATTTGGAACATTAGGTAGGTATTACCTACAACATTTGATTTTATTGTAAACTAACCCAACTATTTACAAAAATTGTAATAAAAAGTTGAATGAGATGTATTTTTTTCAAAGTGTGTACCTACTACTGAATATACAACAGATTCTATTTTCGGTTCCTTAAATATTTTATTTTATTGTTTATTTTTTATGAGTTACCTAATACTGATAAAATAGGGACTCATGCGGGAGTATGCAAGTGAACAGTGACTTATGTTTATGTAAAAATGTAAATAAGGTGTAAAGAAGCTATATTTTAACAAAATATAAATGGATATACCTAAGTAACTAAAATGAGTGCTTGGGAATAACATTTTGGCTATTTTTTGTTTATTTATAGTGGCAATAGTTCACCTAAATGTTCCAGGATCGCAGCTGGAAATAAATATTAAATTATCATCATACATTAAACATATCAGCTTGCTCTCCTTTTATCTGTTTCGCGACGTCGATTACGTACAATATGATTTGATAATTGTTTTTTATTTTAAATGATTAATAATTTGGATCATTTCGAAGACGATTATTAGTTATCGCATAATCATTAAAAATAAATTAAGATCACCTTAAAAATTATTAGGTTATTCTAAAATTGTATGCGTTATGATCGTAATAGTGGTAATTTTTAAAAAAGTTTCGCTATCCTGATTTGCAAGATTTAAACCAAAAATTGCTCTCTCAAGCGGTTCCTAGACGCTCAATATTAGGTTTGTTTCAACCTGTAGTTTTTGTACGGTACTCGGCATCGTTTGAAACGAATTTGAGCAAAAACATTATTACTTACAACCGCAGCGATTCCTTAGGTGGGTTCTGCGAAACCTAAGTGTTCCGTGGAAAGGTCACTAGGGTCCCGCGAAATTATTTATTTTTGGCTGTTAAATAATGCAGAGGTCGAGATTAGATACTACCCCAGACATGCGCATACAACTGTCAGACATAATGAACTAAAAAGTAATTGCTAATGAAACAGTGACCTCTACCGACTTGTCCATTCACACTCGTCTTGTAAATTTATTTCGTCAATCTTCCTTCATCCATCCGTTCTACGTGTCCAAACCATCTAAGCATTCTTTTATCTATCTTTGTTACCGCATCTTCTTTTACACCACAGCGTTCTCTTATCTCACTATTCTTTACTTTATCCAAATATGTCACTCCGGCTATACTTCTTAGACTACTCATCTTCACAGCATTTCCTATTTTCATGCTTCTGCCAAACCCAACATTTACTACCATACATAAGTGTAGGAAAGAACACACCTTTATACACAGCCAGACGTGCCTTTTTTGAAACTTTCTGGCTGATCATAAAGCTGTGCAGTGCCCCATTCATTTGTTTTTCCGCCAAAACCCTTCGCTCATATCACTGACATACTTTCCATCTTTCGTAAACTTTGAACCCAAGTACACAAATTCATTTACTTGTTTCACTCTTTCTCCCTTAATCAGAACTTCACAGTTTGTCATGCTTTCTTCTCTTTGAAAAACCATTACTTTTGTTTACCATTAAAAAAAGACCAAATTTAATAAATAATTATCTACAATCATATCTTAATACAAATTAAAGAAAATTATAAAATTTTAATTGATAATTAAATGATAATTGATAAAAACTTTTGTTTTGCTTATATTTATTTTATTCCTTTGATTTTCAGGGCATCATGTATAACATTAACCACCGCCTGCAACTCCTCTTCAGATGACGCTAATATGACTTGATCATCGGCGTAAAGAAGGCATTTGACGATCAAATTATTCATTTTCAATCCATACGCACTCTCTTTCAAATCTTTTAAACAATTGGCTATGTATAAGTTAAACAGCCACACATTTCTGTCTCACACCTTTTCGATGTTAAACCAGTCCGTGCAAGCTCCGTTTATCCTGACACAAGCAGTGGTATCCTCGTAAAGTGATTTCAGTGCTCGTATTAAACTACCACTCACCCCATACATTGACAATGTCGACCACAATTTACTCCTCACCACTCTGTTATAGGCCTTTTACAAGTTTATAAAAGCGCAATAGACCTTCTGACTTCTAGCCAAGAATTTTTCGACTATACCTCGTAATGAAAAGACCTGATCCATACATCTCCTTCCTCTTCTAAATCCTGCTTGCACATCCCATATCATCTTCTAAGTTTCATTCGTTACTCTTTTAATCAATTAGTTTTATTTAATTTAAAAATGTCGCTGTATCTGTTGTAAATTTTACCTACCGGCAATCAGACCAATAAATAAGCATATTGTAATAATAAATTGAAATTTTTTTCGATATTTTCCGTAAATAAAAACAAATACATGTTAAAATATATCTTTTGATTAATAATTGTCTTATTTTTCTTAACGCAGAATAATTTGGTTGCAATTAGTAGATCATTTCTACATTCCATACATATAGACCATTTACATTTGCCCGTGTCCCCTTAAGACCTCTTCAAATTATGATAATATGCTTTGTTACACTATTATTATTATTGGTGACTTTAATTTGTTTTTTAATGTTTTTAACACAATCTGTGTTTGGCTGTCTACATAATTGTTGATACTTTTATACATATACATATTTTAGAATCGAGACTGAAGATGTTTCATTTGAACCCGATCAGAGAGCATTAAATAAAATGAATGAAGATTACATGAAAAATCTTTTGCAAAAATATGACTCCCTACATATTCATAATGATGATCTTACTGCATCCGTTTCAAAAATTAAATTGCCAAAAATTAAGGTAAACACATTTCATTTCATCTATAATTACGAAAAATTTAATTCTTTACTAAAAATGTTGGTGGGCATGGATTTATTTACATAATAATTGTGTTATGAGAGTTTAGAGCATGAAAAACTCTTTTCGCATTATCGGGTTTGATTTGTCGGATTTCTAATCGAATGAAAAGGTTGACCGAGCACAACAAAACAACGAGAAGCGACAGCTTTGTCGGAACGTTTGATGTTTGTGAGCGCGATTTTCGGTGACCTTTGTATGCCTCAAATACATAACGTTAGAATTGGGTATTATGATGTTTGTATTACAGTAAAAGCTCCTTATTCGTGGGGTATACGTTATGTAAATATGTTGCGAATATAAAAACCGTGAATATGGAATGGTAATTTGTATAGGATTATAAGAGATACGTTTTAAGGTTTTAAAAAATAAAAAACAATATCAAAATAAAATCAATTTAATTAAAGATTTTAACAATATATATTAAAGCTCACCTTTTAAGTGTTCTCTTCTTCATTGGAATGCGGATTCAACATTTCGTCCAAGTCGGTTTCGGTCAAATCTTCGTCTTGCAATTCAAGCCACTCTTGAATGTTTCTAGATTCTATTTGCTCTCAAAGCACTCTCGTCCTATTCCTTTAACAACTTGAGCAATGTTTGCTGTTAAAGTTTAAATTTGCACAGAATCTTTATCATTTCCCACAGTCAGTTTTTTCCAACATAATTTCAATGTGTATGGTTCAAGTGTTTCCAATGATTTATTTATGATAACTATGCATTTTGCAATGTTAAAATTTTTCCAGTATTGCATCACATTCATATCAGGATCACATTCCATGATCACATTCGTCTGATGTAATAGAGCTTGAACGCCTGGATTATTCCTTGGTCCATGGATTGGAGTAAAGCAGTTGTGTTAGGAGGTAAAAATATCACCTTTTTATTTGGATGCATAGTTTCAAGCTCACGAGGATGACCTGAAGCATTGTCCAAAACTAGAACGGCCTTAAAAGTCTAAATTATTTTTTTTCAAATAAGTCTCAACACCAGGAACGAAATAATTCCGGAAACAGTCAGAAAAAATAGCACTTGTAACCCACGCTATCTTATTTGCGCGCCAAAACACTGGCAGGTTGTCCGAATCCGAATTCTTTTAAAATATCGACTGGAACAGTGAATAAAGAAATTTTTAGTAGCGGATACAGGAACTTGGTCACGATAAACCCGCCATTAAGGGAACTGTAAATAAAGAGATTTTACTGTATATCGTTTGTTAGAAAAGAAGAGGTCAAAAGAGTTGGTATTTTTTGCAGATGCGTCGATAGAAATATAGAAAACGTTCGCTCAAAACAAGCTTTTGTCGCTTCTCGTAGGTTTGTTATTCTCTGGTTTAACGTTGTTGTAAATATATTTTCTCTTGTGTTTTAGTTCAGTATTTTATTGATATTTAAACTTGGTTTTAAAGATTTTCAGTCAGTGGTTGTTTGTGAATTTTCCTAAAGGATAATTTTCGAAACTATTTGTTTAGGTACTTCTTCTTTAGGTGCCGTCTTCGTTCCGAAGTTAAGCTATGATCAAAGCTATGCGTATTTTTGATAATGCAGATCTAAACAGTTGGCAGTTGTTGCAATTGTACCATTCTCTTAAGTTCTTCAACCATTAATTCCTTCCTCTTCCTATGGATGTTTTGCCCATTATTTTTTACTGGATAATATTTAGGTACATAAATATCTAACTGGGGGACACTATGTGTTTAAAGCAACACTTAAAAACAAAATTGTATTCATTATTAATTGATTAAAAAGGTAGTTATCAATGTTTTATTTTATTATCACGTAATTGACTAAAGTAATAGCTCCTTCACACGGTACTGGATTTCGAGCTTGATCGCTTGTTAAGGCACGTATTTATAAGAGCACGGACGGGAACGAGGCAAGGCGAGGCCGAACGAATGCCTCTTGTGTATTTTTTTTTCGGTTGCTAACGAATCTACCGCAGCAACGAACGATGCACTTCCATTTGTGCGGAAAGAATTAGCCAGGATGGAGGACGTCAAGGTTTTTTCGTTATTCCAGTTCATTTTGTGCAAACAATAATTAAAAACAAATTATAGAAGAGACGCTTGTTGCACTGGACTTGACTGCTGTACGAAACGAGGCGGTTTTATCCACAAATGCCGCATGCAGTTTGCCGCGCCTCGATGACACGTCCGCATATGTATGTTCATTCGAATTCGTCTTGCCTCGTTCGCGTTCGTGCTCTAGTTAATACGCGCCATTAGATTTGGTATGCTGCTTGAAGGTTGGTAGGGAGCACTGCTAGTTTCACCTCACACGTTGCTCGTTTGTTTACTCGTTGTTTTGCTCGCTTGGCAGTTATATTTAAAATTTAAATATGGATGTAGGTAATAAAAGAAATAATTCGTCGTATACGAATTGCTACTGCGACTTTAATAATGGTTGAGATGCTTGAAATAAAAAAAGAGAAAAATCAGAGCTAAAAACTTCGAAAGTTACGAGTGGTAGATGCGAAGAAATAACAGTGACTGCAATTTAACTACGATGTTTAATGAACTTGGGTGGATTTTTAATCTCTTTCAGAAATACTGACTGATGTTATTTTCCTCGGTGTTTGTCAATTTTTTTCATTCGCCCAGAACGTCATTCACAAATTTTATTTTGTCTTTTCACACCATTTATTGCGAATAGTAGATGTGTGATAATTCAAGGAAAAAACTGCGCACAAAGAAGGTTCATACTTGTATGCGTCAATTAAAGTAGTTATTTCTTGTCGAGTCCATTTAACACATTTTGGTTTTATAACTTTTGGCCCCATCACTGTTCACTCGTAACTTTTTTGAACACTACCATGTGCAACGAATGACAGACTATATCACGTGATAAAATACGATCCTGCGATTGGTCAAATTCTCAAACTAGCCAGCAGTGCTGCTTGAAAAATAGCACCGAACCTATCATCAAAATATTGCAACCGAGCAAGCAACAAAGCTATCAGGGACGTTACAATTCAGTAGCGTAGCGTGAAAAGCTGCCTTCAAGACTCCGAGTACGAAATCCAGCAACGCGTGAAGGGGCTTTAAGATTAAACAAAGAATTATTATCATCCGTGCTTGTTGAAGAGTAATGAATGATTGCAGTTTGTGATGCACTGAAAAAAAAATTGTTGGGCGTAAACTCGAAACTATTACAGATTGAACCTGATACTAAGTGATACTAACACATTAACAACTATGAATCTTTTTTACGTCTTTTCAACATATCTTAGATTTTAGATTCTATAAGTTATATCCGTTTAAATTAAGATGCATCTTGTATTTTTAAAAAAATTAATTTATGAGATATTAATGATTTGCTTGATTTTATGATACTCTCTTTTGTTTACTCTTTTCATTATCTTATCTTTTATTTTGCGATAAGTTAGCAATGAGGACATCAAACATGCAAATATTTCAAGATTTATGGTATACGAAGCTAACGAACACAAGTTAGCTTTGTGTCTAGCATGGGCCATAAGGGTTCTTTCAACATTAGTTTACTGTGCCTAGCTCCCTCTGGCTGTGCCCACTTCAGCTGATGCTGAGAGTGGATCCAGCCATTGATTGCTGCTTTAACGCTGGCCTTGGGTATCCCTATTAGTGGTTCTGGGCCAATAAATGATTTTCCAGAGCCCCGCCTAGCTAGTTTGTCTGCTTCTTCGTTACCAAAAATACCTTTATGCACTGGCACCCACGACAAGGTAACCTTGTTATGGTTAGCCAAGGTTCGTAGGTTTCCGGCACATTCTCGAACAATTTTTGAGTCTATTCTCCGTGATGACAAAGCTTTAAGTGCCACTTGACTTCTTTCGGTTCTGTCTTCACTTATTGAAGGTTGGCAACAATCTCGGCGAAATGGGTCCGGTCTTGAGCAGCTCGGAATAAGGAATGCGTGTCTAGTCCGGTCCAATCTCTTATATTTTTTAAACACGAATGTTGGCGTCTTCCTATACCTCGTCTGCCTTCTATTTTGCCCTCCATTATTATTTTCAGCAGCTTCATTCGATCACTCCGAATTACATGTCCTAAATACGCGGTTTTCCTCTTCTTTATGGCGACAACTAACTCTCTGTCCTTACCTATCCTTCTCAAAACCTCTTCATTACTAATGTGGTCATTCCAGGGTATTTTTAAGAGCCTTCTGTATACCCACATCTCGAATGCTTCCAGCCGTCTTAGTGTTTCGGCCTTTGGGGTCAAGACTTTGCATCCGTACAGCAAAACGGAATAGATGTAGCAATTAACAAATCGAAGGCGTAATTTCAAGTTCAGTGATCGGTTGCAAAGCACTGGTCGCATTTTATTAAATACTGATCTGGCCTGTTCTATGCGTGATCTGCTTTCTGTATTAGGATTCAGATCAGATATTACCCAGGTACTTAAATATTTGAACTTGGTTACGTTCTCGATTTGGAGTCCATTCATATATATGAATACTCTTTTGATCAATATCTTTGCATACAGTTTGCCGACTATGCTGAGTAAACTAAACCTCGGTAGTTCTTACAGTCCTGCTGCGAACTTTTTCCCTTGTAAAGCGGCACGATAACGGCCTTGCACCAGTCGTCTGGTACACTACCACTTCTCCAACAAAGGTTAAAAAGGCGGTCCAGTAGACTAGCTACCACGTTTTGTCCAGCCTTCAGCATTTCAACTGTTATCCTGTCGTACCCAGCAGCTTTACCCAATTTCATACTGTTTAACGCTTCCACAATTTCTGTCGTAGTAATTTTACTTTCATTGCAACTTTCACTCATGTCTTCGAATTGAGCCTGTACTTGTGTATTCTCTTTCTCAAATAAACTTTCGAAGTATTCCTTCCATCTCTTTAATACGCATTCCTCTCCTTTTACCATACTACCATCTTGGTTTCTGATTCTTTCCAATTGCGAGGTAGTATTTTTACCTCTGGCTGTTCTTATGGACTTCCAGAAGAGTTTCATATTGTTTTGGAAATCGTCAGATAACCTATCAAATTCATCTTTATCACTCTCCTTCTTTTTTGCCACAACCTCTTTTGCCACACCTTTTAACCTTTTATACTCATTCTTTGCCTTGTTTACATCCTCAATCGTTGCCTTTTGCGTTCTTTGATTGGCTTTTGTAGCTAGCCTATCCAGCCAGGCTTTCTTCTTTTCTGACACTGCTTTTTGAACCTCTACGCACGTTTTCTGTAACCTGCATCCTTTCCTTCTTTTACTTACATCGCATACTTCAATAGCAATATCCACGATTCCTTCCTTGAATGGCTTCCACAATTCTTCAACCTCACATGCTTCATCTAAACTGTCAAATTACTAACGAATCCTCTTTTATACCTTCTTCTTGCAAATTCTCAACTTTATACGCTCTAGTACACTATTTGATTCCTGCACACGATGGCGCCACCGCTTAAAGAGACCTCTTATTCGGCTCATTACTAAGAAGTGGTCTGTGTCAATACCTGCACCGCGGTATGCCCGAGTGTCCATTACTTTCTTTTTCAATCTTTCATCCACAATTACAAAATCAATTATACTTCTCTGGTGTCCTTCTTGTCTTGTGTACAAGTGGATCCTTTTATGGTTAAACATTGTGTTTGTTACCATTTTTGAAACGTTCTTTTATTAGAATAAAGTCAATTCGATTTCTGACAGTGTTTGTTTCATTAGGTTTCATTGAAGTCTCCAAGAATAATGATGGGTTCGTTTTTCCGAGTGTATGCTAGGAGGTGTTTTAAATCCTTATAAAAATTAGCTATTTTTTTGTTGTGTTTGTCTGCAGTAGGAGCATAGAATTGGACAATATTGACGTTGAACTTGTTAGATTTAAGTTGCAATAGGAGTGTCCTATCTGAGAATGGTACGAAATTAATAACAGACTTGTTTAGTCTATTGTTTAATATCACGCCTACCCCATTTGGGTGATTTGGTAAGTCGTTGCCAGAATAGTATATAGTAGTATCTCCATGTTGCTGCTTTCTTTTTCCTGGTCATCTCATCTCGCTTATCCCGAATATATTAATTGATATCCTTTTGATTTCCTTAATGACGTTGTCCAATTTTCCGGCCATAAACATACTACGAACGTTCCAAGTTCCGATGCGTAGTGCTGCTTGACATTTTTCCACATTCGGGTGGTTCCTCCTCGCGGTGATTCTTCGCCTCCCCTGACCATTTTAGGTCTGCCGCGGACTAGGGGCCATTGTATTCTTGGAATGCCTATATGGGCCTATCTGATTTAATGAGGATCGTTTTCTTTTACTTCAGCTTGGAAGACCGAGGCATGTCTCCCCAATGAGTTTGTTTGCTCATATTTGGGTTTTGAAGAGTAAACGCTGAGCAAGTTTCTTCGCTGGTTTTGAATCCATCTGTGTACCAGGTGAGTTCACCAGGTTGATCATCATTTCCTTTGTCATCATAGTTTGTCTTAAAGGATATTTCTGCACTCATATAATCAGTTGCCATTTCCAGAAATGGGTGTCTGATTATATTTTTTATGGTTGTATGCCCATATGTTTTAGTTCCTTTCCAACAGTTCTGTTGTTCTAGTCTATACGCGGATTGTCTTGCCTCGCCCCGGATATAAATATCTAGAGGTGGGAGATTTAGCATTGCTTCCGTAGAAGCAGTGGGGGGTTATTCTCATAGCCCCCTTAATACACAGGCAAGCCAGCCTTTGCATACTGCTGAGTGTATTGACGGTTTGGGATTGCCGTACTTTGGTCCTCCAACAAATAGAGCCATGTGTTATCTTGGGTCTTTTCACAGTCGTGTATAGCCAATGAGCTATTTTCGGTTTCAGTCCCAAAGACTTTCCAATGTTTTTTTTTGTGGCCATAAGCATCATTTTGCTTTTGTTTGAGATATGCTGCATGTAGGTATTCCATGACAATTTCTTGTCCAGAAATGTATGTATGCATAAGTCTGGTAATCGTTTTTATAAGTTAGCAAAATCTAAAAAAACTCTGGATTATGTGGAGTAATGTTATCTTATGCGTAGGTGATTTTCGAAAAGGGATGATTCGTACAACTATTGAAACCTTTCATTAAGACTGCCTAAAGTATGAATAATAAAGGAGTTGGCAAATATGAGTTCATTGATGGTACTTAATGCAGAAAAATATACCAACAAATTTTATTAAGAATCTTGATTCCAACAGTAGAACAACATTTTGGAGATTTTTATTTTTCAACAAGAAAACAATAAAAAATGTTTGAAGTCCATGATGTTAAAGTACTCGTATTATCGTCAGGTTAAATGGGAAAACAAACTTGTTTTATTTTTTTTTATTTTAAAATTTTGAAAAAACATATTGAATTTGTCAAAGAATCTTTGAAATAGGTATCAAAAGTGTGGTCATCCCATTAAAAAAAATGAGTAGGTGTCGGTGGGACCAATGGGACTGCATCTGGAACCGTCAAATAAACTGCTCCACAAAAGTTAAGGAAGTTCATAAATTCGGAGATTGTGTTTTAACAAATTACGATTTTTGGTCACCCAGTGTTTTTATGTTAAAAATTGAATGTTTATTCTTTTAGGTAAGCGTTTTTTTGCCCTTTTGCGCAATACTTATGCAGTTTTAAACAACAAAAACAACACAATTTGAGGTCGTGTACTATTTTAATTTTATTAAAAATTAAAGTACATACTTTAATAACGAGTTTGCTTTCCTATAATATCAATTAACGCCAAACAACGCCTCTGCATACTTTCAATAAGGTCGTTGAAGTATCGATTTGTCTCCAAAGTTGTTCTTTTTGAAACCAAAATCGACCTGTGAATTTTTATGCGGGGTTTACCTTATAAGATATCCTGGGTGAATACTTTTAAAAAACACACCTAGTATAAATTTTTTCAACATTTCGTATATATTGTCCGAACATTAGTTGTTAATGGCTTCATCTATAGAAGTCTTAAATATATAAATTCAAAACTAGTAACCGATGTTGTGCTTTTTTAATTTGCAGATTGAATATTATACCATTGAAGAATTACTGGATAAATTGACAAACAAAGGACATACTTGCTCGGTAGATGTGTTCCAAAGAGATCCTTATATAATGGTGTTGAGAGTAGATTCTTGTGTAATAATGGGACAAGGTGAAAGTAAAGAAAAAGCAATGGAAGACTTAGTAGTTATTTCATGTGAGATGTTCCAAAAAAATTTTTCATTTAAACGGCCTTTCAGCTCTAAGTTGGATGTTAAAAAGCATTAAAACGAAAAGAAATAATATTTTGAGTACCTAGAATAACGGATAACTTTATCGATGATTTAGTTAATTATAACGAATGATACTCCAGATACTCCATTTTTTTTATAGATTCTATTAGATAATTCTTGCTATTAAATAAAATATGGAACAATATGGAACAGCCAATAAAACAAATTCAGTTTATATATAATTATTATATAAATTTATAAAAAAAATTTTCTAGACACGTTAATTTTGAACTGCCTCCAAAATTGTTAAATAGATACATAAATTCATTTTATTGAAGAAGAAATTTGCTGCAGCAAACTAAAAATTTGATAATACTTCTAGGGTTTGTGTGGCAAGGGGGGACGAGTCATAAGCTTTGTGACATCATTTGTATAAATCTAAAGTATTAAAGTATTAAAACTCTAACGAAAAATTTACAAAATTACCAACTCCATTTTTGATTTATTGTTGATTTTATAAAAAAAGATTTTAAATAGAAACATTTAAACAATTTTTAGAAGTGCTGTTTTAATTTAATAAACTCTAAATTTAAAATTGCAAAATATGTACTGTACAGTAATTGAGAAACAGAAATTATTTCATTTGGCTATTCTATGTGGCATTTTAAAATTAATAAAGTAATCCGTTATTTAAGTGGGTATATGTTATTCTTTAGTTTTATTTATTTATTTTATTTTATGTTTATGTTGGTTATACAAATATGAAAATAAAGGTTGTAATTTTCTCAAAATTATTTGATCACCATCACATATTTTTTTGATCTTTGTCCTTCAAAACCTACGGACAAAAAAGGAATTAGTTATTTATTTAATCAAATTAATCATTTAATTATTTTTAAAAAGACAAACTATTTAAAAATTCATTGTAATGATTTCGATACATTTAAGATGACTTTTAGTCATGATGTTAAGGCAATCAGAACATTTATTTTCACCTAAATAAAAGAAACAAAACATTTTTGTTCACATGAAACTAAAATAAAATTAAAATAAAACTAAAATTCATTGTTAAACGGAAGATGTACTGAAAAATTACTTAAGAGTGTTAAATTACTTTTTCTATCTAAAGACTTTTCCATTAAATTCCAATAAATGCATTTATAAAATATTTCTTTAGTGATGTTAAAATTACATTATTCTATGTAATTAATTACAATTACAATTCTTCTTTTTCTCAGGTTGCAGCCTGGTGGCTGGTTGGCAGCAAAGCTCGGCAGCGTATACTCCTCTCACTGCGTTCCTCAGTCGCTATCTTCATCCCGTACCCTAAGTACATCATCACTATTTCTTAATATTTTTAGGTCGTCTCTGCCTATTTGTTTCTTCTACTGTTCCTTCGATGACGGTGCTCACGATGTTCTCTTGCCGTAGTATGCGTCCAATCCAACGAGCTCTTCTTAAGGACATTGATGCAGTGAACGTTTTTTTCTCATTAACTCGTGCTAGAACTTTTTCATTTGTTATGTGATCACGCCAGAATATGTTGATCATTTTTCTGTAATACCACATTTCAAAGTTTGTTGAAGTCACGTGATATTCAGGGCTTTGGCCAGCTCCTCCTTACTTTCTGCCATCAGGGCTATATCCTCGGCATACCTTATCTCTCTCATCTCTTCTAATGCGTACTGGATGTACTTATAAGTTAAAAAGTACAGATTGTGAGCAGCCTTGTCTCACACCTGCCTTTATTTTGGCACTCTTCCTCTGTGTCACCATACCTTATTATAACTGCCATTTCCTCCTTGTATAGTGCCCAAATTATTTTTCTATCTCCGTATTTTAGACCAGCTTGTCTCATGATTTCGAACAGCTTCTTCCATGAGACTTTATGGAAAGCCTTTTCTTCTAGATCCACGAAGGCTTTATACGTATCCTTTCCCTCTTTGAGTCTTTTTTCAATAATTTGTCGTGTTTTAAAAACAAGCTACTTGCCTACAAGTTTGCAACCGGATTTAAATAAAGAAATTTTACAAGTACTTGTAAAATGTAATTGTAATAAAGCGAGTAATTGAATTAAAATTAAAGAGCAAGTAATTACTGCTTCAATTGCAATGAAAGTAATTTAATTACTTTTTCAGGTAATTGTAATTAATTAATAACTTAACAACACTGCCTCTTAAATTTTAAAAAGGCAATTTAACGCAATGATCTTTTTTTAATTGTAACTATCTATGTACCTATTATTTTATTATATTTGTTAATGTTTTTAAAAGGTATACTTGCAATATATTTTTAATTTTTTTAATAAATATTACCGCTTGGCATCCAGAATTGGAACCAAGAATTTGGTTATTACTTAAATTGTATTATTGCTCAATTTTACTTTTTGTTCGTAAAGTTAACAACAGATCTAGTTGTTGTTTATCTTGATCAGCATTTTCTAGCCAATACGTGTAGGTCTTGAAGATCTCTGTGGTGTTTTCTGCTGCTTAATCTGCAGTATCGTCAGCAAACGTGGCTAGCTTGATAGCTGCTTTAGAGAAATGTTATCCCTTTCTTTTTATCTTAGTTTTTATGAACGCGAACCATAACTTTTGTGGGTAGTTTGATTTAACAACATATTTCTTAACTTAATTCAAATGATTTGTATATTCTAAAGGCGGGTCCACATCTATAAATATTTATGTTATGCTTTGTATTGGACACAAATTTGCACGCATGTGCTGAAAATGATACAAATTTGGACGTTTCGCCGCATGCAAATGCGCGCAAATATTTTCGTGGCATACAACGCACGCTATCCGTCACTGGTCGGTTTTTGGTTCGACCTCAAAGAGAGTT
This sequence comes from Agelastica alni, assembly GCA_950111635.1. Lineage (NCBI taxonomy): Eukaryota > Metazoa > Arthropoda > Insecta > Coleoptera > Chrysomelidae > Agelastica > Agelastica alni. Next base: position 53,526,914 of record OX467709.1, read on the forward strand.
GTGGCGAACAACAGTAGATATTGATGTAGACTTTGTTTTGTCACCTTTATTTTAAAAATAGAAAACCAACATCGTCGCTGTCAGCCACTTACAAAAATTAATTACAACATACAACGCACGACTAAAACAGATGCTTGGAAAATCCCACCGGCAAAATTTAATTTACGACGTTAATATTTTTGCTCTTTCAAAATACAACGCACGACCTAAATATTTGTTACCTTTAAAATATAATTTTTTTGTACTGGGAATCAGATTGTTAAAAATAATGCATATTTAACTCTTCGAAGATAAAGTACCTCTACAAAGATATTGACAGCTAGTTTAACAGAATATAAATAGTTGAATATATTTAAAAGTAACTAGCTCAGTCTGATATTAATTATTAGTAAATAAAATCATTTTAACGAACATAGATTTTCCGAGAAAACACATTCAATTAATACCCTACTTTGGGTTGCTCTGGCTAGCCGTGGAATAAAAGGGAAGAAAGAAAAAATATTTTCCACTAAAATTGTAAAGCTAGTGAATGGGCTACATTTTTTGTATGTCCGTTTTCTGCATAAACATAAAGATTAGTTGGTTTACCGAATCTGGAGCATACTGCATATAATTGCCCATAAGAGAAGCATTCGTTTCCTAAATTCAAACCGCACACTTTTGAATGCAATAATCGAAATAAAACAAATTTTTTAAAAACAGTTAATATCAATTCTATCCTTTCATTATATAGGTAATACTTTGCGCATCAATCGGTGTTTATTTTCACTATCTACATTATTACTGTTTGTCGAGATTGACGCTTATTGACGTTTATTGTTAAAATAAGTATTTGACATATATGAAAACAAATGAGTGTAAATAGTACCTAATCTGTAGTAGTCAAGTAACGAGTCATTTGTTAGATATTCCTGAAAGACAAAAGGATTAAAAAGTATGTAAAATAATTTTATTTTTAATCCCATTGAATTCTTTTAATCCTTTTAAATACTACCTTTTTTGGATGCTTAACATGAGAAAAAAAATTTAATCCTATTGTTTTTATCTACACCTCGAAAAATGCTTGGAATTCTCCGTTTCCGTGAAAATTTCGGAATAAAAAGTATGAAAATAAAAACACTTAAATATTAAAATGCAACGTTCTGTAAAAATTTTATGTCAATCCATCGACTACATTTCAATTTTTATGGACATACGGAAGCTGAATTTTAATATACAGTCACGAATCATTAGACATGAAGATGTAACTTTGGCAACGTTGTAGCGGAATATATTTGCACCTAGGCAAGGGGAGGTGTCGTGTTCCACTTCGGTACATTCCACACACCATAGCGGATAGGAATGGTTTCAGCAATATTGCCAACTCTTTTCGTTCAGTAATTTCCTCTAATTTTGTAATAATTAACAACATAAATGGCATAAAACCACGTTGTATTTAAATAAAACTTTTCTATTGTGTGATTACTATTAGTGATTATAGTCTACCCAGTAGTAAAGGGAATTAAAAAGCAATCTTCTTATTTCTTAAGATATTTCTTCAACACTTGTTAATATTCTATATTGTTTTTTTAAAATTACGCAAACATCAACAAGTTCACACCAAACCAATAAGACAATTATTAAACTTTTTTTTCTAATTCTTTTGCTTAACCATATAGCTACTGAAAGCAACAAGAAGCCATTTTTTTTTAATTTTTAGGAACATTTGGGTATATTACTAAATACGTTCCAGAATTGCAAATTTTGTAGTTATTGTTTAAAACATTTAGGTAAATTAGGTATTAGTCTATTTGGTAATGCATGATACCTAGATAATTTTATGAAAGAGGATTAGAACGATTGTAAAATAGGATTGTTCAAAGTAGAAAAAAAGTAAATGTAGAAGGTTCGTGCCGCTGCTGTACCCACCCCCTTGTGACCGATTTCAAATTTTAATGACTACAATTGATGTAATTTTTATGTGCTTATTAAGTACAAACTTTAAACCTCCAGTATGAGCCAAAAGTTCACTTGCTTGCAAATAAACCTCCAACATTCAAAATCAGCCACGAGTGTGCTTAGAAGGAGGTTTATGTAAGACAACATCCAGGTAGAGCTACTCCAAAAACCGTGGATAAATAGAGGACGGGTACAAGGACATTAAATCGTGTAAGTAACTTTATTCTACTCCTTACAAAAACCACGAGCAGCCATATTGCTCGCACCTAATATTAAATTTTTTCTGTTCCAGAGTTCATCACTGGAGATTTGGCAACCACTATAGTGGAAGTGCCAACAGGCAGGCAAGAGGCAGGTGGTTATTGCCTCGGCCTACTTCCCAGGGGACTCCAAAGCCTCATCAGATGATGCAAAAAAGATAACAGGCATAACAAACGTACGGGGTGAGTATCTTCTGGAATATTTGTCGGCTAATAACATCGACATTATCAATAGAGGAAATAAACCCACCTTTATAAATGCGATTAGGAAAGAGGTTCCTTCTTGATTTGACTCTCGTGGATCCATTTATAACAAACCATATCCGCAACTGGCATATCTCTGATGATTCTTTAATGTCAGACCATCAGCACATAAGGTTCTACTTGGGGACATCAGAGACACACTTAGAGAGGATACAGGGTACCAAAGTTAACCAACTGGGATGCTTACAAACAGCATTTTGGAAGCAGACCAACACACATCCATTGAATCAATCGAGGAACTTGACACAGCCTCCAGACAACTTCAAAATGCTATATATATATAAGAGTCTGGGAAACTGGAAAGACTACAAAATAGCTTTTTTTGAGTTTAACCAAGTACTCAGAAATTCGAAAAGAAGAACATGGAGGCAAATGTGCAAGGAGATCACCGAACTAGCCCCAGCACAACGTTTTCAAAAAGTTCTCTCAAAATAACACTCCAACGGCATCGGTCTGATTAAAGAGCCGAACGGGGGATACAGTTTTAACTCTAAGGAAAGCTTAAGTGTTCTCCACTTTCTTGGTTTCGAACCGGTTGTGGAGAATGAACAGCAAAGTGCTCACCTGGAACCAACAGATCCAGCAAAAGTCTAGCTGTGAAAATCTTCACAACTCAAAGAATCAAATGGGCTATCAAAAATATCAAGGCCAGCTTTATCTTCAGTTATATACCGCATGCTTGGAGAAAATCCGTGTTGGTGTTCATACCAAAGACTGGGAGACGTCCAATGGACGAACCAAAGTCTTACCACCCCATCATTCTCACCTTTCTCCTAAAAGCAATGGAGAAAATAATAGACATACATTAGAAGCGAACTCCCGAGTTGAGAAACAGTTTGCCTATCAAGCAGGTACATCCACGATAAATGTTCTAAAATGCATAGTTGAAAGCATTAAAAAGACATACGCGAAAAAGAAAAAGCTTTTTATGCCTTCATAGACATGTGCTTTTGAAAACACCTCGCATACATCCATAACTAGATCACTCGAGGAAAGAAATATGAACGCCTCACTGATTAAATGGATATAATTAATGCTGAAAAGCAGGATCATTATGGCGACTCTTGGGGAAGAGACAGTCAGGATGACAGTAGAAAAAGGTTTTTCTATCGCCTTTGCTGTGGTCACTGGTTGTCAACAACCTGATAGTTAAGCTACACGATTCTGGTTTCACGAGTTAAGGTTACGTCGATGACCTAGTCGTCACCATTAGGGGCAGACATGGCGAAGTAATCTTCAATCTCAATAGCCCTAAATATAATCAGAAAATTTTGTTACTTTTTGCGTTTTAATGTATATTTATAAGGATTATTCAATATTTGGGGGCACTTAACCCCTTGGGATCAACATTTTGGAATTTTCTACACTTTAATGATCTGTAATAAATGAGTAAGAAATTCTGGCACCCGTCCGATCAATATATATTGCATATTTAAAAGAATGCAGAGTGTGTGGTGCAACCTGAGTTTAGAGCTAGCCCACGCCTTTTTCCCGGAAAACGGAAACTGTAAAAAAAATTTGGTTTGGGACGCAAATTTGTAATAATAGGTACAAAATTCTGAACTCGTTGTATTTGGAGTGTGCCATAAATGCTGGTGTAGACTTAATGACATGTTATTCGGATTGACAACAAAAAGCCCTTGCTTATCAGCTTGCTACAAAAAATTAACTTGTCCATCATTTCAACCAGCTTAGATCCTTACTCACTTCGAGTACCTGAGGCTACATCTGCTGCACGAGCCAGTGGTTTTAACACATAATCTTTTACAGGGTTTTTAAATATTCTAGAACCTCTTCAAGAAAAGTTTAATTTTCCACCATCCAGGTTATTCAACGTGGATGAAACAGGCATAACCACGGTTCAGGATCGCGCTTCAAAAATTATTTCATTGCGAGGTAGAAAACAAGTTGGTAACCTGACATCTGCTGAAAGAGGGGAACTGTCTCCAGCAGTAATTTGCATGAGCACAAGTGGAGTGTTTTTTCCGCCTATGTTAATAATTCCTAGGGTCCGTATGATACCTCAGTTCGTTGAAGGTTATCCACTAGGAACATTGACACTCACCCATAAATCTGGTTGGATGCAAATGGTCAAATGATTCGATCATTTTCTCGCTCATACACAAGCATCTAAAAACAATCCCGCCCTACTCATTCTCGATGGACATAAGACCCATACTCAAAATATTTCCATCATAGATAGCGCAAGGGAAAATGGTGTTACAATTTTATGCTTGCCACCGCACTGCAGTCACCGCATGCAACCCCTTGATGTCTCTTTTATGACCTCTCTTCGTACATTCTATGTACAAGAATTGGAGATTTGGCTGAGGAATCATCCTGGAAGATGTGTTACGGTGCATGAAGTCCCATCTTTATTTGGAAAAGCCTATCTTCGAGCATCAACACACTTTAACGGATTTAAAAAATCTGGTTTGTACCCGTTAAATCGCACTGTATTCTCCGAAGATATGTTAACGGCATCCCTGCTAACTGATAAACCACACCAACAGGAAGATGTTGGTTATCTGAATTTGAAAGAACAATTTCTTGAAAAAAATGAAATGCAGGAAGAAAAGACACCAGAAAAACAAATTATTTCACAATTTATTGAGCCTGCTGAATCATGTGATTTAACTGATTTACCATCCACAAGTAGTGGATTACCTTATATTCCCACTGTACAAATTGTCCCTTATCCGAAAATAACTAAGGAAAAACACCAAAAAACTACCAAACGGTGGAGGGGGAAAGCTGTCATACTGATCAGTACCACATATAAGGAAGAACAGGAACAATCCTTGAAATAAAAAAACGAAAATAAGAAAAAAGTTAATGTTAAGAAAATAGCTTGCAGAACTAAAATCAAGTCACTAAAAGAAAAAAAATACCTGCGAAAATAAAAAAGAGAATGTTTCGAAAAGAGGAAAGTAGTAGTAGCTCAAAAAGTGAAGAAGAAGCTGAATGTCTATACTATCATAAATAAATATTATTTTCAGTATTTTTAACGCTAATTACAAATCCCGTTTTACCCCATCCTTTAGTCCCATTTTACCCTTAACTTACGGGTAAAATGAGAAATTGCAGCTATTTTGGTTTTTGGATAAAAAAAGGTAATGACCTACGCTACTGAAACGAGGGCAGAAACAGCAGCAACAAAGAGAATTTTAAGAGCAGCCGAAATGAGAACCCTAAGGACCATAACAGGACATACTTTACTCGACAGGCAGAGGAGCGAACACATCAGAGCTACCTGCGGCATTCAAGATGTAGTAAGATGGTTCAGAGTCCGAAAGAGAGCTTGGAGGGATCATGTGAACAGAATGCCTGGAAACCGCCTCGTAAGAGCTGCTAAGCACAACAAGCCTAAAGGTAACAGACCACCAGGACGACCGCCCAAGAGGTGGCACGAGAGCTGGACATCAGAATCCCAGTTGCGGCTGCTATGAGTGCTAATATATGAGAAAAACAAGACAAATGTCTTAAGAAAAAGAAGAAGATAAAAAAGGTTTAAGTTTTCATGTCTTAAATATTTACTCGTGGCAGAATATACGTAACATGCATTATTTTCTTAGAACAAAATTTCAGTTATATGCAACGTAAACTTCAGGTCTTATACAGAATTAATTCTTAAGTATCCCATTTTAGGCAACCTTTCCCTATTTGTCAATTCGCGCGTTGGTTACTTTGTTTGAACTTTTGGTCATCCAAATTTTATAAAGTTTTTAGATTGTAGTCTAGATGTTGTTATAAAAAAAATAATTTAAGTTTTTGCTTTTATGTTATATATTTTTTAGTTTTATTTGAGTACCTTCATTTTGTAAAACATGTTTTTCTATCATTTACCAATTATATAACATACGTATGCATACATTATAAATGTTTCTTTATTTATTCTTCATTAAAAAAATTTATCTGAACTCGGAACATATGTATTTTTTTTTATAATTTTAAAAAACCTCATACATACATATAGACACGCCTTTTTCCCGTAGGGGTAGAGGGCAGAGACCACTTTCTTCCACTTGCTACGGTTCTTACACACATCTTTTTTTCATCTTGTTTCGTCAATCTTCCTTCATCCATCCTTTCTACGTATCTAAGCATCTAAGCATTTCTTTATCTATCTTTGTAACCACAACGTTCTCTTATCTCACTATTCTTTACTTTATCCAACCGAGTCACTCCGGCTATACTTCCCAGACTAATCATCCCCGCAACATTAATCCTATTTTCATGCTTCTTCTGCCTAACCCAACATTCACTACCGTACATAAGTGTAGAAACCATTACACCTCTATGCACAGCCAAACGTACCTTTTTTGACACTTTCTGGCTGTTCATAAAGCTTTGCAGTGCCCCATTCACTTGTTTTCCTGCCAACACCCTTCGCTCAATGTCACTGTCACACTTTCCATCTCTCGTAAACTTTGAACACAAGTACACAAATTCATTTACTTGTTCCATTCTTTCTTCCTTAATCAAAACTTCACTTTTCTTTCAAAAACCATTACTTTCGTTTACATTTATCTTTATCCCTTTGATTTTCTGGACATCATGCATAACATTAACCATCGCCTGCAACTCCTCTTCAGATGACGCTAATACGACTTGATCATCGGCGTAAAGAAGGCATTTGACGATTAAAAAACCTCAATAGTATCAATTTACAAGTTTTAGAAATGTCTCAATTAAAAACAATTGTATGCAAGAGGCTTTGTATTTGAAACCATTGTGATCTTATTGTAAGGACATTGTTTATAAGATATATAAAAAAAATATCTGAATAAGTTCCAAAATTTTAAATCATCTTTTGTGAAAGCATAAATGAGGACTGTGTGATCGTTTTGAAAAAGCAAGACTTGCAAGACCAACACAAAGAAACACAATGATTTGCAAGACCAAGACTATACGAGTCTTAGTCTTGGTCTTGCTTGGTCTTGGACTAAAAAAAACAAATATTTTAAACAAACATGCGTAATGTGGGAAAAATAAAAATTGGATGAAATTTTACTGTACAATTTTATTTTAGTGATGAGAAGCGGACCCCTATGGTTAATATTAGGATAGCTAAAAACGGCAATAAATAGAAAAATTCTTTTTTGCGTCGGCAGCTGTGATTTTGAATCATTTAAATCATTGTTTTGTTTACCTAACAAATTTTTTAAATAAACTTTTTTGATAATGTCGAAAACAAGAGTATTGTAAAAAAATCCCATTTTTGTCTTCCCTTTATACCAATTAGGCATTTGAAAATTTATTAGCGTAAATCTAAGTTTTATAAAAACTTCTATTAAAAACAGAATTTTTCGACAAATGTGTTAAATTTTTTTTTAACCAAATGGTGCAGGCTTTTTGACAGCCACGATATAAAATTTAATCTTTACTAGAATTTTATTAAGCAAACTTAAAGATGGATTGTAATTAGAAAAACCCACGATACATTTCTTATAGATAAGCTAAAAAAAACATTTCTTAATTTTAATCTAATATTATTGACCATTCAAATGACCGTTTAACGGTACTTATCTGCTTAAAGGAAGGGATGAATAATCTTTTTAGGGAATAATTCATCTTAAGAAGGGGTTAACCTTTACAAACAGGTCAGACTAAATTTGCGGTGTAAAAAGGAAAGTAAAAATCCCGAGCGAAAGGGACGGTTAGCACTGTTTGCGTCTCACTCCAACTTATTATAACGTAACTTTCATAGTATATTTGACCTTGCCGGGTCTGGGACTGTCGTCGTCGGCCGTTGGAATTTTCAGAATAGGCCTGTATAAACAAAAAAGGTCCATAAGAATATTAAAAATAAAATGAGTATCCTTTACATCGTAATGAATATTTCGCGTATGATGAATATGGATATGGGTAGGTAGTTAATAAAAAATAGATACACAAAGAAAAAAGAAACGCTGCAAAAATGCTATTTATGGAAAAACTCTATTGAACATTTTCATACATAACAAAATATTTAGAAATATTCTTCGATAGGTATGAAGAAATGACATTTTTCAAGGTATTTAGTAATATTCAGTATGCTCACTGAACTGACATTACTATACCACAATTATTCGTAAAAATTTACTACAGTAGTTAAGATGGATTTTAGAAGTGTTTTGTTGAGAAATCATACTTCTCTTGAAAATTTATTAATTTACGTTACTCCTGATGAATGGCCCAATTATTTAAATGATCTTATGGGGATCAAGGACAAATTTTCATGAAATTATATGTTAACCAAAAATTCCCTGTATTTGGAGTGTAACGGTAAATTACTAGAGATTATAAAAAGTGTCAAAATAAAAATTATGGCGCCTCCACAAGAAGCGTGTTGCTACATTTCCAATTCTAACGAAACTAAAAAGTTAGTCGATGAACTGATTAAAATTTTGATAAAAATACACGAAAAAAAAATCGTTGAAACGAATCAAAATAGTTTAAAACGAAGAAGACAATTTTCTCTACAAAAACAATTTTCCCTACACACCATCAAAGAACTTTTTTGGGAATATTTCGAAGATATTTTAATTTCTAAGTATGTTTTCACTTTTTCTTTTTTCTTCTTATTATAGTACCTATCCGTTCCGGACGTAAGTTTTGCAGCCAGGAAATACGTCTCCCCCCTCTTTCCGTTTACTTTTCCTTGTAGGATCAACTGGAGAAGGCCATAACGTTTTTGGTTTCGAGTTATGTGTCCTAAATATTCTAACTTTTGGGTTTTGATCGTCATCAGAATTTCACATTCTTTCCCCAACCTGCGCAGGACTTCCACATTGGTAACTCGGTCAGTCCAAGATATGCGTAAGATGCGTCTATAACAGCTTCGAGCCGATTCATAGATGCCACAGTTAAGGTCCATGCTTCCATTCCGTAGAGCAGGACTGAGGATATGTAGCATTTCAACAGACGGCATTTTGTTTTTAATGATATGTCTCGGCTTCTGAAAATAGGTCTTATCCTAACGAATGCTAACGAATTGAGTGATCCAGATTCGTATTCGGTGTTTATTATGATGCCGGTGTCATGTCGTACATCTTGGAAAGTTTCTTCCACGTATTTCACCCAGACGTACTTTTTTTTGCTCCATTTCCAAAATTAAGTTTCCCTGTTCGTCTGTTATATATCCGGTTTTCTTATGTTTGTATAAACCTGCGGTCTCCTTGACCATTTTATGAAGGTTAAGTGAATAATGTTTTCTTTGTAGTAATTCAATCTCTGTACATTTGTTGCTTAATCAATTATCTTTGACTATTCTGATAGCTCTTTTAAGTTCTTGGTTTAATATGTTGTATTCACTCTTATTTTTGTTTTTAACCGTTCGTCTGTCTTCATCATGCTTAGAATCTTCTCTGTTATCCAATTTTTTTCTTCATTCTTTAAGGACTTAACTATTTCTCTGTTATTTCTTGGTTTATTCTTTGTATCTTTTCCTATTCCACCTCTGCGTTGTCTGTTTCTGCATGTAGGTACCCACGTTTCCTCTTTTATGCGTTTTCGTACATTTTCCTTTACTGTTACGTCTCTTAGTTGATTAATATCGTATTTTCTAATTTCTGGTCTTTCTTTTTAAGTTTAGTTTAATTTTGCCGATAAGTGGGTTGTGGTCTGATTTTATGTCGGATCTTGTGTACGCTTTAACAGATGTTATTGAGTTTCTAAATCGTTTATTGACAAGTCCATTTGGTTTCTTACTGTGTGTTCTGAGGTATCCTGAGGAGATCTCCAAGTATAAAATCGTCTTGCAAGGAGGTTAGATTTTAGATTGTAGGGGGGGTCGTGAAGGCTATGCAACCTCTAAAGCACCTCGACCTATCAGACTTTTGTGCATACCTTTTATCTATTCGAGGCCCTGGATTCCGAGACTCCGAGCAAAGTTTATCAGTTTCCTGGGGGCTAAGTTTCTAACATCAAAGGGCTTTAGAAACTTAAGCCTTTTGCAGAAAAGTGCTGGGCATTCGCAAAGCAAATGTTCTGCAGTTTCAGCTAAGTTCTCGCAGTAGCGTCAACTTTTACTCTCTCTATTTTGCTCATCTTTTTGAGGTGATACATCAGATGGCAGTGTCCAGTGAGAAGTCCTGCAGGGAAGTTAAAAAAGGTATTTGTCACGACAAACTGTTCTTCAGTTGTGAACTCAACTAGACGATTTCCGCGTTCGTTACGTTCTCCTAGCCCGAAGGGCTCTACATAATTTCCATCTTGTCCTTTGCGAACTTTGGCATTAAAATCGCCCTATTAGTATTACTTCGTTTTTCCGTATCTTTTTGACAATATTATTGAGGTGGTTATAAAATTCCTGGATAATTTCTTCAGGGGCATCGGCTGTAGGAGCATAAACTTGTATGTTGGTTCTTATGGGAGTTGTGTTTAATTGAACTAGGAGCATTCTTTCAGACACGGGTATGAAGTGGATGATACAGTTGGCGACTTTATTGTTCAGAATAAGGCCCACTCCATTTATATGATTGTTCTTAAGATTTCCTGAATAGTAAATTCTGTGATCTTTAATAACTCGATGACCCGTACCTGTCCAGCGCATTTCGCTTATTCCCATAATGCTAATTAAGTTTTTCCATTTCCTGCAAGGAGTTATAGATCTTTTCCGCTTCATACATTGTTCTAACGTTCCATGTACCAATCTTTATCGATCTTCTCAACACTTTTAACGATCCATCATCTAAGGTGTATTCTGGTTCGTGAGTATTTCTCTTGATGACGACCTGGAAAGCCTCACGATCTAAACCGGATTTACCTTCCCTACGTTTTTTATCACCATGATAATTTTACTAGAGATACTTATAATAAGTCGTTAATGCAGTGGTTTCTCCTTGCCTTCTGCATCCTTATGCCGTTGACTAATTACCAGTTCCTCCGCCTTCGGGGCCAATTTCTTAACCCCAGGACAAAAGAGTGCCCTACCACTTATCGACTCCCCCACCCGAAGCTGTTGGTCCATAAGAGGGGGATTGCTTATACCGGCAATCATTCGGTCGCCAGAGCCTCGTTGGTTCTCTAGCACCATTGCTTATTTTGATCCGCCCCGAGTATTTGATTTCCTCGATACCACTCATATCTGAGAGGCGTTCCCCTATCCGCCACCTAGGGAGGTACCCGACGGGGGATTAACAACCCCACATGAGGTACCTATAAGAGATTTTAAATATTTTAATATTTTGTACGAGACGTCACTACCCCTTAATTTTTACGTTTAAATATTATTATGCATATTACCTACATATTTTAATTTTGCAATGCTAAAAACCTTGCCCAAACTGTACCTTTATTTATTAAGTTTTCGAAAATAAATAGTTTTATTATTATTGACGACATTTTCTGAATTTTCAAACAGGAAAAAGAGACCCTTTAAAGAAGTAAGTATCACAAAAATCCGGTAATTATACTTAACTGTCACTCGAAGGTTTAATGTAGGGAGGAAATTGTTTCGTTGTAAGTTGTCATTTCATAATCTAAAATTGGCCTAATTCAGGATTTATTGTAAATACGCATAGTAGTAATTAAAACAATGAATTTATTCCATTTGGCTATTCCAAACTGTAGGTATAAATATTCTGTTCTTATCTGCTTCCTTTTTTTGTGGATCTTTTTTTGGATGAATCACAAACTATATAAATTATTCTAATACATAACGACTAGATTATAATTTCTTTTTAAATTGCTTAGTTGTATAGCTATACAGGGTGATTCATTAATAATGTGCAATCTCTGAATTGTAGATTCTATACCTCAAAATACTTATAATTGCGGTCAACATGCCTCATACAAATATTGCTACTTTCAGAGATACCGGGTGTTTAATGTTATCGCAATTTGTATTTAAAAATTTGCAATTTTACGTTTTTTGGTATGAGGATTGCCAACTTTGACTCTAATTTAGCATTGCTTATAGAGGGCGCTAGTAAAAAGCGTTAAATTCTACAAAAAAAAAGTTACTCTTGTTTGATTCATGTAACTCGATCGGTTATCGAGTTATTTGCTTCTAAAAAGTTTAATCGATTTTAATATAATAAAAAAATTTATTCTCTTAATGTGTACAATGAAGAAATTAAAAAACAAAAATAAAAACCTTCAAAGTAAATGTTCAAAATGACCACCATTTAGTTCAATACACTTAATGATGCGCTTTTACAAAGATCTTTTAACATCAAATACTTAACCCTTGTTAATTATTTTTAATTACATTCGCGGCTTCTTCTATTTTCCGTCGCAATTCCGGAAGAGAAATTGTGAAATTTGTGAACTAATGCCGCTAAAACAAACATGTTTTAAATAATCAGGATTTCTATCGATCCTCTCCGATAGAAAATTCTGTGTGAAAGTGGGAAATTGTTTTTCAGCTGAGAAACCTGTATTAAGCGGTGTACCGCATGGATCAATACTGGGTCCTCTCTTATTTATAATATACGCAAGTGACCTCCAACTCCATATTCAATGCAACAAAGTTTTCTATGCAGACGACTCAAAAATATTCTCAGATTCATCTCTTCACATAAATCTTCAAGAAGACTTGGATTCGATCTCTAAGTGGTGCTCAGACTGGATGTTACCTCTTAATTCAGATAAGTGTGTAGTTCTTTACATCGGCAAAAACAATCCGCGACGTAAACATTTCTTAAACGGTCACGCCTTAAATGAAGTAAGTTCTTATAATGATCTTGGTCTTACAATTACTAAAGAATTGAGCTGGTCCGAACATGTTGTAATTATTACCAACAAAGCAAAAAGTAGGCTGTACCTCCTCAGCAGGTCTTTCGCAAGTGTCATTGCATAGTTCCGCTCGTTTATATAAAACTTATATTCGTCCAATTATGGAGTATTGTGGAACTGTATGGTGTCCGGAACTAGTGCGTGATAAAGAACTCGAAAAAGTTTAGCGTCAATCAATCAGACTATCCTTCGGGCGTAGAAGGCCAGTTATACAGAAAGACTAAACATTATGGATTTACCGACTTTTGAACAACGTCGTCTTCGTGGGGACATGATAATCACCTTCCGCATTTTAAATTTTAATTATGGAAACTTAAGAAGCATATTTTTTGTAGACACTGATAATCGGCTTCGAGGACACAAGTGGAAACTGAAAAAAGAAATATTCACTTGTAGGACAAGGCAAAAAATTTTATGTAATCGTGTTTTCTCAACATGGAACTGTCTACCTGAGGATATTGTAACGGCACGATCTGTCAATATTTTTAAGAACAGACTGGATGCTTTTTTATTTCCTAATTAATCTTTTGTTGCAATTTTTAATTTTCTAATTACTTTAGTTTTTTTAATCATTGTATAGTGCAATTCAGGGCTTATGGATCTTAGAGTCCCTGCCCGTACCTTATTGTAATAATAATGATAATATAATCTCACAAAGCACGAGTCGCCTATCAGGATCATCTTCTGCCAATTGATGAAGAAGTTGCATCCGGTAGGTATAGATGAAATTTATTATTATTATTATTAATCCGGTTTATAGCGTCTTTCGCCTTCCGGTTCCCAGTTGCCAGCCTCTTCGGTCAGTCCAATCTCCTGGGGCTAGATTTCTTTCGGACATTGCTTTCTGAATGCCCCCTATCCATGTTGGTTTTGGTCTACCTCTTTTCCTTCGTTCTGTTGGGGTCCATTTAAGCACTAGTTTGGGTAGCCTTTCATCTGTCATACGTTCAACATGGCCGTACCATATAAGTTGTCTTCTTTGGATTTCATCTATTATAGTTGTGTCGGTCTTTACAATTTGTCGAATTCGGTCATTTGTAACCCTATCGAGACGTGATATGCCAGCAGATCTTCGCCAGAAATCCATCTCCAGGGCTAGCAATCGGCGTTCTAATGTTTTATTAAGTTGCCATGTTTCACAGCCATACAGAACAATACTTTGAAAGATAGTATTATATATCATATGTTTTTTTTCCCTAGATATATTTTTTGCCCACAACAGCGAGTTTAGGCATCCTATAACTTTCTTTCCTTTTAATATCCGTTGTTCTATTTCCTCCTCAGTACGACCTTTACATGTGATTTTTGTACCCAAATAGGTGTATTCCTTACATATTCCTATTTTTACATTGTCCAGATCCAGATCTGTTGTTTCTGCCCTAATACACAAATATTTCGTCTTGCTCATATTAACCGTTAATCCCCATTCTTCGTATTCTCTAAGAAGTCGTTTTCCCATAAACTCCAGGTCTTCTTTATCTTGGGCCGCGACGACATGATCATCCGCGAAGTGCAGATTATACAGAGTAGTGTCATCATTTAACTGTATCCCCATTCCATGGCACGCTCGTCTCCACTTCTTTAACACTTCGTTTAAATATATTAAGACTTGCCACAGTTTTGTTATCGGGACAGTATCGTACGCTTTTGTAAGGTCTACAAAAAGTAAATGGACTTCCCTATTAGTTGCCACTCTTTTCTCACTCATTTGAACAATGCTAAAAATATGGTCCATGCATGAGCGGCCGGCCCGAAACCCTGCTTGTTGTTCGATTTCGTTTGCTTCGTATTCTTGTTCTAGTAAGTTTTTTAAGATTCTCCCATATAGTCGGCTTAGGGTGCTTGTTACCGAGATGCATCTGTAGTTAGAACAGTCATCCATGAAATTTATACTTTTTCAAAATTCGCTTGACTAAAGAACGGGAAACATTACGAGTATCTACATGTCCTGACCACCGCTTTCGTACTTTGTTCAGGATTCACTACCATTTCAACAATTACCTACCAGTATTTTCAAATTTTCTGCAAAGCTGTGACTCCCCGATCTTGGTGCATCTTTTACTGTCCAAATTGATCGAAATTTTTGTAAAAAAATCTTCTACATATTGACCGTTGCAGAAAGTCTTCATTAAAGATGAGGACGGCAGCATGGTAATTGCGATTAGCTTCACCAAAGATGATAACTACTTTAGTTTTTTTTTTTAAAGGACGAGACATTGCCATTTTCACAAAATTTATAATTTGACAACTAAATGTTAATTGTCACTGTTCTAAAAGCGTGGGGTGCTTTGTGTGACATTTTTAAACTAACTCTACTACTACTATTCCGTAGCACTACAACCCTTGGTAGGTTTTCGCTGACCGGACTATTTAGTTGTGTATCCATTTCATACCCCATGGCTTCAAGGTCGCTTTGATGTTGTCGCGCCATCTTAGCCGTGGTCTTCCGAGGGGCCTTCTTGTTTGCGGGTTGCTTTGCCACACTAGTTTTACTAAACGTTCATCTGGCTGTCTTTGTACATGTTCAGCACAACGTAACCTTCGGGATTTTATTTCACGTACAATATCCGGGTCTTGGTAGAGTTGATTTAGTTCGTGATTAGTTCTTATGGCGATATCTCTGCGTCTCCGAGTTGAATAGTGGTCCAAAGATTCTTCTCAAAATCTTCCGTTTGCAAGTAATTTATACTCACTCGCTTTTGTCAGTGTCCATGTTTCACTTCCGCACATGATGATAGGTCTAATGACCGTTCTGTACAGGAGAACCTTAAATTTTCGTGGCAGATTCTTGCTTTGAAAGGCTTTGTTTAGCGCGTACATGCATCTATTTCCACTAAGGATTCTAGTCTTGATTTCTTCCAGTATGTCATTAACGGCATCTAGCGTGGCGCCTAGGTATTTAAAGCTCTGAACTCTTGAAAGTTGAATTCGCCTATTGTGACGTTTTGACCAGATCTGTCTCTTATCCTTCATCTTTGCCTAGTGACACACATGTACTTGGTTTTTGTTGTCATTGATATTAAGACCCATTTTTTTAGTTTCATTTTCTAGTTTAATGAATTGTTTCTTCACTTTTATGTTGCTTCTCCCTACTACATCATGTCTGCAAAGGCAAGCAGTAATTTGGGCCCATCTGCTGTGAACATTTGCATATCTATGCGGGCTGATCGCACTGCCCTTTCCAGAGCAATGTTAAACAGTAGTGGCGACATAGCATCTCCCTGTTTAAGTCCGGTGTTTATCAAAAATGGGGATGACAAGGCATTTCCAACGCTAACCACTTTAAGCTAACTCTGCGTTTCGGAATGAAAGCACCCCACGCTTTTAGAACAGTGACAGAGTCTAAAACCATAGCTACAATTAACTGTCATATTTTGTAGTACGTTCAGAATCAATGCTTAAATGTATCACCGTAATAGGGGTTTAAAAACAAAATTGGGCGTCTCGAGAATACGAGTTATTTAAATGTTTTTAAATTCGGAGGTTGATTTAAAAATGAAAGTACCTTTAAAATGAGGTGCCACTCGACCTCCCTTACCATAAGATATTACCATAATTTTAAAATGTCGCCCAGCTGTCATTTTGAAACTTTCATTTTTACGTCAAAAAATAGTTTTTTTACTTATGTAATGACACACCAAATTGCACGATAAAAGCTGTTACCTTTTAAAAAGTTAAAGGGGGTGACCGACTTTTGGTTCTCACTGTAGATAAATGTAAATTTGTCTTCTCTATTAAATACCAACATTTATTAATTTTTTTCGTTTGTTAATGTCGGTTGAAGGTTGTTACATACACTTCTATCGACTGTTTTTTTGCTTAATTTTTTGTGATGGTATTAGAAATTCTTTGTTCCCTTTAAGTGCGTCAGTCGTAAATGAATTGTAATAGGCATAGGTACGTAACTATCTGAGCTGCTATATTTTAAATTTAGTGGAATTTTAGTCGGTTTTTATTATTTTTGATATAAATAAGTGACTATTAGGTACCCAATTAGATGAAATTTAAGTTTGGTAAGCTTTTTGATTTACCTATGTACATTAATTGATCTAAAATTTAATTCGATAAATTCTCCTGTTCTACTTAAGAAAAGAAAATTATTTTAAAATATTTTTATTAACTTTTTTTTACTAAATACTCGTAGATTTATTTTTTAAATTGAGTTAAACCGTTTGTTTACGCATAGGTACATTTCCATCGGTGTTTTTTGCTAATTTTTTTCTGATTTGTAATGCGCAGTAGGTACATATTAGGATTCCTTTGTTCTTTAAAATTATAAGAGCGTCAGTGGTAAATGAATTTTTCAACACGAAAAAGAATTTGTATGAACTGTGATATTTTTAATTTAGTGGATATTTTAGTAGGTTCTTATTATTTTTGCTGCGATTAAAAAAGTACTATTAGACTACTCAATCTAATGAAATTTAAGTTTAGTAAGCTTTCTAAGTTTTTATTAATTGATATTAAATTTTAATTGGATAAATTCCATTCTATTTAAAAAATAATTATTTAAAATATTTTACGTATACATTTTTTCGACTAAATTCTTAGTCGTATATTCAAAGCTTAATTTTGAATTTTTTTCAATTCAGTTAAACCGGTTGTTTACGCATAGGTACCAACATTTCTATCGGTGTCCTTTGCTAATTATTTTTGTGATGTGTAATGCGCAGTAGGTACATACTAGGATTTCTTTGTTCTTTAAAATGATAAGAGCGTCAGTGGTAAATGAATTTTTCAACACGGAAAAGAATTTTTATGAACTGCGATATTTTTAATAAAGAGGATATTTTTAATTTAGTGGATATTTTAGTCGGTTTTTATTATTTTTGCTAAAAATAAAAAAGTACTAGTAGATACCTACTCAATCAAATGAAATTTACTTAAGTTTGGTAAGCTTTCTAAGTTTTTCTTAATTGATATTAAACTTTTATTGGATAAATTTCATTCTGTTTAAAAAAAAATTCATTTAAAATATTTTACTTATAAATTTTTCGACTAAATGCCTAGTCGTATATTCAAATCTTAATTTTTAATTTGTTTTAATTCCATTAAACCGGTTGTTTACGCATACACTTGTAAGTATGTTGTTTTTTGCTTAAATTTTTTGTTCTTTATAATGACAAAAGCGTCAATCGTAAATGAATTATTTCAACAAAGAAAATAATAATTTTATGAGCTGGATATTTTAAATATAACTAGATGTTCCATTTTAGACGGTATTTAATTATTATATTCGTTACAAATAAGTGACGATTACCCAATTAGATAAAAAATATTTTGGTAAGCTTTTTAATTAGGTAATATTAGGTTATCTAGGTATATCTTTTGTTAAATATTGATCGGTTGCACTCCTTTTCTATTTAAAATAGCTAATTTAAAATATGTTTGAAAACTTAAATTTTTGGTTTTATTATTAGGTTATGTGTAGATAAAAAACAATAATTTAAAAAGTAATGAGGTACCTATACAAAGTCTATACAGGGTGATTCATTAAGAATGGGCAATCTCTGAACTGAAGATACTGCACACCAAAATATGGCGATTGAGCTTAACATGTCTTTTACTAATGTTGCAGGTTTACGAGGGTATTTAAAGTTGGAATTTTAATTTGAAATTTCTTAATAATTTTGTGATTTTAAGCAGCATCGTCTTAAAAATTGGCAACTTTATGATTTTTGGTATTCAAATTACGAATTTTATGCTGAATTTAGCACTATTCATACAGGACGTTAGTTACACCCTGTTACTTAGGTAAATTACAACATATCTTTTTTGCCTAATGAGTTATGGCTAAAATGACTAGAAAATCTAAAAGGCAGTTTAATTTTAAATAAAAAAGGTACTCTTGTTTATTTCATGTAACTCTATCAGTTTTTGAGTTATTTGCATTTTAAACATTCAATGAATTTTGTTTATTGTGAAATGAATTTATTTATTTTAATTACTACTATGTGGGGTAACAACAGTAAAGACAACAGATAACAATCAGTTACAGTAATTAAAGAAAAATTCAAGTAAATGCTCAAAATGCCCGTGTTCCACTTCAATACACTAAGGCGTCTCCTTAAAGATCTTTAAATATTAAATAAAATTTGTCGATTATTTTTAATAATATTAGCAGCTTCTTGAATTTTCTGTCGTAATTCTTCGATGGAATTAATTGTATATTTGTAAACCATGTCCTTCATTTGTAACCATATTGAGAAGTCTAGAGGGTTTAAACCTGGACTTCTAGGTGGCCAAACAAATTCACTGCCACGCCCAATGCACCGGTGAGGAAAATGTTCATTCAGGTATTGTCGTACTGGCAGAGAAAAATGTAGCAACGCCCCGTCTTGCATAAACCACATGTTCCGCCTTATGGCTAGTGGTACAAATTCTAGTAGTGTGTTTAACTGTTGTTCAAGGAAGTTTAAATAGAGGAACCCGTTCAGATTAGGAGGAAGTTCAAAAGGACCAATAAAAAAACCAGATATTACACCACACCAAATATTTACCTTGAATTCATGCTGAAAATGTCGTTCCTTTAGAGCATGTGGATTTTTGGAGTACCACAAATGATTGTTTTTCCAATCAAAATCATATCGTGTAATAAACGTCGCCTCATCGGTGAAAAGGAGGTAATTAATAAAATCCTGGTTTTCCTTTTGTTTATCTAGCATAAATTGAGCAAACTGTTGGCGAACTGGTAAATCTTGAGGTAGCAAATTTTAAACAGGAGTATAGTGATATGGACGGAGATTCTCTTTCTTTAAAATTCTCCAGATAGACGATTGGCTTATTCCTGTTGCCGCACTTAACCGACGAGTATTGAGATCTGGATTTTCCGAAATACGAACTAAAACCTCTTCTTCATCATCGACGTTGATATTTTTTGGAGCACCATTTAAGCAAGCTTATAGAACGAAAACGCCTTAATTGGTATAAATATTTCTGAACAGTTTGTGATTGGGTTGTTTTCGATTTGGGAATGATTCTAAAGTATGATTCTGGCTGCACCAAGTCCACTATAATTTGACTGAGCAAAAACACAAATCATATCACGCATTTCACTGTTGGAAAGTTCATTATGTCGCGGCATTTTCTTATTTTACTACAAATAATACACTCTTACTTAGTGACAGTAAAATTTTCAAATATTTCTTTACACGAAAAACTGATAAGTTTTGACACGAGCCTAGTTGAAAAAAAGTCAATGTAATAACGGTGGCTTGGGAGTCTTTACGCTGAATGATTAAAATGCAAATAACTCAAAAACTGATAGAGTTACATGAAATTAACAGGAGTATCTTTTTTATTCAAAATTAAACTGCCTTTTAGATTTTTTAGTCATTTCAGCCATAACTCATTGGGCAAAAAAGATATGTTGTAATTTACCTAAGTAACAGGGTGTAACTAACGCCCTGTATGAATAGTGCTAAATTCAGCATAAAATTCGTAATTTTCATGCCAAAAAACATAAAGTTGCCAATTTTCAAGACGATGCTGCTTAAAATCACAAAATTATTAACAAATTTCAAATTTAAATACCCTGTAACTCGTAAACCTGCAACATTTGTTTAAGACATGTTGAGCTCAATCGCCATATTTTGGTGTGTAGTATCTCCAGTTCAGAGATTGTCCATTTTTAATGAATCACCCTGTATAATCTAGTAAAAATTAGAAATGTAGCTAGGTACATTTTTCAAATGCAGTATCTAGGTACTTGAAACATGTTGATAATAAGATTATGATGCATGTCGTCGTTTTGAATTTATTTCAAAAGAAAAATTGAAATCGATTTTATTGAGTAGTTAATGTTTTTCAGGGTCGGAAAAAAAATTTTTAAAAAAATTTATTTCGAAAATTTATAATTGAGAAATTTTGTTAATTTTATTGTACAAAAGCTACTAAAAGACTGGAGACGCAAAATAAAATACAAAATTAAAATAGATTTAATTAAACAGTGGTATCTTTCTACAATGCAAGTGTTTTCTAGTAAATAACAATTATTTGATGAATAGGATATTATAAAAAAGTGATTATTACATAATGCATTAGAACGTGTGCTATTTATAGATATAACTCCTCCATCCTTAGAGAAAAATCTGGGTGGTAACAACAGGATTTCTTGATAATTCGGTTACGGAATCTAAATTTTGATTTTGCTTGTAGGTTTTTTTCTTATACCAAAAATAAATTGTTACAATAATAATTACGCAACAAATGTAACGTATAATACAGTGCAACAGAAGCTGCTTGGCGGGCGAGACAAAATCCGCGCACATGAAAAACATTTGAATAACGATCCGATCGGCGACGACGAAATTTTCAGTAATCGTGAGTCTCGAGTACAATCGGAGGAAGAAGTTTACGAATGTGAAGTATATTCAGCCGAATATTTGTTATTTTAGAGGCTAGTCGCCCGCCAAGCTACTTTTGCTGGATCTTAAAAAGCGGCTTTATTTTTTTCGTGTTGTACTTGCAGAGTTGTCTAGATTTTTCACTTCATCTATGTTAAAACTATCTAACACTAAAGGTTTTATTATACCTAAATAATGGGTTTTCTTGAATATTAAAATCAAAGTTTATTTTTGGTAATTCAATAATATTAGAGTCTGTTTCGATATTTTGGATTGTTTGAAACTTGTTTTTATTTTCACTTTACAAAGTTCCTTTTAATAACATGGTTTCTTCGAATTTGTTGCAATAAATTGTTACAGGAACGGCGTGGCACATTGTTAGGTTTGAGAGATATTTAATCATATACGTACTTCACATGGTAAATTTCGTTTTGTTAATTTCAATTTTGTTTCTTCATGACAAATAAATTCTTCAGGGATAACTTCTTGACAGTTATCGTTTATTGTCATATAATTTTGCTCATTAAGTAGTAACTATTTTGATATAGTAATAATAATGTTATAGGAGTCTTTGTATGAAGTGGGTAAAGGATATAAATGATAATAATTATATTTTTCACGCTTGAAATTAGGAATCTCTATAATAAAAATATTTTATTATTTTTTAAATAACTCATTATTTATAATTTTTTCAAATATAACAATATTTCTTAAGTTAGATTGTAGATTGTAGGGGAGGTCGTGAAGGCTATGCTACCTCTTAGGCACTTCGACCTATCAGATCTTTTGTGCATAACCCTTAATCTATTCGAGGCCCGGGATTCCGAGACTTCGTACAAAGTTTATCAGTTTTCTGGGAGCTAAGTTCCTGACAACGGACCGCTTTCGTAAGGCCCCTTCCAGAAACTTGGGTCTCTTGCAGAAAAGCGCTGGGCATTCGCAAAGCAAATGTTCTGCAGTTTCAGCGAAGTTCTCGCAGAAGCGGCAACTATCACTCTCTGTTTTGCCCATCTTTTTCAAGTTGTACCTTAGAGGGCAGTGTCCAGTGAGGAGTCCCGCGTCACCAGTTTCAAGTCTTTCTTGTCCAACTCGAGAAGCTGTTTAGCTTTCCTTGGCGAAAGGCTTGCTAGCCTTTTTGCTTGTCTTTGTCCTGGGACTTTATGCCAGTGAGATTTCAATTTATCTGTTTCCCAGCGTCGAAACTCTTCTTTCAAGTGGGCTTTGAAGAGTCCACAGAAGGGTTCTGGGCCGGAAAATTGTGTATTTGCCCCTTCTTTGGCAAGGCAGTCTGCTTTCTCGTTGCCTTTAACTCCTTTGTGACCTGGAACCCACATCAGAGTAACCTGATTGTTTGCTGCCAGTTGTCTCAGGGATTGTTTACGGTCCCAAGTCAGCTTAGACTCGCAAGTGTATAACTTCAGAGCTTTTATTGCTGCTTGGCTATCTGATAAAACAGAGATCGCTGCTCTTCGGGTGTTGCTTTCGATGCACTCCTGGGCACATATCTCTATGGCATGTAATTATGTTTGAAAGATGGTTGGGGTGTTACCAAATGGGTTTCGGGAGCCTAAAATTCGGCCCTGTAACGCCCACTCCAGCCCTTTCATCCATCTTGGATCCATCAGAGTACCATACTAAAGCATTCCTTTTAAGTTGAGGTCCGTTCTCTGTGCAAACTTGGTGGTTGTTTTTGACCACTTAAAACTGCATTACGAAATCGTACCTAACTGGCTTGAGTTAGGATCAAAAGGTAATTTATTCTGGACTGAATTTTTATTTATTTTATTAATTTCTTTTAATCATTTGTGAGGTTCCACATTAAAACTATGAAGTACATTAAATTTTGAAAAAGTTATGGCAATTTCAATATTTTCCAAAATATCATAAATTATTTGTAGTGCTACAGTAATTTCCGGTAATTTCTATAAATATGAATTTCCGTTATGGCATTATAATTTTTAATATTAGTTATATCTATGAGTGTCTTCCATTTCTTTAATTTTTGATTGTATTATAACTTGGTTTTTTGATAGGGTTTTTATAGAATTATCGTATTTTCTTGCATTACTTTCATCTATATTGCCTGTTAAACATTTAATTATGCATCCGAGCGCATTTAGTAAGCCTTTTTTTTCAGCTACAACACTTATTTCTTTATTTACATACATACATATGGTATACATATAGTCAGACCTTTTTCCCGTAGAAATAGACAGAGACTACTTTCTTTCACTTGCTACGGTTCTTACACACATCTTTTGCTTCCTCTACTTTCATTAGTGCTCTTATACATGCTCGTCGGTTGTTGATACTCTTAACCTGGCCTTTCTTCAAAACAATGTTGATCTGATCAAGATATGTTCTCCGAGGTCGACCTCTACCGACTTGTCCATTCACACTCACCTTATAAATTTGTTTCGTGAATTTTTCTTCATCCATCCTTTCTACGTGTCCAAACCATCTAAGCATTCCTTTATCTATCTTTGTAACCACATCTTCTGTTACACCACAGCGTTCTCTTATCTCACTATTATTTACTTTATCCAACTTTATCCAAGTCACTCCGGCTATACTTCTCCGCAGCATTAATCCTATTTTCATGCTTCTTCTGCCAAACCCAACATTTACTACCATACATAAGTTTAGGAACCAACACTTTTCTACGCACAGCCAGACGTGCCTTTTTTGACACTTTCTGGGTGTTTATAAAGCTATGCAGTGCCCCATTCATTTGTTTTTCTGCCACCACCCTTCGCTTAATGTCACTGTCATACTTTCCATCTCTCGTAAACTTTGAACCCAAGTATACAAAATCATTTACTTGTTCCACTCTTTCTCCCTTAATCAGAACTTTACAGTTTGTCATGTTTTCTTCTCTTTCAAAAACCATTACTTTCGTTTTGCTTACATTTATTTTCATCTCTTTGATTTTCAGGGTCTAATGTATAATATTAACCATCGCCTGCAACTCCTCTTCAGATGACGCTAATATGATCATCGGCGTAAAAAAGGCATTTGACGATCAAATCATTCATTTTCAATCCATACTTACACACTCTCTTTCAAATCTTTTAAACAATCGTCTATGTATAAGTTAAACAGCCATGGCGAAGCCACACATCTCTGTCTCACACCTTTTTCGATGTTAAACCAGTCCGTGTAAGCTCCGTTTATCCTGACACAAGCAGTGGAATCTTACATCTTATTTTAATTACATGTGGTTCATTTATTTAAATTATTTGTACTCGGAGATATTTTATCACGTTTGTTTGCAAAAAAAACGGCACGAAAAAGATGGGTGACGCACGCGCACAAAAAAAATTGTGATGAAAAGGCGTATTCTATTGAATTCCCTCCCTCCTGTAGGTATTGGTGCATTTGTAAATGTGGCTGTCGCTTTGCAACTGAATATGATTGGTCTTGCGCTTTGACAAATCTTCTTATTGGTAGATCGTGACATAAGGCTAAATTTTCTCCTACTTCTACATATAATAATAATAATAATTTGTTAAGGTTGTACATCGGATTTTGTGTTGCGAGTGTCATGTAGTTACATTTATTAGACACAACAATTTTCATATGCTCTGTTAAATGAAACTTTAATTTCACATAAGTACCTAAAATAAATAGGTAATTTACAATCTGGATAACATTGCCTGCCGATTAGGAATTTTAATCTTCTCTGAGAAAATTAAGTAGTGTTTCTTAATGATTGTAACGAACTACTTGATAAGGAAGTAGTCGATAGGTACTAAAAATGATTTGATTTTTTTTTAATTCCAAAAAAAAAATTAACCTTCAAAAGAAACTATAGACTCTAGCTCAGGGATGTGTGTTCTTGACTTCGCAATTGAATTCAATTCGAGGAAACAGATAGATCAGTTCGCGGATAAAGCTATTCTTTGTTTTTCTTAATAATAAAACTTAGGGCGCCAATTGATTTTGTTTAAAAATCACAAAGAGAGAATAAATGTTACCTTAAACAAATTCAATTGTATCCATTTAATTTGGTACTCGTAAACGAGCAACGTGTTTAACCGGCTTCATTGTTGATAGGTTCCAATCACCTTTTTTTATAGTTAGAAATAATTAAATAGCTGCAAAAAAAAACAAATTGTTACAACGCTGCCCTGTTGTTCGTCGGCGCCTGAGGGTCGACCACGTCGGCCTCCGGTTAATAAACTCTCGCCTCTCCTAAAGACTTCGAGATGGTTCTATCGCTTTCGCGAAATTTTTTTTTTACTGAAAATAGTCGCAAAAAGGGCTGCGGACGGCCCGCACTGCGACTATTAGAAGGGAAAGGGATTATAGATAGGAAATGATTGTGGACCCACTTTTTGAAAAGTTGCAGGTCATAGTTCTCTGAAAAAACATTTTGGAAGCTTGTTCTATTCTGTAGCAGCCCTGTAGAAAAAGGATTCTTGATGGAGATTGGTCATTATAGTGTCAATCTTGAGAGTAAATGGGTGAGACTGATCAGCGTGCTGAGTTCTTCGGCCGAATGTGGCCAGTGGTGGTGCAAGAGTTTTTATTTCTCTGGAGCATCTGCAATGGAAATA
Organism: Agelastica alni; assembly: GCA_950111635.1. NCBI lineage: Eukaryota > Metazoa > Arthropoda > Insecta > Coleoptera > Chrysomelidae > Agelastica > Agelastica alni. The sequence continues at coordinate 53,553,002 of OX467709.1, forward strand.
TCTGTAGAGTAATGACTGGTCTGCAACTGTTCTTCTATGTTCTAGAGGGTGAAGGGTATCTGTGAGAGTTGAGCTGTTTATCAAGCGAATGGCTCTTTTCTGAATGGAATCTAGAAGACGAAGAGAATGCCTTGGTGCTGAACCCCAAATATACGAGCAATACTTCAGTAGAAGTCGGATTTGAGCCTTGTACGTCGTCAACAGTTGGTCAGGTATAAAAAACTTTCTAGCTTTCCATAGAAAACCTAGCCTCTGGCTTGCTGACTTTGCAATTTTAGCAACATGGACATGCCAAGATATATTTTTAGACACCGTGACCTCCAAAATCGAAATGAAGGGACTTGATTCAAGGGTATTTCCGGACAATGTGATGGAATGATTTGAGGAATTCACTATTTTGAAAAACGTGGCGCTTTGTGTTTTCTGGGCATTGAACTGAACAAGATTGTTGCTTCCACACGCGACGATTGCTTCAAGATCTTCAAGTCTATTTGTATCATTTACCGAAAGTGTTCGATAGGATGTGAAAGTTGAGACAAGTGTGCTGTCGTCTGCGAAACTGTAAATTGGGTTTGTGGTGGTTTTCAAGAGGTCGTTGATGTGTAAAATGAATAGGGTGGGGGACAGGATGGAAACCTGGTTGACCCCGTCATTGGTTTTTAACGCATCAGAAGAAATACCGTCAACTGCCACATGTAAGGAGCGATCTTGCATGAAGCGCATGAGCCATTGGCGCAGTTTGGTTGGGAGACCGTAGGCAGATAATTTGCTTAACAATGCCTGGTGCCAAACGCGGTCAAAGGATTTAGATATATCCAAGGCTATTGCACGGGATTCACCAAACTTCTCAATAGTGTTTGTCCAGAGCTGAGTGACATAAACCAGCAAATTTCCACTAGACCGAAGTTGTCGAAATCCATATTGTCTGTCATGAATTATCTCAAATTTCTCCAGATATTTGATGAGTTCTATGTTAATCGCTTTTTCCATAACTTTGGATATGACTGAGAGCAATGCAATAGGGCGATAATTTGATAGTCGATAGTCTTCTTTCCTTTTTTCGGAATGGGTTGGACTTTAGCGTTTTTCCACATGGACAGAAATACTCCTTTGCTGTATGATAGCTTAAAGAGTCTACAGAGAACTGGGGTGAGCTCTTGAGCACAGGTTTTCAGGACAATTGTCGGAATTCCATCTGGTCCTACTGCCTTATTAGAGTCATGATTTCGTAGGATTTTCCTGATAGTGCGATGGCATTGATGAGTTTATTCTAGGTATAGTTGGGGATTGTTTCCCATTGGTATCGAGGGTTGAGTTAGAACTGAAAATTCCGGCCAGCAGATCCGCTTTTTTCTTGGAAGATACGGCTGTCGTGCCGTCGGACCTCTCGAGAGTTGGTAAAGAAGAAGTTGTGAAATTCTTATTTATGACCTTAGCCAAAGTCTTTGATCCAGGAGGGGCATTGACAAGCTTGTTGCATATTCTTGTGTCGCAAGAAATAGTCTGGAATTATGATTGAGAAATATAAAAAGGACAGCGGTCGTGAAAAAGTACAGTTTTTAAAAGTGTTTATGAGTTATGAAATTTAATTAGTTGTAAAAGTTGTAATTACTTGAATATCGTAAGTGATTTATAAAAGTAAAATTTATTGTGTAAAAGTATTGGAATAAAAATTGTTTTGTTACTGTATCGAGAGTTTAAAATCACCGAACCCTAGAAATATCGTAACAAAATCAAAGTTTATTACAAAAAAAAAAATAAAAACAACAAATTCACAGTATACCTATCTAAAAAAAAAAGGAAAAACAAATATAAAAGCAAAGGAATATGAAATTATAATTAAAAAAAACTCGAGCTTTAGGAACATCCTTTCGGAGAGTTCTGTAGGTAGAAATCGGTACTAAATTGGTACACTCAAAGACCATTTTATTTTATCCTGTTTAAGTCCTTATTATTTTTTTTATGTCACTAAAAAACATTAAAAAAAAATAAAATACTAAATGCAAAACTCGACTTCAACTGCACAGGCTTTAAATTATTTTCCTTATAAGTAACAAGAAACAAAATACAAAATTGAAACAAATTAAAAACTCACAGTTAATGCCCAATTACAGAAAAAATTCAACAAGAAAATAAAAATCAATATAACTTCACCAGAGAAACTATTCAGAATATAGACAAAGAATAATGTAGAAGATAACTTTTCTTTGGGAAAGCTTAACAATAAAAAAAACTTACCAATTATATTTTAGAACTAACAACAACCGCTAATTGAAAAGTATAACTGTCAACAGTGGCGGATTAAAGTAGGAGCTTGTAGGCTCTAACCCCCCGGCCTCAAGATACTGAAAATTTTAGCGGCCTTAAATTTTTCTAATGAAAATATATTTTTATTAAAAAACTAAAATTTTATGCATAGTAATGTAATAAAATTTAACTAGGATCACTTTGACTTTTTATGAGATGTGAAAAAAAATTTGTTTAAATATACAACTGTAACACTTCCGCATTTTACTACAGATAATATATATATATATATATATATATATATATATATATATATATATATATATATATATAGAGATTTAAATGAAATAATAAAAGATTTTGCTACAGAAAAAATAAAACAAAAATTTATATCTTAAGATCAATATCATGTTGTGTTAATATTCAAAATAATTATTTGTTTCATTGAAAAATGTTTATTATTATCATTAAGAGGAAATTTTATTATTTAGTTAAATTTACTTAAAGACTGCAAATTAAAAATATAATTATTACTCGGTAATTGTTATTAATGAGTTTGAAATTTTTTTTAAAAACTTATTAAATTATTATTTTTAAAAAATTTATAAGTAATACTATTTGGTACAAATTATAATATGAATAATTTTTTCGAACCGGCCTCGTCCTAGGCAATAGCCACTTTCTTTACCTCAATCCGCCACTGACTGAATTCTAGTCTGGAGAGCCAAATCTCTTATATGTTTTAAATATAATTATCAGCTCGTTATTGGCTCGCAAAAACCGAAATACATTAACCAGTGACGTCTTTAAAATCAAAATAATTTATTGTAAATATGGTCTACTGGAAGAGATTATATCTACCTACTTTTTAAAGATCTTATTTTATAAATTCTGCGCTAATAATTTATGGTATATTGGGACTACCTGTAATAATTGCATATGGCACATTGATTTGAAACTCTGTTATTTCTACTTGGTTATATATTTTTTTATAATTATAATTTTATGGTCTTTCATAAACATGTCCAATATAATCTGAAAGATCTACCTGTATCTTTCCATTCTGAGTAGATCTGTTATTTCCTTATTGTTTCATTTGTAGTAATTTATGTTTACTTTAATATTTATTGTACCTACTGTAGTTTTGGCAAGCCCCTTTTTGTTTTTTGTAGGATCCTCAAGAATTAGTGTGTCGTTATTTACTTGGTATTGTAAAAAATATCTTATGTTGCGGTTAAAGATTAGTAAACGTAAAAGTCTCTGAATCACTATCGTTATTTGATGAGCCATTATTTATTGAGAATATTAATGGTGACACTTGTATCAACACCCAAGATTTTGTCCAGATTCCACATGTTTTCTTTTTTTTTTTAATGCATGATCAATTGCCTTTTGCCAATTTGCCTTGGTCACTTGTAATAGGGCGCTGTGTTATAATTCTTGAACATCTTTTAATTTAAATGTCTTGTTATGTCAAGTTACATATCCTTTAGCTTGTAGGTACCCATATCCGTTCAATGGGGTTTAGTTGGCAGTAGTAAAAGGGGGCATTACATCGATACTGTGGGTTATTGCAAGTTCATCTACTGCATAACGTACTGGAGGCTTTTTTAATTGTACAACTTTTAGTAGTTCTGCTTTTACTGATTTTTCCGGAAAAATAATATTTCTGTCTGTTAGTCACTTAATTATATCTTGTTTTTTCCATGTAGTATTTGGTACACGTTCAATTTGACGGAAGTGGTAACTAGCGTTATCGACACTATAACCAAATCTTTTGGTAACAGTTCAATCATCTGCTGAAAATATTTTTTAACCAAGTCGGCATTCATATCATGGTGATAATCTCCTGTTTTTTAAGACTGAAATATTAAAGAACCACCTTCTAAGAACCCGTTATCACTTCCAATGTGTGTTACAATTAGACGTCGTCCCTTACCAGAAGGCGTCTTCAGTCCTGTAGATAATCCTTCCAAAAATACCTGTCGTGAAGATTGAATCCTTTTATCCTGCCACACTTTACTGACTGTAGAACCCTCATTCACCCAAGTTTCGTCTAAGTAAAATATTCGTCTGTCTTCTGTACGTAGTTTAAAAATTGTTCCAAGGTATCTCCGTCGAAAGAAATGCCGAAACACATAAACTTTTAACTTGAGGGGGGCACTTTTTAGCGCTAATGTCATAAACATCAGACTGAAGGTATCTACCCCTTAAACTTTTTTAAATGGCGTTAGGTATAAAGTCATACCTCATTTAAAATATAAGGTCTGGTAAATTTCTATTCAATCATATTGTTTTGCCTTTGATGCCAGTCTCCCATTGTTATATTTAATCGTTTAATGAAACAGCATTGTTTTTTAGAAAAAATTTCTATATTTTTTATTTTAAAACGAAAATTTTACTGACACAACTCATTATTTTTCAGGAAAAATGTTTGTTGCAACGGCGAATGAGTGATGTCCATAAAGAACCCAAACATGATCTAATATATCTCCACCTTAAAATGGTTTATAAATTATAAATGTTAGTATCAACTACGTCCTCATAATAAACTACAATTTCCTAATTAAACCAAAACATTCTTTTTTCAAAGTAATTATTTGGAATTGGGGTTGGCCCACTTCTTTAAAGAAAAATCATCAAAAAAATAACATTTTGTGTACCAAAAAATAAATTTAAAAACAAAATTGTTTTTTTTAGTTTGAAAGTACAAGAAAATCATTTTTGACCATGTTTTTCGTGAACTTTTAATGTTATTTTTTTAAAATTGCTTAAAAAAACATGCAATTAAAAACAAAATTTTTATAAATGTTTAGAAAAAATTTTGTAATAATAATAATATCCCTTTTTTGAGTAGTTAAGCCAAATTAATAAGGTTAATAATAATTAGGTACTTACTTGCTTCAGCGGTACAAATACAAAAATTGAAACGATACAGAGAGCATGGCATTTTTTTCATACAGGAACCCTTATAAAAAAGTACAATATGTTTAAATGTTTAATATGTGTCACCCTTGTGCAGTAGCCGTTCTTTGTACCGTTCCAATGTTAGTATAAAAAAACAACCTCAAAAAACCATAAATCATAACAATTGTTAATAATATAGGTACATTATTTTAAACAGAAAAATCAATTATATAAGTAATTTTTTTAATAAAAAAAATAGAAATAAAAATTCTAAAATTTATTAAACTGTTAGTTATGATATTGAAAAACTTAATTATTAATTATTATAAATACTTGTATTGGTTTTAAAAACAAACTCCAAAATTTTCTTATTATCATCGGGAAAATGATTGTAAATTCGATAAGTTCAAACTGCTAATTTCTTCACATTTACTATTTTTTCTTTTTTAATTTTTACTTTTTTAAATTTCTGCTATTATATTACCTATTTATTATACATTTTTCTATTCAGTGATAAAATTTAATTTTTAATTCTTTCGTCTTTTGTAATTTTTGTTTTTTTTTTGTTGATAGAGACGGCTACTAGAAACAATTTCATAAAACACCACAATACATCAGTTCACATTACTTCACATCACAACATATTTTTTAAAGCGCCAATATATCCAGAAATGATGAAGCGTAAAACATTATTCTAATCTATAAAGATAAGTAACCGTTTTTTTTAGCTTGGGGACTTAAAAATTAACAAAAAACAGTTTATTTTATTTCTTTAATTTTTCTACAACTACATATTTGTTGCTATTTTTCTCTGCTAATTCTTACTTCAACATTAGGTAATACACAAATTTTTTTACTACTTATTGCCGTTTGTTTTCTAAACTAAATTCAACCTTTGACTGTTTATATTACCAATAAGATTTGATTTTATATTTATTTGGAAATATTTTTTCATGTCATTCAAAAAAGCAACAAAATGGATAAAAAAATATTCAGTAATTATTTTTCAAAACGAATTCTTTTCTACTAGTTGCCAGCTTAAATACTCTTGCTTTAAATATAACGTAAAATGTAAAATACCTACGACAAAATATTACCTTTTAATCTGTTTTCCATTACTCGAGTTGTTGGTGACGAAAAAAGCTGGGGATCGGTTTTGCCATGACCTCTTTTGCTCAGGCAAAATCCCCTTTGCGAAAGTAGTGTACTGGCTGGGTAATCTCCCTTTTCCAATTTACTTTATTTATTGTTTTACTTTAATATCTATCTCTTACATTAAAAACTATTACCTATTTCACAATTATTCCAAATGTTTTCCAATTATTCGAGTTGTTGGTGACGAAAAAAGCTGGGGATCGGTTTTGCCATGACCTCTTTTGCTCAGGTAAAATCCCCTTTGCGAAAGTAGTGCACTGGCTGGATAATCTCCCTTTTCCAATTTACTCTATTTATTGTTTTACTTTAATATCTATCTCTTACATTAAAAACTATTACCTATTTCACAATTATTCCAAATGTTTTCCAATTATTCGAGTTGTTGGTGACGAAAAAAGCTGGGGATCGGTTTTGCCATGACCTCTTTTGCTCAGGTAAAATCCCCTTTGCGAAAGTAGTGCACTGGCTGGATAATCTCCCTTTTCCAATTTACTCTATTTATTGTTTTAATTTAATATCTATCTCTTACATTAAAAACTATTACCTATTTCACAATTATTCCAAATGTTTTCCAATTATTCGAGTTGTTGGTGACGAAAAAAGCTGGGGATCGGTTTTGCCATGACCTCTTTTGCTCAGGTAAAATCCCCTTTGCGAAAGTAGTGCACTGGCTGGATAATCTCCCTTTTCCAATTTACTCTATTTATTGTTTTAATTTAATATCTATCTCTTACATTAAAAACTATTACCTATTTCACAATTATTCCAAATGTTTTCCAATTATTCGAGTTGTTGGTGACGAAAAAAGCTGGGGATCGGTTTTGCCATGACCTCTTTTGCTCAGGTAAAATCCCCTTTGCGAAAGTAGTGCACTGGCTGGATAATCTCCCTTTTCCAATTTACTCTATTTATTGTTTTACTTTAATATCTATCTCTTGCATTAAAAACTATTACCTATTTCAGAATTATTCCAAATGTTTTCCAATTATTCGAGTTGTTGGTGACGAAAAAAGCTGGGGATCGGTTTTGCCATGACCTCTTTTGCTCAGGTAAAATCCCCTTTGCGAAAGTAGTGCACTGGCTGGATAATCTCCCTTATCCATTACCTTTGTTTTGTTTTGTTTTTTTACGACCGGTTTCGTAATAAATGACCGTTTCTCATGGTACTTTCGGGTATATTTTTTTAATTAAATGAATTGTTGGTAACGCATTAGAAAAGAATAAAGTTTTGAAAAATGTTTTTCACCATTTAGCAGTATTGCTAGCATAATCTTTTATTATTTTTTTTTAAATATTCGAGTTGTAGGAGACGTAAAATGACAGGTTATACGACAAAATATTACCTTTTATTTCTGTTTTCCATTACTCGAGTTGTTGGTGACGAAAAAAGCTAATCGGTTTTGCCATGACCTCTTTTGCTCAGGCAAAATCCCCTTTGCGAAAGTAGTGCACTGGCTGGGTAATCTCCTTTTTCCATTTTACCCCATTTATTGTTTTAGTTTAAATATCTATCTCTTATGTATTACCTCTGTTAGTTTTGTTTTCACGGCAATAATTGCCTACCGGTTTTATAATGGTACTCATGTCACTTCCTAGTATATTTTTTAAATTAATTTAATTGTTGGTAACGCATTATATAAGAATAAATGTTTGAAAACTATTTTTAAACCATTCACCATTTGCTTGCCCAACCTTTTACTTTTTGCCATTATTTCTGTGTTTATTCAAGTAAGCAACTAAATGGATGGAGTTATGTTTTGGAAATTGTCCAAAACCGAATCCCCTGTCCAGTTGCTGGCTGAATAAATTTTTTCTTAAACTATTTTTTCCTATGCTTTACCTAAAAAAACTTTTTCAGTTGCAATCTGAATAACTATTTCCTCTTACTATTTTTTTCTTATATTTCTGTGTTTATTCGAGTAAGCAACTAAATGGATGGAGTTATGTTTTGGAAATTGTCCAAAACCGAATCCCCTGTCCAGTTGCTGGCTGAATAAATTTTTTCTTGAACTATTTTTTCCTATGCTTTACCTAAAAAAACTTTTTCAGTTGCAATCTGAATAACTATTTCTTCTTACTATTTTTTTCTTATATTTCTGTGTTTATTCGAGTAAGCAACTAAATGGATGGAGTTATGTTTTGGAAATTGTCCAAAACCGAATCCCCTGTCCAGTTGCTGGCTGAATAAATTTTTTCTTGAACTATTTTTTCCTATGCTTTACCTAAAAAAACTTTTTCAGTTGCAATCTGAATAACTATTTCTTCTTACTATTTTTTTCTTATATTTCTGTGTTTATTCGAGTAAGCAACTAAATGGATGGAGTTATGTTTTGGAAATTGTCCAAAACCGAATCCCCTGTCCAGTTGCTGGCTGAATAAATTTTTTCTTGAACTATTTTTTCCTATGCTTTACCTAAAAAAACTTTTTCAGTTGCAATCTGAATAACTATTTTCTCTTACTATTTTTTGCTTATATTTCTGTGTTTATTCGAGTAAGCAACTAAATGGATGGAGTTATGTTTTGGAAATTGTCCAAAACCGAATCCCCTGTCCAGTTGCTGGCTGAATAAATTTTTTCTTAAACTATTTTTTCCTATGCTTTACCTAAAAAAACTTTTTCAGTTGCAATCTGAATAACTATTTTCTCTTACTATTTTTTGCTTATATTTCTGTGTTTATTCGAGTAAGCAACTAAATGGATGGAGTTATGTTTTGGAAATTGTCCAAAAACGAATCCCCTGTCCAGTTGTTGGCTGAATAAATTTTTTCTTGAACTATTTTTTCCTATGTTTTACTTAAAAAAACCATGTTGACTTTTATCAGTTGCAATCTAAATCACTATTTCTACTATGTTTGGTAATATTTGTCATTTTATTTGAGTAAGCAAGGCACTGGATGAAGTTTTAAAATATGTTTTCAATTTTTTTATTTAAAATTACACAAAACTATTTGAGCGTATTAAAACTTAACACCCCATGTAAAAATTTTCTTTGTTATTGTTTAAATTGTTAACCTGCTTTTTTGTTAATTGGTTATGTTGATACTAACATATATAATTATTTTTTCAGCGATATTATTGAAGGCACCAACAGTATTTGTAACTACATTGTTGAAATGATGTATATTTGAAAAATATAAAAACATTACGAAAGCGATCTTAGGACCACGGTCTATGAAATAAACACTGACCTTATGATGGACCGAGAAGCTTTGGAGACTAATTGCACAGTCAGCCAAAACCCACAAAGAGTTTTAAAGCTACGGAGTAAGTAAGTAAAAACATACACAAGTACGGCGTCGTTATAAAATCGTTACCAGAATCGTCTTTGTATTCCGAGGTGCTAAAAAGCTATAAATAATTTGTTAACAGGACTCTTCGTATTCAAAGTATGTATGGTAATTTTTTAAATTTGATTATCTGAGGAACAGGTAAGAGTATAATTTTAACGTTGCATACTTTGAAATCTGAAAAATATCTCTTACAGTGATCACCCCAAATGTGTTGGAACAGACCGTTGAAACTGGTAGGTCTAGTTAACGGCTGTTTGCGATCGGTACATAGTGACATTCGACGGTCTATCGACACTGGGGGGCGGAAAGCTAATAAAGATCACTGTAAGTTTCTGTTAAAGAAAGCCTTTTACCTCGGGCCACTGAGTAATGCCTTTGTATTCCGAGGGGCTAAAAAGCTAAAAATAATTTGGTAGCAGGACTCTTCGTATTCAAAGTATGAATGGTAATTATTTAAAGTATGAGAGTATAATTTTAACGTTTTATACTTTGAAATCTGGAGAGTGTCTCTTGCAGGTTATAAATAACTTGGTGAGTTTTTTTTAGCAGCCTGCTCGTGTCTTCTTTTGTATTCCAAAAGAAAAGTATGTCTTGGAGGTAGAAGATGCTTTTCAGCTTAGTTTAGTTTAGTGTTTATCAATTATTCTGTAAAAATTATTTTTTAAAATTTTATTCAAATCCAACAATGTATAATACCTATTTGATTTTTTCAAATGCTTTATTTATCAAATATTGGTTTACTTTATTCGAATTTTTTTTGTTAATAGAACTAAATTCTTTTTATGCAGAATTTTATGACAGCTCTTAAAATTATGAGTATTAATATTTTCTGTTAAACACAAAATTCTATTTTATTTAGTTTTTGATTTGATAAGGTATAGAATATACAGGGTGTAACAAAAAGGTAGGTCATAATTTGACCACATAATCTGGGGTCAAAAATAACTCGATTGAACATAACTTACCTTAATGCAAATGTGCACCTAAAAAAAGTTACAGCCCTTGGAAAATTGAAAAAATGGTTTTTCGAAAAAGTGCTAAGAGCCAAAACAATTTTAAAAATTATGTATTAAACCAATGGTGTTACAATACTAATTTAATTGTAACGCATAGAGAAGTTTAGGCGGATTTTAGGGGTTCAAAACCGCCTAAAATTTTTATGGGCAGATTTCGTGGTTTTATATGAAAAAGTTATCGTTTAAATAATATTTTATATTTAAATTATCTTTTTAATTATTATTAAGACAGTAATTAAGTATTATGTTTTTTTTTCAGAAACGTTATCGTGGTCTGATTTTCTGGAGTGATGGTATAAAAAGTAAGTAAAGGAGGTATCTATAGGATGCTTCTCTCTGTATTTTGTAAGTTTTTTTTTAAATTAACATTTTGATTATTAGAAAAACGTTGTTAAGAAGGTATTACATCTTTTTTTAGTTAATTTTGTTTACAAATAAAAATTTTTAAACTAATTTGGTATTAGCACCATTCAAACGTTCTTAATTTTGAATTTTGATTAAAAGCAATTAAGATGTACCTAGCATTATTTCTTTTTCAGATACGAATTTTGAGAAAAAATACTTTAAAAGTGTTATCGTGATCTAAGACATTTTTATGAATGACGGAACGAGAAAAGTGTGGGGGCCTAGATAAGATACAAGCCGGTCACGAACGTAAGTTAGGTGAGTATTTTTATTCTTCTCTAGGTGCCGTCTCCGCCTCGAAGGTTGGCAATCATCATAGCAATTCTTATTTTTGTGACCGCAGCTCTAAATAGTTCATTATTACTGCATCCAAACCAATCCCTAAGGTTCTTCAGCCATGAATTTCGTCTTCTTCCTATAGATCTCTTGCCTTGGATTTTTCCCTGCATAATTATTTGTAGCATTTAATATTTTTCCCATGTCTCATGTATTTTCTTCTCTTAATTGTCGGAATCACTTCTCTCTCCTTATGCATACGTCTCATCACTTTCACGTTGGTTATTCTCTCTACCCTTGAGATCCTCAATATTCTCCGGTATAGACAGTAAATACCATCTCATCAGTCGTATTTTTAAATCAAGGTTTAAATCTCGGCAGCAGAAAAGCCTCTTCATTCTTGTAAGTATTTTTATCAAGGTCTTTTAATTGAAACTACTTTTTGATTTTACAAAAATCGTAACTAATATTTTATTTAAATATTAAGTTTTCGTAATTTTTTATTTAAATCTTTTAACAATATATCATCACTCGTTCCGTTTCTTTATGGTACTTGTAATTCCAGTGGGGTTTTATTAATTGTTAATCTTTATGTAAGCCGGAGTGACTCGGTTGGATAAGGTAAAGAATAGTGAAATAAGAGAACGCAGTGGTGTAAAAGAAGATGTGGTTACAAAGATAGATAAAGGAATGCTTAGATGGTTTGGACAAGTTGAAAGGATGGATGAAGGAAGATTGACGAAACAAATTTATAAAGCGAGTGTGAATGGACAAGTCGGTAGAGGTCGACCTCGGAGAACATATCTTGATCAGATCAACATTGTTTTGAGGAAAGGCCAGATCAAGAGTGCCAGCAACCGACGAGCATGAATGAGAGCACTGATGAAAGTAGAGGAAGCAAAAGGTGTGTGTAAGAACCGTAGCAAGTGGAAGGAAGTGGTCTCTGCCTACCCCTTTGGGAAAAAGGCGTGGCTTTATGTATGTATGTAAAAACACTTTCCTTTAAACTACCTAATTAGTTAAACCTACATATTTACCTACACTTAATAAAAAATTTAACGATTTTTATTATTTCAGGAACGTTGCGTCGGTTGGTGAGTTTTTAAAAAAATGTTTTCTTTAATTTTTGAGTGTCATTTTAAAAAAATTGTATGTAAAAAAACAACTACCCAAATCTAAGGTTGGCGAAGAGTGTATATTTCTATTTTACAACGGTATCCCGTATGCCGAAAACACCAGAGAAATGTGTTTTGCTGAAGCAAACTGGATTGTTAAAGCATGTAGAATATTACTCGGTGGGTAAATACTTAAAAATTCTTTGTTGAAATGAAATGTTGAAATCAAAATTGGTACATTATTAGGTATAGTATTTTTTTATGGCTACCGGTGAAGCATTTTGAACATTTTTTGGTCAATAAATAATTCGTTGAAAGTAAATAATTCTCAATTTAAGTTTAAAAAAACTGCAACTGCTAGTTGTCAAGTTCTAATAGAAAGTAATTTTTTGTGTGCTATTATTCACGTGAATACTTTGTATATTGATTAAGGTAGCAAATTTTACAAGAATTACAATAAGTATAAAATTGTTTAATTGTACAAAAAAAGGATCATTTTCAAATTTAAATTCTGTAGATTTAAGAGTTGTCAACGTTTTGGGTCGTCTAAGTCATATAAAATTCAAAATAATAATAGTTTGCGTTACAAGTACCTACTAATTGAAAAAAAATTACAACAAAATAGCTTTTTTATAAATTGGTCACAAAAAATTTGTGCTGGAGTTGCTATGCCGTATCTTTGATTTATCTCTTGCAGAAACGCCGCCGTTGTAAATTATCGTTACTGAAATTATTATCGAAAATAATTAAGAGATTTTACCTTAACGTCGGATTTTCGTGAATGATGTATGAGAAGTATGTTCAGGAGGTAGAAGACGCTTCTCATCGTGTTTTCGGTAAGTTTTCAACAAGGTATTGACTATTTCTTGATTAATAATGTTTATTGCATTTCAAACACATTAAAGTATTTTGTTTATTCTGGAAAGCACATATAAGTTTCTTTAATATTTTATTTTTACTCTTAATATTTTATTAAAAAATTTAAATATAATGATTTAGCTGATTTGAAGTAAAAACATTATTAAACGATTTCTTTTATTATTATTTAAATTTTTTTAAGTGAATAAAAAGTAAACATTACGTTTTTATTTCAGGGACAATAACAAGGGGTGTCGGTTTTTTGCGAGTGACAGTATGAGAAGTATGGCTAGCAGGTAGAAGATGCTTCTTATCATGAAATCGGTAAGTTTTCTATTTATTGACTACTTCTTAACCAATCAAATAGTACATTGATGTATTTTATTTATTTTGGAAAGAAAATATGAGCTTTCAAATTTCATTTCTAATCGTCTTATTCTTTAAAAATATTCCAAAAAAAGATTTTTTTAGCTGAAAGTAAAACACATTGTAGAACAATTTCTTTTGTTATTGCTTAAGGTGCGTATTCACACAGCGAACGTACGGTAACAAACGAATTCATTCTGATAATGTGTACGTTTAACAAACGCAAACGAACAAATATGTTTGAGTTCTCTAGCGTTCACTCATTAGGGGTACATCAAACAAATTCGTTTGGTGCATTTTTATAGTGCAAAGAAATTCAATATCGGCGAACATGCACGAATATAAGAAACAATTCGGTCGCGAGGTGTGTGAACGCAAATACCGAATGCCGAACGAATTCGGGCGAATGGATGCGCTCGAATTTTTTCGCCTTCGTTCACTGTATAAATACGCACCTTTACTTGCTCTTTTTGAAATTTTGGTAGTTATGTAAGTGAATAATATTAAACATTATGTTTTCTTTTGCAGGTTCAATAAAAAGGTCGGTTTTTCGTGTGTGACGGTTTGAGAATTATGTCTAGCAGTTAAAAGATGCTTCTCACCGTAGTATCGGTAAGTTTTTATCAATTATCATTTAAATATCAATTAAAATTTTATAATTTTCTTTAATTTGTATTAAGATATGATTGTAGGTTTATTTATTGAATTTGGTCTTTTTTTAATTGTAAACAAAAGTTATGGTTTTTGAAAGAGAAGAAAGCATGACAAACTGTGAAGTTCTGATTAAGGGAGAAAGAGTGGAACAAGTAAATGATTTTGTATACTTGGGTTCAAAGTTTACGAGAGATGGAAAGTATGACAGTGACATTAAGCGAAGGGTGTTGGCAGGAAAACAAATTAATGGGGCACTGTATAACTTTATGAATAGCCAGAAAGTGTCAAAAAAGGTACGTCTGGCTGTGCATAGAGGTGTGTTGGTTCCTACACTTATGTACGGTAGTAAATGTTGGGTTTGGCAGAAGAAGCATGAAAATAGGATTAATTCTACGGAGATGAGTAGTCTGAGAAGTATAGCCGGAGCGGCTCGGTTGGATAAAGTAAAGAATAGTGAGATAAGAGAACGCTGTGGTGTAACAGAAGATGTGGTTACAAAGATAGATAAAGGAATGCTTAGATGGTTTGGACACGTAGAAAAGATGGATGAAGGAAGATTGACGAAACAAATTTATAAGGCGAGTGTGAATGGACAAGTCGGTAGAGGTCGACCTCGGCGAACATATCTCGATCAGATCAACCTCGGCGAACATATCTCGATCAGATCAACCTCGGCGAACATATCTCGATCAGATCAACATTGTTTTAAAGAAAGGTCAGGTCAAAAGTACCAACAACCGACGACTAATGGAAGTAGAGAAAGCAAAAGATGTGCGTAAGAACCGTAGCAAGTGGAAGGAAGTGGTCTCTGCCTACCCTTACGGGAAAAAGGCGTGACTATATGTATTTGGTGTTCTTCTTAAATTTCTGGAGGTTGTATGCTTTGGGGAACACCTCCCGAGCCTTTGGAAAGAGATTTTCTGCAGGTCTCCAAAGTGACTACGAAGGGGTGTGTAGTCTGCACTTGACGAGTTAATCTCGAAGAAACAGCTAAAGGAGGAACGATTGTTGGTATTTCAGAAGAGCATCGCCCATGAAAATATCTATAAAATAGAGACAAATAGCTTACTTTTCTACGGTGTTCCAGAGAAGTGAGCGAGTTTGTAAGCGAGGCATCACCAACCAGACCAATTGATCTTTTTTGGACGGAATCCAGTAGTTTCAGGATATGTTTAGGTGCCGCACTCCAAATATGGGAACAGTATTCCAGGACAGGTCGGATCTGTGCCTTATAGATCATAAGCAGCTGACTGGAAGTGAAATAGCTCTTGGCACGAAACAGAAAGCCAAGTTTTTGGGATGCACATTTGGCAATGGACCTTACGTGATTTTCCCAAGAAATGTTATTGCTGATAGTAATACCAAGCATCAAGATGGATGACTTCAGTGGTATGGTTACTCCTGACTATATTATGTTGGGCACAGTCAGATCGGATTTTCTAGCGAAAAGACATGTATGTGTTTTATTTGCATTAAATTCTACCAAGTTATTGGATTCCCATTCGAGAATTGTTGCCAAGTCCATATTTATGTTGCTGACAGATATAGGAGCCCTGGAAGAGAAAGTAGTATGGAGGGTACTATCATCCGCGAAGCTGTGTACTGGACATGAAGTTGTTTCCAACAAGTCGTTGATGTGAAGTAGAAATAGTGTTGGAGCTAGAATTGATCCCTGCGGAACACCAGCATTTATTAGTAGAGAATCAGATGAAAATTCATCAACTACCACATGGAGAGACCTGTTTGAGAGAAAACTAGCTAGCAGGGAACACAGCTGAGGGGGTAAGCCATAAGATGGAAGCTTAGCGAGGAGACCTTGGTGCCAAACTCGATCGAATGCCTTGGAGATATCTAATGCCAAGGCTAAAGTTCAATAGATAGCTGCCATAAAGTGTGAGAGTAGTGTAAGCAGTGTAAGCAAGCAGATCACGGAATATCCAGCAAATAAGTGCGCAAAAATATTAGCTTTTTCTTGGGCAGTCGTAAGTAGTGTATCTTCATTGGTTAGATTAGGAAATGAGCTGAAAGTGATATGTGTGTATGTATGTATGCTTAATTGTCAGTTGTTACGAAATAAAAAGTAAAATAATATAAAAATTTCTGTTGTTAATGTGTGTACTCTATATTGTCGGATTTATTTATTAAGTGGATAAATAAAATACTTAGCATTATGTATTTTTCTTTTCAGAAACGTTATCGTGACTTGATTTTCGGGATTGATGGTGTGAGAAGTTATGTTCAGGAGGTAGAAGATGCTTCTCACCGTGTTTTTGGTAAGTTCTATATTATCGACTATTTTTTAATACATAATTTTTATTTTAATTAAAACATTTTAATTGGCATTTTGATTTTTAAAAAGATCATCCGAAAAGGGGGTACACAGACTGTACATATAAATCCTTTTTGCCAATTTTTTAAATCAAATAAATTTTTCCTTGAAGTTATATTCCATTCACTCTGTAAAATTGTAAAAAAATATTGAGCCCACAAAAAAATACAACTTCAAGTAGAGCTTAATGTGTTGAGTAGGCCATCGTTTTTTAAAATGTGTTTTTACTTTCAGTCGTATTATTTTTTTTAAAAATAAACTATTGTTTTTAAATTAATTTAAAATAAATACTATGTTACTATGTTATAGTTTTATTATTAAGGTGTATATGTTTAATTAAATATACAGGTGTAAAAATGCTTATCATTTTTTTTTTCAGGAACATCGCCGTCTTCAATTAATTACCGATAC
Source organism: Agelastica alni (assembly GCA_950111635.1). Classification (NCBI taxonomy): domain Eukaryota; kingdom Metazoa; phylum Arthropoda; class Insecta; order Coleoptera; family Chrysomelidae; genus Agelastica; species Agelastica alni. The sequence goes on from OX467709.1 coordinate 53,570,032, forward strand.
TAATAAGATATGGGAAATTGTTACCACCGCTATTAAAATAAGAATTTTTAGAAGAATAAATTTAACCTACTGTGAATAAACTGATATCGTTTCGTGATAAAGACATTGTTGTGAGTGATCGATCGAGAAAAGTATGGGTGTATCGAGGCCTAGATGAGATACAAGCCAGTCACGAACGTAAATTAGGTGAGTATTTTAAATTTTCATTTTATTTAAACTATTTTTTGTTTTATTAATAAGTAGGCGTAATTTAAAAATTAACTTTTCAAAAGAGTTTTTGAACCTTACCTTCGAAACGTCTAGTACTTGTTTACTCCAAAATAACATTGGTTTTTTGTTTTTATAATGATCATTATGGTTATCTGATTGTTACATTTCTCTGCAAATTATTTTTTACTTGCTTGGATGAGAAAAAAGTTACAAACAACAATAAATAAGTTATTTTAATAAGTTTAGTAAGTAAAGGGTTTCCCTAAAAGTACGTAATATTTTTAAAAAGATCAGTGCAGTACTATTTAAAACGGTAGAAATGTCACTAGCAATCATTTGTCTTTAGTATAGTTTGACAAATCATCAACGTTTGGTAATTATATAATTTTTTTTATTAAAATAACCGTTCTTTTGTTCAAATTCAATGTGATCTTTGTGAAGATTATGGTCCATCTAATCGCCCTTCACGTTGAAAATTTCTAAACAAAATTCACGATACCAGAACATCAATAAGACTACACGTAAAGCAAGAAATAAAAAGAAAATGAACGCTGTTAATGCAATCGTATTAATGGACGTTCTGAAAAATTGGCATTTCAAAAATGGCAACTTGGAATATTTTGGAAAAAGATTTGGGTTTACATCGCTACAAGATTGTGTTGACTCGAGAACTAAAGCCACGTGACCATCATAAGCGTCGTGTATTTGCTGATTGGGCTCTAGAGCAACTTGAACTTGATCCTGATTTTTCCAAAAAAATCATCTCTGTCGTTTTTGGTGTGAATATAACCCACAACAGAAGCTTCTTCTTCTTCAAGTCCCGCATCAGGTCCCCCTGACGTTGGCAAACAACAGAAGCATTTGCATCCAAAAAAAGTGAGTGTTTGGTGTGGTTTATGGCATGGTAGCATCATCGGACCTTATTATTTTGAAGATGCAAACGGAGAAGCAGTAACAGTGAATGTGATTGCTATAATAAAATTATTATAATAATTTTTTATGGACATTGGTTAAATTATTAAAAGTTAAACAAAACATATTCGGATACTTTAAAAGTGAATTAGCTTACATCGAAATTAATATTATCCTTCATTATTTATTTTATTTATCGTATGGCATTTTAGAAACAGCAGTTTAAAGGTATAAATGACAGTGACCACAATATATAAGACAAAATACAACACAGCACAAAACGAGGCTGGTCCAGGTGCTCCTCTCCAGATCAAATCCTGGTAGAGCAAGTGTGGGGTCTACTATGTCATGTTTGTATATTGTTGCCACGTTCCATCCATGGCGCCAGTCTTCTTTGATCTGGTAGTTTTGTTTCGCCTCGGCCATTAGGGGGCTCCGGGATTTGAGGCAGTTTGGCGGAGGGTTGTTTAGGGTGGCATGAATTGGGAGGTCCTTTGGGTAGTTTGGATGTTGTAGTTTAGCCCGTTCTCTTGCAGTGGTGTCCTTCCGTCTTAGTTATGGTGGTGGAATTATTCTTAAGACTTAATGACAAAATTGTTATGTTGAAAAAAATAAATTATTGAGTAAATAAGACACTAGTAACGAAATTAATGGTGTAAGTACGACACTAGTAACGTGTGTTGCCTCCTCTACTTCGGATCACGTCTAGACGTGCTTCTATTTAAATTTTGGATAAAATCTTGAGGAATTTGTTCCCATGATGTGATAAATGCATTTTCAAGTTCCCTCAGGTTTCTAGGTGCACGTATTTAATGCTTTGTTGGTTGATCGGATTTAGATCCGGGCTTTTTTGGTGGCCACTGTATAACTGGCATACCAACTTGATTAAGATAATCGCGTACCTCTCCAGCAATACGTTTGCGAGCATTGTCTTGCATAAACAGGAAATCACAATCTCTTACAACATTCTCAAGATAGTAATTAGCATTCATGGATCTCGTACGGACAGGACCTAATAATGTGCGACCGTCAAAGCATATACCACTCCAGAACATAACAGAGCAAACCTCTCTCCTGGTCTTCGCCAGACTCGTTCACGACCATCTGGACGTTTTAGGCTAACCCTAGTTTAATCTGTGAATAAAACTTTTTTCCAGTTATCCACAGACTAATTATGATTATTTCGAGCAAAACGTAACCTAGCAACCTTGTTCTCTTTAGTAAACAAGGGTGCAGTGGCTGGTGTCCTACTGTTTAATCAAGCTTCATTTAACCGTCTTTTGACTGTTTTAGAAGAAATTGTGACATTGCGGACAACTTGGAGTTCGTTTCTAATCACAGATTTATTGACAGTCCTGTTTCTTAAAGCGTATTGTCTAATGAAACGTTCATCTCGGTCGTTAGTGCATCGTTTTCACCCTTGCCCTGACCTTCTAGAATAATTTTATACCTCATTTAAGCGTCTTACGATACGACTTATTGTGGAACGATTTTTGTCCAATGAATTGGCAACATCACTTTTTCCAAATATCCCCAAAATATCCCTCATCTAATAAAACTGAGGCCCTCACTACTTTTTGTTCATTTAAATTGCTTTCTCGATTTATTTTTCCAATTTTTCGGGCTCAAAAACTAAACAGTCTACCACAAGAAACGTATTACTTTTACGAAAGGAACAATTTATAAACTTACTTTTAACAAAAATATATGATGAATAAAAGAATATGGTAAAAGGGAATTGATATACATTCTTATAAAAATATAGATCGTAGAATAAAACAAAAGATAATTGAAGCAAAAGAGGAATATATGAGAGAAAAGTGTCACGAAATAGAAGAACTAGACAAAAAATATGACAATTTCGGGATTCTCAAAAATATCAAAGAAATCACAGGCACAGGTAAAAATAAGCGCTACAGTCTTATCAAAGATAAACAAGGGAACCTAGTAGTAGATGCTACCCAAAAAATAAGAAGATGGGAAAGAGTACATTACGGAACTGTTTGAAGATCAACGAGAAGAACTAAAACCCTAAGAAGTCGAAATAGGCCCTCCTATCACTAGGACTGAGGTAGAATATGCCATAAAATGCACCAAAATTGGAAAAGCACCTGGTCCTGATGGTATTCCGACAGAACTACTAAAACTCATAAAGTAGAATATGATCAACTGCAAATACTAGTAAATCTATATAACACCTTCGTAATGTTGCCAAAGAAAGTGAATGAAAAGGAATGCGCTGAGCATCGCACAATTAGCTTAATGTCGCACACTTTGAAGACCTTCCTCAAAATCATACATAATCGAATATACAAAAAGCTGGAAATCGATATTAGTGAAAATTAGTTTGGATTTAGAAATGGAAGCCTTATTCGCGATAAATGTAATAATACAAAAATGTTTTGATATGAACAAAGAAATGTATATGGAATTTTTTGACTACGAGAAGGCGTTTGACAGGGTGAGACACGAAAAGATGATTAACCTAATACGAGAAAGTCAGCTTGATGAGCAAGATGTCAGAATAATAAAGAACCTCTATTGGAATCAAGCCGCTGTGATCAGCTCTGAAGGAAAAACATCAGAAAATATCAAAATACAACGAGGGGTTAGACAGGGATGTGTCTTGTCACCACTTTTGTTTAATTAGTATTCAGAGGCTATATTCAAAGAAGCTCTCAGGAACAGGAACGACGGTATACATATAAATGGAAAGATTATGTTATGCTGATGACACCTTGATCATAACCGACAACATACATGATCTTCAAGTATTACTTCAAGAGATCGATCGGGTCATTAGGGAGTACGGTTTAAAAATGAACTATAAAAAAACTAAATACATGGTCATAAGTAAAACCCTATTAAACCATCCTAATACAAACATCATACAAACATCGATATCAATTCGGTGTTGGTCGAGAGAGTAAAGCAGTATCAGTATCTCGGCACGTGGATCAACGATAGGCATGATCAGACTCAAGAAATCAAAGTCAGAATCGAAAAGGCTAGAAATGTTTTCTTTAAAATGAAACAACTATTTACTAACCCACACTTAAACCTTTAACTACGTCTGAGAATGATTAAATGTTATGTAATCCCAGTGCTTTTATATGGACTAGAATCATGGACGATCAACAAATCCACAATGAAAATGCTCCAGGCATTTGAAATGTGGATCTTCCGGCGTGTCCTTAAAATATCGTGGATAAAAAAGATTACCAAAGAAGAGGTTCTACGCCGAGTAGAAAGAAAAAGAGAATTGGAGAACTTGATTAAAACCAGAAAACTGGAATATCTCGGTCACATTATGCATGGAGAGAGATACAGTATAATACGACTGATAATGGAGGGCAAGACTGCAGGAAATAGATCGGTGGGAAAAAAGACGTATATCCTGGCTGAAAAAGCTAAGAGAGTGGTTTGGATGCACATCCCTCCAACTTTTCAGAGTCGCAGCGTCGAAAGTAAAAATAGCCATAATAATGATAGAGACGGCACCATAACAATATGGCAAGTACTGCGCAAAATTGTTTATCTACCAACAACTTCTTTAAACCTGTAAATCTAAACGAATTGCTTTAATAGCTGGTTATTAACAACGAGAGAAAATATGCTTAGTCTACTATTCAAATAATCGATAAACTTAAAAAACGGACATGAGAAAAAGATAAATTAATTTTTTGGATAATTTCATATTGTTACGTTAAGTTTTTGTGGCCAAAATTGGATGAAATTGATTTGAGAGGCATGTTTTTCCAACAAGATGGTGCTTTGGTGTTTTGCCAATTGGGAGAAAAGTTTGGTGAGTCGGTAATCTCCGAAAATTGCACTGTCAATTAGCCTCCAAGAAGTTCTAGTTTAAAAATTTTGAGTTATTTTTTGTGGGGATATTATAAGTAATTTTTTGGTATATGACAAACAAACCTTGAAATAGAGAGACGCTTTGAAATTGAACATCGAACGCTGTATTATTAATAAAATTACACCTGATTTACTGCAAAAAGTCACCAAAAATTGGGTTCATTGAATTCTATGCTGCAAACGAAGCCATGGTGTGACATTTAAATTATGTGTTATTTAAAACATAATTGACAAAGTTGTACTTAAAAATTAAAAAAGTAGTGTTGCTTTTATCACAAATATTTTATATTTCATTTAATTTTAAAAATATATCGTCTTTATTGGGAAACCATTTTTTATGTTTAAGAATGTAATGATTTATTTTTTTTTCAGGAACGTTGCGACGGTCGGTGAGTTTTTAATAATTTTTTTCCACAATGTTTGGTATTATTGCAATGACTCCTTTATTTAAACCGTTTTCAGGACCGATTCGAAACTCCCTCGAATCATATTTTAGTAAGTTTAAAGTGTGTTGTTCTCTCAAACTTGATTGTGACAATCATTACAGGTTTCTTTCCACGGCAGTCAGAAAAGGGCGGTATATTAAAATAAACGCTTTTTAAATTGTTGTGTACATTGACAATTTCTGACTGCTGTGGAAACAAACATTGGATACAACATAACGGTACTATAAATCAATTTTTAAATTGGCACATTAAAAGATACAAGACATTGAACATTTTTGTGTCAATAAATAATTGGTAAATTCAAATTAAATCTTTTTCATTCAATATAGGGTTTTTTAATATATTTTTTTTTAAATTTGCTAGTATTCAAAGGCTAATAAAAATTCAATTTTAACTATCTTAAAATCAATCATTTCAATTACAAGTATTTTTTTAAAAATATCAAGGTTGCTAGTCTTAGATTTTTTTTAATTTAACTTCTTTAGTATTAAAAATCATTTTTAAAATTAATTTGTAGTTATTTGACACTAAACTCGTACAGAATCAAAAATTCTGTTAATAATAGTAACTAAAAATAAATAAGCTAAAAAATAAACCAAAAATTATTTAAAAATAACTAGCAATAACCCTTGTAGAAAATTGGTACAAGCAGCTAGGGTTGCTTGATTGCGACTCTGACATACGGCACATAAAACAAAAGCTAGATTCAAGATCTAAATATCGACGAATAAACGACAAAACTACACAGATAAATGAAATAAGTGGGAAAGGTGGTTAAATCTGTTCGGGCAGATGCCATTGTGTATAAAATTAATTGGATTAAAGTCATCAGTAATAAATTTAAAACATTTTTTACACAAATAGTAACTGACGTTAATGCAGAAACTAGATCTAAGATCTTAATATCGACGAATAAAAGCCAAAAAAACAAACACCTCCAGGCAAGGACATCTGGTAAAAATACCAGGTTTGATAAAAAAGGTCATAAACTCATAATTCACCAAAATAACAGTAGTGTTTCTCTAAGCGTCAAAGCTAAAGAGGGTAAGCAGTAAGTTCTGTCCGGGTTTTGTACCTAGGCGTTGACGGATGCCAATGTGCATAAAATTTATGAGTTTAGGATCTGATTGAGCATTTTAAAAAGCTTTTGTCAAATAATAATTTGTCAAAATTAAATCACTTGCAATTAATGACTGTTTTAAATTACGCTTTTAAATTTTTTATACATGGCTAATTTTTAATTGCACATCGTATATAAAAAATATTTTACTCATATTAATTTAATATTTTAAATGATCAAAATATAATACAAAGTAATTTTTTAGTTTTCACATTGTATATTAACAAAAGTTTTATACCGGTAAAACAATTTAAAATGTTTAAAATTTAATAACGATTTATTTATAAATAGTAACAAATATTTTATACCAACCAGTCAAGTCACATTGAATGAATACTAACAAATTATTTTTACCGGTAAAGAATTTTAGGTTTTTGGTGTGCTATAAAAAAAATTTCTGTCACATTGTAGGTGTATCATAAAATGTTAAATGTTTTATTCTGTTAAAACATAATGAGTGATGTTCATAATGAAACAAAAATTCGTGTTTAAGGTATCAGTCATATTGTAATTATATTATAAAATGTTAAATGTTTTATACTGTTAAAACATAATAAGTTATGTTCATAATGTAACAAAAATTCGTGTTCTGGGTATTTATCATATTGTAGATATGTTATAAATGTTAAATGTTTTATTCTGTTAAAACATAATAAGTGATGTTCATAATGTAACAAAAATTCGTGTTTTAGGTATTTGTCATATTTTAGATATGTTATAAATGTTAAATGTTTTATTCTGTTAAAACATATTAAGTAATGATCACAATGTAACAAAAAATTGTGTTCTGGGTATCTGTCATATTGTAGATATGTTATAAAATGTTAAATGTTTTATTCTGTTAAACATAATAAGTGACGTTCATAATGTAACAAAAATTCGTGTTTTAGGTATTGGTCATATTGTAGATATGTTATAAATGTTAAATGTTTTATTCTGTTAAAACATAATAAGTTATGTTCATAATGTAACAAAAATTCGTGTTCTGGGTATTTATCATATTGTAGATATGTTATAAATGTTAAATGTTTTATTCTGTTAAAACATAATAAGTGATGTTCATAATGTAACAAAAATTCGTGTTTTAGGTATCTGTCATATTTTAGATATGTCATAAATGTTAAATGTTTTATTCTGTTAAAACATATTAAGTGATGATCATAATGTAACAAAAAATTGTGTTCCGGGTATCTGTCATATTGTAGATATGTTATAAAATGTTAAATGTTTTATTCTGTTAAAACATAATAAATAATCTTTATAATGTAATAAAAATTCGTGTTCAAGGTATCTGTCACATTGTAAAAATATCATAAAATGTTAAATGTTTTATTCTGCTAAAACATAATAAGTTATGTTCATAATGTAACAAAAATTCGTGTTCTGGGTATTTATCATATTGTAGATATGTTATAAAATGTTAAATGTTTTATTCCGTTAAACATAATAAGTGACGTTCATAATGTAACAAAAATTCGTGTTTTAGGTATTTGTCATATTGTAGATATGTTATAAATGTTAAATGTTTTATTCTGCTAAAACATAATAAATAAACTTTATAATGTAACAAAAAATCGTGTTCTAGGTATCTGTCATATTGTAGATATGTTAAAAAATGTAAATGTTTTATTCTGTTAAAACATAATAAGTGATGTTTATAATGTAACAAAAAATCGTGTTTTAGGTATCTGTCACATTGTAGGTATATTATAAAATGTTAAATGTTTTATACTGTTAAAACATAATAAGTGGTGTTCATATTGTAACAAAAAATCGTGTTCAAGGTATCTCCCATATTGTAAATATGTTATGAAATGTTAAATGTTTTATTCTGTTAAAACCTAATAAATGATGTTCATATTGTAACAAAAATTCGTGTTTTAGGTATCTGTCACATTTTAGGTATATTATAAAATGTTAAATATTTTATTCTGTTAAAATATAAAAAGTGATGTTCACATTTTAACAAAAAAAAATTCGTTTTCTAGGTATTTGTCATATTGTAGATATGTTATTAATGTTAAATGTATTATTCTGTTAAAACATAATAAGTAATCTTCATAATGTAATAAAAACTCGTGTTCTAGGTTTCTGTCACATTGTAAAAATATTATACAATTTTAAATGTTTTATTCTGTTAAAACATAATAAGTGATGTTCATAATGTAACAAAAAATCGTGTTTAAGGTACTTGTCACATTGTAGGTATATTATAATATGTTAAATGTTTTATTCTGTTAAAACATAATAAGTGATGTTCATAATGTAACAAAAATTCGTGTTTTAGGTATATGTCATATTGTAGATATGTTAAAAAATGTTAAATGTTTTATTATGTTAAAACATAATGAGTGATGTTCACAATGTAACAAAAAAAAATTCGTGTTCTAGGTATCTGTCATATTGTAGATATGTTAAAAAATGTTAAATGTTTTATTATGTTAAAACATAATGAGTGATGTTCACAATGTAACAAAAAAAAATTCGTGTTCTAGGTATCTGTCATATTGTAGATATGTTATAGAATGTTAAATGTTTTATTCTGTTAAAACATGACTGATGTTCACAATATAACAAAAAATCGTGATCTAGGTATCTGTCATATTGTAGATATGTTATAAATGTTAAATGTTTTATTCTGTTAAAACATACTAAGTGATGTTTATAATGTAACAAAAAATTGTGTTCTAGATATCTGTCATATTGTAGATATGTTATAAAATGTTAAATGTTTTATTCCGTTAAATAAGTGATGTTCATAATATAACAAAAAATCGCTTTTTAGGTATCTGTCACATTGTAGGTATATTATAAAATGTTAAATGTTTTATACTGTTAAAACATAATAAGTGATGTTCATAATGTAACAAAAAATCGTGTTTTAGGTATCTGTCACATTGTAGGTATATTATAAAATGTTAAATGTTTTATTCTGTTAAAACATAATGAGTGATGTTCACAATGTAACGAAAAAAAAATCGTGTTTTAGGTATTTGTCATATTGTAGATATATTATAAATGTTAAATGTTTTATTCTGTTAAAACATAATAAGTGATGTTAATAATGTAACGAAAATTCGTGTTTTAGGTATCTGTCACATTGTAGGTATATTATAAAATGTTAAATGTTTTATTCTGTTAAAACATAAGTGAAGTTCATATTGTAACAAAAAATCGTGATCTAGGTATCAGTCATATTGTAGATATGTTATAAATGTTTTATTCTGTTAAAACATAATAAGTGATGTTCATATTGTAACAAAAAATAGTGTTTTAGGTATCTGTCACACTGTAAGAATATCATAAAATGTTAAATGTTTTATTCTGTTAAAACATAATAAGTTATGTTCATAATGTAACAAAAATTCGTGTTCTGGGTATTTATCATATTGTAGATATGTTATAAATTTTAAATGTTTTATTCTGTTAAAACATAATAAATAATCTTTATAATGTAATAAAAATTCGTGTTCAAGGTATCTGTCACATTGTAAGAATATCATAAAATGTTAAATGTTTTATTCTGTTAAAACATCATAAGTTATGTTCATAATGTAACAAAAAATCGTGTTCTAGGTATCTGTCATATTGTAGATATGTTAAAAAATGTTAAATGTTTTATTCTGTTAAAACAAAATGAGTGATGTTCATAATGTAACAAAAATTCGTGTTTAAGGTATTAGTCATATTGTAAGTATATTATAAAATGTTAAATGTTTTATACTGTTAAAACAATGAGTTTTGTTTATAATGTAACAAAAAATCGTGTTCAAGGTATCTGTCATATTGTAGATATGTTAAAAAATGTTAAATGTTTTATTCTGTAAAAACATAATAAGTGATGTTTATAATGTAACAAAATATCGTGTTTTAGGTATCTCTCACATTGTAGGTATATTATAAAATGTTAAATGTTTTATACTGTTAAAACATAATAAGTGATGTTTATAATGTAACAAAAAATCGTGTTCAAGGTATCTCTCGTATTGTAAATATGTTATAAAATGTTAAATGTTTTATTCTGTTAAAACATAATAAATGATGTTCATATTGTAACAAAAAATCGTGTTTTAGGTAGCTGTCACATTGTAGGTATATTATAAAATGTTAAATATTTTATTCTGTTAAAATATAAAAAATGATGTTCACATTGTAACAAAAAAAAATTCGTTTTCTAGGTATTTGTCATATTGTAGATATGTTATAAATGTTAAATGTATTATTCTGTTAAAACATAATAAGTTATGTTCATAATGTAACAAAAATTCGTGTTTTGGGTATCTGTCATATTGTAGATATGTTAAAAAATGTTAAATGTTTTATTCTGTTAAAACATAAAAAGTGATGTTCATAATGTAACAAAAATTTGTGTTTAAGGTATCAGTCGTATTGTAAGTATATTATAAAATGTGAAATGTTTTATACTGTTAAAACATGATAAATTTTGTTTATAATGTAACAAAAAATCGTGTTCAAGGTATCTGTTATATTGTAGGTATATTATAAAATGTTAAATGTTTTACACTGTTAAAACATAATAAATAATGTTCATAATGTAACAAAAAATCGTGTTTAAGGTATCTGTCACATTGTAGGTATATTATAATATGTTAAATGTTTTATTCTGTTAAAACATAATAAGTGATGTTCATAATGTAACAAAAATTCTTGTTTTAGGTATCTGTCATATTGTAGATATGTTAAAAAATGTTTAATGTTTTATTCTGTTAAAACATAATGAGTGATGTTCACAATGTAACAAAAAAAAATATAAAATGTTAAATGTTTTATTCTGTTAAAACATGAGTGATGTTTACAATATAACAAAAAATCGTGATCTAGGTATCTGTCATATTGTAGATATGTTATAAATGTTAAATGTTTTATTCTGTTAAAACATACTAAGTGATGTTCATAAAGTAACAAAAAATTGTTTTCTAGATATCTGTCATATTGTAGATATGTTATAAAATGTTAAATGTTTTATTCCGTTAAATAAGTGATGTTCATAATGTAACAAAAAATCGCTTTTTAGGTATCTGTCACATTGTAGGTATATTATAAAATGTTAAATGTTTTATACTGTTAAAACATAATAAGTGATGTTCATAATGTAACAAAAAATCGTGTTTTAGGTATCTGTCACATTGTAGGTATATTATAAAATGTTAAATGTTTTATTCTGTTAAAACATAATGAGTGATATTCACAATGTGACGAAAAAAAAAACGTGTTTTAGGTATTTGTCATATTGTAGATATGTTATAAATGTTAAATGTTTTATTCTGTTAAAACATAAGTGATTTTCATATTGTAACAAAAAATCGTGATCTAGGTATCAGTCATATTGTAGATATGTTATAAATGTTAATTGTTTTATTCTGTTAAAACATAATAAATGATGTTCATAATGTAACAAAAAATCGTGTTTAAGGTATCTGTCACATTGTAGGTATATTATAATATGTTAAATGTTTTATTCTGTTAAAACATAATAAGTGATGTTCATAATGTAACAAAAAATCGTGTTCAAGGTATTTCCCATATTGTAAATATGTTATAAAATGTTAAATGTTTTATTCTGTTAAAACATAATAAATGATGTTCATAATGTAACAAAAAATCGTGTTTAAGGTATCTGTCACATTGTAGGTATATTATAATATGTCAAATGTTTTATTCTGTTAAAACATAATAAGTGATGTTCATAATGTAACAAAAATTCGTGTTTTAGGTATCTGTCATATTGTAGATATGTTATAAAATGTTAAATGTTTTATTCTGTTAAAACATGAGTGATGTTCACACTATAACAAAAAATCGTGATCTAGGTATCTGTCATATTGTAGATATGTTATAAATGTTAAATGTTTTATTCTGTTAAAACATACTAAGTGATGTTCATAATGTAACAAAAAATTGTGTTCTAGATATCTGTCATCTTGTAGATATGTTATAAAATGTTAAATGTTTTATTCCGTTAAATAAGTGATGTTCATAATGTAACAAAAAATCGCTTTTTAGGTATCTGTCACATTGTAGGCATATTATAAAATGTTAAATGTTTTATACTGTTAAAACATAATAAGTGATGTTCATAATGTAACAAAAAATCGCTTTTTAGGTATCTGTCATATTGTAGATATATTAAAAAATGTTAAATGTTTTATTCTGTTAAAACATAATGAGTGATGTTCATAATGTAACAAAAATTCGTGTTTAAGGTATTAGTCTTATTGTAAGTATATTATAAAATGTTAAATGTTTTATACTGTTAAAACATACTGTTTTGTTTATAATGTAACAAAAAATCGTGTTCAAGGTATCTGTCATATTGTAGATATGTTAAAAAATGTTAAATGTTTTATTCTGTTAAAACATAATAAGTGATGTTTATAATGTAACAAAAAATCGTGTTTTAGGTATCTGTCACATTGTAGGTATATTATAAAATGTTAAATGTTTTATACTGTTAAAACATCATAAGTGATATTTATAATGTAACAAAAATTCGTGTTTTAGGTATCTGTCATATTGTAGATATGTTAAAAAATGTTAAATGTTTTATTCTGTTAAAACATAATGAGTGATGTTCACAATGTAACAAAAAAAAATTCGTGTTCTAGGTATCTGTCATATTGTAGATATGTTATAAAATGTTAAATGTTTTATTCTGTTAAAACATACTAAGTGATGTTCATAATGTAACAAAAAATCGCTTTTTAGGTATCTGTCACATTGTAGGCATATTATAAAATGTTAAATGTTTTATACTGTTAAAACATAATAAGTGATGTTCATAATGTAACAAAAAATCGCTTTTTAGGTATCTGTCATATTGTAGATATATTAAAAAATGTTAAATGTTTTATTCTGTTAAAACATAATGAGTGATGTTCATAATGTAACAAAAATTCGTGTTTAAGGTATTAGTCATATTGTAAGTATATTATAAAATGTTAAATGTTTTATACTGTTAAAACATACTGTTTTGTTTATAATGTAACAAAAAATCGTGTTCAAGGTATCTGTCATATTGTAGATATGTTAAAAAATGTTAAATGTTTTATTCTGTTAAAACATAATAAGTGATGTTTATAATGTAACAAAAAATCTTGTTCAAGGTATCTCTCGTATTGTAAATATGTTATAAAATGTTAAATGTTTTATTCTGTTAAAACATAATAAATGATGTTCATATTGTAACAAAAAATCGTGTTTTAGGTATCTGTCACATTGTAAATATGTTATAAAATGTTAAATGTTTTATTCTGTTAAAACATAATAAATGATGTTCATATTGTAACAAAAAATTGTGTTTTAGGTATCTGTCACATTGTAGGTATATTATAAAATGTTAAATGTTTTATTCTGTTAAAATATAAAAAGTGATGTTCACATTGTAACAAAAAAAAATTCGTTTTCTAGGTATTTGTCATATTGTAGATATTTTATAAATGTTAAATGTATTATTCTGTTAAAACATAATAAGTAATCTTTATATTGTAATAAAAATTCGTGTTCTAGGTTTCTGTCACATTGTAAAAATATTATACAATTTTAAATGTTTTATTCTGTTAAAACATAATAAGTTATGTTCATAATGTAATAAAAATTCGTGTACTGGGTATCTGTCATATTGTAGATATGTTAAAAAATGTTAAATGTTTTATTCTGTTAAAACATAATAAGTGATGTTCATAATGTAAAAAAAATTTGTATTTAAGGTATCAGTCGTATTGTAAGTATATTATGAAATGTGAAATGTTTTATACTGTTAAAACATGATAAATTTTGTTTATAATGTAACAAAAAATCGTGTTTAAGGTATCTGTTATATTGTAGGTATATTATAAAATGTTAAATGTTTTATACTGTTAAAACATAAGTGATGTTCATAATTTAACAAAAAATCGTGTTCAAGGTATCTCCCATATTGTAAATATGTTATAAAATGTTTTATGTTTTATTCTGTTAAAACATAATAAATGATGTTCATAATGTAACAAAAAATCGTGTTTAAGGTATCTGTCACATTGTAGGTATATTATAATAAGTTAAATGTTTTATTCTGTTAAAACATAATAAGTGATGTTCATAATGTAACAAAAATTCTTGTTTTAGGTATCTGTCATATTGTAGATATGTTAAAAAATGTTTAATGTTTTATTCTGTTAAAACATAATGAGTGATGTTCACAATGTAACAAAAAAAAAATATAAAAATATAAAATGTTAAATGTTTTATTCTGTTAAAACATGAGTGATGTTTACAATATAACAAAAAATCGTGATCTAGGTATCTGTCATATTGTAGATATGTTATAAATGTTAAATGTTTTATTCTGTTAAAACATACTAAGTGATGTTCATAAAGTAACAAAAAATTGTGTTCTAGATATCTGTCATATTGTAGATATGTTATAAAATGTTAAATGTTTTATTCCGTTAAATAAGTGATGTTCATAATTTAACAAAAAATCGCTTTTTAGGTATCTGTCACATTGTAGGTATATTATAAAATGTTAAATGTTTTATACTGTTAAAACATAATAAGTGATGTTCATAATGTAACAAAAACTCGTGTTTTAGGTATCTGTCACATTGTAGGCATATTATAAAATGTTAAATGTTTTATTCTGTTAAAACATAATGAGTAATGTTCACAATGTGACGAAAAAAAAATCGTATTTTAGGTATTTGTCATATTGTAGATTTGTTATAAATGTTAAATGTTTTATTCTGTTAAAACATAAGTGATTTTCATATTGTAACAAAAAATCGTGATCTAGGTATCGGTCATATTGTAGATATGTTATAAATGTTAATTGTTTTATTCTGTTAAAACATAATAAGTGATGTTCATAATGTAACAAAAAATCGTGATCTAGGTATCTGTCATATTTTAGATATGTTATAAATGTTAAATGTTTTATTCTGTTAAAACATACTATGTTTATAATGTAACAAAAAATTGTTTTCTAGGTATCTGTCATATTGTAGATATGTTATAAAATGTTAAATGTTTTATTCCGTTAAAATATAATAAGTGACGTTCATAATGTAACAAAAAATCATGATCTAGGTATGTGTCATATTGTAGATATGTTATAAAATGTTAAATGTTTTATTCTGTTTAAACATACTAAGTGATGTTCATAATGTAACAAAAAATTGTGTTCTAGGTATCTGTTATATTGTAGATATGTTATAAAATGTTAAATGTTTTATTCTGTTAAAACATAAGTGTTGTTCATAATGTAACAAATATTCCTTTTGGTTAATGTCCATCGATGTGCGCAAAATTTTGTAGAATAAATTGTTTTAAGTACTTTAAACGTATCATTTTATAACATTACTAAACTTGTACTTAAATAACCGAAAAAAAACGAAATTTATCAACTATGAAATGATATTTATTGCGCTCATTACACGTTTTGATGTGGCTCAAAAAATACGCAGTTGACGGCCCTTTAAATGGTTTGATGTGTTGTTTCCTTACATCAGCTACGGTAGTTATGTGTATATTTAAAATTTATTCTTTAATAAAAATGAGTGGCAGATGGTCAGGGAAGCAAGGGAGGCTAAGCCTCCTCTATCATTTTGAAGAAATATATTTTTATTTATTTTCTAGAAAATATTTTATTTTTATTTACTATTTATCAAGAATATATTTAATTTATTTTAAGTGGGATAATAGGGCTACTGGCGAACAACCCACAACAAAAAAGTAACGCGCCATTGCATTACCTCAAGGGTGGTGGGGAAATGTGCTAATTGTACTCATAATGTCAATTTCCAGTTAAGTTAAATATACATTTTTAAGCCTCCTTTGTTGAAAATACTACCAGCCGCCACTGCAATGAAAAATAATTTAATTACCTGACTAAAAAACTACTTCAGCAAACTATGAAAATAAACGAAATGATAATAAAAATAGTTTTTTTTAAATTACGACTTTCAGTAGATCAAAGTTCAAATTGTTGATAACATGATATCATTTCAATTTTTTTTAAAGTTTGCTGAAGTAGTTTTTTAGTCATGTTAAATTAAAAAAAATTTTATTTTTTTTTAAATATTACACTGCTGCTAGAAGGTATTTGGTTTTTGCAGATTAAGTAAATTATTAATGTAGAAATATTTTTCCTTTATCTAGATATTACTTAATGTAATTAAGAATATAGCAGCATTTTACTGGACTACTTCAGCAAACTATGAAAATAAACGAAATGATAATAAAAATAGTTTTTTTTAAATTACGACTTTCAATAGATCAAAGTTCAATTGTTAATAACATTGATATCATTTCAATTTTTTTTAAAGTTTGCTGAAGTAGTTTTTTAGTCATGTTAAATTAAAAAAATTTTTATTTTTTTTTAAATATTACACTGCTGCTAGAAGGTATTTGGTTTTTGCAGATTAAGTAAATTATTAATGTAGAAATATTTTTCCTTTATCTAGATATTACTTAATGTAATTAAGAATATAGCAGCATTTTACTGGACTACTTCAGCAAACTATGAAAATAAACGAAATGATAATAAAAATAGTTTTTTTTAAATTACGACTTTCAATAGATCAAAGTTCAATTGTTAATAACATTGATATCATTTCAATTTTTTTTAAAGTTGGCTGAAGTAGTTTTTTAGTCATGTTAAATTAAAAAAAAATTTATTTTCTTTTAAATATTACACTGCTGCTAGAAGGTATTTGGTTTTTGCAGATTAAGTAAATTATTAATGTAGAAATATTTTTTCTTTATCTAGATATTACTTAATGTAATTAAGAATATAGCAGCATTTTACTGGAAACAGTTGAAGTAAAAAATCGGTGATCGCTTAGCTACCTAATAGCAGAGAATACTGCCATGGTAGTAACAATAGAATAAAAACAACAATAAAATAACTTCAAGAAGAAATTACCATCGCAGAGAAGCAAACGCAATACTCGAGGCCCAAATATCCACAAATAAACGCCAAACTAGAGACACCGTCAAGTAAGAATACCTATCTGCAGAGGCAGGCAAAAAATGAAAACAAAATTTCAAATTTAACGCCATGTAGGTATCTTTTTCCACAGCAATATTTCCTATCGTCATATTTTGGTCCAAATCACCCGCCCTTAGCTTTTATACCAATAGTTATGAATCACCCTGTATATAGATACCATGTAGATCCTTACAGACGACATTATTATTGGTTATTTTTAGATGCAAAGATGGACCCGACAAATTATTAACTTAGCCTTCTCGACAATGCAGAATCCTGCGATCTGGATGGTGATGCTCTCGCTCTTGCTCTTTAATGTATACTCTGAAAGAATATTTGGGAAGGACTAACTGATATACAAGCCGCCGTTCATTATTATAAATGGTGAAATCATAAAAAACCTTCGCTACGCAGACGATACGGTACTGTTGGCCTCCAGTCATCGAAAAATGCGCAATGGCCGGACTCTGATTTAATGCAAAAATTACCAAAGTTGCCGATAGCAACATGACTGACAAACCAGCGTTTACCGTGCACAGCAAAGCATTGTGCGATTAAATAACAATTCTTCTTCTTCTTATCACACCCTCTCCTGCCGAAGGTTGGCGATCCAAATGGCAATTGTAGCTCTGGAAACTGCAGCACGAAGGATTTCTGCAGACGAGCGGTTGAACCATCTCCTCAAATCCTTTAGCCATGGCGTCTTCCTACTGAACTTTTTCCCTGTATTTTGCCTTCCATTATGAGGCATAATATTTCGTATTTAGGACCTCTCATCACATGACCCAGGTATTGCATTTTTCTTTCCTTGATGGTGTTGAGTAGTTCTTTTTGTTTGTGCATGAGCTGGAGTACTTCATCGTTGGTGATCCTTTGTACCCATGAAATTCGCAGCATCCGTCTATACACATACATTTCGAAGGCTTCTATTCTCTTTTCAGTCTGTGAGTTTAGTGTCTAGCTTTCACATCCATAGAGTAGGACAGAGAAGACGTAGCATCTGATCATTCGAGTTCTGAGGTAAAAAATGATTTCATACTCGTGAAGATTTCTCTCGCTTGCTCAATCCTTGAAAGTATTTCCCTTTTCGGGTCGCACTGGCTATTGATGTTAGCTCCCAAATATTTTATTTTGTTAAATAACAATGGAAGGCTGGTATCAAAGCAAAACAATATAATTGAATAGAGATTTACCAGACCTTTTAAATGAGGCATGACTTGATACCTAACGCCATTTAAAAAAATTTAAGGGGTATCTCCAGTAGGGGAGCGGGTGAATCTGACGTTTATGACATTAGCGCTAAAAAGTGTCCCCCTCAAGTTAAAAGTTGACGTGTTTCGGCATTTCATTTTAACATGTCGCATTTCTGAAATATTAAGGGTGGGTCCTTTCCAAATGAACACAGTGAATATTGGTAAATACAGAACATAAAAATGTCTTTGGCGTATTACGTGTTGCCTAACTTATACTGGGCTGGTGGGTACCTGAAAAATTATCTACACATAAATCAACATTATAAATATGCGAATATGCCAATATTTTTAAACGGGAGACCGACGAAAACCCAGAGAAAGAAATGAATTGTCCTGTGAAGAAGACATATTGTTCGATAACAACAAAAGTGTATCTGATATACAATCGACCTTCTTTAGTTCAGCCAACTCAGAGTGACTTCTACTTAAGTTTTACAAAAGAGTTATCGGAATAAATGATTCTCTCTTGTTTACGGTTATTTTTAATTTATGTTTTATTTTATTTTCAAAATTATTTTCTTGTTTAAGTTTTTTAGAATGTTTACTTACGTTCATCATTTTTTTTTGTTTATTAGTCTGTAATAAATCGTTTTTTTTTTTTTATGAAAATAGTCGCAAAAAGGGTAGACCTATCGTGTGGGCCGCGGACGGCCCGCACTGCGACTATTAGAAGGGGAAGGGATTATAGAAAGGAAATGATTGTGGACACGCTTTTTAAAAAGTTGTAGGTCATAGTTCTCTGGAAAAACTGATTTTGGAAGCTTATTCCATTCCGTAGCAGCCCTGTAAAAGAAGGATTCTTGATGAAGATTGGTCCTAGTAGTGTCAATCTTGGGAGTAAATGGGTGAGACTGATCAGCGTGCCGAGTTCTTCGGCCGAATGTGGCATGGAAATATCTGTAGAGCAATGACTGGTCTGCAACTCTTCTTCCATGTTCTAGAGGGTGAAGGGTATCTGTGAGAGTTGAGCTGTTTATCAAGCGAATGGCTCTTTTCTGAATGGAATCTAGAAGACGAAGAGAATGCCTTGGTGCTGAACCCCAAATGTGCGAGCAATACTCCAGTAGAGGTCGGATTTGAGCCTTGTACGTCGTCAACAGTTGATCAGGAGTAAAAAACTTCTGGCTTTCCACAGAAAACCTTTCTGTGATATTCTTCACTGGGCAGTGACGATATAAAATGTTAATAATTAAGAGAGTAAGGGAGTAATTTTTTATTCTGTCACAGGTGAAAAGAGCAACCCCCCTAATGATTTTTTATTTACTTTCAATTTTAATACATTTTCTGCTACCTATAAATATTTGGTAACCGTCACAAAATATTTACGACACACCAAAAGTACTCGATTTGGTCTGAATCGGCACTGCACATCTGCTGACTTGGGATTATGGTGAGGTCCGTTTATAGGTCTCTTTCTTTAAAAACTCGATTCTACTTAAGGCTCGTTCCTATAGTATAAGTGCGTTAGGTTTTTGTGCGCTAACTTCATCGACCCCCTCTGAACTTCGGGAACACGGGCTCGAGAGACAGCCCAGTACACATAAAGTACTGGGGGTGTGGTGGCCAGTTGTGGCTCTTCAAGCTGCAACTGGGGGCTAATGGTAATCTTGGCAAAAGGGCAAAGCGACCTTTTGGCAAGACCTCCTAGCTTGGGGTCTTTCACGGGAGACAGCTCGTTCTTATTTAACCAGCAAACGGCTATTGGCCAAAATAAATGTTCAAACTATATCTCAAACTGTCGACTAGTACTGTTGTTTTTAAGTGTTTTTCGTTTTTTCTGCAAAAGCTTTATTTAAAAAATATAAATGATTGTTTATAAATACAATGTAGAAATTCACAATTCTAGAATTAAACATTTATTTTAGGTGTTGGGTATAACATATACAACACTGAAAATTAAAGTGGAACCATTTGTATTAAATTACAAGTTGTATGTATATTATTTGTCGGTTTGTTTTAAATATGAAATGTAATTAAACATTAAATGTATGCTTTCATAAATGTAGCAGCGGCATCTATTAGACAATAGTCAAACTTCTACTTGTTAAAAGCAGTTAACCCCTACCATTGTCTAATGTTGTCTTTATAGGGAAAAATCACGTAACACGAGATGGCGCTGTCAATGTCAAAATATCGGATCGAGGTGTAAACAACAAATATTCTGTCATTTGATCACGAAACCAAAATTTTTATTGAAGGAAATTTTAGTTATCTCAGAGATTTGAGTTCATTTTTTGTGTTAAACTATTGGATTGGAGCTGGTTTTAAGGTTTGTTTTCGACGTTTCAGTTTTATTGTCGCTGGATTCTTGTTAAATGCCAGTAAGAACCAGGTGTGTCCAGGTATCAATTTTGGTTTCTCGAAGTTTTTCCGTACTGTTGTCCCTGGAATTCTTGTTGCAATGCCTACGAAAGTCGAAATATCAATTTCGGACATATTGTTTTATGTGGGTGAACAAAATAATATATAAAGTTCACTTTTCACCCCTTAAACAAATAGAAGTTAGTTTGTTGTTCACACCTCAAGAAGTTCATACGATCAATAATAAATGTCGCCTACTCCGTGATTTTTCCTTATACAATGCCCATATCTTCTAGTTTTTTAATATATTTTTGTCATAAAAATAATTTTTTTAAATAAATGCAATGGGATTTAAACTTTTCACATGTTAAAAATATTAATAGCAGTTATGTAAATGAAAATTCCTAATTCAATTTCTTTTTATGTATCTGTAAATAATTGTATTACTGCATAAATAATAAAAAATATTGTGCAACAATTTTTCACCCTATCAACTTTAAATTATAAACTATAAAATAAACAATCCATGTCGAGCCAAATGTGATTTAGGGTGCACATTCTATAAATTACCTAATTAAAAATAAAAATAAAACTAAAACTAATATTTATCTATAGTTGGCTTCTGTAAACTGATAAGGAGTTTAATTAAAACGTACGAATAAACAAATTAATTGGTTTACTAATATTTGCAAATGTAACATTTTAACCTTGAACAATAGGTAAACTCGTTTAAAAAAATATTTATTATTTTTGAAAAAATAGAATAAAATAATAACCATAAGTTTAAATTGCAATAAAATAGAAATTAAAAAGTAGTGGTTAATTTTTTTAATATGAGTTATTAGTGAACGCACCCACACTTAGCTGCTTCTTCTGCTCTAGGCCTTGTTTATTCTGATTTTAACATCACAGATAGGTGGGCTTACGAATGGTGCGAAGCTCAACCGAACAACAACATGCCCTGCATAACACAAAGACCTCCTGGCTTTAACCTACCACGCAAAACCTCTTCTTATGGTGACGTCTCCACACGGAGGTGTCTTTTATTAATTTCGACGCTGCGACTCTGAAAAGCTGAAGGGATGTGCATCCAAACCACTCTCTTAGATTCTTTAGCCAGGATATACGTCTTCTTCCCACCGATCTCCTTCCTGCAATCTTGCCCTCCATTATCAGTCGTAGTATACTGTATCTCTCTCCACGCATAATGTGACCGAGATATTCCAGTTTTCTGGCTTTAATCAAGTTCTCCCATTCTTTCTTTTTCACCTCGGCGTAGAACCTCTTCATTGGTAACCTTTTTTAACCACGATATTTTAAGTACACGCCGGAAGATCCACATTTCAAATGCCTGGAGCTTTTTTATTGTGGCTTTGTTGATCGTCCATGATTCTAGTCCATATAAAATCACTGGGATTACATAACATTTAATCATTCTCAGACGTAGTTGAAAGTTTAAGTGTGGGTTAGTAAATATTTGTTTCATTTTAAAGATACTGATATTGCTTTACTCTCTCGACCAACACTGAATTAATATTGATGTTGGTATTAGGATGGTTTAATGGGGTTTTACTTACATATACATTTCTTTGTTCACATCCAAACATTTTTGTATTATTACATTTACCGCGAATAAGGTTTCACGTGTGCCCATTCCATTTCGAAATCCAAACTGATTTTTACTAATATCGACTTCCAGCTTTTTGTATATTCGATTGTGTTTAATTTTAAGGAAGGTCTTCAAAGTTTGGGACATTAAGCTAATTGTGCGATGCTCAGCGCATTCCTTTTCATTCACTTTCTTTGGCAACATTACGAAGGTTGATCTCAGCCAATCTGTAGGGATAATTCCTGTGCGATAGATTTACTAGTATTTGCAGTTGATCATATTCTATGAGTTTTGGTAGTTCTGTCGGAATTCTACACTAATATTTTAAACACAGGAATTATCCCACGCTTACTGAAACAAACAAAGATAATAGCGATCCTAAAACCAGGAAAGCCAAATGACAAACCAGAGAGCTATCGCCCAATCGCGCTTTTAAGTGCCAGTTATAAACTATTAGAACGCCTTTTATACAATAGAATAAGCGTGAAGATCCTAGAAAGCATACCAGTCGAGCAAGCTGGATTCAGGCCAAAGCGAAGCTGTACCGACCAAGTCTTGGCACTTACGACTTATATAGAGGCCGGACACCAGAAGCAGCTCAAAACATCCGTCACATTCATAGACCTGACTGCAGCATATGACACAGTCTGGAAACAAGGACTCCTCTATAAACTCCTACGTCAAATACCCTGTAAAACAACTGTGGGTTTAATCGATAATATGCTGAGCAATAGATTATTTCGCGTTGTCATGGGAAACTCACTGAGCGATTGGAAGAAACTCAATAACGGCCTACCTCAAGGCTCAGTATTAGCTCCTCTCCTGTTCAGCTGTTACATTGCGGATATGCCCACAACAAGATCTAGAAAATTTGGCTATGCTGATGATTGGGCAATAGCAACCAGAAGCAAATCGATTGAAGAGACGGAAGAAGTGCTAACAGATGACTTGGAAACCCTAGAGAAATACTTTCACAACTGGAGACCTAGTGCAAGCAAGACGGAGGTTGCTTGTTTTCACCTAAACAACCGCATGGCCAATAGAGAACTCAATGTGAGCTTTGGTAACAGGCTGCTGCACCACAACCGGTATCCTAAATACCTGGGAGTTACTCTCGATAGAACTTTATCCTTCAAACAACACCTAACTAAGACTGCCTCAAAACTCAAAACAAGGAATAACATCATACAAAAACTCTGTGGCACTTCATGGGGATCCTCCGCAACGACGCTTCGATGTTCCGCGTTAGGGCTGGTCTACTCTACGGCGGAATATTGTGCTCCGGTCTGGCTAAACAGCCCTCATGTCAAAATGGTCGACGTTCAATTGAATCACACGATGCGTTTAATCTCGGGCACAATTAAATCTACACCGAGTTATTGGCTACCAGTTCTAAGCCATATCCCTACTCCATCGATACGGAGATCCACTGCACTTGTCAGAGAGTACAACAAGGTTATTCAAAATCCACACCTACCAATAAACAGAGACATCGAGGACATAGACAGGAATAGGTTGCGTTCAAGAAAACCCCCCATCAAAACGGCTCTAAACTTGGAGGCCGTTGACTTCAACCCAATAAATGAGTGGAGGCAGAAATGGACCGAAGCAGCCCAACCGGAATTTCTCAACATGCCGTGCATAACAACTCCCCCAGCCGGCTTTGAACTACCACGCAAGACATGGGTAGCACTTAACCGGATTAGGACCAACCACGGCAGGTGTGTTCTACAAGTGGAACATAATACCCTCCCCACAGTGTGACTGCGGCGCTGAAAGGCAGACGATCCGCCACATCACGGAAGATTGCAACCTGAGGGCATATGGAGGTCAGCCAAATGAGTTCCTGACATCGATACCAGAATCAATTGATTATATTAATAATTAGACATTCAACTGTAATTATGCTATATTTTCGTGTTTTTATACTTTACATTTTTACACTGTTTGTACATTGTGCTATATGTTGTCCTGTTAACTTATACAATATCTTATGTGATGTATGCCATACGATAAATAAATAAATAAATTCTCTCATATATTCTTTTTTTGCTTTAATTATCTTCTGTTTTATTGTTTGATCTATATTTTTATAAGAATGTGTGTATTAATTCCCTTAACCTGGTGCACACTATATCGCAACACGTCACATGCGCATACTTCCTAACAAATGGGACAAAATTCCATGCTCTTAATGTGACTGCGGTAAGTTTCAGACTATCAGACACATTACAGAGGAATGCCCATCACGATCTTACGAAGGCCACCCAGATGATTTCCTAGTTGCAACCACAGAAGCGATACAGTACATAGAAAACATTAATGTTTGTAGATTTACTCAAGTTTGTCTAATATGTGTTCTTGTAAATGTGTCGATGTGCCATACGCTAAAAAATAAATAAATAAATAATAGTGAAGGGTTTATGAAAGGCATTTTCTAAACTCATTAGTCCATTGACGGTAACTGCAAGTAGAGGAAAAATCCGCACTAGGTTAGGATAGGTTGATCAGGTTGAAGTCTAATGCAACGTTGGATCAAACGTTTGAGTCAAGTGAGTTCGACAATTGGTGGGGCGAATATTCCTGACTCGAATATTTAAAAAATTTGACTCAAACATTCGACTCAACGTTGGGGCGAGCGTTCTAGCATCCTGTGCACTCAGTTTTAAACTGACTGACAATGAAAGAAGGTGATAAGGATGTTTCTATTGCAGCCGCTGCTATTGTTGTATTGTCCTAAATCTCTCTACCTATCCAAGTCTCTACCTTCATATAAACAAGTCGTGTAGCAGTTGAGTCGTCGAACCCTCGAACGTTTGCCTCAAACGTTGTATGTATCCATACTCCAATGCGAACGTTCGAGCTTCGAAGGTTCGATCAACGGCTACACGATGGGTCCAACGTTGGAATGTGTATGTGATATATCCACCAAGATACGCTAGGGTTTTCCTGTCAGTTATGCTTGAAAAGTTATAACCATCATGGAAACCCTAGCGTGTATGGCCACCATAGTAGCTTAAAAAATGGTGTCGTAGTTTATTAAATAGGAGAAATTAATCGTATTCGAGCTTTGTACAGAATTCCGACTTGCGCGCAATGTCAAGTGTAATCTATTATGTTGATAAAAACGATAGAAACCCTGCTCGACGATAAACAAAGAAGTTCGCGCAAATATTTTTAAGCGGGAATATGTAATCATGTAGAAGAAGTAAACGTGTGGTTGGGTAGTAAATAATTTATTTTAAATTGGCACTCGACATCCGCTTCCTTGGGAATTAAGTGGGGACCTTTAACAGGTCTCGTCTCTACTGACCTCTCGATAATATTTTAAAGTTACACCAACCAAATTGAAATCTGCACTATTTGGAATGGCTAATTTAGACTCGAATGTAGCTGGAGATTCCTTTTAGGGCAAGTAAACACGACTGTGTCTTGGTACTAAATTTGTTACTTGTTTCTTATTGGGTTATTTTGGAAAACGGATAAGCAGTTAATAGTCGGCGATGATCATCTATAGTAATGGAGTAGATCCTTAATCCTGAATATTATAAAAATATAACAATAGGAGGTTACTTTAGATAATGCATATCGGTCTTTTCATCAACATACATAAATACTGTATCACGTCTTTTTCCTGTAGCGTTAGACAGAGACCACTTCTTTCCTCTTGCTACGGTTCTAACACGGGTTCTACTCATAGGTTGCTCATAGGCTGCTTGTACTCTTGACCTTTCTTCAAAACTATTTTGGTCTGATCGAGATACGTTCGCCTAAGTCAACCTCTACCGACTAGTCCAATCACACTCGCCTTACAAATATATTTCGTCAATCTTCTTTTATTCGTTCTCTCTACGTGTCTAAACCATCTTAGCATTCTTTTATCTATTTTTATTACCACATCTTCTTTCACACCACAGCGTTTCCTTATCTCACTATTCCCCACTTTATCAATCGGAGTCACTCCAGTTATACTTCTCAGACTACTCATCTCCGCAGCATTGATCTAACTTTCATGCTTCTTTTGCCAAACAACACCTATCTAATAAGATTATATGGAAGAATTCTCTTCGTTCTTATAAGGTCTATTGTGTTCTCCCTGTGGTTGAAGCTCCTCCTCCAGCCCCAGTTGTTTTATTAACTTTCAGAGGCTGTTGGCGATCCTGATGTAGCTTTCTGGTTCAGATTTTTCTTTGCCTAAACACAGGAATCGGGCATTCACTGTTCTGAGTCCTTTCTAACCTACAAAGGTGTTTGCGGAGTCGACGATGTTCGGTCAGCAGGCCCACTGTTACTCTCAGTCTAGTACGTTTAAGATTAAACAAGTCTGCCTTGGTCGCATGCGAGAGTTTTATGAGCATTTAGCGTGCCTCTGACCTGATGATCCATTGCATTTTGCCAGAGCTTCTGAGTGCATCCACTTTTTATGGTGCTTTTTCCGAGGCTTATTAAAAGTTTAGGTTAGGTTAGGTTAGGTCCGATGGGGACGGTCCCTGAGCCCGTTTTGGACAGTGTGTCGTTCCCTTCTAACCCCGAGTGTCCTGAGATCCATACCAGTTTGACAATATTATCCATCTAATTAATAACTACAGCAGTATTTTCTGATTGTCTTCTTCGAGTAAAGTTGAAAATAAAAACAAACATGTTCTGATAAATATTTTATTTTATACTTATTGCATGCAAAGCGATTACATAAACATACTTTATAGGATGCTTCACTAGAAATATTGATTTTTTAATGTAATTAGCTTAATCAAGGTAATTGAATAACCATGCTAATTCCTTTAAAAGGTATTATCAATATTAAATTTTATTTAGTTCTAAAAAGCAAAACAATGTTAATCCTACACTATTTATTAATTGCATTAATGAATAACGTTAAGTTTCAGTGATTATATGTTTATTATAAAGTGAAGTTATATTTGATTTACTCCATGTAAGTAAAAAAAGGTATTTTAAATATATATAAGCCCCTTTTTCATATTAATAAATTAATAAATGTGTAATGAAAAACTTTATATTAAGAATTATGCTGTTGGTTAATGCACACCTACATACATATAATCACGCCTTTTTCCCGTAGAAGTAGGCAGAAGAGACC
Source organism: Agelastica alni (assembly GCA_950111635.1). Classification (NCBI taxonomy): domain Eukaryota; kingdom Metazoa; phylum Arthropoda; class Insecta; order Coleoptera; family Chrysomelidae; genus Agelastica; species Agelastica alni. Next base: position 53,597,832 of record OX467709.1, read on the forward strand.
ACTTCTTTACACTTGCTACGGCTCTTTCATACTTCTTCTACTTTCACCAGTACTTTCATACAGGCTCGTTGGTTGTTGGTACTCTTGACCTAGCCATTCTTCAATACAATTTCGATCTGATCGTGATACCTTGCCTAGGTCGACCTCCATCAGAGTCACTAACTTCTCAGACTACTCATCTCCGCACCATTAACCTTACTTTCATGCTTCTTCTACCAAACTTACTATCATACATAAATGTAGACACCGACATCCCTCTATTCACTCCTCGAATTCATTGTTTTCGGGGTCACTGAGTTTGATAGTGATTCTTCCAGTTTTGTTAGGACCTCTACAAAAGGAGTGGAAAGGAGAAGAAGGAGAAAAATTATCAAAAACGGCTGATATCAATATCGAATTCATAGTCTTCGGGGACGCTGAGTTTTATAGTGACATTCCCAATTGTGATTGCACCCATACAAAAGAGTTGGACAAGGAATGATATATAAAAACTATTAAAAACGCCGATATTAGTGCCGAATATACAACACAGGTATCATTATCCGTGAATGGCTTAGATCGACCTTCATTACATTACCAAAAAAGGTTAACGCAAAAGAATGTAGTGACCATCGAACTATCAGTCTAATGAGTCACGCTCTTAAAATATTCCTAAAGATAATACATCAGAGAAATTAGAACAAGATATTAGCAAAACCCAATTTGGCTTCAGAAATGCAATAGTAACGAGAGAAGTCTTGTTTGCCTTTAATGTGTTGAAGAAGTAAAAATACAACGTGGTGTAAGGCAAGGATGTGTACTATCGCCGCTATTATTTAATCTTTATTCGGAAGAAATCATTCAGAGAGCACTGGAGGAAACAACAACGGGAGTAAAGGTTAATGGAATACCCATTAACAATATCCGGTATGCAGACGACACCATACTTATTGCCGAAACAATAGAAGACTTACAGAGCTTGGTTGATCAAGTAGTGAAGAGCAGCGAGGAGAGAGGACTTACCTTAAATATTAAAAAGACCAAATTTATGACCATTACAAAATCAGTTCAGCAACAGAAAAACCTATGGATCAACGGAGAACCAGTAGAGAAAGTCAGTAAGTACAAATACTGAGGAACAACTGTCAATGAAGGTAATGAGTAAGTACGCTGAAGAAATTAAATCAAGAATTGGACAAGCCAGAACCATATTTAACAGAATGAGAAATGTGTTATGCAGTAGAGATCTTAACTTACAACTTGGAGTCAGAACAACTGTAGTTCCATTGAGTGGTTTAGAGCCGCAGCATCAAAAGTGAGAATATCTATGATGATAACCAACCTTCTAAGAGGAGGTGGCACTTGAAGAAGAAGTGCCGAATTCATAATTTTTGGGGTCGTCGAGTTTGATAGTGGTATTTCCTATTTTTTAAGCATCCCCACAAAAGGCGTGGGAAAGGGATGGAATATTTAAAAACGCTGAATTCATAGTTTTCCGGGTCGATGAATTTGATATTCCCAACGCAGGCAAGCAAACGTTCGGACAGGACGTCTGTCAAAACTTTCACCTCCCTACCACCACACCTCTATATTTTTTTTTAATCATAGCTGAAATTTTAATTCTCAGTATGTCTCTCTCCTAAGGCAACAGTTCTTGATAATATTTTAAAGTTTCTTTCTTCTTGAAATATTTAATACGTTCATAAATCTCACTCACAAACTATACATGTGTTACTACTCTATTATTTTCTTAAACCTGTCTCTTTTGACTTTCGAAATTGAATTGTGATGCTAAACATGAACCCAATAGAACAATCGCGTAATTTCTAGAATACCTGGAATCTTCGAAAACCTCACCAAAACCGCTGTCTGACATTTTTTAGAAATTTCGTTAAAAATTGCATTGCATTTTTACACAATAAATTTTTCTTTACAAATCACTTAGATATTCACTATATAATTACTTTAAATAATTGATTTTAAACTAACTAAACTTCAAAAATTTTAAAGCTGAAACTTCTTCGCGACCGCTGCCATTTTTATATTTCCAAATCATCGTTCTAGAAGAATCGCGACCATTCAAAACTATTGGACCTTTTTCTAGAAAGTGCTCGAATAATCATTGTACCGTTTTGAAACCATTAGACGCAGTATTCTAGAATTTGCCGGTCTTTTCTTTCGTTCCAATCGCATCATATTTTGGTTTTCATTAAAAAAATATTTCCATTACTGATATACGTGACATATGTGATAAGAAATAAAGTTTTATACGACGAAGTTATTAGTTTTCATTAAACGTAATCGATATACCTAAAATATCCGCTGCAAGCTTATATTTAGTTTCTTATCGACTTGAAGATATTCCGCCAGTATATTTCGATGTGCATTCGAAGGTAATTAATTATAGTTTAATATTGTTTCTATTTGTGGTGGTAGCGTAAGTATTAACGGTTCTTTTTTTTTGACAAAATGTTCTCGTGCAGTAATTTATTCCATTATTTAAAATCATTTAAACTATTTTTTGATAAAAAAAGATGGGATCGGAGATCGAGTAAGATTCCAGTCTACAATTTCTATTTTTATTTTAACAAATGGGGAAATCTTCTGGAAATATTCTTCTCTTAATTGGCGATGTAAAGGCACTAAAACTTCTTCGAACGCTCTTTTTGTAAACCAGAGTCAGATTGTACTAAATTTCATTTGGAAATGTCCTTTTTTTTGTTTCAATTTTGGATTTTTAATTTTATTTTATGATTTTTTAAACAATATTTTGTTTGTCCTTTTCCATCTATGTTGTTAGCTTTTCACAAATCTTTTTTCGAATTAATTTCCGCAATTTCATTTTTGATTTGATTTAAGTACAATATATTTTCACTTTTTACTTGGCTAATAAAGCGATATGTCCGACTTTAGTAATAATTTGTAATTGCGAATGTCGTTCTACCGGACAATGTTTGACGTCATATTTTCGCTGCCTTTCTTCCATTTTTGAATGAAAGTGGAGAATATTTGCTCCTGTAAACCACATTATGATACTGCTGTTTTATAGAAGCCCATTACCTATGTATTCTCTTGACCGGGTTGGACATAACTTCCTCTGGAGGTCAGACCGCAGAAGGGCGTACATGAAAAGAGGTTTTTCTTCCTCATCACATTTAGGCTTGGTGTCAAGCAAATAATATGAAGGCGTCGATTGAGTTGCCGATGACCTGTCATTGTCCGACGTTGATTCCTACTCAATGAGAAGTTTTCTTTGCTGATTTTGGTAAAGGGCTTTTCAATAAAAGATATTCGTTTTCCAACAAAAAATAGTTGGCTTATGTATTTTATAAAATTAATGAGCCAGCGATAAAAAGTGTATTATATAATGGCTACACCAATGTTTAAAAAATTACAGTGAGTTAGATAATTAAAAATCTTGAAATTGTAATTTTAGTTGCATACTTATTGAATTGTGGCAACATTGTTTTGTGTGTTAAAGTGTGACATAATATTATATTTTCCAAGGACTGCTTTTCTATTCCCTTTCCTCCCAATTTTTACCATCCGTTTACATTCTGTCATAACTTATTGGTCATTAGCAGAGACAACCTGTCATTAGTGTCAATCTACTTTTAGTATAATGTGTTAGTTTTATTGATGGCCTTGCAAAATAGGAGTGAAGTACAAGTGTTAATGCGATTTTTATGTTAAAATAAACAAATCTCTTTCCAATACAAACAATGTAATTTCTATGAAATGTAAAACATAGTAAATATGAAAACTGTTAAATAATTGTGAAAATAGGCCTAAAACATGACAAAGAAGTTCGAGTTTGATTGGCGCATACCTGTACCGGAGCCCCTTTTAAATGGATGTGTATTTGATAGATGGACCGAAGAAAAAGATAATGTTGAATTGGAGCAACGTGCTCTTTTTAAAGTTGATGAATATGGTTTCTTTATTTATTGGAAAAGTGAAGGAAAGGTAGGTATATATTTTTAATTAATTATACTGTTAATATTCACGTATATAAAATAATGTAAATAAAATTGAGAATCTATTAAATTTAAATTTATAATGGATTTAGAGATTAAATAACATAACAAACCTATTAAGTTTTCCAATATGGAATTTTTATTACCTTGTATTGGTAGTTATTATTAACGTAATATTTAATGGCATTTACTCTATAAAATAATGTATTATCAATGATAAATTTTTTGACAGTCTACAGTGTATTTAATATTTAAATGCTTATAAATTAACATTCATGATGTATTTAATAATTACCTACAGTTTTTTTTATAATTTTGCTGCTGAAGCAATCCTATTGTACTTTAAATAAATACTATATTTGTTGGTAATATGTGCAAACATTTTATAAAAGACTTACTTTAAGTCATCTAGATTATGCCTACATACTAATAAAATTAGTTTTAAAAATTTTAAATTGAAGAAAGTAAAGATTTGTCCACTGTTCATTTTTTTTAAATTGCCTAATTAAAACCTACAAATTACGTAAGTCCAATAAATATACATTTAAATGGCAATGGATCAGTGAATGTTAGATTTGTTATTGTATATTTATCTAAATGTGAATTAATAAATTTAAAATAGTTTTTAATTTATTTCTGATGTTTCAGGAAGGTGATGTCATTGAATTGTGTCAAGTCAGTGATATTAGAGCAGGAGGCTTACCTAAAGATCTTAAGTATCAAAATACTTTTATAAGTAGACATGGGCAAGATGTTGAAGACAAATCTCTTACAATTTGCAGTGGGACAGATTACATCAATATAAATTATCAACATATTATTTGTCCTAATGCTGAAACTGCCAAGGTAATACTTTCTTTTTTGTGTGGTATTGTAACTATAACATTTTATAATTCACTATTTGCATTTCAAATATTATTTAATTTACTTAACTATTTACAAAATACATAATGATTATTGATAATCGTTTTTTTGTTATCAAAAATTTGAGTTGCATCTAGTGAACGAACTAGAGATTTGTGATTTTTTTGAATTTGAAAAGTATTTGTAACTATTTAAAATATACTTTTTAGAACTAATAATTTAGTGGGTGCATGAAACTTTATTACAAGTATAAAATAACAATAAATTTTAAAGGCTTTTAAAATTATAAATTTTTAAAAATAATAGAGAAATAAGTAAGATTTTTGTAGAAACAATTCCAGATATTGTGTAAAAGTATAGATTATTTTAATTACTCCTATTTTAAGTCTTAAAATAATATTTGATCAATTTACTACTTTTTAAAAAGGTAATATTACTCCTAAATTCACTAAGGAAAGAGCTTTCAATAATTATTTTTTTCTATCATATTCAATGCTTTTGTTAAATTGACATTCAGGAATAAATAATTACATAAAAACAATTTTATAATTGTCAACAAAATAGTACTAAAATATTATTCTTTGTATAATGGTTTAATAGAAAAAGACTATCCATTTTTATAAGCCTTAATTTTAAAGGTATGGTTGGATGGACTAAGAAAAATCACCCACAATGTGAAAGCAAATAATTTTTGTCCCATGACATGTTTGAAAAAACAGTAAGTCAATGGATAGATATCTTGCATGCATGCCGTCTTATTTAGCCAAAATGAATGTCCCCATAATCATTTTAGTAAATATTATTTAAAAGTGGTTCAAAAATCACAATATTTTATTATTATTAAGTATAAAAATTGAGTTTTGAACTGCTTAATTCAAATAAAAAGTTGTTTGTCTTCATTATCAGCTTTGCTGTGCCAATTTTAACAAATATTTCTATTCAATTGTTATTATAGTTCCGGATCTTGCTTTATTGTTAATGAAACTGTTTTGTTACCAATTTCTTAAAAAATCAAATCAATTATAATTTATATGGTTTTTTTTAAATTAAAAGTATAATTATTTAAAAGTAAAATTTTTGATATCACAAGAAAATATCAATATGGCTAGAATATCAAAAGTTAAGAATGAAACCTATGAGTTTAATCTCACAAAATTTTATTTATGCCTCCTCTTGTTTGTTGATATAAAGTTCAAAATACTAATAGAACCAAATGGTTTTATTTGTCGAAAAAAATTTAACAAAAATCTCGTGATTGAAATGTCCGAAAATCGTCATTACAATTTTAATAACTTTAAGTTGTACCAGAATAAGAGTGCGTTTTCATGCTGACGCTTGACGCTGGATTTGAGGCGTCAAATGCGATCACGTGATAGAATTTAGTTTTTTAGAAATGATTATGGAGGGCAGAGGTAAGGAGCACCGTTTCTATGTATGAAAAAGTGTCCATCAAAACACGTCCAGCAAGGGTGTCGCTACGATACCATAGGATAAATTTTATAAAAAGCGCCACACCATAACCAAAATAATATTAAATTTTATTCAGAGTTCATGATAAATATATCACTGTACGCGTTCTTTCACACCAATTTTTGGGTTATATTTACTAAATTATTTAGAACTACGCAAACAGTTGAGGCTTTGTATACTGATATTTCGTTGACTACTTTAGTCATAAAAAGATTTTAATTTCTGAACTCTGCACACTTCATTCACTATATAACAGCTAAATTCATATCATAGTTTTTTGTATACCAGCGCTAGTCTGGTAGGTACTAGATTTATTTTTATTATATTTATTTTCAGCGTACCACTGGACACTTTCTCAAGTTCCCCTCCATATCAGATGGTGCTCCACTGCTCCTTACCTCTACCCTCCATAGATTTGACGTTTTATTATTTTAAGATGGCATTCAGTCAATATTCTGTCACCGCATTTGAGGCTCAAATACAGCGTCAAGCTTCAGCATTAAAATGCACCCCAGATGTTATGTTTTGAACATTAACAATATTGAGTTCTACATTCTTTATAATGACAAACTTATTAAAAAGCAACAAGTCGATTTATAGAGACAAGAAATATCATATGGTTATGATTTTTTATTTATTCAATCATAAACTTTTGTTTATAATGGGAAACGTGTATGGATCATAAGAAATTATAAATAATAAATAGTAGATATGCACAAACTTTTCGTCTGCATTTAAATGTAATGCCTCTTGTTTTAGCATTATAATTTTTTACTAATTACGGAAATATCAATGTTAACAATTTAAATATTTTTTAAAGTTATTTTTAAGTTAAGGTGCTAAAATGAAAAACTTTAAAAATTATTGACAGAGAAAATGTATGTGAATGAAATATGGCATTTTGTTTTTGCATGGCTTTCTTGCAAATGATAGGCATGGCAACAGGGCTTGAGGAAAATCACTCACAATAATAAATCTGTGAATGTCTGCCCAAGAACAGCTTTAATGAAACAGTGAGTCTTTTATGTACAAAATATGTATTAATTAAAACGCAAAAGTAAAAACTATTTGTAAAGTGTTTAATTTTACTTTTTACACTTTTAAATTCTCAATTCTCAATAGAGTATATTTTGTTTGTCATTATTTTAAATAATGTGCCATGCCTAGTTTGTGTATTATATTTGTATCTATGCTGGACAAATAGTAATGAGACCAAATTTTTTTAAAATACGTATGCTATGAATATCAATGTGTATATTTATTTTGTAGGTTGATACGACTGTTGTGAACAGCTGAAATAAATTTCATGACATTTGCCTCATTACAAGTAGGTTAGAAATGACTATGAATGTGTGAGCCCAAGGCTCCTTTAGGTGAAGCTAAAGGTTGGGTCTTACTCACATCTTTTTGATAGGGGTTTATGCCCCACGAGATGCACAGTGAAACCGGTCTTTGAAAGCCCAAAAAGAGAGGCAGGAATTTTGGGATAGTGTGACAGATATTTGGAATAAGTGTAATCAGAAGGAAAGAATAGTAATGCTAGGCGATTTTAATAGTCGGGTAGGAGTAAAGCGTGATGGATATGACAGTGTTCTGGGAATGTACAGCAATGACAGAGAGAATGAAAACGGAGAAAGTCTGCTTAAAGTGGAATATTGTGGTAACAAACACCATGTTTAACCATAAAAAATTCACTTGTGCACAAGACAAGAAGGATACCTGAGAAGTATGATTGATTTTGTGATTGTGGAGAAAGAGTGGAACAAGTGAATGAGTTTGTATACTTGGATTCAAAGTTTACGAGAGACAGAAAGTATGACTGTGATATTGAGCGTAGGGTGTTGGCAGGAAAACAAATGAATAGGGCACTGCATAGCTTTATGAACAGCCAGAAAGTGTCAAAAAAGGCACATCTGGCTGTGCATAGAGGAGTGTTGGTTCCTACACTTATGTATGATAGTAAATGTTGGGTTTGGCAGAAGAAGCATGAAAATAGGATTAATGCTGCGGAGATGAGTAGTCTGAGAAGTAAAGCTGGAGTGACTGTTAGATAAAGTGAAGAATGGTGAGATAAGGAAACGAAACAGATTTATAAGGCGAGTGTGAATGGGCAAGTCGCTGGAGGTCGACTTCGGCGAATATATCTCGATCAGATCGACATTGTTTTGAAAAAAGGCCAGGTCAGTGGCGGAGATGAGTAGCCTGGAAATTTTTTTGGAATATTCTAGCGGGATGAATGAACAAAATATTTTCTGTGCGTTTTATTTAATCAGTCTCATTACTTTTTGTCTAGTATATATATATATATATATATATATATATATATATATATATATATATATAATAGACCTACTAAGGGTCGCGGTGGAGGGGCAACCACGCCCACTCACATGATATCTATATATTATTATTTTTGGAATACGTAGTTTTTACTTTTGCATATTTTATGACCTTTTACATTGTTCGTGAATTTTTATTTGTGTTTTATAAATTCTGAATTGCATGATGTCACAGTAGACTTAAAAATTACTTTAAATTAACAATTTAGTTGTCTGTAATTCTGATTAAGACAGATACTTATTTACTCAAAGAGAGGATGTTGTACATTAACTTAGTTAACTTCAAGCTTAAAATTATTTTAATATGAATAACAAAATGTATTTTAAGTTTGAAAAATTAGCTTTAGTTTTTATTTAAATAAATACCATTTATTTCAAAAACTTTCCTTGCATACTGTAATGCTTAATGTGCGTATTGTAAGATTTGTGTCAGTTTTTTGTTAAATCCATTGTAAAAATAAATTGTATTATAACTACATAAAACATTTTTTGTTGGTATTCATAAAATTTAGTTTTTTATTATTCTAGTTGGATGAGACTTGGCTTTTCAGTTGATCAAAAAGGCAAAATACCTGTAAAGGTTATTGCTCGAACTTTCGCTTCTGGAAAAACGGAAAAACTAGTCTATCAGATATTATCTGAACTTGAACTTCCGTCTGGAAAAAATGATTCCATCGAACCAGACGCGTTCACATTCGAAAAATTCTACGCATTATATCACAAGATCTGTCCGAGAAACGATATTGAAGAATTATTTAGAAGCATGTAAGTATTGTGGCGTTTACTAACTTAATTTGTTTAAAATATAATGTTCACTTATTTTATAGTTATTAACTATCTGAATTGTTCTGCGACTATGAGTTTGAATGTCTATATCCCCTCCTTAGAGAAAATGCATACATACTTATAAATAATGATCTTCAGTCATTCATTAAGTCAGCAAGAGATCATTGTCTGTTATTAAATGCCATTAAGGCGAACATCATCCTTTTTGGATAAAAAACAAATCGCCAGAAAATAAGTGAATATCTTATGATTATGGTTGATAATGTCCCATTACAACCCACAGATGAATACAGAAGTCTAGGTGTTATAATTGATTCTGACTTGCGATTTGAGAAACGTAAACAAGCATATTCTTCGATAAAACTTATGGAAAAAAGTACCTAGGTACTCTTAAAATAGGCAAAAACAGCTCTGTGTTGCATTGGTTTTATCGCGATTCAGTTATTCAGATACTTTATATGGCTCATGTTTAACAAAACAGTATGTTTAGAAAATACAGAAAGTACAAAATTCATGTCAACAGCTTATTCATGGAATAAGAAAATATCAGAGGATCCCATAAGCTACGTAATATAGGTTGGATTACAATGGAAAATAGACGGAAATTAAATGCTGCTAATTTATGTCAAAAAAAATTTCTAACCAAAACGCCGCCTCACTTAGGCAGGAAAATCACTTTTCGTACTGAAGTTCATAATTTAAACATCAGATTTAAAGGTACCCCATCTAGTTTTAAAACAGAATTTTTCAAGCGATCATATAGTTACAACTTATGCCAAGTGATTAACCTATTACCAAAAGAAATGAAAAATGTAAATGTTTCTGTTTTACGAAAAAAATTTAAACTTTTTCTGTTGGAAAACCAACGTTTAATTATAAACTACCTTTTACAATTTTATTATTCTTATTAAGTGGTCAAACAAAATATTCCTTTCTTGTATCATTTCATTCACACATCCTAATTTTTTCATACTTTATTCTTGTCTTAGTTTAGGTAAAACTATTTGAGGTTGAGTGGAAGCTATATACCATCATTTTTAGTTTGAATCACATTATATGTAACTAAGGCTGAAAAACAATAAAGACGATTATTATTATTATCATTCTGCATCATTCTCCCCTTAAATACCTGTTTATTTTCGTCTCACTTCTTCCAGTCGGTTCTCATAGTATCTTTTACGTTCACCATACTTCGGGAACCTTCAAACCGAATGATCAAAAGACATAGTTAGCGGCATAGCTATAGGGTTCAGGTTTTGATAATAATTGTAAGATATATCTCAATAAATCAATATTTCCTACTTATCGCGGTTTTTGTACTGCATATAATACAAAGCCTATACCCTGTTTGGTATACCATTATGTTTGTAAAGTTTCTTATTAATTGGAATTGGAATTTTCGGCATTAATGTTTCATATTTACCGACAGTAAATAAAAAGAGTAAACAATAATAGAACTAACGGGAGATAAAAAAGATGAATCCAAAGTAAATATTCAGTTGATTCATCTTTGCCATTAGACTCCACTGGCTACACTTGATCTTCCATTTTAGGGTTTATGGTTTTTCTTCCCTTGTAATGAACCTTGTTAGGCTTTATCAATGGCATAATATATGCATTAAGGTCCATTAAGTCAACAAGAACTGGTATATTTAGTGTGGCCAAAAAAAACCTACCATGATTAAGCAGTTAAGACGATATTGACATGCCCACCATATTAAAAATCTAATAATTCTACTCACGCTGTTAATATACATTACTTTGCAGCAAAATTTTGGGGACAATTTTAATAATTACAGTTAAATGTCGGAAAGTTATTAACTTTTTTCAAATGAAAAAAATAGCTGGGAAATTTTTTTTATTTTGAAAATATTATGATTTTGATGACTTTCCGACATAATTTACATTAAAAGTAACAAAATATTTCAATTAGGCATTACCATAAATTATTTAGTTTTTAAATAAAGTGAAGAACTAACATTAAATTATCGTCCGTCGAACGATGTAATCAACGACAAATGTTCGCAGAAAGTGCCTAATACAATGTAAGAGAAAGTATACGAGAGATATGTCTTGGATGTGTGTGGAGATTTGAAGCTAGACTGACAGCGGTTAATGGCGGGCGTGAGCAATTTTGTCTTAGAGTAAAATTTTATGATTAAAGTATAACAAGATAATTCAGCTTACTTTTTTTAAGAACTGCTCCAAGCGCGGACTGTTTAACATTAGATCAGTTTATAAATTTCTTAAATGAAAAGCAGAGAGATCCTCGACTAAATGAAATATTGTACCCTTTGTATGATGAAAAACGTGCTCAAGAGATTATTAACACTTATGAGCAAGATGAGACTTCAAGAGCTGCAGGACAACTCACCAAAGATGGATTAATAAGGTAAAATATAAACAATAGTCATAATAACAACAACAACAATGAATAGTAATATACTTTAGTGATTTAATTTATCATACTTGTAACTAATTATTTTTTTCTTCTTAAAGTATCATGCAGTCACTACGTAGGCGTTCTCCATATTCTTTCTATATATATATATATATATATATATATATATATATCTGTTATTTGCTGCGTCTCTATATGATCCAAGGTCTTTAATTCCCGTCCAATGTCGGATGTAGCGCAACCAAGATAACTTCTTACGACCTCTTTTGCCTTCAATTTTCCCTTCTTATATTAGCCGTGGAAACTCTAATCTGTCCGCTCTCATTATGTGTCCAAAATATGCGATTTTTCTGTATTTGATTGTCTCGAACAGTTCTCTGTCTTCTAGTTTTGCTCTTCTAATGACTTCTTCATTTCTGACTCTCTCAATCCATGATATTTTAAACATTCGACTATTTCAAAAGCTTCAAGCTATTTTAATCGACAAAGCCTTATGAGTCCACGCTTTCATGCCATATAGAAGAACAGGCCACACATAACATTTGGTCATCTTGAGTTTCAATTTAATGTCAAGTCAGTGGTTAACTAAAAACTTATGTAGACGTAAGAATGTTGCTCTTGCTTGTTCCATATGGCACCTAATCTCCAACTCCGGGTCCCACTTATTTGAATTTCCGTACTTGTTCCATGTGGTTAATTATTTTTATTGTTTCATTTTTACATACATACATAAATCACGCCTTTTTCCCGTAGGGGTAGACAGAGACCACTTTTTTCCACTTTCTACGGTTCTTACACACGTGTTTCGCTTCTTCTACTTTCATCAGCGCTTTTATACATGCACAGCGTTCCCTTATCTCACTATTTCTCACTTTATCCATCAGAGTCAATCCGGCTATACTTCTCAGACTACTCATCTCCGCAGCGTGGATCCAACTTTCATGCTTCTTCTGCCAAACCCAACATTCACTACCATACATAAGTGTAGGGACCAGCATGCCAGTCGTGCCTTTTTTAAAACGTTCTGGCTTCTCATTAAATTATGAAGAGCAGTCATACTTACCGCCTCTTGTAAAATTTGAATCCAAGTATACAAACTCATTCACTTGTTTTCACTCTTTCTCTTTCAATCAGCACCTCAAAGTATATCATGCTATCTTCTTTTTCATAAACTCTAAACCATTATTAAAAGTGTTTTTTAATAAGGTGGAAAAGTTTAGTGCCAATTTATAATTACAGGATTTTTTTTTAACTTAGATTTTTTGAAACTACAAATGATATAAATACAATTATATAGTAAAAAAATGTTTATTTAACAGTGATGAACAAAATTAGTTTTGAATTATACCGGGAAAATTAAAACTTACCATATTTTATTTTGCCTTCCAGTACTTTTAAAGGATGATAAAAAAGGGTCGCGTAATTTTCTTATTAAAATAATACTGCATTTACAGCGTCGGTTACAAATACGAAATACATTTCGATTCAAAATAATTTAAATATCGAAATAATAGAGAAGCTTAAAAATGTTTATTGCATAAAATAATTTGAAAATAATTACAAAAATTAGTTGTTGGTCCAAAAAAGTTCCATAGCAAAGTTAAAGATTATTATTAAGTGTTTATAAAATCTCTGGAATTTTTCTAATCGAAGTCCTGTTGTAACATCCCACAATAAGAGCTCCATGTTTCTGGAAATACTTCATTTCAACGAGCCTATTCTTCTTGTATCAAAAATCACATCACCAAAGCACTAGATCTGATTTTACCAACACATCCAGAACATTACCAAATATCCAGTAGTGAAAACTCAAATTATGAAATTATACGACTGCTGTTTTTGTGTGTGTTTCGTGGACCGATATTTTGTATATGTATCCGTTTCGACGGATCAATGTTTAATCCGTTTTGACGGACAAATGAATTGTCTTTTAAATCGTTTCGGCGGATTAGATTTGCTGTGTTATATATGTTGTATTTCGATTTGAAGGGCCAATGTTTATGTTATGTTTCGTGAATTGGATTTTAAATGAAAGCAAATGTATGCACTGAACTACGTGTATTTGCACTATATACATACACTTAATTTGCTACTATGATCCGAAAGCTATGTATGATGTTTTGTTTTAAAACTCGGAAGTTAGATGTGTATTGTAAAACGTTCTGAAACTGAGTGTTAACTGTTGAAATGCTCGAAAGCTAAAATGAATAATGATGAACGTTTGAAATCTGAATGTGTACTGATAAATGTTTGGGAGCTGAATGTTTTTACCTAAAAAAAGATGAATTGTAGGTAATACTTAAAAGAATTTTTGTCCCTAAAACCATAAACTCCTACCTCGATGGTAGGTACGAAATGGCCCCTACCACATCTGCCTCTAAGTGCAATCCAACAGTCATAAACATAGCTAGCGGTTCCCCTTTCATCTATTTCTAAAAATTTAAGAAAATGTATAATAAAATTATAAAATCCCAAACAACTGCTATTGGACAATTTATTTATATTCAATATGCAAAAATTAAACTATTGAAAATATTACACATGGCTAAAACATGTTTAAAAGTTCAGTTAATCCAAATTGAATGTGTAATAAAAGTGGTCTTTTGAACTTTTCTTTTTATCAAAAACTTTTAACAGTGTAATAAAATGTATGTGTCTTGTTCTAAGAGCAAAGGATTCCATTTTATAACATCTGCAAGCCATACTAAGTATTATTATATAAGAATGGTTGGATGGGGAAAATAACTGTAACTTATTAAATAACATTTTTAGTGAATCTCTTGTAGATTTTCTTCAAGTAAAGATCGTGACCGTCTTCCAAGTGTTCGTCTCAGCTAAATAAATTCTGCTGATATGGACGATTATTGATTTTTTTTTGCTTTTTCGCTGTGTACCCGTTTTAAACATGCATCGGTATTCTTATGACGAAGATCATAAAAAAACGGGAAAAGCGGCAAATATTTCTTATTTTAACTTTAAAATTTGTCTTGATTAAGGTTAATTAATAATATTTTTTAGATATTTAATGTCTGATGAAAATGCACCAGTATTTCTTGATCGTCTGGACATATATATGGAGATGGACCTACCACTTTGCGCCTACTACATTAATTCTAGTCATAATACATATTTATCTGGGCGACAATTCGGAGGCAGATCTTCAGTTGAAATGTACAGACAAGTATTATTAGCAGGCTGTCGATGTGTCGAATTGGACTGTTGGGACGGTAGGTATTTATTCCAAAATTCTTAAATTTATTGACAGTTCAAACATTTAAAAACCAAACGTAACCCAATAATTGGCCCAAAACCTACACTTGGTGTGGTAAATCCACCATCGGAAGGTGTATAAAAGACTGACTCAAACTACAAAAAATGTTTGTTTCCACAGCAGTCAGAAACACTCTGAATATAAGGCCGATTCTCACTAGAAGTGCAAGTAAGCTCATCGGCAACGGCACGGCAAATATTGTTTTGGAAGAACAACGCGCGTGCAAAGGCCGTTGCTTGCCGAGACGTTGCGCGCGTAGTGTAAATTAAACCCTGCAAAATCCATAAGATTCAGTGATAAAGATATTTTGACTTGTCTGTGCCGAGCATTTGCCTTACAGGAAAGTGAGAATCGGACCATACTGCGTTCCTCTGAATTTACTGCGCACAATTCGGGCTATTACTGACTGTTTCTGACTGCTGTGGGAACATAGAGAGCGCCGAATTTTAACTACGCATATACACTACGAGAAAATATTGATCAAAGTAACGTTATAGACGTGATTTAATTCGTCACAATACAATGAGGGGACATTTGTACAGTAGAAAACTTTCATACAGACAATGTAACAAGGGAGTAGAAAGTGATTGAACGTTAACAAATCTCGATCATTGCTGAATAACTCTGCTTGACGATAAACAATGAACGAATGTTTATAGCGGGAATGTGTAAATTGATACTCGGAGTCTGCTTCTTAAAGTGGAGCCATAGAGGCTAAGCTGTGGCTGATGCAGGACCACCAACCGAAGCAAAAATAAAAACCAGTTGTTTAAGGATGTGTGGTAGTGAATGTTTGGTTTGGCAGAAGAAGCATGAAAATGAGATTAATGCTGCGGAGATGAGTAGTCTGAGAAGTGACTCTGTTAGATAAAGTGAAGAATGGTGAGATAAGGAAACGAAACAGATTTATAAGGTGAGTGTGAATGGGCAAGTCGCTGGAGGTCGACTTCGGCGAACATATCTCGATCTGATCGACATAGTTTGGAAAAAAGGCCAGGTCAATAATACCAACAACCGACAATCATTGATGAAAGTAAAAGAAGCGAAAGATGTGTGTAAGAACTGTATCTAGTGGAAGGAAGTGGTCTCTGCCTACCACTACGGGAAAAAGGCGTGACTATATGTGTGTGTATGTTTATCATAAAATATCTTTTATTTTTTAAAATACTGTGAATTGAAAATATAGATATAATAAATTTTTTAGGTAGAGGTGATGATGAAGAACCTATCATAACCCATGGGAGGGCGATGTGTTCTGATATTTTATTTAAAGACGTCATTTACGCAATTCGAGATACCGCTTTCGTTACGTCTGATTATCCTGTTATATTGTCATTTGAAAATCATTGTTGTAAATCGCAACAGTATAAATTGGCTAAATATTGTGATGATATCTTAGGTAATTATTATTTTTTTAATATATATATATATATATATATATATATATATATATATATATATATGTTATGTTATGTTTTTCATTTAAGAGTGTTAAAACAGTAAATTTAAATTTAATACATTATCATTTTTAGGCGATTTATTACTCAAGGAGCCAATTCCTGATTTTCCATTAGAGCCAAATAGTCCCCTTCCTCCGCCAAGTTTATTGAAAAGAAAAATTTTAATTAAAAACAAAAGGTAAGTTATTTAAATATTTTAACAATAAAAATGTTAGCTATTTAAACAAATAAATATGTGTTGTAACGGGAATTTTGCCGTTGCATCCATTTTTTTATTTATCCGATTGCTAAAGCCAACCCTGTCGTTTTGATATTGTTTTTTGATAGACTAATTAAAAGTAAATTTTAAAATATCTGTCTTTTCGAACCTGGGACGCCAGTAAACAAGTCAGTTCGTTCACAGTGATAGAGATAATCAAAATTAATTGGAAATTTTTATTTTAAATATATCTGCTATCAGTTACTTAATCAGTTATGCTCTGAATATCAGGTACGGACTATCTACATTTTTAGTAACACAATTATAATACTCTAAAAGTAAATATTTTCGTAACAAGGTCGGTTAATTTTGAATAATTTGCTACTTTCTTTGTGACCTATGAATAGACAAATAAATATTTAATAATCTGTATCTATAATAAGCAAAATTGAAATCAATTAAAGTTGTGTGTTCAGTAAAGTTGAAATTTATTTGTAAACTTCAGGTTAAAACCAGAAGTAGAGATAAAGGAACTGGAGCTATTTAAACAAGGTCAATTTGTTATTGAAGATGAAGAAAAAGAAGACGCAAATGCAAGTGCAGAAAGACCAATACCTCCAGATATTTCTTTAGAGGTAATAAAAACAAAAAGCATTGTAAGTTTTTAAAATTATTTAATCAATCTTTATCGCATATTTATTTATTTCAATCTATAATTATATTTCTTTGATTTTTTTCACAAATGTAGTATTTTACTAGTACTAAAAAATAAGGAAATAGTGGTATCATTTATAATCTTGAATTTAAATGTTTTGCAGAATCCTCCAGAAACTGCCGAGGGAGAAATAGTAGCTCCACAAAATTATACGGGTTCGACTACCAATGTACATCCTTGGTTAAGTTCGATGGTCAATTATGCGCAACCAGTCAAATTTCAAGGGTTTGACATCGCAGAGCGTAAGTTAGTTTCTAAATAAAATGCAGAATTCGTTGCGAGAACTTTTCCATTAATTATCAGCACGATGTTGATTTAAAAACTAATCATCTGGTACGACTCGGAGAAGAGTCGATCGAGTAATCAGACTGAAAATACAAACTCCTTTCTCTCAGAGTCGTACAAAATAGTACTTTATAATATAAATAACAATATTATTTCAGAGAAAAATATTCATCACAATATGTCCAGTTTTTCGGAACCTGCTGGTTTAAATTACCTAAAAACTCAAGCAATTGAGTTTGTGAACTATAATAAAAGGCAAATGTCTCGAATTTATCCAAGTGGTGCTAGAGCAAACTCTTCAAATTATATGCCACAAGTAAGTTATATTCTAAGATCTAATGTAATGATTGTATACCTTTTACTGTTTTTGTTGATAGCAAAAAACGATCAAAAGTTCGTAGTTGTGTTAAAAAAAAGGTGTGCGGGACGCCCGACAGAAGTGATAACTTCAAATGATATGCGTAGAAACTATTAAATATTGAACGTATTTAACGTAACAAATATTTAGTTTATTATTAGAATTAAAATGATCATTTGGGTGAGGATTATGAATTAATACAAAATTTTTGGTAAATTAGTGACATGATCAAAATTTTTTAAGAACGTTAACAGCTTATTTATTTAATATAAAATATATCTTATGTATAATCATTAACATTCTTGAATAGATACAGTTGACTCGCTTTCATTTACATTATCATTATCTAAGCCTACAAAAGTAACAATGGGGCTTTTGGTAGCTATAATAAGAAGCCAAAATTTTACACTCTATATTATCTAAAAATCTTGAAAATACTGCGTCAATAGTAGTACCATGAATAGTAGTAGCAATGTCTGGATTATTAATTATCTTTAATTGTAATTTAGAATTGAGAAATGATATTAAATTTTGTGCTCGATCAGCAACAAAATTAACATTGAAATCTTCGCTTAGAATGAAGCAATAGAGAGGCTGGGGTGAGATCGAGTCGGGATAGGAGAGAGGAGATGGCTGGTGCCGTTACGCTTTTGGGAACGCGACCACGCGCCCTAAAAGTTCACAGCATGCCATAAGAAGTTATCACTTAAAAACAAATCTTTTACTTGCTCATGAATCTATTATCGCAATACACAAACCATAGACACTTAAATTTTGATAACTCGAACCATCACTTGCCACGAAAAAGTTAGTTATTAGGTAAAATACAAATTATGTAGGTATGTAGATTTATTTGAGTAAAAATACATATTCACAATACATATTCACACAATAAACGTATATGTAGGAATAAATTACTATTGACAATAGCTAATAGTATTTACATATATCTATTTAGGTATTTTGGAATGCTGGATGTCAAATGGTATCTCTGAATTTTCAAACTTCCGATCTTCCTATGCAGTTAAATCAAGGAAAATTCGAATATAACGGCAACTGCGGCTATCTCTTGAAACCAGATTTCATGAGACGTCACGATAGAACTTTTGATCCTTTTGCCGAATGTCCTGTAGATGGTGTTATTGCAGCTCAATGTTCGGTACAAGTTATAGCTGGTCAATTTTTATCAGACAAAAAGGTATGATTATAATGATAAAATCTAGTCAAATTTAACTTTATTTGGGGTAAATTGTACTTACTAATTAGTTTTTAACAATATACCGAATTTTTTTTTAAATAGGTTGGTACGTACGTTGAGGTAGATATGTATGGGCTACCAACGGATACAATTAGAAGAGAATTTCGTACTAGAATGGTACCTGCCAATGGTCTTAATCCAGTCTACAATGAAGAGCCATTTTTGTTTAGAAAAGTTGTTTTACCGGATCTAGCAGTTTTGAGATTTGGGGTTTATGATGAAAGTGGAAAGCTTTTAGGTCAGAGGATTTTACCTCTAGATGGCTTACAAGTAAGAAGTTTTTTTTATATTTTAACTTAAAATTATTTAAATTGTTTTCTATTTTAAGGCTGGATACCGTCACATTTCCTTAAGAACTGAAGCCAATTTTCCTATGTCTCTTCCTATGCTCTTTTGTAATATTGAGCTTAAAATATATGTACCAGATGGTTTTGAGGATTTTATGGCAGCTTTAAGTGATCCCCGAGGTTTTATGGGAGCTAAGCAAAAGCAAAATGAACAGATGTCATCAATGGGCATAGAGGTATTGATTAATACTTTATTAGGGATATTGAGTTTAAAAATATAACGCATTTTACGATATTTCGTTTTGATTTACTTTTAAATAAAGGATCAGTAAAAAAATTGTTATTAAACGAAAATGCGTTCTAGAATGCGTTATTCTTCAAAAAACAGGTAGTAATAAGTTTAATTATATTTAATGATTTTATTGTATCAATTATATTTACTGGTCCAGTAAATTGATATCGAACTTCGGAAAATTTTCCGGAAGGCTAGGTTTTGGTATATAGCTTTTTTTTGGTGTTAAGATACTGTGAAAATTCTCCAGCGAACCGTGTGCTGCTAAAAAATTTACGCGGGCTCAAAGATAAAACTGTTTTTCCTAAATATCTCCTTAGCCCTTTTTACAAAGAAAATGTTGGTTATCAATTTTCTACAACAACAAAAAAAAGACGAATATGAGTTCACACGCGGTAGGAGTGAAACTTGATATTCTGATTAATTTTTAAGAAAATAAGATGAATACACTATTGAGGTAGTAATCAGAGAGAGAAAGAGAGAGAGAGAGTGCGATTGATCGACCAGTTTTTTATTACTTAAAGTAGCATTTTAGTAAAAATAGAAATTTTTCGATTCAACGTAAACAAATATTTTTATTATACATTTTTACGAAATAGATGAAGGAATATCAATATGATCATCATTATATAGCCATTTCTCAAAGAGTATTGGATTTCATTGAAATTCTGTCAGAACTTACATCTACGACATGAGCGCGTAGACTAACAATTAAAGAAGAATATTGATGATTCTGATCGCTTCATTAAGAATTCTGTTAATAATCCTCCGGACAATCGGGCCCGTATACGACGGTAGAGTAGTGGGGACGCAGACCGCTACGAAGCATTGCACAAAGAGAAGACCGAGAATATAAAATAATGTGTAATACATTCTATCTCATTTTCTCGCCGACTTAATCCTATACATTTATGTATTTGATTCTTTATCGTGACGCATTTTCGTTTCATCAAATTTGAAATCACAACGATTCTGAAGAAGTTTCACTTCAAAAATTATGACATTTTTTCATAAAAGCAACAATTTTACAGATTTGTAATTTTAGTTATTTACTAATGGCACCAATATCTCATTAAACAGTTTTCTTGATCTACATATCTTTTTCAATGTCCTGTGGAAAAATTACACATTTTTTTATAGGTAGAAGAGATGTCTTTAAACTGCCCTTGCTATGTCGCATTTTAATTTATTTTCAAAGTACTCAAAATAATTCTGCCATTTGACAAATATCGGATAAATTTGTCATTTTTTTCCTTTACTAACATTCAAAATTGAAAAAAATTTATAACGATGGCTATCTACTTAACCTTCATTTAAAAGCTAAAAATTATAGTTTACTCTTGTAACTTTAGGAAGTGGAATCTTAGAGCATTGCATGGTAAAATTATTTAACCTCCTTACTCACTCTTAAGGAGAAAAGAACGCAACCGTTACATTGTAACTAATCATTATGTTGTGTAATTTACATTAGATTGGGGGTACCCTTGACGTAATTATGTTTCAAGTTAAAACGAAATATGAAAATAGTTCTTACGGCTGTATGATTGTAAGAAAAATATTTTTAGGTTACTTCGGATAAAGGCACAGAAAAAAAAGAAAAGAAGGAGGAAGTCAAACTGGGTAAAAATTATTAAAAATATTATTAATTTTTTTAAACAACCAAGTTTTAATATTTTAGTATTTGAACCTATTACCATTGAATCAATAAAACAAGACAAATCTTTCCAAAAAACTACCAAAAAACAACAGAAAGAGTTCGATACACTGAAGAAGAAACAAGCCAAAGAAAAAATGTCCATACAGAAAACTCAGTGCGCTGCCATAGATAAGTTAATTAAAGGCAAAAAGTAAGTTGCTTCCCTAAATAAACACAAAGTTGTATTTAAAATTAATCTTCATTGATAGGATTTAAAGATTTTTTTATAACATTTTTTTATTAGATTTTTTTATATACATAAAAATGCAAAATTTTCAGTAAAAACGATTTAGTAAACGACCCAGCAGTGCGTAAGCTGGTAACAGAGCAAACCTTGGAATGGAGCAGTTTGATGGAGAGACATCGAAAACAAGAGTGGGAATTTTTAAGGACTCAGTTAAATGACCAAAGAGACTTGTTAAGAAAGCATATGGAAATTCTGCAAGGTTTACAAATAAAACAGTTGGAAGCTAAACACGAACGGGAGATGAAAGAATTGAGTAGTTCGCAAGCGAAAGTTTCCGTTGAAACAGCAAAAGAGGTAATTGTTTTTATTTGTATAGAATATTTAATGGTTATATAAATAATAAACAAGAGCGAATGATTGGAACTAAAATTACATTTTATTTTTAAGGTTGCTAATGACAAGAATCTCAAAACTAAAAAAGACAAAGAACGCAGATTAAGAGAAAAACAACAAAATAACACCAAACGTTTTTTAGATGAACATAAAACAGCTCAAATAAAGCAAGGCAGAGAAAAAGAAAAGTTGCAATTGACTCATTCGAAACAGTTGGACATGCTATCTCACGACATTCAAAAAATGATTGACATGTATAAAAACGAGGAGTCAGAGTATGAAATATCCAGTAAAAGTGAATTTTTCGCTTGAAAATAAAGTTATCGTCCATTTAAAAATGCTTTACATTTAAGATTTCGAATTAAAATAAATTATTTAACGTTAAATCTCAATTTTTAAAACATCTTTTATTTTCCTATTCACGCATCGCACTATAGCATCCGTCTGCAAAGCAAATGTTTTTATAAAGTTAAATGCGCTTGGCCATAACACGCACTGACCCTCGCCTCGCATCTAGTCTGGTATCAGAGCATCATACTCCTAAATCGAGTTTAGCATTTTTTGACCATCGCTTGTGATGCGTTGTACATGATGAATAAAGAAACATTAATAACTAGTGTCTTTGTCTTAGTTGCTCGACTGCAAAACTTTGTACGATGCATGGTCCATACCATGGTACAATGCAGTGTTATGGACATCACACCTTAAGGCTTCTTAATTTTTAAGCAATGACAGGAGATAGATGATACATGCAGTAGTATAACTACGCAATCCAAAACTATGTGACTATGTTAGATCTGGCTCGTAAATCAATTTTAGTCCATTATAAGTTAAATAAAACTATTATATTGTAACTATTCATTTTACTACATGATTGTTTACATTATTTTCATACACATTCTAATAATTTACAATTGTTTATCAATGAAAAATGGAATGTACTGATTATCCAACAATATGTATCTCAAAAATAGTATTTGAAATACTTACACAAATGCAAACAATTATTTTGCTTGATTATATTTTTGGCGTGTATTAAACATTGATTTCTAATTTATCAAAACTAAAAATTTGAAGATTTAACATTTGTTGCAAATTTAAATGAGGATCAATAACTGACAGCTATCTTGTTATATATCATGCTAGAATAGAATTATTATGGAAGGCACACCAGTGACTAAAAGAGGTAAAACGGAGCGTAACATGGGTTACAAATTATTATGGAAGGCACACCAAGTGACTAAAAGAGGTGAAAAATGAAGCGAAACATGGGTTACAAATTCCAATTGGAAGTTATCGTCGCCGAGTCTTGGCTGCGACAGAAATATTGAAAAGGACTTGTTTCTCAGTGTTAGCGATGTGGCAACAGGTAAACAACCTTGTATTTCATCTCCGAGACCACCTAACTGATGGTGTTTCAGAAGGGCAGAGAATTAAATAAATCGTAAATTATTTTTAATTGGCGGATGATACCGCACTTATACATACATAAAGTCACGCCTTTTTCCCATGGGGGTAGGCAGAGACCACTTCCTTCCACTTGCTACGGTTCTTACACACATCTTTTGCACTTATAGCAGAAAGTATTGAAGATCTGCAGAGTCTTTCTGAATTTAGTCCAGGAAGTCGGTGAACGTAAGGGGCTGAGGATGAACAAGGCTAAAAAAAAAATTCTTATTGCAGGAAAGATTAGTATCGGATGTTAAAGATACCTGGATGCATAAAGATCGAGAACTCTTAAAGGAAATTAAGAAGAGAAAACTACATTACTTTGGGCACATCATGAGAGGCCCTAAGTATCAAATGCTTCGCCTCATAATTCATGGTAAAATAGAGGGTACAAGATGGATAGGACGAAAGAAACTATCATTCGTAATATACGCCACTAGACAGATCTAGACGTGGAACAGCTTTTTAGAACTGCCTCTGATCGTGAAGAATACCAAAATGTAATTGACATGGCGATCACCAACGCTTGAATACAAGTATGGCACCCGAAGAAGAGAAAAGAGTATTGCGAGAAAGGTTTATACCAATGAAACATATTTGTTCAGTTCCCATTATATGACCACTGTCTGTGTAAACACCTATAAATCCGGAAATAAATCAAAAAATCCTTTCAGTAAAGAATGGGATTTATAGACAATAGTCTTCTGATATTTAAATCTGTACAGAAAAATGCTGATTATCATAATGACATAAATATAGAACATTTCATGTGATGGGCACATAGTTGGAACCGAATAAAAGACCAAAAAACGTCTTGGTAAATTGAAAGGTTTTTAATTGTTAAATAAAACTGTAATTTTTGTAGTTATGTGGTATATATATTTTTTATTTTATCGCTGGCGAAATATATTTGGTAACCGTTACAAAAAATTTAGGATACGTCATTGGTAATAAACTCGATTCAAATCAGCAGTTGGTGTGCGCTTCTGTTAAAAGTGGAGTGGGGACGCTGGAAATGTGCCTTTCAAAAGTAATTTATATTTACAAGTTGGATAGATAAAGTTATTTTCATATAATTATTACATATTGTTTTTCACTGCTACTTTCTGGTAATATTGCATGATTATTCATAATTTAAAAATCGCAAACCAAAGATTATTGACCTACATTTTTTTTATGTCAGCTATGGTCCGATTACATGTACGTGATTTCTTAAATTAAAAAGCTCTTAAACTAATTCATACTGTTTTCTGTCGAGTATTATTTAAAATTATTGAAATTCGAATCCATATTTTTTAACTTGGTATACTAAAAAAACATTATTTCTTCTACCAACAACTAGGTATACATTTTTACATTATTTTGAATTTTTAATAAAAATTTATCCAAAAAGCTATGCAAAGGTGTGCGAGTTCCAGGTCAAGATCATTTAGTTGAATAATTCAAATTTTCTTATTCTTTTCCTAATCTTTTAAAAGTGAAAGTAAAAAAATAAGTCCTACACAAAATGCAAGGTATTTAATAAGATAACCAGAAAAGATTGGTGCAGATGACTAAATTAAAAAAATAAATGTAATAAATTAACTAACACTATTGACGCTTTTTTAGTGCATGGTATACTCTATGTTTATTTGAAATTACTCATGTTTTATCTAACCTTGACTGAATGCAGTAAAACATTAAACTAACTTAAACAGATAAAAAACAAAAAATTCGTCTATATCTTTTCAATTTTTGCCTCTTATTTAAATAATTAAGATACAACTGTAAATAACATTGGGTATTTTACCATATTTGATATTTAAATATCCTTTTGTTTGATTTGTAACCACATGAGATTAATATAGCTTATTTTATCTTCAAAGTCTATTAAACATAATATTAAACTGTTAAAGTAAAAGATCAAGGTAGGCATTAAACCTTAATTAGCCAGTATTGTCAGTTTATTACATACACACTTAATTTTTGGTATTTTAAGCCACACGTTTTATTTTAAATGAGAGCTAAAAATATAAACGTAATAAATAAAACGCATTTATGAGCAACAGTAATTATATTTTACTTCGAAATTGATACAATAACTCATTAACTTGTCGAGTATCTGCAGGTAATTAAATAAAAAGATTAACATTGCATAATTGGTCTCTGTCTAAAACTTTACAGATATGAAACCTTTCTTTTATACATCTATCAGTTACAGAGATATTTTTAGTTTTTTGGCGGCAGCTTCAACGTTATATTTTGTAGACAAAACATTATTTTTAATAATAATTTGTTTCATTACAGGAATTTAAAATACTTGTAGTCAAAAATAATTGTGTTCATTTTCATGTACATCAATCTAACTATCGACAAAATGACAATGCTAGCATATAATATTGAGCCCAATATTCCAATATGTGTGTTTAAATTAAATTATGATGCAGATACAATGACTTCAGTTTTATTTGATCAGTGTATGTTAAATATGCGGCTTTTAATATCAAAAAAATCGCGTATCATATTAACCAGTAAACCGTAACTAACTGACAAAGTTTTATTTATAAACATTGCTAAATCTGCCACTTTTCCGATCTTTTATATATTTTTATAAAATTGTATAAGCAAATAAGGAAAAGAATTTCAATAACTTGAACATTATTATTTAAAATATGACTAGAGTATGATTGCTGCTAATAAAATTATAATGCAATTACTAAGAGACAAGTAAAAAGTATTTATTTTAGTTTTGTTTGTAAATTGTTTAAATTGTTCACTACTATCTTACATGTAAGACACATTTTTAATGATTAATGATTGGTACTTATTTTATGGGAAGATTAAGTTGTTTATCATCTAGCTTACATAATGACATTATTAGATTAACATTCGAGATTTTAAAATATGAAACATGAAGTTTTACTATTTTTTTGTCAATGTGAATGCGATTTTTTTATGTGTAACATCTTTCCTCTCGCTTACTCGCAATTTGTGGGAGTGATTTCGTGAAATGTGTAACAGTAACAGGAAGTCGCGGAAGTACGCGCTATTTGATTTGACGAATGAGCGCGCGGTTAGAGTTGGCCGTCAGATAGACGTCAACCAATTTTCCGAGAGTATTATGTATAAAGTTTACTGTTATATGCATAAACTATATAAATAAATATTTACTGTTGATGATAAGTCTCAATGAAGTGCAGATAATTGATAAAAAGTTTAAGTAAGTAATAATAAATAATTATTCGAATAAAATATTTCAGTATTAAGCTATTTAAATTTTGAGGTTGATTTCTGTCACTGTCAGTGTCAATTATATAAAATAAAATTTTCATTAAAAAAAATTATTGTTCTGAAAAATCATTTCATATAATACCTGACCCATTTTTTTCAGATAATTTTAAAATTGTTTATTACCAAGGTGAGATGTCAAATGTTACACATCATATGCGACTATTGTAAGGCCCGCTCGTTTTTTTGTATTGCTACAATTTTAATAAGTTTGAGTTTTTAAAAAATGGGTGTTCCATTTAAACGTCACAGTGTGACAGGGTTTGAATAAGTAGTTTTCGAACTGTAAAATGAACAACTTACAACAATCGAAATTGTTCCTAAAAATAAACCAAACGAAAATAAATACTTTTAACATGTTTTGCGATATTAATTCCAATTTGAGTAAGTTTCAGTATTTTTACAAAACAAAAAAATTCACACATAATTTACAATTATTTGACATTCTTAAAAGTCTTTTTTAAATGTAAAACTGCAGATATTTTCATTACATGATATTAAAATTTGAAGCACAATTCAACAACTATTTATAAGTATATATCAAATAAAGGATACCTCATTTTAAAATAATTCCAAAAAAGATTTTTTGCATATTTATAGATTAGATAATTGCTACATAATGAGTGAAAATAGCAAATAGACCTCATGTACAAATTCTACAGAAAAGATCTCTACAGATCATAAGTACACTGTGCAAATTCTTTAACGTTTAATTAATACAATAACATATTCCATGTGTTGATATTTCTTAGTTATTAATCAAACTAAAACGTGTTTATACCTTTTTTAATGTACATTACCAATTTTTCAGTCTTTTCTAAATTTGCTAAAATCACCCAAAATAATCTGGTATCCATTTACTCATGTTTTACAATACTATTTATCAAACAAATAAATAGCAAAATGAAATAAAAGCTTATTGCAATGAATGTGCAATTGCTTCCTGAAATTTAATAAAATATATTGTAAGAATAACGCGCTGTCTGTGACTAATAACAATTTAAAAATATAAATAAAATAGAAAGAACACTATAAAAATAAATATATACTGAGATCGCTTCTGTATCCCAACATTCTTAATATATTTTCAAAAAAATATCACAAAGCACTTTAACAAAGTACTAGGAGTTCCATTGTGTAAAAAGTAGAATCATCATATTTTCTTTACTTACACTTAAAAATATGTTTCCTATCCTTTGGTTTAAATAAACTTTACGTGATTCTAGTAAACTATTTCAATATAATACAGGATTTCCCAAAGCGTTAATAAATAGCAATGCTCCAGCAATGGCATATCCTTTTTTATAACTATTTCGAATTTCAGACACATTAGAACTCCTAGTATGAAAAATGAATAATAATAATTCAAACAGATTCGCCAAATATATAGAATCAGAAAAAAAAGTAAATTTTTTTATGTGGAGGTCTCATTCTATATATATTTTTTAAACAATTAACAAATATTTTTAATTCATTAAAATAAAACGTCTTTTTTAATAAATATCACGATTCAAATATATTAAAAATCCTTTGGCATAAACACACATAAAAGTAGCACTAAATAAAATTACTTTTTATTGAATACTATATTGATGTTAAAAGTTAACATGCTTAATAGATTGTTAAAAAGTTGAATTTTCAAAAATTAACATTAATGAGCAAAAAATACATTTCATAATAGATGAAAGGTAATTTTTAATTTAAATAACATTTTACTACAGATTTCTTTTAAAAAAGTAATATCAGTTAAATCTAAAGTAAATAATACTATTTGCATCAATAAAAAGGAGAAGGTCTTTTACATTTTTTTGTTACTAATATACCTAACACATTTTTTTCAAAAAAATATTGATAATAGTTCTTTGCAATAATACTTTGTTTTCTTAATATTTATGTCATGTACATAATTGGTACAATATTTTTACCAGTAATTCATTATAAACATTTTAACTAATAGTCACACATAATATTGCCTTAACATAATAAATAAAACATTTGTTTATAATAACTAAAATAAATATTTTTACTTTACAAAAGAAAGTGTTTTGATATTTCTCTAGTATTTTTATGTCAATTCTTGTTTTGATGAACTATTAAAAAACTCGTTTTCATTATCTATTTAAGTTTACTGCTACAGTATTTTTAATTATAATCTTTGGCATGGTTCCCTAGAACTTTAGTTCATCCACTAAAACTTATATTAACATTTACTAAATTAATACAGCATAACTAATCATTGTTTATTATTGTTAGTAAAATATAGATTTGGTGTAAATATAAGTCAACTTAGTAACCTTTACACAAAAAAAGCAGTGCAATTTAAAAATCTTTTGCCAACTATATGATTTGTTAATATGAGTTAATACATCTAAAAAAAATAGGAACACTATTAAAAATTACTTACTCAAAATATTTGTTAATTGTTTGTAGCTATTGTACAAAATAAATTAAAACAAATTAGTTATTTTATCAGGGGTGCCAAAATTTTACATGTTCTCTTATAGGTAATTATTTAAAAATGTTTACACTACAGGGCGCCAAAAGGATCGAAATTTACCTCTTGTGGTTGCTGCTGAGGATGCTGTGGCTGCATCTTTGGACTTCCCACTGGTTGTTGCATGGTCCCAAACTGATTCATTTGTCCCATCATGGGTTGCATTGATTGACCCATCATGGATTGACCCATCATAGGCTGTTGCCCCATTATTGGTTGCCCAACAGGTCTGTATCCTGGGGCCGTCATTGGTTGACCAACTTGCCAACCAACAGCTGGTTTAGCTTGATTTTTTGGTGAATTCCATTGGGAACCTTTGTTACCTTTATAATAAAATGTTATATATAGTTATATATAGCAACAACTTTGGAAATGATTTAAATTCACTTCTAAAAATTTAGTGTAGCTGATAATAGGTTTGTTCAAACTACTCAAAAAAACACCATACAGTATAGGTTATGGTCAAGTGCAATATATAAAACAAGTTTTGTTCCAGAGGTGCATAGATGGTTTATGATATGATCAGTTTCTAAACATTAATTTTGGTGCATAGTGGAATGTAGAAATTGTCTTTGTATGGGGTGAGTGGTAGTTTAATATGAGCACTGAAATCACTTTACGAGGATTTCACTGTTTGTGTCAGGATAAATGGAGCTTGGACGGACTGGTTTAACATTGAAAAAGGTGTGAGACAGGGATGTGTGGCTTCGCCATGGCTTTTTAACACATTAAGCGAAGAGAGTGACTCGGTTGGAAAAAGTAAAGAATAGTGAGATAAGAGAATGCTGTGGTGTAAAAGAAGATGTGGTTACAAAGATAGATAAAGAAATGCTTAGATGGTTTGGACACGTAGAAATGATGAATTAAGGAAGATTGACGAAACAAATCTATAAGGCCAGTGTGAATGGACAAGTCGGTAGAGGTGGACCTCGGCAAACATATCTCCATCAGATCAACATTGTTTTGAAGAAAGGCCAGGTCAAGTGTACCAACAACCGACGAGCATGTATGAGAGCACTGATGAAAGTAGAGGAAGCAAAAGATGTAGCCATAGCAAGTGGAAGGAAGTGGTCTCTGCCTTCCCCTACGGGTAAAAGGCGTGACTGTATGTATGTAGAAATAGTTTGGACATGAAAATGAGTAGTTGGGTCATTCAGATTTTCTGGTATTACTAGGGAGTATAAAGTTCTTACACACATCTATTGGCTTCTCCTACTTTCATCAGGGCTCTTATGCATACTCGTTGGTTGTTGGTACTCTTGACCTAGCCATCCAAGCATTCCTTTATTTATCTTTGTAGCCACATCTCCTTTTACACCACAGCATTCTCTTATCTCACTATTTTTTACCTTATCCAACCCAGTCACTCCGGCTATACTTCTCAAAAGATGATTCAATCACAGTAATTGAATTTAAAACAAAATATCAAATTTTTTTAAAAATCTTAAAAAATTGTATGTCTTCAAAACTTTATTATTTAAAAAATAATTTAAATTACTTTCTGATTGGGAACGTGCCAACAAATTATTTATTAAATTTCAATACCACTTATTAATAATAAATATGAAGTGTGCAAACAGTATCTAGTTCAAGGTTAATAATCAACTATTATTTTAAATTAATTTTGTGTATTAATAAATTTGGATAAAATTTGTAGTACCTTTTTGCAATATAAATGTGTCTTACTTCAAAATTACAAAATATATTTTCATTGATACCTTTTATTACTGTTTTTTAAGTAGTCTCAAAATAATTTACTTAAATATAAGAGTTAATAAGTGTAAATGATAACAAAAAAATCTTGCCTGAATCCATTGTTAAATTATCAACCAATGATGTTAAACTAGATTCCAAGTCGCCAGTTAACAATTTGGTAGGACCAGTTTTTGAAGGTTGGGTAGCAATTGGCTGCTGCTGAATATGACCAGTCTTAGTTTTGGCATCACCTAAAGGATCAAATACTGAAGGTTCATTGGTATTAAAGAACCCACTTAAATCATTTGTATTTCCAAAAGGCTGAGCTTGAACAATGGGCTGTGCTTGAAACATGTTTGTAGTAGCAAATCCATTACTGCTCCACAAATTATTATCGCTGGTAGTGGTTGTACCAAAAGCATCTTGAACAAGTGGTACTGCTGCAGATGGTGCAGAGAAATCAGCAAATGGATTACCACCAAGAGAAAGTAGGTCATCAAAGGCATTGGAAGATTGTGTTACTTTAGCAGTCTCTTGTGGTAGCCCTCCAGTGGAAAAAAGATCAAGGATGGGTTCTGCTGTCACTGCTGGCTCATCACTCAAAAAAGGATTTGTACTTGCTGCAGAAGGAGAACCAACTGATGCCCTATGGTGAAATGAACATTTCTACATTTAATGACTGATTTGTCAATTTATTTAACAAAACTTAATTTAAGTTGTATTAAAGAATGGTGATTATTAGATTTTTAATAAATAAAAACATTTATCATAAAAACAAAAGAGAACATTTTATAGTTTTATAGTTTAAGGCATAAAATGTTAGGATGATAAAAAATCTTAAAAATATATGTTGATAGTATTCTCACCTATAGTGATTTAAGGCTGCTTCCTCTTCAGCTACTGCAGCTTGTTTAAATGAATCATCAACTGCAGTTCCAAATGCGTTACTAGTATTTGATAAAGCAGACACACCAGACTTAACATTTTTTTGGGTTGCGGCAGCTGTGGGAGTATTTCCTTCTAATGAAGCCAAGTGTTGTTCTAGAGCATCTAAAAGACTGTTTGGGGCTCTAGTAAGATCAGGAATATCCCCTTTATCAATTCCTATATTTTCTGCCACTTTCAGAAACTCTGCAACTCTATCCATTCTTATCAAAAACTTTTTATATAAATCTAAGGCTTCCCTACATTGTTTTTTATTCATTTCAAAATATTTTTCCAATAAGTTAATTACACCATCGTTGTAACAGGCAAAAAGTCGAATTAAATCACGAAAAAGTAGCATGAAACACATATTTATTACTCCATTAGTTAGATCATTGGCTGTGCAGTCAAATTCAAGCAAAGCATCTAGTTGATTTTGTAAAATAGGAAGAGTTTTTAGTAGGTTTTCAGTATTCATAGTTCTTAGAGTGCCCTCCTCCTTACCTCTTTTTACTTTACAGAAATCAAAAGCAACTGATCTATAAGATAAAGCTTTTTCATTTAAATATTTAGCATATCGCCTTATAAATGGGGACATGTCATAACCAGTACGAGCACCTACAGCACTTTGAACACCTGTTTTATCAACAAAATTTGACAACTGGAAGGAAACATTACTAGAAGCTAAATACTGAGTAAATCTCTCATTTCCATAACACATTATGTGATGCGTGGTAATCAATGCTTTATATACTACTATCCAACTTGTATTTTGTGACCTTTCTATTAATAAGTTAGCCATTTGTGGAATTGATACATTGGGTTCATTAGTACAGTGGATTAGATAGTCCAAATGCTTTTTTTTAGGTCCTAACATTTCTTCAGTGGTAGCTTTACATACTGACTTTGCAAGACCCTGTCCAGCTAAACTGTGTTTTGCCGCTAAAAGACGATCATTAATTGTTTGTCCGGCCATTGTTTTATTTTTATAAATATTGCACTACGATGACGATATTTTTCTTGATCCTAAAAATAATCACTCAAAAATTTATACTAGGTCGATCATATATGAAGTGAGAAGTGAGACCGGTGACAGCGATCAATAAAACAAAATTCAAAACTACCAGTTGTAACAACATAAAGAAAAGAATAATTTGTCAACATATTAAATAAACACCTACATTTTATAAAATTTAGCTCTAGTGAGCACTATTGTACTTTTATTCTACTTACTTTTGTAATTAATTAACAAAAGGAATTACAAAAACTGCTGTTTTTGTTTTCTAACACATTTTGAGACCATAATATTCGAAACCGGCTAATGTTAAAAAATGACAGTGATAGTTAAGTAGAAGTAGAGATTTAAGCAGCATAGGCGAGGTATCGAAAAATAAATATCGACATCAGTTCACGTCAGATGGCGCGTAGATGCATATTTCACAGACATATACAGGTGCGGATTTAGGCTTAGTTCCGGGCCGAGAGTAGTAAAATTTTAGGAGTGATTTAACTTTAAATTTTTAGGACACTTAAAATATAAAACTTAAACTTATTTTCTCTCTCAATTTTACCGTCCAATAAAAAAAAATATTTTAAGACTAAGTATTTTTAAGCGGGAATATGTATCGTGTAAAAGGAGGCTATAGGTATGGTTTAGTTTTAGTAGTTGTATGAGTGCGAGGATATGCGAGTGTTTTTTTGTTGTTGTTATATTTTTCTATTTAAAATACAAATTTAGAATGGGTAGACCGAAAAATAAAAAAAAACTACTCTGCGGAAATGCTAATGTAATTAAATTTATGAAAAACGAGGCAAAACATGGCTTGAAAATTCCAGTTAATAATTATCGTCGCAGGGTCTTGGTTGCGACAGGAATATCGAAAAAGGTGTTTTACAGTGACATTGCATCAGAAGTTTCATTTCAAAAGGGCAGGGATAAAGAATTGAAGAAATCGTTAATAATTTTCATATAATACAGAAGCAACGGTTGACTTTAAAAGCAGTTTTACAAGAAGTATGCGATGCAAAAGTAGGTTTTGAAGGTGGGCAGTCAACTTTAAATTAGGTTTTCAGTGGCAAAAAGCGCCCGATAATAATGATGTATTAATGGAAAGTTATGATATAAGATTAGTTTTTTTGTATATTAGTAGCAGACAAAATAATTATTAGTGAATATTATAGGACTCTTATTTAAATTTTCGACTATTTTAAAACAATAATATGGATTTATTTAAATTAACCTCAACCAACAACAATATTTAGTTATTTATAACGCAAAAAAATACTGACAAGATAAACAAACAGTAGAAATATTTAGGCACACGACAAAGTAACAGTAGCAATGTTTGACTCATTGATTCATTTCGCGAGGTTTGTTGGTATGACGTCTGGGTAAAGGTCAATTTGTACTTGTATATAGTTTACGGCAGTGGAAAAATGGGTTTTTTAATATTTAAATCTGGACAAAAAAAATGGTGATTATCTAGATGATGTGAATTCAGATAATTTCATGAGGTGGGTAAGAACACAATTGATTCCTAATGTAAGAGAGTAATTTTTATTCTGTCACTGGCGATAAGAGCAACCCCCGTGATCTCGAAAGTATCAATTATTTATATATATTTTTTTACTTTCAATTTTAATACATTTTCTGCTTTTAATCAAGTATGAGTAAAATTAGATGATATTGAATGGTTATATTGTTGTCAGAATGGTTTAAAGTTTAAATAATCGGATGTTATTTTATGTGAATTATTGTCATAGTCTCATATTTTTTTATTGTGTAATAATAATTCATTTTTATATTTAATTACACACATTTTATAAAAATACATTAAAATTGAACGATTAAACAAAAGATGGTAAAAAAAATTATTTTTATTTTTTATTTTTATCTTTTACTTTTATCCAAAAAATTGACACCACCAATAATTTGGAAGTCAAATCTACGCCAATTACACCCATGATACTTAATCAAATTTTAAAAATTAAATATTAATATAAGGTTTAGCATAATTTTAAATGTTCTGAACACACCGATCTGCATTAATAAAATTTTAGTACGGTACTGTCTAAAATTTAAATTACGCGCTAGATTTTCAGCCAATAAGCGTTTGGTTATACCAGCGCCACTACTCTCCTGGATGTAAAAGCTTGCATCCAGCTAAAAAAAATACCCTAAATCTTTTACCATAGCAATAGTTCAACAAGGTTACTGGTGACGGTGGTTGGATTCCTATGTGACGTGACCTGTCCTGTATTTGATATGTGATGTGTTGGCCGCAATTGAGTGGTTAGATTAGAGAAGTGTCTTTTTTTCGGTTATTTGAAGTCGATCTAATTAAAATGAAATACTTTTATTTATTGCTATTTTTAAATCTATTTGTTATAATTCATGTACACGGTCAACAAAAACGACAGGTAAAAGAGAAGTCTTATTTTTTTTTCAACTTTTAAATTCGCATTTTGACTTCATAATTCTTAAAAAATAATTTTATTTAATTGGTGCATTACGGCCGACTTCTGGCTATAATTATAAATCCTTAATTTATTAAAATTGATCGTTTTCACAGATAAATCTATTACATATTTTTAGTTTAATATTTTTTGTTTTTAAGCCTCACACAATGGCTGAGAGGGTGCAGCAACTAACGGACATGGCCAATAAAAGAGCAGTCTTAAGGTTTAATGCTAATAAGTTTAGAGATTTCATCAAAGCTTCTCCCAGAAATTATTCAGTTGTAATAATGTTTACAGCAATGGCTCCTCAAAGACAATGCCAAGTATGTAGGCATGCCAGTGATGAATTTACAATTGTTGCAAATTCATTTAGATACTCCCAGTCATATTCTAATAAGCTATTTTTTGCTGTTGTTGATTTTGATGAAGGATCTGATGTATTTCAGATGGTAAGTATATTTAATATTAATGGAATAATAATTTAAAAATAACTAACATATTTTTAGTTAAGGTTGAATACTGCCCCAGTATTTATTCATTACCCTCCAAAAGGGAAACCAAAAAATGCAGATACCATGGATATTCAAAGAATTGGTTTTGCAGCAGAAACAATTGCAAAATGGATTGCTGAAAGAACGGATATCCAGGTAAATATTTGTAATTTTTAATACAATATCTAAAATAAATATTCTATTTTTTAATGTATAATTTTTTTCAGATCAGAGTTTTTAGACCACCAAACTATTCTGGTACCTTTGCTCTGATAATTCTCTTTGCAATAGTGGCAGTATTTTTATATGTTCGCAGAAATAATTTGGAATTTTTATACAATAAAACCATGTGGGGGATTGGAGCTTTATTTTTCTGTTTTGCAATGACCTCAGGACAAATGTGGAACCATATTAGAGGACCACCATTTATACACAAGAACCAAAATGGCCAAATTGCATATATACATGGATCATCACAAGGACAGTTTGTGTTTGAAACTTATATTGTTATGTTTTTAAGTATCCTTTTTTCAATTAATCATTTAAGGTATAATTTTGTATCATGTTTTAAATTGTAATAAAATTATTATTGTTCCTTAATAATAACATAGATGCTGCTGTTGTATTGGGCATAATACTATTAACTGAGTCAGCTAGAGGAAAGGGTGATCCTAAGAAACGTAAAATTTTTGCAGTGGTTGGCTTAGTACTGGTTTCAGTTTTCTTTTCCTTATTGTTATCTGTATTTAGGACAAAAACTCAGGGTTATCCTTACAGGTAAGATTAGGTTATAATGATACTTAAAATAATTAAGTACTTTATTTTCTTTAAAAGTATAAAGAAAAAATAATTTGACAAAATAATAACAAATTTGCTATAAATTTAAATATTCTATTCTGTTTCAGTTTTCTTTTTAAATAAAGCTAAAGGAAGAAGACAAAAATCAATGTATAATGTTATAGACTTTAATAAAGTTTTGTTAAATAATTTACTATATTTTTTCTTTTTTTCATGC
This sequence comes from Agelastica alni, assembly GCA_950111635.1. Classification (NCBI taxonomy): domain Eukaryota; kingdom Metazoa; phylum Arthropoda; class Insecta; order Coleoptera; family Chrysomelidae; genus Agelastica; species Agelastica alni. The sequence goes on from OX467709.1 coordinate 53,634,843, forward strand.
ATTAATTTGTTATTTACTTAAAATTCTTTCTTTTTTCTTATAAATTAGTTTAATTTAATTTATCAGATATTGAAATTAAATGCAGAGTATCTTAGCGCTGCAACTTTTCCACCTGTATTTGGAAGCTATTATGAGAGAAGCGCTTGTGGTCGTAAATGGGAAGCCTATCAATGACATAAGATATGAGGACGGCACAGTCTTGCTTACAGAGAACATTGATGACTTACAAAGGGTTTTTCATAGGGTGTATAAAACATGTTTGCATTTTTAAGGATGAAGCAGTTCTTTTGTAACCGATTGTTGAATCAAGGACTGAAAATACGAATGATAAAATATTATGAGAGGAGAAAGATATACTCTGTTACAAGTGATTATTCAGGGCAAAATTGTTGTCAAACGCAGCATAAGTCGAAGATGAATGTCGTGGCTGCGCAACTTTGGTGGTTCAACTGTTCGTCAGTCCAACTTTTTAGGTCAGTGGTGGATAGAGTTAAAATACTCATGGTGGTAGCCAACCTTCTAAAGAAGACGGCACCACAAGGAGAATTTATCAGATTGTGTGAATAATGAAGAACGTTTATCGGGTACATGTAATGTTTAAAAACAAGTGTGTATGTAGATGGAAGTTGGTTTACACATTTTTTATTAAAATTATTACTTATCATCACTCATCTATTAGATTATATTGAGTTTTTATGATGGATAGGTAATATTACAATGGTGCACTAAATTATTGTTATAACTTGACACTTACTATTTTATTTTAGTAACTTGAATTGTACCCTATTCATATAAAAAAATGAATGAAATATTTGAAATGTAGACTTTAAATCATTTGCTTGGAGTTTTCTTCAATGATAACTGTTTAAAAATTGACAATTTCATACCTACCTCTTTTTTTTCTTTTCCTGGTTAGTATATATCTTTTTATCAAAGTTAATTTATTTAGATAAATGCCTCGGCACATGTGTATAGCTATTCCACCCTGTGAATTTACTGCTCAATTTTATACAGTTGTTTTTATTAATTAATGCCTCATTTAAATGTATTTTGGTGTGAAACGAAGTTTGCATTTTACTCCTTTAATAATCCCGACGTGACTGTATACATGTTAAAGAACAAGCCAGTCCAAAAAAAAGAAGATTTACTGGCGCCCTCTGCCGACATCTGCCTTTACAGTCGCTCAGCTAAATTTTGATGAACAAAAAAATTACAAATGTTCTCTTTAATGCATAATAATTAGTGGTGAGCGATACCGTGATTTTGTCAATCGCTCTGTGAACCGCTGCTGTTACTTTTTGATATATGATTGAAAAGCGTTACGCGATTACTCATATTCTATTGGAATTGATTTGTACCTTCTTAAAATAATATTAATTGTACTGGGATGAGTAAAATTTTTATATCAATACCTATATCAAAAAAATAATTTACATATTAAAATATTTGGGTTATATCTTTAGTAGCAATATTTCGTTGTATATTTGTTACTAATATCATTGCTTAAAAAATAGTCCTTATACAATGCAAATATCAATGGTTGCAATTGGATTTGTAGTACTTGTACCGTGAACACAAAACGCAATAGTAGCAGGTGCAGTGAAAACGAGAGCCTGGTAGAATTCCTTTATACATACCTTGATCAGGTCATGCTATTTTTCGTATGCTAAGGACGGGACTTGATATTTGTCGGCATCAGCGATTAACTCGGTGAAATATTGCCCATCACTAATAATAATTTGAAGTGTCAAGAAATCTGTGACATGTTTTTCTAACCAAAAATAAGAAGGTATAATTTATATAAATACTTTGCGAAGATCTTTTCTTTTGTATTTTCAAATTAATAATCCTCTTAGTTGATCAAAATATCCTTGTTGTCTTAGAAGGGAAACTGTCCTTAATTTAGATATATTTAAAAAAAATTACATTTGTCATCAAATTTGTGTTGTTTTGACAGTAATTTCAGGTTAAAAGATTTCGTAATTTAAAATAAAATCCAAAAGTTAATTTTAAAAATGTTCTATTTTGAATAATCAGTTTTTAGTTATAATGGCTTGGAGATCACACGGAAAGTCAAATTTGGAATTAGTGAAGAATTTAAAAGGTATCCAATTAAGATTGTGAGTTTTTACCAAATTTTATTGTATTAATTTTTAGCTAATGGTATTATTAAAAGTGACCTAGTTGAAAATGCTATGTTAGCCGTTGATAGAGGATATTACTCCAAGACTAGCCCTTATATGGATGCTCCTCAAGGTATTGGTTATGGAGTAACTATAAGTGCTCCTCATATGCATGCTCATGCTTTGGAATTATTAAAAGATAACTTGTTAAATGGTACAAGAGCTTTAGACGTTGGTTCTGGAAGTGGATATCTTACTGCTTGTATGGCAATTATTATGGGAGAAAAGGGGTAAGTTTCAAAAAAAATAAAAATGAGCAAATTATTTTAGTAATTTCAAAATAAATAATGTACCAATTAGAAATTAAATAAAACTTTCAGGCGATTGTAAAGAAATTATCAAGAAAACAATGTTTAAAAATTGTTAGGGGGCTAAATTGTGATTTGTGTGGTGTGATTAATATGGTACTGATCAGTGATTTTAATTCTAAAAGATTAAATTTTAAGGTTCCAAGTTTATTTTCCAGAATAATGTAAGTCTAAAAAGAAATACATGCTCAATCTATATTCATTTAATTTACAGAGTTGCTGTTGGTATTGATCACTTACCAGAATTGGTAGAAATGTCAAAAATGAATATTCAAGCAGCAAATTCAAACTTATTAGAATCAAACAGAATCCAATTATTTACTGGAGATGGAAGACAAGGCTATGCAGATTTAGCACCATATGATGCCATCCATGTAGGAGCTGCTGCTCCAACTTTGCCTCAACAATTAGTAGATCAGTTAAAGGTAATTTTGTTAAATACAAGATTTATGTAAAGTAGAATAACTTAATTATAATTGTTTAAACTTTCAGATTGGTGGTCGCCTTATAGTACCTGTCGGTCCTCCTGGTGGTGACCAACAATTAGAACAAGTAGACAAATTACCCGATGGCAGTATCCAAAGAAAAATTCTAATGGGGGTTGTATATGTACCTTTGACAGACAAGGAACGCCAATGGCCTAGAGATCGTTGACTATATTTTATAGCTATTATTTGTATATTTATAACAATTTTTCTTTATATTTTAATATGTTAGATTGTTTTCAAATGCACTAACAAATTTGAAAAACTGTGAGAAAACTTCTTTTGTTTCTAATTTATTTGTTGAAAAATGGAGTAGTAGTCACTTTCATACAAACTGTAGTATGAAATATTTGAAATTAAATACAATTACTTCTTGAAGATAAATCCATTGCAGAAATAAGGTCCAGGTATCCAAAAAAAGTCGAAAGTCATATTCTTTATTATTTTTAAAATAGTCAGTAAAACACTTATGAGATTGAGTGTCAATAGGCAAGTCTGAGTTCACATTTGTTAGAGATATTAGTAGTAGTATTATATAAAGTAGTAATGTTTTAGTAGTAGAAGTGGTTGATCGCCTCTTATGCCACGCTTGTAGGTCCATAGAGCAATCCCGATTCAGCAACTACAATCTGATGTTCTTGACAAAGCGGGCCACGCCTCCACGTCGGAGTCGTCAAGTCTCTTGCTCTATGTTGGTCGCTTCTAGGTGTTCCAGTTGTGCTCTCCAGATTGCAGGAGATCTCGCTAAAACGTTTCCTCTTCTTTGCAATTCCGGCATGTGGTAGTCTCCTGCTACACCCCGATCTTTTCAAGATGTGAAAAAAGGGTCTGTGCCTGGTGACTAGTGCAGTGACGGCTCTTGTCCCATCGCGGCCGAGGGATATCAGCTGTTTTTTTCGAAACTTTTTGAAGGGCACCTCAAAGATTGCCCTGGTATGCCGCAACCATTGTCCAAGGTACATACTGGAATTTTCTCGTGCTAGCTCGTCGGCTTTTTCGTTTCCTTCATAATAAATGTATTACTTCTTAAACATTATTTCGACTTAGGAGGTTAATTGGGATTTAGATCAATTTTGTAATGTTTTTTTTTGAGTTTAAATTATTGTTATGTTTTTTAATTCGTAGAACATTTAGTTTATTTTCAAAGCCGTTATGGTAAAAATGAACAAATTTTTAGAAGAGGAACTTGATTATTTATCGCAAATATTTATTATATTTTGTCCTGGTCGACAGGATACTGTCCAGCTCTCTGTTTTGCATTGAAATTTCTATGTTCCACAAATATTTTTTTATCTTTATATTAAATTGTACCATTTGCCTTGTGTCATAATCAGAACCAATAGGTTTCTTTATTCCAATTAGGGTCTAAGTTGAATTCTTTTTCTTCGACAAAGAGTATATTGTATTTTATTTAACAAAAGGTTATTGATTTTTATGGGTGTACGCTATATGCGTTGTAGTATCTTCAGGGAGATGAATGTAATAAATTCGTATTCACTAAATTGTAATGAAACTCCTTTTCAGAGTAATGTTTTGATTGAAGTTAATGAGAATATCAATTAAAATAAATCAATCTTATTTCTTAAACATCAAATGAGTGACTATTGATTATTTCAAAGTTAAGGAAGACCTTTTTAACAATAATTTGTTTAGTTATCAAAAGCTTGAAATAAAATGATGTTACTATAAAAATGTTCCTATTCCCATTGTTAGAATTGTTCAAATAAATCATTTATTCTTGTCGGATCAGTTTACAAAGTGATCTGTTATTACAAATTTTGGTTATTTTAAGTCCAATAGGGTTGTTTATTAAAGTGTATATTATAATATTTTGGGAATTTTGAAGCTGCAAGCTTTTGTTTTATTTATTGTTAATCGTCGTTTGTTTATTATTAGGACAATATCAGTTGAACTGATATAAAAATAAGAATTATATATTTTTAATTTTTCTCAAATATCGCAAAAATCATTCTAATAGTATGTACAAATTATTGAGCAATAATTTGAAAATGTGTTTTATGTTACAATTTTTTTTGCTTGCTTAAATTCCCTTAATAATAACATTAAATATGAATTTCACTACAAATCATTTTTTTTTATTAATACCTACTAACAGATGTGTGTAGGCAGTTCTTTTTTTTTATTTCATTACTATCTAATATGATTTGGATTATAGTTATAAATATTGACAGTTCGGTTATATATTTTTGTAATAACCAGTGTTTACAAAAAAAAACCTTAATTTTTATGACAAAAATTTGGGAATTTAATGTATTTAATTTAATTCATTACTTATCATTATTGTGAATGTTCTATCTAATATCAATGAACACAAATACTGAATTAAAATGTATGCTCAATTGCTCAATTATTGAGTATTATTTTTAATGGTAATTAATAATTATTTATATATTTTGCTGTTACGAAAATAATTAAGTTGGTATGTAGAAAAAACAATGTACATCATACATTTATAGGATATTAACAGTATTTAGGCTATTCATATTACCACTACCTAAGTGATCCAAATATTTACTATACTGGACAAGTAATGAGACTGATTAAATAAAACACAGAAAATACTTTATTTATCCAAATTAATTATTGAGTTTAGAACTTCGTCTATTATAACATGCTGTGTAATAGTATATTACACACCTAGGGCAGTAAAGTAATAAATGTCTCAGAGCACATGTGTTTTGTGTAGCGGGCCGAAAGTGCCGCTTTCTGCACAGTAGGGAGAAAATATATTTTTAATACCTTCAAGTTAATCGATAATTTTTAGCTGTTGATTTTATATTTTACCTAAATCATGAATTCTTTTATTGCAAACGGTTTTGTTAATGAAAAAAAAAAATGAAATATTTATACGCATACTAAAATTGAAGCAGAAATGCAATTAACATATGGATCCTACGGTAGCCATCATCAAATGATGAATATTTGCAGTACATTTTTGATTTTAGTGTAATATATTATTACCAAGTAGGGTCTGATTAATAAATACATTCTGGAAGTGTAATATGTGTAAAAAAATGTTCATTTTTATGTTATTTAAAAAACATTAGGCTTATTAACACTCCATATCAGTTTATTATAAAACTTTTGGAAAAAATTAAAACTGACACAAATAATCTAATCTAGTTCAAATTCGCAAAAAATTGTGTAAGATATTTTAAATATCATGCATTTTATTGGTACTTTAGACACCTTTATTTAAACATTCATGCTGAAATGCTGTAAAAGAGGCTAATGTTTTGTTAAAGTTAAATCTTTAAGTTTCTCAAAGGACATATGCAGAAGTAAGAGTGCAATATTGGGCACAAATAGGTCAGGAAAATCAGGATTTCAAGAATTTGAGTTATCGGAGTCAGTTATATAATGAAAGGTAAGACATTTATACATTAGATAGGTTTTTTTTTCTTAAAGTAGCAAAAATTACTTTTAATGTATTTGGCGATAAAATATATCGTCTGCAAAATGACGGAGTGACGTAACTGCAAATTTGGGCATTTTATGTAATCTTAATTTTAGATAAAAAAAACGCATCTCAACAAGTTGTGTTGACCCCACGACGTTCATTGGTTTCTGCCTACCTTTACAGGAAAAGGCGTGACTATATGCATGTATGTACATTTTTCTATCATGTTCTTATGAGTCGTCCTTTTTCAACGTCACTCTGATAATGGCTCCTCCTTTAATTATTGCGTTATGGATTCGTTTTGGTCGACATTGTCTATGTATGGGGTAAGCGGTAGTTTAATACGAGCACTGAAATCACTTTATGAGGATTGCACTGCTTGTGTCAGGATAAACGGAGCTTGCACGGACTGGTTTAACATCGAAAAAGTTGTGAGGCAGAGATGTGTGGCTTCGCCATGGCTGTATATCTTATACATAGACGATTGTTTAAAAGATTTGAAAGATAGTGCGTATGGATTGAAAATGAATGATTTGATCGTCAAATGCCTTCTTTACGCCGATGATTTAGTCATATTAGCGTCATCTGAAGAGGAGTTGCAGGCGATGGTTAATGTTATGCATAATGCCCTGAAAATCAAAGGAATGAAAATAAATGTAAGCAAAACGAAAGTAATGGTTTTTGAAAGAGGAGAAAGCATGACAAACTGTGGAACAAGTAAATGAATTTGTGTACTTGGGTTCAAAGTTTACAAGAGATGGAAAGTATGGGAGTGACATTGAGCGAAGGGTGTTGGCAGGAAAACAGATGAATGGGGCACTGCATAGCTTTATGAACAGCTAGAAAGTGTCAAAAAAGGCTATGCATAGAGGTGTGTTGGTTCCTATACTTATGTATGGTAGTGAATGTTGGGTTTGGCAGAAGAAGCATGAAAATAGGATTAATGCTGCGGAGATGAGTAGTTTGATAAGTATAGCCAGGGTGACTCGGTTGGATAAAGTAAAAAATAGTGAGATAAGAGAACGCTGTGCTGTAAAAGAAGATGTGGTTACAAAGATAGTTAAAGAAATGCTTAGATGGTTTGGGCACCTAGAAAGGATGGATGAAGGAAAATTAACGAAATAAATTTATAAGGCGAGTTGAATGGACAGGTCGGTAGAGGTCGACCTCGGCGAACATATCTCGATAGCTCAATATTTTTTTGAAGAAAGGCCAGGTCAAGAGTACCAACAACCGACGAGCATGCAAGAGAGCCCTGATGAAAGTAGAGGAAGCAAAAGATGTGTGTTAGAACCGTAGCAAGTGGAAGGAAGTGGTCTCTGCCTACCCCTACGGGAAATAGGCGTGACTATATGTATGTATGTATGTATGGATTCGTTTTTTTCTTCTTTAGTCACCTGATCATTAGCTCAGTTGTATTGATTTCAGACTGCACTGTAATCTACTATTTCAAGAGGGTCCATCTTCATATGCCGATATCTTAACACAATGATTTTTCAGATACGTCTCTGTGTCATTATGCCGACGATATAAAGATGGTTTTAGCTTTAAAAAAGTCTAGTAACTCGAAGACTTTTTCAAAACGTTCATATTTGCTTTCGAAATCATTTAAATTTTTTTATTTTGCTTTGTGGTTAATGTTTAGACATTAAAAACTAAAGTTTAGATCTTCCCAGTCATCAACATTAATTTTTTGTTTTGTCTGTTTTAAAAATAACCAAGAAAAACCTTATACAACCTTAAACTTTGTGTAATTATTCATTTACTTTTAGGTTGTTTGGAACACATTTGGAACACTCGTTTTAAATCACGAGAATCTCTAAATATAATGGGCTTGGCCTAAATAACAAGATTTTGAACACTTTAATGCATGGATATTCAACAACAATGGAGAAATGAATGAATAAAGATGTATTTCATTAAACTAAAAAAAGGTAGGTAAGAACGAAAAACATTTTCATTTTTTTTTAGTATTTTTTTATTTACTGCAAATTATTTTTCTTTTTTAATTAGAATGATTTTTTTAAATTTTAATATTTTCTTTAAATCTGTCTCATAAAATAAAAATAACTACAGTATTTTCACGTTCATTTCTTTTGCGAAGTTTCCATACTTTGTGAGTTTTATTAAGATTCAAGCACTATTTTTATTAAAGTTTTTAATCTATTACTTCTTTTTTAGAATATTTTAACAACACGGAGCCTACCAAATGCCAACTGCTGACGAATAAGTTCTTGTTAAAAATCTAAAAATAAGATTAAGAAAAATAAGTACCTATACGTTTATATATTTTTCCCGTTAAATTTTTTAAATAAATATTTATTTATATGCATTTGGTGTTTTATTTATTTTTTACAATACATTTTTAAATTGGACTAAAAATGGCTATCTCAGTAATCCAGCTTTTCTGCAACACACACATGAAAATAATTTTTAATAAAATTATCAGCGCCATCTATTAGACAACAGGCGAACTTTCTACTTAAAAAGATGTAACTATCGCCATTTTATTATTTCTTAAACTATTCTCATTTTTTTAATTGCAAATTAAGGAGAAATCCACTGCGTACTTCTTTAAACAATAATTTAATATATAAAATAAATTTTTGTCAAAAACTAGTGGCGCCATCTATTAGACAATAGCCAAGCTTCTTAGTTATAAAAGTAGAAAACTGTCGCATATTATTATTTTTAAATAAAATTATAAAACTAAACTATATTTTAAAGAATGAATATTTTTTAACAAAACACGGGGGAATTTTCACCCCCTTTATCAGGATTTAAGACAGTTGGATTGAGTGATTTGTGTTGTTTATTAAATAATTTAATATATAAAATAAATTTTTGTCAAAAACTAGTGGCGCCATCTATTAGACAATAGCCAAGCTTCTTAGTTATAAAAGTAGAAAACTGTCGCATATTATTATTTTTAAATAAAATTATAAAACTAAACTATATTTTAAAGAATGAATATTTTTTAACAAAACACGGGGGAAGTTTCACCCCCTTTATCAGGATTTAAGACAGTTGGATTGAGGGATTTGTGTTGTTTATTAAAACCCACCCGCCCATTTCTTTCCCACCTTTTCGATAACTTACTTACATAGCACACTGTTACTAGTCAGTCAAAAACGTATAAGTTGCGCCATCTATTGAAATTTTTGGAAACTCTTAGTTTTGGTTATTTTTCACAATATAATTTTTCTTATTTTTCAGTAACATAAATTATCCAAAAAAAAATCTCTCGTTTTATAAATAGAAACATTATAGAAACTAACGATATTTGTTAAAAACAAGAAAACTTGAGAGCTTTTAGGTACTATTTTTTGTTTAAATTTGTATGCCACTTTAAAAGAGAAATAAAACAAAACAATACTTTAAATGTATTTATTGGTAAATTAAACATAAAAAAATTACACAAGTCAGTTACATTTCATACATTTTCGTGTTATAGAATATTTACACATATCATGGATTTTATTTTATACACACATACAGTGCTTTCATTTTAAAACCAGCCAGTCCAAATAAATTTTAATTTTGCGTTAATGTAAGAAAAACAAAAAACACGTCAAATTTTAAATCAAGGGGGAGGCTTGGAAATTTTATTCTGCTGTTTTCAAGTGGTACCCTTTAACATCCCCCACCCCTTCTTTAAAATTTCAAATAGCAACCCATACCTTGTGATACTCAAGAAAAATGCTTGTTTTATTAATGAATCAACGTTTTATTTAAATGGCTTAGTTAACAATAATTGTAGGTACTGGTATGACGAAAACAGGATAATACTCAGTTTCCAGCAAAGATGGGCTGGTTCTAGGAAATGAGATAATTGGACCACTTTTTATTGACCAAAACCTAACAGGAGAATTGTACAGTTATTAGAAAATGAAATTGATCCACTTATTACTCAGTCACCAGAAAGACAAGTTGATGAACAGGGAAATATGGTGCTATATGAACAGAATCAACAGGACGGAGCTACACCATATTACGCACTAGCTGTAAGACAATGGCTAGACGAACGATTTCCAAAGACATTGGATTGGCAGAAAGGGTTTTATAGAATGGCCGAAAAGATCTCCAGATCTAACACCACTTTACTTTTTTCTGTGGAGCACACTTTGAACAGTTACTGTAAATAGGATTTAAGGAGCTGTAACTTTATTTTAGTTTATGTTGTAATTTTGCTGTGTTTAATGTTATCTGCAAAATAGATCGATAGAATAAATTGTTGTTTATATGGCTGATTCGCATTTTTCTTGGATTTTCATTTGGTAGGGGTTGCTATTTGACATTTTAAAGAGAGGGAGGGGTGTTAAAGGGGTGCCACTTGGAGACAGTAGAATAACATTTTTAAAACTTCCCCTTTGGACTGGCTGGTTTTGAAAGGAAAGCCGTATACCGTATATCTTTTTACAGCTTATTTAGTAAAATACAATCTTTCAATTTAAGCTATCTAAAAGTTTATTAAATACTAAGAAGTTTATAAAACGTTTTACAAAAAATGTTTAATAAATAACAAACCAATAAATAATTAGTTAAACACAAACATGTCGTTTTTGCGGCTACTTTTACTACTTATCATTTGAAAACCGCCTGAAAATTATTGAAACTTTATCTCAAATGAACTTTTCGGCTTCAATAAGACGCCTGCATAAAAACCAGATGAAAGCGTTAATATGATAGCGTTAATAGTAAATGTAGTAAATATAGTTTAGTCCAGTGTTTCCCAACGTGGGGCCCACGCCCCACAGGGGGGCTATTCGAAAAGTTTAACCCTTTCGCTCCGGGCCATTTAAATGCAATGTTAGATTTCGGTGCCAAAATAATGTATTAATATAGAAAAATATTTATTAAAATTATTTGGAATCTGAATTTCAGTTTTTCATTATATGTTTTGAAAATTTACTTACTGTGTTTCGTTAACAATTTCCTAGCGATTTCTTTCTAAAACCTATCATCTAAGTTTCTTAAGTGAACAATTCAATTTTTTAATATTAAAAATTATGTATGTTACTTAGGGGAGGGGGCGTCAGAATTTTAGAAAGGCTAAGGTAGGGCATGGCACAAAAAAGGTTGGGAAACACTGGTTTAGTTAGTAAATAGAGTTTCAATGAAGCACTAAAAGGGAAAAAAAGAACATACAATTCCAATGTCATATGTATAAATATGTAAATATAAAATCTGTAAAATATTCAGGAAAATAGTTTTATCTATCATTTTATTCATTCATTAAAATTCAATGCGCTTTTTGTTCTTGAATATTGTTTGATATTTCATTTAAGAGGGGTTTAACCTTATTTGGGATTGATAGTGAAACAAGGAATGGCAAAAATCATATTACTCGGACCTCGCTGAAAAAAATTGAGATTTTTTTTTACTCTTTGCTCGAGAAAGGTTGGATCTCTCAAGTACTTTTTTAATTTAAAAAAAAAACTAGAAAAAAAAGTACGAAATTACCATATTCACAATTTTTTATCTCACAAGATATATCGTATTTCGAAAAAGTACTCCGAAAGATGCCTCAATTATACAGTTGACTTTATTGAAAAAAAAAAATTATCGCGATCCATCAAGAATTACTAGGTCAAAAATGATTTTTGCTAAACCCCTGCAGACACAATTAAGGAGCATTTTTCGTGACTGATTCGAGCGCCTTCTCACCAAATAAGCACTTTTACATGGATACTATGAATTGTTGAATGAATCGTAATTTCATTCATAAAAACCAAAAATAGCACCGAAGCTATTCCAAAAATTTTAGCATGTGTGATTATATCAATAGAAGTTACGAAAGGGATTCATTGCATTCTCGAATAAGACTAATTAGGTGATGTTGGAGTAAAAATGGGGACTTTAATGAAAATTAAAACTGGTATTACCAAGTTCAAGGCCAGTTGCATGTAACTAGCTTTGAGTTATGTTATTTCGCGGTATGGACATATAAAGGTATAAAAATTGAAAAAATATATCGTAATGATACATTTTGGCAAAATAAGATGAAATCAAAATTAGTAGATTTTTTCATGAAATATTTGCTGCCTGAAATAGTTGACAGTAGATACGAGAGAAATATGAAAATAAGAGAGAATATAAGTTATTTCTGTACAATTAGATTTTTATATGTATATTTTGTTTACAAATATATCCTGTGAGTTATCGAGTTTTCAAGTTCAGTGAGCGTACTAAATATTACTGAATACCTTGAAAAATATTCATTCATACCTATCGAAGAAGAATATTTCTAAATATTTTGTTATGTATGAAAATGTTCAATAGATTTTTTCCATAAACAGCATTTTTGCAGCGTTTATTTTTTCCGTGTGTATCTATTTTTTTATTAACTACCTACCCACATGCATAATTATCAAATGCGAAATATTCATTATGATGAAAAGGATACTCATTTTATTTTTAATATCCTTATGGACATTTTTTGATAATACAGAAGGCTGCCTATTCTGAGAATTCTAACGGCCGACGGCAACGGCCGCAGACCCGGCAATGCCAGATTTACTACAAAACTTACGCAACAGTGAGTTGGAGTGGAACGCAAATAGTGCTAAGCGTTTTTTGTTCGTCATTGGTCTCCGCCCCTTTCCATGTCTATTTCTTTTGCATAAAAATCTTGAAACCGACGTCGAAAATTTTCATTCAGTACTCTTAGTGACTCAATAAAAATATTTAAAGGACACTGTTTGTCGTTTTTGGTTGAAAACGATTGCAAAGTAGGAAAATGACAATAATTATTTTCTTCAAGTTGAGAAATAAACAATTTTATTTTAAGCTGGAAACTTTTGATTTCTGTAAATAGCTCGTTGATTAACTTTCCTTTGCCTTGTAGTGTTATATTTTATTTTTTTGAGGTAAGTTGTAATGCCCGCAAGAAAAGTTAACTCGCTTATCCATTTAAAATTCGATAATTCTGGTATATTATTTACTTTTTCTGTCAAAAACATTTCAATCTCGTCTTTTTAAAATTTTCCCACGGCTGAGCCATCTTACTTCAGAAAAATAAATAATATCTTCATATTCTGCCGCAGGTTGCCGACCCCTGCACTAAAATATTCCACAACGCTAAGTACCTAGAGACAGCAGATTGCGTTCTGACACTAAATTCATCGAATCATAGGCTTTACGTGAATAATTTTATCGATCCTCGCCTCCCTATAAATATTAGGTCGAGGTACTACTCCTAACCTACTAGAATAAGCTGACTTAAAAAGAAATGTTATCGTGCTGCTTTACAAGGGAAAAGGTTCGCAGCAGAACTGTAAGAACTACCGAGGTATTAGTTTACTCAGCATAGTCGGCAAACTGTATGCAAATATATTGATTAAAAGAGTAACGAATGAAACTGAGAAGATGATATGGGATGGGCAAGCAGGATTAAGAAGAGGAAGGTTGGCTAGAAGTTAAAAGGTCTATTGCGCTTTTATAGACTTGAAAAAGGCCTTGATAGAGTAGTGAGGAGTGAATTGTTGTCTACATTGTCTATGTATGGGGTGAGTGGTAGTTTAATACGAGCACTGAAATCACTTTACGAGGATTCCACTGCTTGTGTCAGGATAAATGAAGCTTGCACGGACTGGTTTAATATCGAGTGTGTATGGATTGAAAATGAATGATTTGATCGTCAAATGCCTTCTTCAAGCCGATAATTAAGTCATATTAGCGTCATCTGAAGAGGAGTCGCAGGCGATGGTTAATATTATGCATGATGCCCTGACATTCAAAGGAATGAAAATAAATGTAAGCAAAACGAAAGTAATGGTTTTTGAAAGAGAAGAAAGCATGACAAACTGTGAAGTTCTGATTAAGGGAGAAAGAGTGGAACAAGTAAATGAATTTGTGTACTTAGGTTCAAAGTTTATGAGATATTGGAAGTATGACAGTGACATTAAGCAAAGGGTGTTGGCAGAAAAACAAATGAATGGGGCACTGTATAGCTTTATGAACAGCTAGAAAGTGTCAAAAAAGGCACGTCTGGCTGTGCAGAGGTGTGTTGGTTCCTACAATTATAAATGGTAGTAAATGTTGGGTTTGGCAGAAGAAGCATAAAAATAGGATTAATGCTGCGGAGATAACGGAATGCTTATATGGTTTGGATACGTAGAAAAGATGAATGAAGGAAGAATGACGAAACAAATTTATAAGGCGAGTTTGAATGGACCAGTCGGTAGAGGTCGACCTCGGCAAACATATCTCGATCAGATCAACATTGTTTTGAAGAAAGGCCAGGTCAAGAGTACGAACAACCGATGAGCATGCATGAGAGCACTGATGAAAGTAGAGGAAGCAAAAGATGTGTGTTAGAACCGTAGCAAGTGGTCTCTGCCTACCCCCACAGGAAAAAGGCGTGACTATATGTATGTATGTATGTAAGAAGAAAAATAACACAGGATGCAGCCAAGACGTTCGAGGCGAGCATTTTAATTATCTCCCAATTTAAGATTAATGTTTTTTACATTATCAAGAACTAAACTATATTACTTAGCTTTTAATGTATTTTTTAAAGTATCATATGTCTCTACTTCCCATTTAATAATCGTTACTCAAAGGGGGTCCACTGTAGGATGTCATTTCATAATCTAAATTTGACGTCCTTCGGGACTTTTTATTAATAGGCACGATAATTGAAATAATGAATTATTTTGGCTGTTCTACACTGTAGATTAACCACTCAAAAATGTTGAATGGGAAAAATATAATTTATTTTATTTTATTTATTTTTATTTTAAACTAAACTGGAGTTAAATGTTTTTTAGTTCTAAATTAAAACATTTTATTTTTGTAGCACAGTCGTTGGCATAGATCACATGTCGGAATTGGTTGAGCTGTCGAGAAAATCAGTAAAGAAAATAAGAAAATTTTCGTTAGGACCAGATCAAATCCAATTCGTAGTTGGAGATGGACGGGAAGGTTACGAAGAATTCGCTCCTTACGACGCCATTCACGTCGGAGCTTCCTCGCCTGTTTTGCCCCAGAAATTAATAGACCAACTTAA
The DNA here is from genome assembly GCA_950111635.1 of Agelastica alni. Taxonomy (NCBI): domain Eukaryota; kingdom Metazoa; phylum Arthropoda; class Insecta; order Coleoptera; family Chrysomelidae; genus Agelastica; species Agelastica alni. Next base: position 53,650,250 of record OX467709.1, read on the forward strand.
GGTAATTTCAAACCTGAATAATTAGATGATGTTGTGCAAAAGGAGTTTAACCCACAAAACATGAAAATTAGAGTTACCCCAATCATGTGAGAGAAAATGTTATAACCCACAGTATTTACATACATAAAGTCACGCCTTTTTTCCATAGGGGTAGGCAGAGACCACTTTCTTCCACCTGCGACGGTTCTTACACACATCTTTTGCTTCCTCTACTTTCATCAGTGCTCTCATACATGCTCGTCGGTTGTTGGTACTCTTGACCTGGCCTTTCTTTAAAACAATGTTGATCTTATTAAGATAGGTTCTCCGAGGTCGACCTTTAGCGACTTGTCCATTCACACTAGCCTTATAAATTTGTTTCGTCAATCTTCCTTCATTCATCTTTTCTACGTGTCCAAACCATCAAGCATTCTATTATCTATCTTTGTAACTACATCTTCTTTTACACCACAGCGTTCTCTTATCTCACTATTCTTTACTTTATCCAACCGAGTCACTCCGGCTATACTTCTCAGACTACTCATCTCCGCAGCATTAATCATATTTTCATGCTTCTCCTGCCAAACCCAACATTCACTACCATACATAAGTGTAGGAACCAACACACCTCTATGCACCGCCAGACGTGCCTTTTTTGACACTATTCATAAAGCTATCCAGTGCCCCATTCATTTGTTTTACTGCCAACACCCTTTGCTCAATGTCACTGTCATACTTTCTAAAATTTGAACCCAAGTACACAGTGTTTGAGACTTGTATTTACTAGTTAACAGAAAACACTCAGTATCCCGGAGCGATCCCCAAATCGCTCCGCCACAATTAGCTTTTCCAGAGACAGGAATCTGTAGAAAACTATCCCTCTGCACAATTGAAAGATCTTTTAGCACTCTTCGAAGAGTAAAATAGATATTCTAGACAATGTCTAAAGGATACACCGACAAAAGGTTAAAGAAGATAAGATCAAAATTGAAAAGAGCTTACTAGTAATAAAAGAAATTTAAAAATTGTTTTTCCATAAACTTTCATTCAATATATATATATATATATATATATATATATATATATATATATATATATATATATATATGCCTTTCCCCAAAGAAAGTTAACGACGCTCTTCTTTACAATTATTAACAATATTTTAATCATGACTTTTAACATTTAAGGAAGGAGGAAGATTAGTAGTGCCGGTCGGTCCTTCTAATACTATACAAAGAATGACTATAATTGACAAATTACTAGATGGAACTATTAAAAAGAAAAAAGGAATGAAAGTAACTTATGTACCATTAACAGATAAAGATTTACAATGGAAACCATGGAGATGAACTATGCTATTGTATAAAGGTTGCAAATTTTTTCTAAATAAATTTTCTGCGAACATTAGTCTTTTTTACAATTAGATATAACAAGATAGGGGTACCAGTGATGTCAAAATTATTTCACGATATGTGTTTCATTACAATTACTTTGAGTAAATTGTAATTAATTACAGTTGAAATTACAAAAAGTGCGACTTCATTTAATTACAATTAGTGGTGTAATTTCAAATAATCAATTACGCCTGCTTTTTGAAAAGGATCAGGTGTGCCAGTGATGTTGTATTAGCACATAAAAATTGAGTATGTTAGACTTGAATTATTATTGTTAGGGACCACTTTAAAACATGGCTTACAAGTTACAATTTATAACTATCGTCGGAGGGTATTGGTTCCAACAGGAAAATCGAAAATGATGTTTTACAGTATCCACGATGAGGCTGAAAGAGATGAGACAGATAAGCAGCCTTGTATTTCATCTCGGAAAACATCTAACGGAAGGCGTTGCTCCAGAAGTTTCATTTCAGAAGGACAGGGACAAAGAATTAGAGAAATCGTTACTAATTTTCATGTAATAAAGAAGCAATGGCCGAGTTTAAAAGCAGTTTTACAAAAAGTACGCGATGCACAAGTAGTTTTTGAAGATGGGTAGTCAATTTAAAAAAAAGTACTTATTAAATTAGCACAAAATACCCGATAATAGAAGAGATGAGATGTATTAATGAAAAGTTATGATGTAAGATCAAAGCGTTTAGAATAAAATAGTAATTTTTTATTCTTTATCTTGCGAAAAGAGCAACCGCTAATGATCTCGAAACTATCAATTTATATATATATTTTTTGTTTACTTTTAATTTTAATACATTTTCTGCTACTTAAATATTTGGTAATCATTACATAATATATAATATAAGCCACTGGTACCCAATTCGATGTGAATCGGCACTGCACATCTGCTAACTCTGAGAATATGGCGGAGACCGTTGACAGGTCTCTTTCTTTAAAAGTTAAAGTCTACACATGACCATTTAGTATAAATAGTGCAGTCAACTTAGTCTATAAAAGGGAGTTAACCTCTAAATGAAATATAAGAAAGTGAAAATTAGTACATACCTTAACAGTCTCAACAAATATCATGTGCTCGTCTCAAGATGTTCAAGGTGAAAGGTAAGTAATATTAAACGGATATTTGATATACTTATTTATTTATAAATATCGTACCTATATTAAATAGTTAAGAAATAACATAATATAACCGATAGGTAATTAAGTTTAAAAACCGTATTATAAAGGACTGTAAGAACTACCAAGGTATTAGTTTACTCAGCTTAGTCGGCAAACTGTATGCAAAGATATTGATTAAAAGAGTAACGAATGAAACTGAGAAGATGATATGGGATGTGCAAGCAGGATTTAGAAAAGGAAGGAGATCAATATGGATTAGGTCTTTTCATTACAAGGTATTGTCGAAAAATTCTTGGCTAGAAGTCAGGTCTATTGCGCTTTTATAGACTTAGAAAATGCCTATGAAAGAGTGGTAAGAGTGAATTGTGGTCGACATTGTCTATGTATGGGGTGAGCGGTAGTTTAATACGAGCACTGAAATCACTTAACGAGGATTCCACTGCTTGTGTCAAGATAAATGGAGCTTGCACGGACTGGTTTAATATTGAAAAAGGTATGAGACAGGGATGTGTGGCTTCGTCATGGCTGTTTAACTTATGCATAGACGATTGTTTAAAAGATTTGAAAGAAAGTGCGTATGGATTGAAAATGAATGATTTGATTGTCAAATGCCTTCTTTACGCCGATGATTTAGTCATATTAGCGTCATCTAAAAAGGAGTGGCAGGCGATGCTTAATGTTATGTATGATGCCCCGAAAATCAAAGGAATGAAAATAAATGCAAGCAAAACGAAAGTAATGGTTTTTGAAAGAGAAGAAAGCGTGACAAACTGTGAAGTTCTGATTAAATGAAAAAAAATGGAACAGGTAAATGAATTTGTGTACTTGGGTTCAAAGTTTACAAGAGATGGAAAGTATGACAGTGACATTGAGCGAAGGTTGTTGGCAGGAAAACAGATGAATGGGACACTGCATAGCTTTATGAACAGCCAGAAAGTGTCCAAAAAGGCACGTCTGGCTGTGCATAAAGGTGTGTTGGTTCCTACATTTATATATGGAAGTGAATGTTGGGTTTGGCAGAAAAAGCATGGAAATAGGATTAATGCTGCGAAGATGAGTAGTCTGAGAAGTATAGCCATAATGACTTGGTTGGATAAAGTAAAGAATAGTGAGATAAGAGAACGCTGTGGTGTAAAAGAAGATGTGGTTACAAAGATAGATAAACAAATGCTTAGATGGTTAGACACGTAGAAAGGATGGATGAAGGAAGATTGACGAAACAAATTTATAAGGTGAGTGTGAGTGGACAAGTCGGAAGAGATCGACCTCGGCGAACATATCTCGATCAGATTAACATTGTTTTGGAGAAAGGCCAGGTCAAGAGTACCAACAACCGACGAGCATACAAGAGAGCCCTGATGAAAGTAGAGGAAGCAAAAGATGTGTGTAAGAACCATAGCAAGTGGAAGGAAGTGGTCTCTGCCTACCCCTACGGGAAAAAGGCGTGACTTTATGTATGTATTATAAAGTAGGATTCATGATTAACCTTGCGCTATGACATGTATGGCCGAACGCTGACACTCTTCACGCTTTATCTCAAAAACGGTTGAAAATTAAAAAAATTGTTTACAACAAAATTTGTAGAGAATTCAATGCTCTACAATTTCGTAATAAATGCAAATACGATTTAAAGCATAGGAAGCGAGATATTTACGAAAAAAATGATTTTTGCGACCTTTGAAATTGAATATTCCAAGACGCGCACATGATATTTATTGCGACTTTTAAGGTAACATTTAGAATGTCAAAATAAAGGTTTGTAAAAATTTTTAGCTTCCTATCTTTCATTTCAAGGTTCAACCCCTAAAGTGACTGTACTAAAACAATGAAATGTCCGTGACAATGTACATAATAAAACAAAACCTGTGAAATCGTGAAACTTTTAATATCGCAATTGAATTCATAATGTATAGGTATATTATTAATAGTTTATTATAAGTAATAATGTTTTGTTTTAAAGTTATAAATACATGAAAATATACTACTTAATTAACATATTTTACATAATTGATCAAATGCATGTTGCACCAACTTTAATAAGTAAAACCGATTTTAAATACTTGGTAAATTATTGAAATAACATTTTTGTATATTATCCTACTGCATGTTTGCGTTTTTCTGCTTTCCAACCAAATGAAACTGTATGCATAAAAAGGTTATTTTGCACATAACATTCGCTTTTTGTTTGAATTGATAATAATTTTGTAGTATGAATTTTGACTATTATAATGTTATTATAAATTAATAAAGTAAATCAAAATAAAGTACTTAGCACACAACTTTATACTGTGTTTTAATTAACTTTTTATATAAATAGTATTGAATTTGAGTTATTTTTGCAATATATATTTTTAAAAATAATTATAATTTTATACTCGTGTCGCATTGTTAGTAAGTTTTTGGTTACATTGTTACAATCACGAATAATATAATCGGAATACACAGCCTATTACAAAGGTTGTTTCTCGAAAGGATCATCAACTAAACCACTTTTAGCGCACTTTTACGTAACGTTAAAATCATGCGAGTAAGTAAAAACCCGATTCCCTTTGACGATATCGAAAAATATGCTAAATAACTTTATTTTGATCAAATACTGTTTAAACGAGAAACTTTAACTACTCATAAAACTGTACAACAATTTCATTAACATATCTCCTGATCTGATCTCTGAAAAAAAAAATTGTATTTCGATCAACCTGTGGATTTGGAACGAATGACCACCTTCAAAGCGTCAAAGCACTTATAGAAAAGACAATCGAATACAACAGAGCTTTAGTAATGACATTCGTGGACTTCCACAAAGCCTTCGATACAATAGAACTAAATGCATTGTGGAATGCACTTCAGGAATGTAGAGTCTACTACCGATATACCAAACTCATCCACAATATCTACAAAAATGCAACAATGACGGTAAAACTACATGAAAATACCAACCTCATAACTACCGAACGTGGTGTTCGGCAAGGCGACACGATGTCATGGAGTCATGGAGAGTGCATTCAAACAGTTGGACTGGAGTCAGAGAGGTATAAACATAGATGGCAAGAACCTAAACAACTTACGTTTTACAGATGATATAGTGCTATTCTCGGACAATCTAAAAGAAATGTGACTGATGCTGCATGACCTGCAAGAGGTGTGTGGAAAAGTCGGTCTTAATATCAATATGACAAAAACAAAATTCATGACAAACCTCGTTCCCAGCTGTGGCTTGAAGATTGGCGGAGCTGAAATTCAAATGGTAGATAGATATGTGTACCTTGGCCATGAGGTAAGCATCTCAAGGGGTAACAAGACATGCGAACTAAAGAGAAGGCTCACTCTCTCGTGGGCAGCTTTCGGAAGACTTAAAGACGTTTTCAATAGTGACATCCCCGTCAATCTGAAAAGAAGGGTTTTCGATCAGTGCGTGCTGCCAGTGATGACATATGGTTCAGAAACCCTAACACTAACAACAGCTAAGAAACTTAGAGTTACACAGAGGAAGATGAAGAGATCCATGCTTGGTGTGACCTTGAAGGACCACATAACAAACGAGGATTTGCGCGGAAGAACCGGTGTCAGCGATGTCGTTGGAGCTATTGCAAAGCTTAAGTTGCACGGATGCGGGACGATCGATAGGAAAAAAAGCTTCTTGAGTGGAGACCTAGAACGGACGAGCGAAGTAGAGGAAGACCGCCTACGCGTTGGTCGGACGATATTAAAAGAACCCGCAGCAACTGGATACAAACAGCACAAAATCGATTGGAACGGAAAATGATTATGGAGGCCTATGTTTAACAGTGGACACAAAGAGCTGAATGATGATGATGAAGATGATGATGATCTCTGATCATCAAAAATTTAAAACAATTAAAGTATAGTTTTGTACCTTTTTATGCTGAATTAGATGTGAGAACATCAAGGGTATATATTCATAATTTAATTCAAAGTAGTAAAATAACATTTGAAATTTGCACAAAATATGAAATACATTTTTAGTCTGGTTAAAGTTACTCGTTACCTTATACAAATAGATACACATCCACTAGTTAAATTGAACATACAAAACGGGTATTTTCAACATTTAACAAACAACACATGTTTTGAATTGATGAATAGACCTGATGGGTCAATAATAATAATGGAGTTAGCTGCTTATTTTCATGGACTTCATTCACATTTAAAAAGTACACACTCTAAACGTATCCTTATACTTATTTGCTTTGCGTTACTAATCCTGAATCTTATTTACTTCCAAAAGTAGCGTACCGGATGTCATAAATAATGAGAATGTACGAAATTATTCGAGATTAACAAAATAATCTAATTATTGTTAACTCCAATTTATTGACATAAAAGCACACAAAAATTATGGCTGTAGTAAAGCCTTGATTCAAATTAACTTATTTGCTTTATAAATTATTGTTATTTGAATGTTTTGTGTTTTTTTATGTGATTTATTCATTTGCTCAATGTTAATTGTAAATACGTTTGCCCTGATTCTGTGATGGATACGACATTAGAAATTTTACATTACAGACTTATAACTTCCACGAATTAAAAAGGTATGTAATTAATTTATTAAAACTCTTACCTTGTTAACAAAGATTATTCTTGTATATTTGAATCTAAGAGATTAATATGTGACTAAACTGACTTTGAAATTGCTTTTTATTAATATCCTATGCATAAATAGTCAATTGTTAAACATAAGAATAAGTCTACTGATGTTTATTAATTTTACCTATAAATCTGTATGTATAGCCTTGAGAAAGATCTAAAATAAAGATCGAAACGTCGGCGATTTAAGAAGAGCGAGAAGTTTGTTTTCTTTCGTCCTTATCCCGCTATCCACCCCGAAAAGTAAATAATAATACTGAAAAAATAAGAGTAGGTATCTGGTAGGCAACTTCAATCTTTCTGCAAAATTATAAATGTTACAACTGGTGATCCAAAACAAACAACTGTTTGAATATATACGCTTAACAGCTCAAGCTAACAGCTCCGTCTAAATTGTGATTATTACAGTAATTTTTGCATTTTAAATCTCAATTGTGTATCATGACAAAGAGAAAGATCTCTACAATCCAAACCGAAATCAGTGAGTGAGTGCAAAACAAATTTATTTAATATTTCTGTCCTCCATTATCGAGGTAGACGAAACAAACTCCCACAAAAACACGGTCTCACAGATACCGTTTTTGGGAGGCAGGGCCGCACTCAGGTTTCGAGCGACTCTGATGAAAACGGTACGATGAATGATGAAACCGAAGGCAATATGCCTACACAAATTCCCACAACACCTATCTCGAACAACCAACTAACAGCACCTAACTCATCTATACAATCATACTCAGCAGCATTGAATCAACATTCTCCAGTCAAATTTCCAACTAAAGATCAAGCTATAGTTTTCAACAATGTCAAACTTCAAGATTATCTTCTTCAGTTGGGACCCATCAACCACCCAAAAAATGTCCAGCCATGGTGACGTTGAAGCGGAAGTAAGAGAACAAACGGCAAGAGCGGCGAGAGTGGCAGGTTGTTTGAACGACTCTATTTGGAAAAACAAAAACATTAACACCCAGGTAAAAAGCAAGATCTATAAAACCGTTATTAGGCCCATAGTGACATACACTGCAGAAACTAGACCAGAAACTCAAAAAACAAGGAGACTTATGGAAACAACGGAGATAAGAATACTGAGACGAATTGATGGCAGAACTTTATGGGACAGAGAGAAGAGCGAAGACATAAGAACCAGATGTGGGGTAGATAACATCAACGAATGGACTCAAAACAGGAAAAAGGAATGGAGCGCGCACATTGACCGCATGGGGGATCAGAGAGTCATAAAAATCGCAAGAGACAAGTCACCTATAGGACATAGGAGGGTGGGTAGCTGTTAATGATTTACGTGATATACAATCACTGATTCACACCGCGCGAGACAGAGAAGCAATGAAACGTGCGATCGCAAACATCCATTAGTGGATATGCATACGAAGAAAAAGAATTATTTAATTTTCTACTTTCTTTAAGGTATTTTTAAAATATAAAAAATTAAGTAAATAATACTCTGTCATTATTGTGGCCCAATCTCTTGTTCATACTTTTTAGTCAGGTACATCTAAGACACACCTGTATAGTTATCGCACTGTACACTGGTAAAAATGCTGTAAATTATTTAATTTTCTATTTTCTTTGGGATCTTTTAATTTAATTTAAGGGATATTGACATTATTTCTGTTCCAACCGTTGTTTATGCTTTTAAACAAGGTACAACTTGTACCTACAATTATTTCACCTTGTACCACTTTCAATTAATAAATCTATTTCTTCGAGACTTTTTATTTTTATAATCTAAAACTTCAAATGTCAAAGCTACTCTTCTGCTTTGACAAGGTCGGCTTTTGGAAAGCTCCAATATATATTTAAAGATGCCAATATGCCCATAAGCTTGAAACGGAAGGTATATGAAACTTGCATGCTGCCAGTTTCAACTTACAGTCTAGAAACCGCCACATTAACAGAAAAAAGCGTAAAAAGACTTAGAACGACGCAACGAGCAATAGAACGAAGAATACTTGTGATGAGTTTGAGGGACAGAGTACGTAATGAGACCATTCGACAAAGAACCAAAGTCACCGATATCATAGAGCGTGTCGCACACCAAGTGGCAATGGGCTGGACATGTGGCTAGACAAAACGACAGCAGATGAACAAAAAAGTTAATTCAGTGGAGACCCAGAGAAACAAGAAGAAGCATAGGTAGACATCCAAAAATATGGCTAGATGATGTAAAGAGAACAGCGGGCACCCATTGGCAGCAAACAGCTCAAGACAGAGACGCATGGAAGAGATTAGAAGAGGCCTATGTCCTGCAGTGGGCAATAATTGGCTGAAGAAGAAGAAGAAGAAAACTTCAAAAACAGTAGATTAACTAACTTTCTGTAAGTGCAAACAGTTTTTGTAAATGTTTAATATTCGAATTGTGGATTCAGTCAATATAATGGAGAAAATTCTCAATTGTCTTAGTGCGTCAGCTTACTATTTGGGTGATATAGGTTTCAAATCAAATTAATTTTTTATTACAAAAATACTTTTTGTGAAATGTATCTTTTTTATATAACAGAAATAAATTTTTGTATTTCTTTAATATAAATTTGATTTAATTTAAAAAAAAATAGTTTTCCCGTTATTTTTGGGAAGTTAAAGATTCAGGATAATGCGCAACCATTTTGTAATTTGAGAGTTGAAATGAACCGATAATTAAAATAATACATATTTTTTTAAAAACATTTAAATGAAATACGTCCTAAAAGTACTACAATCGAAAATTCAATAATTTATTATAATACTAATTGTTATTTAAACAACTGGTATTCATTGTGAAAAAATAGGTGACAAAATTTGGGAATATTAAAAACATAGCTCCGACGACGTACCTACTTATTCTCCCGGTGTCTTATTTAATTAATTCAAATGTGTTTAAATCAAGAATTATCTTAATAGTTCTGTTAATCTAAATGACTGATTAACTGTTTCCAATTTCCAACCAATCTGACAATAAAAAATAAAAAGATTTCTAACAGATTTGATTCGAAATATGTTATAACTGTTAGCAACATTTATTTTCTTTTTGTAATACTTTTAGGATACACTATAATTCTATAAATTGTTTAGTTACCTAACTTCATTTAAATACCATGCATGCTGTCAAAAAAATGGCTAGTTTCAATAAAAAATTTGTCAGTTTTTAGATTAAGGCTTAAATCATTAAGCAGTCGCATGATATACTCGTATTCAAATATTTAACCTTCAATAGAGTATGTACAGTGTATAAACTAAACTGCTTTAACGAAATGGTATCGATAATGTCTTACGATAAAATTTAATTCAGGTATGCATTTTGTGTATTAAAATGGACACCTCGAACACTAAATTTGATATAATTGTGAGCATACTCGTGTATTGTACACGGAATACTATTTATTATTAAGGACTACCGGTTAGAGTTCTGAGTCAAAAATGTCTAATTTTGTGTTTACCGATATTATTTGCAAAAATTATAAAATATTTTCGGGATGTGTTTCTAAATGTATTCCAAACATTTGGGAAGTTAAAAACCAGGAGAGGAGTCTTTCCCATAAAAACATTGGGATGTGATAATTTAATTTTTTTTCTGAAATTTGAGGTACCTAAACATAAAAAAATTGAACACACAAGTAAGAAGCCGTATCATAGCCATTTAAATGATTCTCTTTTATTAAAAAAGATTAAATTTTTGCAAATATAAAAATCGTTAATAATTTCTTTTAATATTAAAACTTAGACTCGGCTAAATATCTAGGCATCACATTGGACGCACACTTTATTGGAAAATACATGATAAAAAGAGAAGACATCGCTAAGTGGCAGACATTCGAGTTTATCTGTCTACAACAAATGACTATTATGTTAACAAGTCCTCACACCAACGTAAACTTGAGGCATAAATCTCTAGGGTTGTGCCTTCAAGAGATTCCAGCATTATGTACCAAGGAACATTATCAACGCACTTTGGTACATCAGAAATAGTGATCTTCTCGGAAACAACATTGACCAGACTACAACCACATTCGCATCGAGTCATGAACGACGGCTCAAATAACATGTGAACGTTGAGACAGTCCAGCTCATCGACCTAACCTAATCTAACCAACTCGAACAAAAGCAGAGTAGCCTAGTGTGATTAAGTAATATGGAGATTCTAAGGTAGGTTAGTAAGAAAGACTTGTACTGGCTAATTGATAGTCACTTGAGTTTATCTACCTTTAACAAAATACAGTTTTATAAACAAGTCCTTAAACCAGCTTGAACTTAAGCCAAAAATCTCTGGGGTTTTGCCTGCAAGTGTAAGATGCTATCCATTTAGAGATTCCAGATGCGCCATGATACATAAGAAATGCGTACTGTTACCCACCCCATCACCAGTTTCACAGACCTGAACAACATGGTTTTAAAGAGGCGAGTACTGGTCCAAATATCTTAAAAGAGGAAATCATACAGGCCATCCGTCAGTCAAAAAACGGTAAAGCTGCAGGCCCTGACTATATCTATGTTGATATTCTTAAACTGGCAGAGGATAGTGTCGCCAAGGTTCTCACTGATTTGTTCAACATCATATACATCCCAGGAAGGATACCACAGGACTGTTTGAAATCCACTTTTATCACGCTGCCAAAAAAAAGCTAATGCCAAACACTGCTCAGAGTATCGTAGTGTACGGCCTTATGAGCTATGTATTAAAACTATTTCTGAAAGTCATTCACAACAGAATATATAAAAAGTGTAAAGAAACTGTCTTAGACACACAGTTTGGTTTCAGAAATGGTCTTGGAATAAGAGATGCTCTCTTTAGCATGCAAGTTTTAGTTCAGAGATGCTTGGATATGAATAGACCAGTATATAATTTACTAAAATGCCCGTCCGGGTTTTTAAAAGCAAAAAAATTATAACTTTTTCAACCATTTGAATTTTTCTAGGACTAGTGGTATTTATCTAAAAGAAAATTAATACAATAATGTATTAAAAGTATAAAACAAAAATAAAGGCACAGCTTGAACGAAAATGTAATTACCAGAACTTTATATTTCTCATTATATTGCCTCAAATTTGAGAAAATAATTAATAACTTAATTTCCAAATTTTTCGCATAAATGTAGAATTACCCTGTATATAAAAACATTGTATATATAGGGTGTTTTCGAGGTAATACAAAATATTGTGGGCGATTCATCATTCAATTTCAATACTAAAAGTTTCTACAAACAAGTGTTTTGTCGTTATTGAGATACACGGTGCTTAAACACGTCGTTAAATTCGACGGAGTGGGATTATAACGTGTACTAAACACGACGATTGCCGAAGAACCATATAATGCAACGGCCGATTTTAAAAACAGTTTTACAAGAACTGCGCGATAAGAAAGTAGGTTTTAAGGGGGTTGCCACATGTGATGAGTTCAGAAAATCGATTTTTTTTGTCTAAATTGATTCCTTAACGTATGCAGCATGTGTTGGTAAACGGATTTTTTAAAATTTGTTGTCGTTAGAAAAATACAGCGGTTAGAAAATAGCACATGTTCGGTAAACTGAATTGAATAGTCGGGCCTATTTTGACGTTTTGGGTTGATACTCGAGACCCCCTAATGCAAATATGGAGCTTTGGAGTTTGTGAATTTTTGCGGAGTTTGTGTAGTTTGAGGAGTTTCGGATTTTGCGAAGTTTGTGGATTTTGCGAAGTTTGTGGATTTTGCGGAGACGCAAAACAATAACGAAGGGCAGAGCAATCCACTTTGAAAGATTTTCAAGACGAAGCGGAAGAATTTCTTTATGGACCAGGCATCGCAGATTGATTACTTCAAGCGATTTACTTGAAATTTATAAGGTAGACTCAGCACATGTAAACGCACGGAATGAACCAGAATCATCCAAAAATTCCAAATATTTCTATTCTTTTCGTAACGAAAAAATAAAAAATCATGAAATTTAAAATTATTTTTTTCAGAAGTCTGCCAAAAATCCAATTTTCAATATTTTCAACTTATTCTAGGTCGTACCATGCATTTAGACTTCTAGATTATAATGCTGTTTTTTGTTTTTCAGTCGAAATCGTGGAGGAAGTTAGCGCCCTTTTTTTTGAGGCGAACTCTAATGCAAATATTAGAAAAGCAAAGAGCGGTATATGGTCTCGTAATAAAGTCTAAGACCAAGGTGATGATCGTAGATCGTCTTAACAAAAATAGCCCAGACATCGCAAGGATTACTGACTTTGAAGTTGTCAACCGCTTCGAGTATCTAGGATCCATTGTGACGAACACCGGCAAATGTGAGCACGAAATCCGAATGCGCATAGCGATGGCAAGAAACTCTACAGCGAAATTGACCTGTATCTGGAGGGATACCGCAATAATCGCAAGAACCAAGGTTAGGCTGGTCCAATCACTCATTTTTCCTATCGCGACATATGCAGCAGAGACAATAAAAATAGCAGATCGACGAAGAATTGATTCGTTGGAAATGTGGTGCTATAGGACGGCTTCTTCGAATACCATGGGCTGCTCACCGCACCAATGAATCGATTCTAAGACAACTGGAGATACAAACTAGATTGTCGACCATTGTCAGTCAACAGTACCTCAAATATATTGGACAAATTGCCAGGAGAGCAGAGGGAATGGAAAAATTAATCATCGAGAGACGAAGACCTAGGGGACGCTCACCGTGGGTAGACCAACTTAAAACTTTAACTGGGGAGAATATGCAAGAAGCCGTTCATCATGCCCAAGATGGGAAGTCCTGGAAGCAGCTCGTTCAAAGAGTCGCGACATGATGTCACCACACGAGGGTTTGATCAGGAGAGAGAGAAAGAGTCTTCAGAGTGGTACATCTTTCGTTCTAACGAAGATTTTGATTTGAAATTTGTTTTACATAATCAACTTTTAAGCGGCCCATAAACGGTTAATATTATTGTGCAATACTTCATATTTTAATTGACCATATATGGTTAACATTGAAAAGTTTTATAATATATTGTGTCAATCAAAAATAGTTTGATTTTAAATTGTGCAATAGTAAATAACTGACCAAAAACCATGTTAACTATGAGAAGTTCAAAACATAATTAATTATTGAGCAAATATATTGCACTGTTTGGAGACAACTGGCAATATTATTGTGCAATAGTTTGCACAATAATACTGAACTGAGAAAAGTACTCTGAATAAGGTTTTCAGTGGAAAAAACACTCGGTAATAAGATATGTTATTGGAAAATTATGATGTAAAATTAAGTGCGTAGAATTTTTGAATATAATTGTATAATAAAACATTATTGTAAAGAAGAGATATCGTGTATTGATAAAACTTATTTGCACAGTTCTCATTCTAAGACGAATGTCTAGGTTAAAACTGTTAATATAAAAACAGATTTAAAAAAATCCTACAGTACAGGAAAAAGGAAGTTTGTTTCTGCAGCAGTTACAGACGCGTATCAGAACACGATTATAAATTATTTCTTTTCGGTTTGATATTCTTTCTGTATATTTAAAAAAAAAATCGCAGATATTTGGAGGTGTACTCTTGGCAGAAAAGCTTGTAAACTTTCGAGGTGTCCACGTCTTAAAAGTGTAGAATAGAGTAGTAGATTGTTTTATCCTAAATCTAATGTCATGCACTCAAATGTAATGTAATAAGTACTAATATTATTAAATAAAATACTTACTATCGTAATCGGCACGAGAAGGCTTTTTTAATCACTGTTGGTCACTGATTCAGAACGATGAAGGATTTTTATAATACATAGAACTGGGGATGACGAGAATTAGCCAATCTTTGAAAAAATTTTGTTAAACTAAAATAATCTCGAATAGAAATAAAGTATTTGTTTGATCAGTTTATCTTTTATTAAAAATAAAAATTAAACCGGCAGATTAAAAAACATACTGAGATTCTCACGTCGATCACAAATTTCATTACGAGGGACGTTTCACAAGTAATCCTAAATATTATTATTCGACGTGTAATGAATTACTGAACTGCTCGGAAAAGTATTTTCATAATTTTTTCGACGAGGGCTGGATATTTATTTTAGATGCAATGAAAATTATTTTCCTTTCTCTTCGTTGACGAATAAAGATGCTAGACAAAATTAAAATTAGGATTAATTTTATTAATACGAAAATAAAATCGACATAACATAAGACTTTTCTGTCTTTTATCCACAAATATTCATGGACTGATTTTCGTAGAGTTACCAGAGGAAGTTTTTTAAAAACGCAGGGTGGGCCGTAAAACAATAATTGTTACTAGAAACTTTTAGACTTTGCTTTGCCTAGTGGTCAATTGTGAACTTGACTAGTGCTTAATGTTGTGAAGTTTACTACAGCACACCGAACACCGAATATGACCATAATTATAGTAATATTTGTGATTTGTTTGCAGAATTTTTTCCAAATATTTAACCCTCATCTCGATAAGGTATTTGCAAATTAAATGTAAGTTTTGAAGAGACTGGGTCGGTAGCGAAGCTTCCTCTTATTATAATTAATGGAGAGCAACTCGGGGATCAATCCGGGATACTAAGTGAAACAAAAAACCACAAAATTCTCGAGATGCTATCCACAAAAATACACGTATAAAAGTCGTTTAAAGTCCTCTTTCCGAAGAGAGACCAATGGGTGAGGGTAGAAATCCTCTTCACAGAGACTGAATATGTAATGTACACAGGTGGCTCAAAAACCCCAGCTGAAGTTAGGGCCGGTGTTTTCAGCAGGAAATATTTACCAGTCTTGGCAGGTATGCTACAATCTTTTTTGACTGTAGTCTTCGCTATCGAATTGTGTGAGTCACCACAAGTGCTGCCAAAACAATTATTTCGGACTGGGCGGAGAGCAAAATACTCACGTACTGGTCCGATATACCAGGGTTAACTCACTCGAAGGCGTTTCTACCTAAACCCTCGAGAAACACAACTAAGCAGATCCTAGAATGGAGCAGAAATGACCTGCGTATTCTAACGGGACTGCTAACAGGACGTCTAAGATACCACCTCGGAAAGATAGGTCTGAACCAACAAACGGACTGTCGGTTCTGTTGCGTGGAAGACGAAACTGCTAAACATATACTATGTTCATGCCCCGGCCTGGAAAGAATAAGGTTCAACATATTTGGATACACCAACCTAGAACCTACCGATTTGAAAAAAACCTCACCCTATACAACCATGAACTTCGTGAGAAGGGCTGGATTGTGCGGTGAACTGTAACCTCTAGGGGTGAGCCACAATAGACCTACTAAAGGTCGCAGTGGAGGGGCGACTATGCCCCACTCACATGATACATAACCTAACCTAACCTCCATTTGGAAACGAAAAAACGTCAACTGTGAATAGAGGGCACCAAGGTGGTTCTGAATATACCATTTTTGTTGGGTCTTATACGTGTTATTATCGAGAAATAGGGTGTTTTATCAATTTTGCCCAATATTATGGGACCGCCACATAACCAAGACTAATAAAACGAGAATATTCAATTCAATAGTTCGCAGCATAATGACTTATGGAGCTGAAATGTGGGTGATCAACAAAAAAAACAAAGGGAAGATTGTAGCCACAGAAATGGACTTTTGGAGAAGGAGTTGTGGAGTGAACAGATTAGATCGAATAAGAAATGAGGAGATCAGGAGAAGAATGGAGGTAAAAAAAGACATACTAGAACACATAGAGGAAAAGAAACTAACGTGGTACGGACATGTTAGAAGAACTCCGGAGGATCGCTGGATACACCGGGTAACTGAGTGGAGTCCATTAGGCAGACGAAAGAGAGGTCGACCAAGGCGATCATGGAGAGACGAAGTGGATAAGGCGATGGAATTAAGAAACCTGCAGGACGGAGACTGGCAGGACAAGGACAACTGGAGACAAGTGCTGAAAGCAGGAAGGCAGCGACAGCTGTAGATATCCTGGATTATATATATATATATATATATATATATATATATATATATATATATATATATATATCAATTTTGCTCATTCCTTTGTGGGTTCATAACTTACGAATTACACACGTTATATTTTTTTGATATTTGGTACACACGTTCTCCTACTTCTAACCAAGTGTCTTGCTCATCAGTCAGTTGGAAAATCCAGGTCTAGATTAAAAAAAATTGAACATATTTTTGGGTCCTCAAAAAAACACCCCGTATTTTCGAATTTTTAAAATCTTAAATATTTGAAAAAAGCACAAAAAAACTGAAAAAAACTATGTACTTTTCATTTTCCCGCATGTTCTTTGTTTATTAACTTTGTGAATTTGAATTTGTGGTTTCATGCATTTCTCATGGAATTACAGAAATTTTGCAATGTTCTTTGAAATCCTCAACTAGAGCATGCGGGAAGATAAAAAGGACAAAGTTTGACTTAATTTTTTATGCTCTTTTTAAATATGTGAGCGGATTTCGGAAATTTTAAAATACAGGGTGTTTTTTGATGACCCAAAAATATATTCGATTATTGTTAATCCGGACCTGGATTTTTCACCTGACTAATAGGCAAAGCGCTTGTATAGAAGTAAAAAAACGTGTGTACCAAATATCATAAAGTTATACTGGGTGGTTCGTAAGTTATAACCCCACAAAGAAATAAGTAAAATTGATAAAACACCCTATATCTCGATTATAAAACTTGTGAGACTTAACAAATATGGTATACTCAGAACCATCTTAATGCCCTCTCTCCATCGTTGACGTTTTTTCATCTTTTCATCTTTTTTAAAATTGTTATGTCTTATTTACTTTTAGATACATATTTTCAATATTTTGTTCGTGTATTATTCTCTTCCGTCTGCATACAAATATAAATTTTAAAAAACTCTAATCGATTACCAAGAAAGTAGCAGTGTAATTCAAATTGACACAAACTTGGTGTATTTGAAGTTGGCGCCGTGTGGACAACGCCTACACTGTTTCGATCGGTCGGCATTGGTGCGAGTTTTAATTATCCTGCCTACTTTACTTTAAGGCCTAAAAGAAAATGTTAAAGACAGGCTTAACGAATTCTGCGGGTTGTACACAATTCGCCAAGAAGCCGATCCCAACTTTTACAAAACCATTCTTTGGAGCAATGAAGTGACTTTAAGATGAATGGAAGAGTAAACAGACACAGTCGTATCTTCTGGGATTCGTATGTGGCGATGAAGACAGTTAAACTCCCCTTGCATGAGTGTATAAGTAGGGATTCTAGGAGGTGGGCTAATCACATCTTATTTTTTTTAACGGTGCTGTCAATTCTGTAAAGTATAAAGAAATTTTTGTAAGACTGGAAAATAGTCGACTTTATGAACATCTGCAGTCAGTTAAGCAAAAGTTGATATGGTAACAAGATGTGCAGCTTCCCCTCAATATAAAGTTATTGTGAGTGACTTTCTATCTAAATAAAAATTTTGATGAATGGATTGGAAAAAGCGGTGCCACGATCCCCAGATATCATACCCGTTGATTTTGCAGTCTGGGGTATACTAAAAATGAGGTTTATTCTGTCAAGATTCGTGATGTTGAGCATTTGAGGACACGAATCCAATCAGAATTTGAAAAGCTTCAGTTCCGAAAGATTTGCGATAAAATTTGTAAATCAGGAGATATGTTTGCATGGAAAACACTTTGTGCATATTTTGTAGATTAATTGCACTGTGTTAGTAATTGTGTTATTTAATTGTTGATAGCAAAATTTTCTGGCCTGTTGGCTCTGCCAGTGCCAAAAATTTAAGAAAAAAAAAATAGCAAAATTGTATTTTTTTTAAGAAAATTGCCAATTCGGTTTTATTTATCGATATCGGATATGTTTTATGATTGGAAAAACTATAAAAACCGTCTAAAAAAATGAATATGAAGTAATAATTTAAGAGGTTTAATATTTTATTAATAAATAATTCGTATCGAAATTAAAAAAAAATAAACTGAAAAAATCGAAGACGACCTACGCGCGGCGTTCAAAGACTGGCCTAACAATGGCAACGTTAAAAAAGTACTTACTCTGTAGTAATGTTCAAAATGTGTATAACGTTAATTCGATATATGACGGAATTATTGAAAGACGATTTACTCAAAATTTGAGCTAAGTGAATATTATCACCAAAATTGAATGTTTCGAATTGTGATGTGCCCGAAAGGACACATCACATTTTAATTTGCGCTTCTTATCGATAAATATCAGAGAGACTAATCCCAAATCAGGCAGGTACTTGCAAACTAATCTGCCGTATGGTGTGTAAAGAGTCCAGAAAAATGGTAAAGCTCTTGCAATCATCCACGAAAAACGCGTGTTTGTAAGCAAAAACACTATGGCGAAGGCGATCAGCGTTACTATACGAATCAAGGACCTATCTCTTTCATCGCATCCATCCTCATGAATATGCCGTGAAGATGATGTCCAGTATTTACTAAACCCCACACATGGCCATGAGGGCGACGCCCTGGATCATTCGACCTCGTGACCGTCCATGAAGTGTGTTCGCACCTCCAGATGCGTAGCGAGATCCAACACCAGGTTTTGTAAAGATGGATGTTCTAGTAATTCGGCTTCGGGCAGAGGAGGTTGACATCTCGGACGGTATTGGCGACCTTTGAATGCTCTGTGGAGGTGCAACACCACGTCGCAGAACACGTACCGAAGCAGCAACAAGCGAAGAAAATCATCACCAAAAAATTGAAGATATGAAGAATCTGGAATTAAATTTTTTTATTAAAATGTAAAAGTATATTTTGCTTAAGGTAGTGTAGGCATACTGTCAGAAAATTCTAAATTTTTGTATACTTATTAAGGACATGATAATACAATTACCCTTAAAATTTGAAGTCCATTGACCTTCTTTAACCTGAGAAAAACTCAATTAAAAATTGGATAATTAACTTGGAGATAATACGCTTGCTGTAGTTCTGTATCAGTTGATTAGTTCTAGAAAACAACCAACTGTCAGAAACTTTCAAAAAAAATAACAACCTTTTAATGTTTTTGTTCTAAGTTTAAAAAAATATATAAAAAAAATTATTGACCAATGACCAGCCTTGTTATATAATAATATAATAATAAATAACCGTGTAAAGTTCAACAATTTATAAAAAAGTATACATACTAGCGAGTTGGACAACAACTTGGCAACGCTGTACGCAAATATAGATATTACTAGACATTCAAACGGACTTATGATGAAGAAATCAATATTCAAAATTATATTTAGTAGAACGTACTTATTACGGGTAAAAAATTTTAAATTTTGAATAATACAAAAAATAATATTAGTACAATCTTTTTTATTAAATGTAAAGTAAATAGATCAAAAAGTTTTGCAGATATATCTGAAATTTAAGCTTATAGGTAACTTATAAATATTAGTAGTAAACAATATTATTTATTTTCGTATTTTAAGAAGTGTAGGTATGCGCATTGAAATGCTTAATTCCAGTGACTTCAACAAAAAAGAATAAATATGTAATAGAATTTTAACCAAAACTAAATAAGCCATAGATAGATAGAATATATTGCATTTTTGGTAACACAAAAAATAATATTAATACAATCTATCTTTATATTAAATATAAATTAAACACAGCATAATAAAACGGAAGTTTCCACTGTAAATTCACATATCAATCTATACTGTACATAGCATAAGCGACGTAACCGGGTTAGAACTTTTAAAAGTATGTGGAAGTATTAGTGTATGCATACATACAGTGTGGAACAGCCAAATGGAATAAATTCGATAACGAATAAATGAGAGCGTGTTGGGAAAAACGCTTGGATACGTCGATTTGTATTTTTAGATGCGCATTTTTTTCAAAAAAAAATAATTATATAAGGTGTGTTATGTGACAGTGGCCGATACCAACTTTCTTATTTTAAATACAACCCCCTGTATATTATTTATTTTTTAAATTCTTCAGAAAATTCTAGACATAATTCATGTACAATGTCCCATACCTATCTTCAACTGTTTCGAAAATATTAAGTGTTTTCAGATGTATTACAAAAACTAACATTAAAAAAAGAAAATTATTTTATTTCACAAATAATGTAAAAAAAAACAAAAAAACCTTAATTTCAATGTAAGAGATGTTCAAAATGTTCGCCGCGAACGTCTTGGCAACATGCTAATCTGGTATAGAAATGTCTTTTCTAACGTTACTCAACATCTCAGGCGTGACTGATCTAAGTTGAGTGGTTTAGTTTTGTATACAATACTTTTGACAAATCCCCACAAAAAGAAGTCTAATGGCGTCAGATCAGGAGATCGTGCTGGCCATTCTATCGATCCGCGCCTCCCTATCCACCGATTTGGAAAATTTTGGTTCAAGTACTGCCGGACATTGATTTGGTAATGGGGCGGTGCTCCATCTTGCTGAAACCATAGTATATTGGCAGGAACTTGTGGGTTTGCTGGATCAGGATATAAGTTTGTCAAAGTTGGCACGATATTATTTTGGAGCAGTTCTAAATATTTATCTCCATTCAAGTTGCCAACAATGAAAAAGGGACCTACGATTTGATTTCCAACAATTTCTGCCCAAACAATAACTTTTTCAGGATATTGCGTATGTTCCTCTCTCATCCAGTGAGGATTCTCATTAGACCAATAGCGGCAATTTTGACGATTTAACATGACCGTGAAGTGTAAATGTGCTCTCATCAGAAAACAAAACATCTTCTAATTGGATCACATAGTTATCTAACATTTCCAAGCTCGCGAAACTGTTTTTCTATTTTGCTAATTGTTCCTTAGGATATAGGCGGCAAATTTGGAAATTTTTCGTGAAATAAGCCAGAAACTTTCATTTGTGTCCGTGTGTTATCTCATTTGTAGAATGGTTATTTTGTGCATTTCTGTTAAATGAACCATTTTTCTGATATTATTACGTACAGTTAACGAAATTCAAACGACAATAGCACTGACACTAATCACTACTGTCATGCAGACAGACAAGTTGCTAAGGCTATAAGTTTTATACGAAAATAAACAAAACTGTTTTTTTATATTTCATATCAGTAAAAAGAAACGCATTAATGGTTTTTGCTTATTTTTTCAATATTAAGAGCTAAATGGGAATAAGTTATTGAGTGTAATGTAGCGAATTTGTGAAATAAAATAATTTTCTTTTTTTAATGTTAATTTTTGTAATACATCTGAAAACACTTAATATTTCCGAAACAGTTGAAGATAGGTATGGGACATTGTACATGAATTATGTCTAGAATTTTCTGAAGAATCCAAAAAATAAATAATATACAGGGGGTTGTATTTAAAATAATAAAGTTGGTATCGGTCACTGTCACATAACACACCTTATATAATTTTTTTTTTTTGAAAAAAATGCGCATCTAAAAATACAAATCGACGTGTCCAAGCGTTTTTCCCAACACGCTCTCATTTATTCGTTATCGAATTTATTCCATTTGGCTGTTCCACACTGTATGAACACTGTATGGGTAACGTACCCACGGGTACAGTCTTGCATACAAATTATGACTCACTTCGCTGCAAGCTTGTATACTTTTACCGCGCGTATAATCTAAAATTTTCTGACAATATTGTACCATACAACCTCGTTAAATAATACATTTTTTTTAAAGACAAAGGTAAAAGTTTTGTTACCACTTCAACCCCTACTTTTTTTGGGAAGGAAAGAATCAAGAGTAGATTTTCGTGTCAAAGGTAAAAAATCCTGGCGCTCAAAAGCAATTTTACTTTGAACTTTTTGTTCTAAAACCCGAACCACGTCCGCTTTTTGGCTGAAACTGGCAAGAAACCTGTCGGGTTACTATCAAACAAGGTAACCAATAATTCACGAAACGTAAAAAGATATTTATTTAGCCGGTTACAATAACACATCAGAGATTTTTTGACACGAGTTAATTATCAGATGGCCAGGAACACTGCATACATACTAAAGTGTCAGGGTGGGTGGAGGAGCACTATTAACCTGCCCAGGAGTGAAACGATGGTACATTGACGGATCAGAGTACCAGGGACGCTACGGGGCAGGTGTGTTTGGAGCATCCTGCAACTACAGGGAAAGCATACCGCTGTGGAAATACGTCTCGGTCTTCCAAGCCGAGGTCTATGCCATACTCAGATGTGCTACGCACCTGACAGAAAACAGAGTGACCAACAGTGAGATTGATATTCTCACTGACAGTCGCGCAGCCATTGGGGCCCTCGTGAATTGCGCCACAACATCATCGGTGGTGTGGGACTGCATACAGGCCCTCACTGAGTTAGCGACTGAAAATAAGGTCACACTTACATGGGTGCCTGGGCATACAGGGATAAATGGCAACGAGGTAACCGATGAACTGGCAAGAAATGGGACTCTGGTGGAACCAAGAAGCCAGTTGGTCGGATTTCACATGAATTAAAACTAATCCTTGAGCAAGAACATATCGCTCAGTGGAATGCCACCGGTCACATCGCACTAAGGGCGCACCTCTTCAAACTTAAGCTGGCGGCTGAGAAAAACTGCCGACAGTATACCCATTCTGTATTGCTGCCCGATGCTAGCGGTGTACAGGTATCAAACCTGGGTCCGCATGATAATGGATCCAAGTGATCTAAATGAGACTGGGCCAACAGAAATCCTGCGGTTTGTCAAAACCAGCGGACTGGAATTCTGATGCTCTGAAGACACAACGGTAGTCACAGAGGATCAAAAGATCTAGGTGACATAGGTGCCTATACCAATGAACCCACCGCTAGAATGTAATGTAATTATCAGATGGGAAGTGTAATTAGTTATCTTTTAATCACGTATATTTATTATCATTATAATTTAAGGACCAAACTGTATCATTTATTGATAAAGAGATTAATTAAGAAAGGCTGTTTTAATATTTGTTTACTTACCGACTCGAGATCTTGTAAAAAGACGAGATGCTTCTGTCACGAAACGATCGACAAAGCTTTGACACCTTTCCCAATGATGTATAGGAATGCTGGTAAAATTACAACAATAACAGAATGCCGTCAACGGAGAATGCAAGAATAACGTAAAAAGTGAACCGTTATGTTGTTGATCTGAAAAAAAATTTAAATGAATTAATGTTGCAAAGGGTTTAACCGTCACAAACTTGGTAAGATGTATCTTAAAAATATTGTTTACAAAATATCTACATGAATTGGTTCTAGACTTGAATTATTTTTGTCAGGGACTACTTTCGGTGAAATCAGTCGGAGTAGTATGAAACGTCAAAAAACACGACGCGACGGTTGCCTAATAACCCTGCTTAAAGGAAAACAACGAAGTACGCACGAATATTTTTAACCGGGAATATGTACTCGTAATCATATAAAAGGAGGTTGTAGGTGTGATTTAGTTATAGTAGTTGTATGAGTGCGTTGGGTATTTGAGTGTTTTGTTGTTGTTATATTTTTAATAAAAATACAAATTTAAAATGGGCAGACCAAAAAATAAGAAGAACTGTTCTGCGGAACCAAAAGTAGAAATTGCTAATGTAATTAAATTTATAAAAAACGAGCCAAAACATGGCTTGCATAATTGATAGTTATCGTCGCAGGGTAATGGTTACGACAGAAATATCAAAAAAGGGATTTCACAGTGCCCACAATGAGGCTCGAAAGGTAGAGACAGGTAAGCAACCTTGTATTTCATCTCCGAAAATATCTAACAAAAGGCATTGCGCCAAAAGTTCAATTTCAGACGGACATACATACATAAATATAGTCACGCCTTTTTCCCGTAGAGGTAGACAGAGACCACTTCCTTCCACTTCCGCTACGGTTCTTACACACATCTTTTGCTTCCTCTACTCTCATCAGTGCTCTCATACATGCTCGTCGGTTGTTGGTAGTCTTGACCTGGCCCTTCTTTAAAACAATGTTGATCTGATCGAGATATGTTCTCCGAGGTCGACCTCTACCGACTTGTCCATTCACATTCGCCTTATAAATTTGTTTGGTCAATCTTTCTTCATCCATCCTTCTACGTGTCCAAACTATCTAAGCATTCCTTTATGTTAATAACCACATCTTCTTTCACACCACACCGTTCTCTTATCTCATTATTTTTTACTTTATCCAACTGAGTCACTCCGGCTACTAAGACTACTCACCTCCGCAGCATTAATCCTATTTTCATGCTTCTTCTGCCAAACCTCAAATTCACTACCCTACATAAGTGTAGGAACCAACACTTCTCTATGCACAGCCAGACGTGACTTTTTTGACACTTTTTGGCTGTACAAAAGCTATGCAGTGCCCCATTCATTTGTTTTCCTGCCAACACCCTTCGCTCAATGTCACCGTCATACTTTCCATCTCTCGTAAACATTGAATCTAGTTATACAAACTCATTTACTTGTTCCATTCTTTCTCCCTTAATCAGAACCCCACAGTTTGACATGCTATCTTCTCTTTCAAAAACCATTACTTTCGTTTTGCTTACATTTACTTTTATCCCTTTAATTTTCAGGGAATCATGCATAACATTAACCATCGCCTGCAACTTCTCTACAGATGACGTTAATATGACTTGATCATCCGCATAAAGAAGGCATTTGACGATCAAATCATTTATTTTCAATCCATACGCACCCTGTTTCAAATCTTTTAAACAATCGTCTATGTATAGGTTAAACAGCTATAGCGAAGCCACACATCCCTGTCTCACACCTTTTTAGATGTTAAACCAGTCCGTGTAAGCTTCGTTTATCCTGACATAAGCAGTGGAATCCTTGTAAAGTGATTTCAGTGCTTTAAACTACCGCTCACCCCATAAGGACAGGGACAAATAATTAATGAAATCGTAAGCAATTTTCGTATAATTCAGAAGATGTGCTGACAAACATAGATGAAGAAATGCTTTGATAATTTGGACACTTAGATAGGATGAATGAAGAAAGATTGACGAAACATATTTAATAATAACTATTATTAATATAATAATTATTTCTTGTCTTATAGCAGAGGTACCTAGGATTACTAGGTTACCATTTTAATTTTTTAATTATTATGTTAATCTTCTTAACTCTTTCCTAACAAAGATGTTGATGAAATGAAAATTTCCTTGTAAAGAATTTTAATAAATTTCTCTCCTGATGATGGCAATGTTGCCGAAAACGTTTGAGAATTGATTTTAAAGAATTTTATACTATAACCTTTTGGCAGTTTGTCATATACATTAAATATTACAAAGTACATACAACCTTTTTCTGGAGTAATAGAAGATTCTCGAATTCTTTTGAATAGTGTCGATTTTTCTAGAACATTGATTTGGAGGTATTTAAACGGACTCATAGATCGAAAATTTTTAAGTTTAAATTAGTTAGTTTAAAGTTTAAAGTCAAGTGTTTTAAAGTAATTATAAAGTGAAGTATAAGTGTGAAGATGAATACACTTTTGTAGAATGAATGAAGAAGTACTTTTGTATATAAAGTATATATTTTAAAAAATTATTGCAAAGCGCTTTCGACTTTCGTCATCTTCAGTGCTTACTTAGTCAGGTAACAGGAAGTGTTACAATTGAAGACATAACATTTAAATGTAAAATGCTGAATTCAAACGAAAAACATGTTTAAAATTCAAAGGGTCAAGAGTTCAAGAGTTTGTCTTAAATGTCTTGACAGTTTGACAGACCACATGGTCTTTGAATTTTAAACATGTTTTTCGTTAGAATTCAGCATTTTACATTTAAATGTTATGTCTTCAATTGTAACAATTGTTCTAGACTTCCTATTAATTCACGATATTGATATCGCTATCGTTCAAGAAACACGTCTAAAACCATCTAGACATTTTACATTACAACATTTCACCACGTACAGGAACGATAGAGAAAATAGAGAAGGAGGTGGCACAGCTATTTTCATTAAAAACGACATCTCGCATCACGAGATCCCCACAGCCCCCCAAAACCTAGCTGAAAACACTGCCATACAAGTGCACATGAGTGACGGTCCTATTAACATAATTTCATGTTACAACCCCCCTCAAAAAGCCCTCCAAATACCATTTTTCAAACATTTATTCATTCAAAATACCCCAACATTAATTAAGGAGATCTCAACTCCAAACACAAAGACTGGGGTTGTAAACGGACAACTGCTCCTATCAAGAGACAAGAGTTTTTTAGTGGGTAACGTTGAACGAGCGTACAATGAGTCCCACACTATTCAGCGCGAAAACGCGCTCTTTTCAGAGCAGTCGAAGCGCTGAGTGTCTATAAAAGATTTTCCTCTTGTAAAACAAAAAAAAATTGTAACAATTGTAACAGCACAAAAGTTGATCCGCATATATTTTTTTAAATTTACCTTGAAAAGCGGGCGGCGTGTCTTGCGGTGACATCAAAGTGACCAAAGGTTGTCCGAAATACCTAGGAATATGTTGAAAAACAAAACTATTATCCGAATCTACGATGACGAACAACGGTCTTCTAGTGAATGGATACAAATCACCAGGATAAAGGCAGTGAGCTTCTTTTTGTTTTTTGTGGTCTGCGTCTCTTCGGCTGCTAGTGAGAACGCCACCTAGGTCGTAACCCACTGCAAAAAAATCACTTTTTGTTTAGTTTTGTATATGCAAGGTGTATTAATAAATTAAGGGTAGTTTAATTTTGAAGAATTAACTCATGAGAAAGGATTTTTAATTACAGTTTTAAATTTGTACACATCGTCTTTACTTTTTCACATGTCATTCAGATCTGAGCATTTTTCGTAACGCTGCACCAAAAACTTTAACACCTCTGCATAGAAGTCCCGCCTATGACCGAGTAGCCTTGAGTTCTTCGTCGTTTTAAAACCGTTGTCAAGCAAGCTCCTTGTTAACACGGTTATATTAGTTTCACGGGTATGTTTGTATTCTTGTTTGTTTGTAACTGACTCTTTGGCCTCGATTTTGCCCTACTTTAAGCGATCAGATTTAATTTAAACTTTGCACATTTGTCAAAGACCGACGACAATGCAATAATTCGATCAAAATATCCGAATATCCTTATTAGTTTCGCCAGGATTCATGCATTTCTTCAGGAATCCTTTGCATGAGAGTAACCGACTCTTTGGCCTCGATTTTGACCTAATTTAAGCGATCAGATTTAAGTTAAACTATGCACACTTGTCAAAGACCGACGAAAATGCAATAATTCGATCAAAATATCCGATTATCCTGATTAGTTTCGCCAGGATTCATGCATTTCTTCAGGAATCCTTTGCATGAGAGTAACCGACTCTTTGGCCTCGATTTTGCCCTACTTTAAGCGATCAGATTTAAGTTAAACTTTGCACACTTGTCAAAGACCGACGAAAATGCAATAATTCGATCATAATATCCGATTATTCTGATTAGTTTTGCCAGGATTCATAATTTTCTTCAGGGATTCTTTGCATGAGAGTAAGAGAGATAAAACTAGTGCGTAAACTACGCATGCGCGCAGTTCCAATGTCATATTATAAATCACCCAATCCAATATACTGGTAAGAAACGTGCAGATTGATGAATGGCAAGAGGGTGAGTAAAACAAATCGAAATAGAAAGCGAAAAATAAATTATAGTATAAAAAAAACTAAAGTTAGTCAAACTAAAAAGTAAAAAATAATTCTTAACATAAGAATAAAATTACTAACGAGAAAATTAACGCCACTGTCCTAAAAGCGTGGGGTGCTTTGTATGATATTTTAAAACTAACTCAGCGTTTCGGAATGAAACTAGTGAAAAATTTGAGCTTATTGGGAAAATGAGGAAAGAAAGGATAAAGAAAATGGAAAACCTACTTTTTAGTTTGATTAATTCTATAAGCGTGTTTTTTAGTTTACTTAAACTATAATTTATTAGAATGCAAGACGAGGAAGTAGTCACTAAGTGCAAAGTGGGGACTATCAGGTAGGTGGTTAAAAAGTTCCCAACGAAAAACTTGAATCTATTTCTTAGTTAAATATCATCCAACGACCCTTTCTTCATGAATACGCCTTTTTTCAACAAAATAGGCAATAAAATGCCAGCAAAAATAAATACTAAAATTCTTATAATACTTTTATTTAGTAATTCTTTTAAGAGTTTTTATTTAATTATCTAGGAAAAATTAAAACTGCAGTTTTAAAATGTAAACCGCTAAACATTTAGTACCAGAGAACTTGGCAAAATAATAATTGCAATATTTTAAGCTGTCGTTGGTAAAAATAAAATTTTGAACTTACTATCTTCAGGATGTTTTGTAGTCGAAAAACAACCATCTGCAGACAAATATAGTAACAAAGCACCGTTGATGGGTAATTCCTTAAAACCACTAGCTAAAAATACTAAGACGTGACTTAAAGTGGGTTTGTACAATAAGTATTTGTGAGGATTTTCTCTTCTCAACGGTCTATCGCCATTTTCGATATACCTACAAATAATAAACTATTTTTAATACAATCTACATGTGCGAAGCTGAGAGAGGCCGCATTGTCATATTTTGAAAGACTGATGTTCTAGTTACACAAAATATTTTAATAGCAAATTGATCATCGATCATGTCAGTTGTGCAGAGAGAAATTTTGTCATGATCGTTTAGACAAAAACACACAGTATAAAGGATTTATCAATTTATTGATGAAAAAACTGCGTTATAATGAGAAATTAATGCAAATTTGTTTTTTTTTCTTGGAATTTGTAAGTTAAGTTAATGTTTGTTTTATACTTTTACTATCTAGAGAAACAAAATAAACACATAAATAATTAGGTTAATAGCTAAGTTACAGCTACCAGTTTATGGTGTAATTTTCCAAGATTAGATACGCAAAATTTGATTTTTTAATGCACTTTTATTGTCGCTTTTAATAAATAATGTGCAACTTACATAAAACTATTGGATCAAATTAACGAAAGCACTAAAATTGTAAATAATAAACTATATTATCAAATTACAGATCCAAGTATTCGCTTCGACATATTTGAGCAAACTAAGCTTTCTCCTTTCCCTAACATATTGTGTATCTAACCTTCGTGGCTGGCTTAAAATATTCCTGGTCGAGTATACCTAGGAAGGTGCTATTCGCATGCACCAAAAAGAAACTTTTGGAAGTAGAACTGTTTAAAACAATACTGACAGGAAGAACAAATAATTCCATACAGGTTTAAAAACGCAAACAACGAAACTAGACAACTTTGCAGTCAGAGAGTAAAAGTACAAATAAATTGTAATAAAAATAGTGAAATAAATCAATTAAACGAATAACAGTGTAGATATATTATTCCAAGAGTAGAAATAAATAAAAGCAAAGCAATATAATTATTTTTGAAAGCCGTAGCTGCGATCGATTAAATTATTTATCAGCTACATTTTTTTTAATTTTCTCTCTTGTCCCTCTTGTTAATTGATGATTTAAGCCAAAACTAGTACCTAACCTAAATAACTGTGACTATCGCTTCGTGTTTGGAATAATACGAGGTGTAACAATTAAGTACTATATCTGGCACTTTATTTTCTAAATAGTATAACCTAACAATGCCTCCCTTCAAAATACACTCTCCCTGTCTATCTGCACACTGTGGCATGCGTTTCTTCCATTGTTCATGAATGTGGAGAAAGTTCTAAGACGTTTAGTGACATTGCCTTTGTTTTAATAACTTCTTTTAAAAACTGAAAATAGGACGCTGAAAATGACGCTCTGCTCGTTTTTTTTCACTCGACATTTTTTAATAGGACGCTTGTACAGGGTTTCTTTCTTTTAATTACTACCCTTAAACGTTAATACTTGGTATAACGATAAAATAATAAGACATACATAAGTAATATTTTATTTGTAATTGTGTCTCTAAGGCTATGAGTCTAGAACTTTATTGTAAAACCTTCTATATTAATTTACTAATTTTAAATAATTTCGATAGTAAAAAAGATATTTTTTTGAATTTTTCATGTGGTTTTATTATTGTTTAATATTTTTTTACAGTACCTACTTTTAAATATTTATTTTTACTCCCCGACCATTTTAAAAATACATTATTTATTAACGATTATTGAACAACATTAAAGCGACACTTGAAGTTAAGGAGATACATTTTTTAAAAAATCTTACGCTTTTGAAGGATGTAATCCATAAGGAAGCCTTCCCGGTGCGGGAGAGGCATCGTAAATGTGATTAAAATCTTCTTGAGGCTCCCTTTCCAGAGTTTGAATCATTCGAAACATATCCATTGTTAATTCCGAAAATTTAACTTGTTCTGATGCACTTCCGACTATCAATATTTCTTGTAGACTTAAATTCATGTATTGCGATTTTTCTACAGGCGGCGTGGTCAAAGGACTCAATCTAATAATCATAAAAAATTTTCCAGTTGTAATAATAAATGAATTTATAAAAATGTATCAGTTGTGATAATAAAATAATTTATAAAAAAATGTATCAGTTGTGATTTTAAATGAATTTATAAAATATTTCAGTTGTGATAATAAATAAATTCCCAAAAAATATATCATTTGTAACAATAAATTACTTTATAAAATTTTTTTAATTGTGATAATAAACGAATTTATAAAAAAATTCAGTTGTGACAATAAATGGATTTATAAAAATGTACCACCTATCAGTTGTGATAATAAATGAATTTATAAAAATGTATCAGTTGTGATAATAAAAGAATTTATAAAAAAATGTATCAGTTGTGATTTTAAATGAATTTATAAAATATTTCAGTTGTAATAATAAATAAATTCCCAAAAAATATACCATTTGTAACAATAAATTACTTTATAATTTTTTTTTAATTGTGATAATAAACAAATTTATAAAAAAATTCAGTTGTGACAATAAATGGATTTATAAAAATGTAGCACCTATCAGTTGTGATAATAAATGAATTTACAAAAATGTATCAGTTGTGATAATAAAATAATTTATAAAAAAATGTATCATTTGTGATTTTAAATGAATTTATAAAATATTTCAGTTGTGATAATAAATAAATTACCAAAAAATATATCATTTGTAACAATAAATTACTTTATAAATTTTTTTTAATTGTGATAATAAACAAATTTATAAAAAAATTCAGTTGTGACAATAAATGGATTTATAAAAATGTACCACCTATCAGTTGTGATAATAAATGAATTTACAAAAATGTATCAGTTGTGATAATAAAATAATTTATAAAAAAATGTATCATTTGTGATTTTAAATGAATTTATAAAATATTTCAGTTGTGATAATAAATAAATTACCAAAAAATATATCATTTGTAACAATAAATTACTTTATAAAATTTTTTTAATTGTGATAATAAACGAATTTATAAAAAAATTCAGTTGTGACAATAAATGGATTTATAAAAATGTACCACCTATCAGTTGTGATAATAAATGAATTTATAAAAAATGTTTTAGTTGTGATAATAAATTAATTCATAAAAATGTATAAGTTGTGATAATAAACGAATTTATAAAAAATTTCAGTTGTAATAATAAATAAATGAATTTATAAAAATGTATCAGTTGTACACCTTCTATACAACAGGCCAATCCCATGTAACATCATAAAAACCATCGAAAATATTTACCAGAGAAACAAAATACAAGCCAAAATTAAAATGGCACAACTACCTAAGAAATTCCTGTAAATAATGGTATTCGATAAGAAGATTCCCTTAGCTTTATTGTTAATCATCGTTTTGGACGAAATAATAAAAAGCACTCGTAACCTGAAAAGGTATAAAATGGGGAACAAAGACATCAAAATCCTATGCTATGCCGTTGATGCTGTGATTGCAGAAAACGAAGATGACCTACAGAGATTACTATTCAAATTCAGCACAACGGCAAAAAGTCTTAAAATGAAGATATTTGCAGCAAAAACGAAATGCATGACTACCTTAAAAACACCTACCAGATGCAAACTGGTTGTGGATGATAAAATTATAGAAGATTAACAGAAGATGAAATTTAAATACTTGGGCATAGAAATATCAGGATACGGTGACATCGAGGTGAAGGTAAGAAACCAAGCGGCCAAGGCAGCACGAACCTCAGCTTACCTGAACGATATAATCCTCTGAAACAAATATATCGGCATCGAGACCAAATCCCGAATGTACAAGGCGGTCATCCGACCTATATTAACATACACAGCAGATACATCGAACACAAAGAGAATATTAGAAACCACCGAAATGAAAATAGTGCACTGGCTCGCTGGAAAAAACACTATTTGACAGGGAGAGAAGCGAGGACATTAGAAGAACATGTAAAATAGACAACGTAAATGAATGGATACTGGACAGCAAGAGAGAGTGGAACGAACACATAGATCGGATGAATGACGACACAATGGTCAAAATAACTAGAGTCAGTCGTGATTTTAAATGACCTTATAAAAAAATGCAGCTGTGATAATAAATAAATGAATTTATAAAAAATGTTTTGGTTATGATATTACATTAATTCAGAAAAACATATATCATTTGTGACAATAAATTACTTCATACAAATGTATTAGTTGTGATAATAAACGAATCTATAAAAAAATTTGCAGTTGTGATAATAAAAGAATTTATAAAAACGATGTCATTTGTGATAATAAATGAATTTATAAAAAATTTCAGTTGTAATAATAGAATTCATAGATAACGTATCAGTTGTAATAATAAATAAACTAATAGAAATTTTATCAGTTGAGATAATAAATTAATTCTTAAATCGTTTTTTTTTAATTTTCCTTAGTGTTTTATTGCAAAAATGATAATTAACGGTAATAGAATGTAAAAAAACATTTGTAAAAATAAATTTTTCGGCAATAATTAACCAAAGTGCAACTTCATATTCAAATTTCTGATAGCGGGGTAAAAGCACTCAATTTACTCTATCGGTTGAGCATGAAATACATCAGGATGATCGTATGAGGTTTGAGAACAAAGTTTATGTATTTATTTAAGATTATTCTAGGCTCTGTGCATTAAAAAAACTGAGACAGGTTGCACAATTGCATTGATTCTTTAACAATTCTTTTGTTCTACAAGGTGTCTGTAATGTCTTAATTTTTTTTTAAATCGGTTTCACTTTGTATGAAATACTCAATCGACGATTATCGATTAGTATTTTTTTACTATCACGTTCGAAGATTGGAACAACTTACCTATGTGAAAGAACGATTGGATTCGTATCGGCAAGTAATACTTGAACAAGAGAATCTGATTGCATGAAAGCCCTAATTTCGTCCAACACTACGCTCCATTCGATTTGATCGTCAGGTTCATACGTGCTTGTATAATCGGCGATATGTCTGTCTAATTCTGCTATTAATTCTCTAACTAATTTCATCCGTCTTAAAAGAAGGCATACCACCATAAATCGGGCATAGTAGCGCAACTTTTTCACCATTAATTCGGATCTAAAAAAAATAATTCGTGTTATTTTGTATCGTAAAAAAATCAATGTTCTTCGCGATAACCTGTTTTTATACGAATAACAGATTGTGGAATACAGGCTAAACAAAGTAAAATTCGACTAAAATGTATCACTAATTAGGTCGAATGGGAGACAAGATAATGAGGATACTTCGTTATGCCGACTTCGCAGTGCTGATAGCGGAAAACGAGGACGATTTGCAGAGACTCCTTTATCAGTTCTACAAAACATCAAAAGAACTTGGAATGACAATATCAACCACGAAAACAAAACGCATGACTACCTCAAAAGTGTCGATCAGATGCAAACTAGCCATAGACAATATCATACAACAAGAAATGGAATTCAAATACCTTGGGATAGAAATATCTATCTATGGAGACAACGAGGTGGAAGTAAGAAGTCAAGCAGTAACGGCAACAAAAACAGCGGCATGTCTGAATAACATGATATGGAGTAACAAATACGTAGAAGTTAAAGCAAAATCGCGTATCTATAAAACAGTCATAAGATCCATAATGACTGATGCAGCCGAAACCAGACCGGAAACATCAAGAACTAGAAGAATTTTAGAGACAGCAGAGATAAAGGTGGTGCGCAGGATGGCGACCATGATGGAACGACCATATCAATCGAAAGTCATCAAAAAGAATATATATATATATATATATATATATATATATATATATATATATATATATATATATATATATATATATAAATATGATTTAGATCACCTTCTACTTGGCATTCAGGACACAGTTAGGAGTTAGGGCCATTTATTTTATATAAATGAGAAGGGTAACAAGCATGTCCAAATTTCAACCTAATTAAGGTCATTATATATTTCTTAGTACCAAGTAATATTAAACATACCTTTTTTAAGGTTAGATTTATTAATCAAAATTTCAAGTGAACTTAAACACCATTCAATTTTACCTATCCTAGAGACGGGGTCACCTTTTTTGGAATACCTTGTACTACAGGAAAGAAGAAGATCAATTAGGTCATAAAATTTAATGCAGAGCAAGTACGAGACCTTAAAGCTTAATAAGTGAGTTAACGTGGTGCCAATGTCGATTCATTTTTGTTGGACATTAAAGTCAACAATGTCCACTTTTCAGTTGGATCCCAACCTTTTGTATGTTTTAGTATGGGTTAATTTGCTACTTTGTGTATCCAACTTATTGAAGGAACACTACTTACACCAACGTTAGTTTCGATTTGTGGATATAGCCTGCAACTGACTTACCAACTGTTTTCTTACAATAAGATTCCTTGACAGTCGACAATTTTAGAAGTTTAATATAAAGTTAAACAAATTTGTACATTTTTTTACTGAAATCTCCCATAAAAAAAGTATAAACAAAAGGTGTTTTTACGCTGGATGATCTCTCTTTCTTAGTAGCATAGTCAGAACCTTGATCAATACAATCACTTCAAGATGAAGGTTTTTCTACTTTTCTTAAACCGTATCACCACTCT
This sequence comes from Agelastica alni, assembly GCA_950111635.1. Classification (NCBI taxonomy): domain Eukaryota; kingdom Metazoa; phylum Arthropoda; class Insecta; order Coleoptera; family Chrysomelidae; genus Agelastica; species Agelastica alni. The sequence goes on from OX467709.1 coordinate 53,686,148, forward strand.
TATTCATTTGTTTGTCTATATCATGACAAAAAATATATCTGGTAGGCTTAAATTCCTCTACAGATTTTGTGAATAAAATTCTAAATTCAAATGTAAGAATTTTTTACAACATACGTTTATCATTTTATAGAAAAATATTTATTTCTTACCTATCTTCTTTAGCAGCTCTAGAATAATAAGCACGACCTCGAATGGCGGCATAAAATGAATATGCCTCGTTTAAATAATTAGTTTCACTAGTTCTCAAACTAAAAATAGTAAAAAAAATGTTAGATAAATGACAAATAACGTTGCTACAAATTAATGTCGTTGACGAAAAGAATCATTATTACATCCACTGCAGAAGGGATTTGTTATAAAAGCTAAAATAAAAGACGGATACGAATACTTTTACAATTACATCTCCAGGTATATGCTCTCTTTGTTCTCTTAAAAAAGACCCTAAATAATTTGGACTAACATCTTTAATGAAATACACATTTAAGTCCTCATTAAATGTTTTAAAAAAGAATGTTTATTATATGTCAAACAAACATTTTGATAGTGGATAATCATGCTTTTTTTTTGTTTTATTTTGCTAGCTTTTAAAAGTGAATATAATAATATTGTTAGAGCTACTACATGGCTATTATTAAACTTAATATTTATTAGAATTTAACCACATAAATAGTTGCTAGCTTTTGGTTTCAAAATCTAAAGAGATAATTATAATAACACTGGTAGTAAATGAAAATTAATAAATCGTAAAATACTTACTAATAATGATAATACAGTTGTCCAATTTTGGATGCTATCTCTCCGATCTGCCATCGTTTCAATCCATATTTTGTATCTAAAATTTGACGGTGCTGTTGTTGAAATTTCCACAACTTCGTATAAATATCAAAGGTTCTGCCGAAGTATGCTTGCCACTGTTTATGTCCATATTGAGGCAAGTCCCTTGAACATAAACATTTTCTAGGAAAAAGCGTGTTTTCTTTTATTTTCAATTTAATTTCAGTTTAAAATATGTATAAGATTCAATTATGAAAAATGGTAAAGAATATAACTGAAAATGTTAATATTTTAACACCCCATACTTGGGAAATGATAAAAAACTTACGAAAGTCTGAAACGCAATAATAATTTACTTAAAATTAGGTGGAGTGGGGGATACTTGCATTATTATTTTTATCTAAAAGACGTGAAGTACCTAAAAGTAATAGTTTTTAAAAATTTACAATAAGCATGTTTATAAACTTCCCTAAAACGGTTATTTTTTTATTAAAATTCTTAATTTTTTTACAATGAGAATCTCGTCCCTCACTTTATCCCCCTCGAATGATGACAATTTACTCAATTATGTTCAGTTTATAAAACATGTTTTTAAAATACATTTATGTCAATGCAATTTGCAACTTACCAATATTAGTTTAGATTTTAAACTATTTAAATAAAATTGATGTGTACCCGCCAAATTTTAATCTTTCTTTGATTTTATTTATTTTATTTATTTTATTTATTTTATTTATTTTATTTATTTTATTTATTTTATTTATTTTATTTATTTTATTTATTTTATTTATTTTATTTATTTTATTTATTTTATTTATTTTATTTATTTTATTTATTTTATTTATTTTATAACAATAAAATTTAAAATTTTAATCATCCAGCTTGAAATTTTGATAATTTTTTTCCTAGTGTAAGTAAAGATACAGTCATCGAAAATTTGATCGCCCCTCTGTATTAAAAGTCACCGAAGCATAAATTTGATTCTGGTTGGTTATATTTTGGGGTATAACAGCTTGCACTGATCGATACATGCCTTAGTCGATTGGGGTATCTACTTATTGAAACAAAAAAGTTTATTTTAAAAATAAACTGACCGAATTATTTTCATTTTAATAGAAATTTTACAATTAGAAATATAACGATCACCAAATAAATAATTTTTGTAATACGTAAGTCTTACTTTACTCGTGTGTTAAACATCTTATACGCATGAAATGACTTATTTTTAAGTCTAAAGTGTACCAACACTTTATCTATTTCCTATTTTTATAAAACTAAAATATTGATATCCGATTCTAAGTTAAAACATTTTGTATAAAAAATATTAACAATACATCTAAAAAAAATAATGGAATAAATAAATATTAAAATAAAATAATAAATAGGGGGTTTGAAAGAACATATCTTGATCAGATCGACATTGTTCTGAAGAAAGGCCAGGTCAAGAGTACCAACAACCGACGAGCATGTATGAGAGCACTGATAAAAGTAGAAGAAACGAAAGATGTGTGTAAGAACAAAAACAAGTGAAAGGAAGTGGCCTCTGCCTACTCCCATGGAAAATAGGCGTGACGATATGTATCTATGTTAAAAGAACCAAAGGTTACACAAATTTTAAAAATGTGGAAGATTATACTTGAATTTTAAAGAAATGTTTATTTTTTTTTAATAAGGTTTTTTATTCAACTATTAGTTTAATTAATGTTGTTTAGCGAACATTGTTGCAGAATAATAAATTAGATGATTTATTAAGGTTTTAAAATTTAAATATTTTTTAATAGGTAGTATTATTTGATGTTATCTAACTAATTTATTTGAAACATTTTAGACTAGTATATCTTTTTTTTCATTTTTTCTTTTACCAAAATTTATAATATTTAAAAATAAATAAATTAAAATTTAGACACAAAATAACTAAATAGTAGTTTTTTATTATTATAAACAAGCATTCGGTAACCAAAAATTAAATTTTATTTATTCATTTTAATTTTAACACATAATAGTTTTGGGTTATTTTTAAATTTTGCCAAACATAGCTATTGATACGTTAAATATTCGAAAGCGACAGTGAACCAGAACTAAAATAGGCCATCATGTGGTATCTATAATGTATCGACAACAAATTGTCCCATTTTTTAAATTATTTATTGCGCAAAAACTTCTTTACCATTTTCATATTATACACAAAGTTGCATAGCATCTAAATCATTAATAGCAACGGATAAAAATTCTCTTACCTTAGACCATTGAACAGTTGTTTGGACTTTTCTAGTAAATGAGCAAATTCCAATACGATTTTTCTTTCATGTTCGTCCATATTAGCCATACCGACCATTTTTTTTGTTTCGAAATATTTAGCACTTCATCCTCGATAATATTTCGAAATCGTGGAAAGATGGCAAGTTTGACGGTGCTTTAGTGAAATATCGAACAGCAGACATGATGCCTAGACGCCAGCACCGCGACGGTGCTACCACAACGTAGAGATGCGCCATTATTTTAAATACGCTCCGTGTCACTGTTATAATATTAGACACTTAAGCTCTGCCTCCACGCGTGATTTTTCAGCTGCAAAAAGATAACTCAATGTTACAAACTAGCGGCTAAACAATCGCAGCGATTATAAAATTGACAAGTTGACACATGCCACATTTTTACTGCGACTCGCCTGTCGCTTTAGTGCCATTAGGACCTTTAACCAGATGTTATATTAAATAAGTTCAATTTACTATTTGTTTAAACATTCATATTATTACTGTCGTTACTAGTCTTGTTGTATCAGCAAATAGTTGATGATACAACAGAACACTTCATGTTGATGTAAATGACTGAACTTACGTAGTGACCTGCACCAACTCAAATATAGAGTTATAGAGTAGAAATAACATAGACTGTTCAACAAAATAAACAGTATGACCCAGTTAGGATCTGCGGGAGATACACTTGGTATAATTATAGTGTTTTTAATGAAATATTCAATTAATTTCACATATGAAGCTTATGCAGGCACTATATGATGATCCTGCCAAACATAGGCACTATAGTATTGTAATTTTATTGCGGTTTGGTATATTTTAATAGTCTTTTAATGTCCTCTTAAAATGATTCTATTTCCTCTTCGGGTTTGTCTAGGGTGGAAGCATGTTACACTCTTACTTATATTTTTATCCACGATAATGCCAACCCCGTATCTGTGATATTTATTTTGGTTGCCTGAGTAGTAAAAAGTCTGCTCCATCGATATTACACTGACTAGAGTCTGGCCATCTGGTTTCATATACTCCCAACATTGTTAGATTCAGTCTTTGCATTTCCCTGACGGTATTCGTCAGTTTTCCAGCTTCATATAGGCTCTGTACATTCCATGATCCTATGTTTATGTGATTTTTGACACTTAGTACCCTCTTTTTGCCGGAGACTGAGGGCCATTTCTTTTCAACTCTTTCCATGTTGTTTTCTTGGGAAAATTACTTCAGTGGTTTCCCGTTGCAACCTAAAGGGTTTCTAGTTTTCCTTCTATAACTTGATCGCCCCTAACATAGAGTCAGACGTCGTTTGAAACCGCTTCTCAACTGAAGAACAGACGCTTTGCTAGTTTTGGTCCGCCCCGGGTATTTTATTTCCCCGATACCACCCATATCTGGGAGGCATTCCCCTATCCGCCACCTGGGGAGGCACCCGAGGGGGGACTAGCAACCCCACACGGGAAATACTAATAAACTTAGTTAAATTAAATTAAATTAAGTTAAAATAATTAGTAATAATAATAATACGTTATTAAATACCAAATATTAATTAATATTTTCAAAATGGAAGGTGTACAATTTAGGTTGACTTTTTTTTTTTTTTTTTTTTTTTTTTTTTTTTTTTTTTTTTTTTTTTTTTTTTATGAAAATAGTTGCAAAAAGGGTAGACCTATCGTGTGGAACTTGGTTCAAGGGTATTTCCGGACATTGTGATGGGATGATTTGAGAAATTCACTTTCTTGGAAAACGTGGCACTTTGTGTTTTTTGGGCGTTGAACTGAACAAGATTGTTGGTTCCCCACTCGACGATTGCTTCAAGATCTCTATTGATGGAATCAACCTGTTCCTGCCTAGTCTAATTGTATCATTCACCGAAAGTGATCGATAGGACGTGAAAGTTGAGACAAGTGTGCTATCGTCTGCGAAACTGTAAATGGGGTTCGTGGTGGTTTTCAAGAGGTCGTGGATGTGTAAAAGAAATAAGGTGGGGGACAGGATGGAACCCTGGGGGACCCCGGCATTAGTTTTAATCGCATCAGAAGAAATACCGTCAACTGCCACATGTAATGAGCGATCTTGCATGAAGCTCAAGAGCCATTGGCGCAGTTTGGTTGGGAGACCGTAGGTAGATAATTTACTTAACAATGCCTGGTGCCAAACGCGGTCAAAGGCTTTAGATATATCCAAGGCTATTGCACGAGATTCACCAAACTTTTCAATAGTTTTTGTCCAGAGCTGAGTGACATAAGCCAGCAAATCTCCAGTAGACCGAAGTTGTCGAAATCCATATTGTCTATCATGGATTATCTCAAATTTCTCCAGATATTTGATAAGTTCTGTGTTAATAGCTTTTTCCATAACTTTGGATATAACTGAGAGCAATGCAATAGGGCGATAATTTGCAGGAATAGTCTTTTTTCCTTTTTTCGGAATCGGTTGGACTTAGCGTTTTTCCACATGGACGGAAATACTCCTTTGCTGTATGATAACTTGAAGAGTCTACAGAGAACTGGGGTGAGCTCTTGAGCACAGGTCTTCAGGACAATTGTCGGAATTCCATCTGGTCCTACTGCCTTATTAGACTCAAGATTTCGTAGGATTTTCCTGATAGTGCGATGGCGGATAGTGACCTCAGGCATTGATGCGTTTATTCTAGTTTATTTTAGACTTTATTTATTAAGTTAATAATAACTATTTCTTGATGTGTATTATTATTAACCTAAAAATAAAATCGACCTAACTTCTACACCTGCTACAAAATCGTGTGTGCGATCACATTTAAAACTGAAAGTGCCATTTTAAGCGTCAGAACTGCTGCGACAATAATCGCCCGTCTATGCCTGCCCTTATATTTTTGGTACACAAACAGAATTTAAATTTTGTTGGGATACGATAAACCCGAATGGATTGTAATAAATGTTTTAAGGACGCGAAACTGGAAAAATAATCTATAATATTGAGCTTAAATTTTCGGAATGAATAAAGTAATATAAATAAAATACCAACATCGAAGCTTATTTAAATAACCGATTTATTTTTAATATAACTGTTAACATTTCAACGTTATTTTTTAGGAGCTGTAGTTCCCAACTCGAAGTGCGAATGATGAAACAAATAAAGGGGGGAAAAGAGCGCCAACTACGGAGGGTAGTTTAAGTTGTATATACAGGGGTTGCAAATATTATCATGGGAAAATCCATGGATCGTTCAAGGTGAAAGTTATTATTAACTTCATTCAATATTTATGTCGTATAATATTTATAAAAAAAGAATCATACATCTAAAACAATTGTGAATTTATACCTAATATTAAATTTTTCATCTATGAACTTGCAATTATAAAATACTCCTATGTTTGCATACAAAATTACACAAGTAGGTTTATTGTTAAATCAAAATTTCCATAAAAACAGAGCGCTAAACATTTTTACAGGCTAGAAAAGCGTTGTTAATTTTGTTTTACTAAATAGTTGCAAACTGCAGTTATAAAGTGGTAAAGTTTAATGAATTAGCCATAAAATCAATCTTTTTTTTCTTCATTTAGCTTCTCCATTATCGGAGGTTTGCTAACATCATGGCGATCCTGACCTTGGAAACTGCTGCTCTGAATAGATCTGCAGAAGACATGTTGAACCATTCTCGCAGATTCCGCAACCAAGATATTCTTCTTCTTCCAATTGACCTTTTACCCATAATCTTCCCCTGGATTATCAAGTGACTATCTCATATTTAAAACCTCGCATTATGTGACTCAGATAGGTGATCTTTCTTTTCTTCACTTCCTTCCACACCTACAACTCTTTATTCATTCTGGTAAGCACTTCTGCTTTGGTCGTGTGCTCCACCCACGATATTCTGAGCATTCTTCTGAAGTCCACATCTCAAATGCTCTTATTTTCTTTCGTACATTCTGTTAAGGGTTCAAGTTTCTACGTTATAATATAGTACCGGGAATACATAGCACTTCAGCATGCGTGATCTAAGATCTAGGCCCAAGTCGCGGTTACAAAGCATCTTCTTCATTTTGACAAAAGCTGCACGTGCTTTCTCTATACGGATCTTGATTTCGGAGCAATAATCAGCGGTGCAGTTGATGTTTGTACCTAGATAGTTATATCTTGTACAGTGCAACAGAAGTAGCTTGGCGGCCGATTAGCCTATAAAATAACAAATATTCGGCTGAATATTCTTCACATTCGAAAACTTATTCCTCCGATTGTACTTGAGACTCACGATTACTGAAAATTTCGTCGTCGCCGATCGGATCGTTAAGCGAATGTTTTCGTTGTGCGCAGATTTTGTGATCTCTCGTCCACCAAGCTACTTCTGTTGCACTGTAACCCTCTCTAATTGTTCTCCGTCTACATAGTGGTGTTCTTGCGGAGCGTTTTTCTTCTTTATAATCATGTATCAATATTGTAGCAAAAAATTAACGTTAACCTTAACCTTTTGCTGTATTGTATAAAAATAAAGACGCTAATGATGAATAAACACCGCGACCTAAATCTTTAATCATACGTTCCTTATCCCTTGATGAGGGTTCGCAAGACATGCTTAGGCGATTGATGAAATGGAAATAAATTCTAGAGTCTATGAACTATGCGTTTTCAATGGTTATTTATTTAGGTTAACAGTTTATTTTTTAAAAGAGGAGGAGCTATACAAAACGCATTTGGTCCATATTTTCCATATTTGTGATGAAGGTGGCGCCACTTTCTTAAGGTCAAACGCTATCTTTTTTATGAGTACTTGGACAGTCAATAACCATTAGGTCCTCGTGATATTAAATGGGAAAAATACCTAGACAAACAAACTGAATTTGGTCCATGTTGTCTATACTTTCAAAGTGCATTTTGTTAGTTGGAGCCTCTCAGTTTTATAGATTAATGAAGGAAGATTTGCCTAACTCTGTATTGTTTTGTTTTGACTTGCAACAAGTTCAGATTCTTTCAAAAGTAACTATACAGGATGCTTTTTATGCCCAGCAGCAGTCTTTCTATTTTTTTTGGTACACCTACAAACTGTAATAACCCTGTATTTATTTATGGATGGAGAAGCATCAAGCTGGAAGAGGAGCAACAGAAATATCTCCAGCACTTTTTTAAAAAATACCAATGTTTCCCCGAATATTCACTCTTCGCCTCTTTTCTGGTGGATGCGGGGGGCAAAATAAAAATAGTTTTATTATCCACATGCTCCTGTTTTGGCTACATAAGTTTGCCTCAAAAACGATCAAGAAAATAAAGCTAAAATTTCCAGTGGGTGGACATTCATATCTCGCTGCAGATCGAATTTTTGGGATGGTGGAAAAGATTTTGAGATGCCATGCGGTTATAAAAACTCCTTAAAAATATTGGAAACTTTACTCAGAAGTGGGAGAAATCAGGAAGCTTGGAACTAAATGGTCATTAGTAAATATTAAAAACGCTTAAGGTTGTTTGAAAAAACTAGGAATTAGCTTAAGTAAAAGAATAATAATTAAACGGGGGAAGAACTCTGAAGTTGTGGTGAAATCTCTTTTATATCGATCCGATGATCCTACAAAAAAATTCCAAACTCTGCTAAAACCTCGTTAGCGTCTGGATCAAATTGAACTTCCTGAAGTATCGTTAGGACATGAAATAAAACAAAAAAAACTAAATAGTTTGATTAAATTACTTACAACGTTATCTGGAGACCAATGGTATGACACAGACCCAGAGTTAAAATGGTTTACAGAAGTATTCGAAAAGGTTGCGGAAAATAGTGATAATGGAGATAAAGAGCAAGAAGATGAAGAAACTTGTGAATGCGCGGATAATGATGACAATGGTTTTGTTTAAAAAGCGTAAGATTATTTTTTTGTTCTAAACATAAATAGGTTGTTCTTGGTTCTATAATATATCAGTTTGGTTTCGTTATCTACCAATATTTCAATATTAAATTTTGAGAAAATATTATGGTTTGTTTTTATTCGGAGGAGAAGAATTTCCGGAGTAATTCGACGGCACTCGTCAACGATTCTTTGACGCAAATCTTCCAACGACGCTGGTTGTGTTTTAAAGATTTTATTTTTTAGATGTCCCCAAAAAAAAAATCGAGGGCGATAAATCTGGCGATCGTGGAGGTCATTCAATGTTGCTTCTTCTCCCAATCCAATGCCGTGGAAAACACAACCAGCGTCGTTGGAAGATTTGCGTCAAAGAATCGTTGACGAGTGCCGTCGAATTACTCCGGAAATTCTTCGGAATGTGCAAAGGGCTCTGTTTCGTTTTCGGTTGGCCACCCTGTATATCAAGTAAATAGAGATCGTTTAAATATCTCTCTTTAAAGGCACAACCACAATATTTATTATTGATTAAGCTTTTACCAACTCCATCTCTTGCGGAGAATCCAACCCCTAAAGGGATTTATTTAAAATCGATTATTATAGGGGCATTTTATTTTGATATAATACTAGAAGATGGCGTTGGTCATTGTTTTAAAATAACAACCTTCGATTACAACCCATAAGTATAAAACAGGGAAATAATCTGAGAATATTCAATTCAAAGCTGGATGAAAATTTTCTAAACAAGTTTTTCCAACAAATTACAATAAGTTAATTTTAACAAAGTTTATTTAAACAACAACTTGGTTTGCTAAATTTAAAAATTAAATTTTAATTCAATTTTATTTCAAAATAAAATTAATTAAAAAGTGGCGCCTCTTTTCGATTATTTTTAACAGCTCTACATGGGTAGAATCAAGTTTATATTTCTTGTTATACGGTATAGCTATCCGTGCTCCTTACAAAGCCTCAAATAATTGCTAGCGGTTTTGAAAATTCCTACCACCTCTCAAAAATCTTTGTTGAAATATGCCCCATACATGCTCTATTGGATTTAGGTCAGGTGATTGCGCAAGCCACGGTCAGCCATACTTCGATACCATTATCATCAAGAAAGCTAGTCCCTGTTGCCGCAACAGTTTCTACACAACGGGCATTCAAACGGGAAATTACATTTTGAGATATGCCAAATGCTCGCACTACATCTTTTTGTCCAGCGCCATAGTCTAGCATGCCAAAGGTTTTTAGCATTTGTTTGCGGTTTAAGTATGCCTTTCATAAATAATGTAAAACAATAACAAAAATCTCTTTTTTTAAATGTTTTTGTTAAGCTTTTTTGTGCTTAAGTTAATATATCAGAAAATAAAGTAACATACAAAGTGTGTATTTAATAAAACAACTAAATATTTTAATGCATATTAATATTCTTAGATTATTTCCACGGTATATAGATATACTTCTTAAAATACGCAGTTTCTTAAATAGTTATTTGTATGTTTAGGCTGCGAAATACCTTTTCAACGTACCGAAAGAACAGTTATCGCCGAGGCCGCTTGCGGCCGAGGCAAGATAATCATGAGGTCGTTAAAAAGTTTCGCGGCCATGGCATCCACACTATTTTTCGTGCAATCGTTAAAATTATTAGACTAAATAATTGTAAATAAATATATAATTTCTCTAAAATCAACAGCAGTTCAATTTATTTAACAATACCACCGTGTGCTATGGAAATGATATGTTTCAATATATACAAAATATTTTGACAGTTCTTGATAAAACGCAAAATGTCTGATACTGATAGCGATATTTCAGTACCTTCCACTCCTCCTGAACTCAAAAGCGTTGTAAATTCGGCGCTTTCTGTTTTAATACCCAAAAAATCTAAACGGCAGTACGAAAAATGTTACGGCGAGTTTAAAGATTGGTGTGACAAACAGAATATTAAGACGATGTCTGAAAACATTTTATTGGCTTATTTGATGCAGAAATCAAATGTTGCAAAAAGTTCAACTTTATGGAGCATTTATTCCATGCTGAAGTGTATGCTGAACATACGAGACAATATCGACATCAAGCAGTTTTCAAAATTAGTACCATTTCTGAAAAGAAAAGCAGTAGGTTATCGAGCAAAAAAGTCTAAAGTTCTTTCGCGTGAGCAAATTGATACATTCCTGAAAGAAGCTAATGATGAAAAATACTTATTGTTGAAGGTAAGTGTTAAGAGATATCATTTACAATTTTCTTATTTATTGTACTGATTTTTGTAGGTAGTTTTGATAATGAGAATATCTGTTGCCTTGCGACGAGATGAGTTGGTAAAAATGGCAATTGAAGATATTCAGGAAGAGAATGTTGTATTAATAGTAACCGTTCCTGATACCAAGACGGATAAGAAGCGTGTTTTCACTGTTACTAATATTGATTCCATAAAAATTTATCGTAAATATGCAGCTCTTCGACCAAAACATATTGTTAATAATCGTCGTATATTCTTGAGATACGTAAACGGAAAGTGCACCGCACAAGTTGTTGGAGTGCATACCATTGAAAAAATGCCTAGTATGATTGCTAAGTATCTCAGATTACCAAATCCTGAAACATACACGGGTCACTGTTTTCGGAGAAGTTCTGCCACGCTGCTTGCCAATACTGGGGCTGATATGTAAATTCTTAAACGTCACGGCGGATGAAAGTCCACGACAGTAGCGAAAGGATATGTAGAAGACTCTATCGAAAATAAGAAGCAAATTTCCAACTCAATTTCTGGCGATATAATATCTGGTTTGAATGTAGGCAATAACCATTATTCAGAAACACTAGATGTAGTTGCTTCAACTTATGGAGTGAATATAAGTAATAATACGAACTGTACAATTAATATTAATATTCATCCTAAATAATATAAGTACTTAAGCATTTGTTGGTATTTAATAAAAAATAATCCTTGTCTTTGTAGTATTTTAGAAATGCTATGGGTAACGGCCGCGAAATTGAATTTCGCGGACTGTGCTGAGAACGCGAAATACGCGTGCGATTGCACGAAAAAAACTATTTTCCATCTTAATACATCTATTTTTTTTACTACTGAATCATTCCTTTCACTATTACCAAAAAGATTCATTTAAGGAGTCAAATTTAGTTTTTAAAACCTATATACAACACAAAATTATTCAAAAATTTGGCATTTTTGTTAAGAAACACCAGCAGATACTGAAGCTTTAAAAAAATCTTTTTTTAATTGAAATCTATAATTTATAGATCCAACGTCATGATTTGTTGGTTACAGTTAGTAGTTCTTCTTAAAGTGCCTATTCGGTCCGAATGTTGGCAATCATTCTGGCTATCATTATCTTGTTTGCTGCGGCACGGAACAGCCCGCTCGTAGTAGTAGAGAACCACGTTCTCAGGTTCTTCAGCCACGAGATACGTCTTCTTCCCGGTCCTCTCTTTCCCAATATCTTGCCTTGGAGAATTCGTTGTAGAATTCCGTATCGACGTTCGTTTTGCATAATGTGACCGCTTTCTCTATACGGCAGCAAATGAGTGATCCCACTGCTCATTTATCATGGTCACTAGGTATTCATATTGTTGCGTTCTTTTGATGTTTTCATTATTAACTGTAAGTTATACATTATTGATAAGGGATTTGCTAATGACCATATATTTAGTTTAATTGATGTTAAGATCAAGCCCATATTGGTGGCTAGTTTCAGTTATTCGCGTCATGAGATATTAAAGGTTAGTTAGTAGTTAGTTGATATAATTCGACATATTTTTAATTACATACATTTTTGCTGGTGACTGGAGAATCCCATATATTTAAGTAATGTGTGTGTCATCCCTACGAATTATATTTTCCACAATCCCTTCGTTTTAAAAATAATTCGTCAATGTCTTGCAGAACTATTTTTTCATAATCATGTAATTTTTCGCATTGAAAATGCTTTCATTATACAAGCATGTCGTTCTCCTGGCCACTGCTCCATAATTAATAACAAATCCGTCGAAAACTCCCGTCACCCCTTCTTGGAGCCCTTTGTAATCGTAATTGGCTCAGCCATACATAATAGGCTTTGAGAGACAGCTCTTTAAAACAGTTCATAAAAGTTATGTCAGGCCCAGAAAGAAAGAGAAACCTACCTACTGGTTGTTAATGAGATTTTATTGATGTATCCCTCTTTTCCTGCTTTAATAATATCTAGTAATTTATTTTTTTCTTTTTATTTATTTATTTACAAATTATCCCACTTGTAAAATAATTTCACAGATTAATATAATTTGATAGAATAAAACATTATACATTAAAATTGAAATTTCCGGAGTAATTAGTTGGCTCTCGTTAACGATTCTTTGACGCAAATCTTCCAACGACGCTGGTTGTGTTTTATAGATTTTACTTTTCAAAAAAAAAAATCGCGGGGCAATAAATCTAGCGATCGAGGAGGCCATTCAATGCTGCCTCTTCTCCCAATACAATGCCATGGAAAACGTTGGTCTAAATACTGACGAACAATCGCCGGATAATGCGGAGGAGCACCGTCCTGTTGAAAATAAAAATAATCTAACCAGTCGGTCACCGCAAATGCCAGCCCATTCATTTAATTTCTCCGGTTGCAGGGGTGTATGCACCTCGTGAAAAACTCTTGGTTTTGAATCGGACCAATAGCGGCAATTGTGGCGATTTACCGTCCCGTGCAAGAAATTAACTAGGTACTAGGTACTAAAATTTATACCATTGGCGTACTTAACTCGAATGAATGACATTTTTACCGTTCGTGATTGTTTGCAGATAAGTTTCACATTTAAAATCTAATTTCTCAATAAGTAATGGGCGGAATTTTAAAATTTAAAGACTATTGTATAGAGAATTGTAAGAGCTTTTAAAAGACATCTTATTCGACCCCCAATGCCATCTAAAAACATTTGGGGTAATTCTTACCCTCGCTTGGGGTTAAAAGTAGTGGAGTCAAAAATACCAGAAAAGAGTGTCCCCCTTTAATCAAAAATCAACGGGTCTGAGCGTTTTTCTAAAATGTTGACGAGATTAAATGGCTCTGTTTCGTTTTCGGTTGGCCATCCTGTATGACCTAGCAGAAAATAATAAGATAAGTACACTTGATATGAAATATATAATTTATCAGTTCATATTGTTCTCTTTAGTGAGATCGTTCGAGAGCAATTATTAAGAATTTGTGTTTGAAAACACAAAAAAGATATTTAATCCAAATTACTATGTTCATTACCTAATCTTATTAATCGTGTTAATGAATTGTTAAGGCCATAGTTTGTGTTATGAAAAGGTACTTTGAATAGATCAGTTTTACGAGTGGTTCTAGATGGTATACAATAATTCCAATAATTTAGAGTATGATATTTCATTATAAATTAGATTAAATAATGTAAGTAGATGACTTCTTATTCTTTGGTAGTAAATAGTTGGAACACACTAATGAGTAGTAAATAATCTTCAAGGCATTAATTGATAAGTCTCTTGAGTTACGTAAACTAAAGCCCAGAATTTGGTCTGCTTTGCTTATAGTTGCATTTATGTGTGGAATGTTTGTTAATTGAAAATTAAATGGAACTCCCAAGTCCTTTATATTGTCAACTCGTTTCATGGTTGATCCATGTATTTCTTATTGGAAATTCAAAGGAGATTTTGATGTTGTGAACGATATAATGAAGCATTCATCAAAATTGAGGGCTAGACCATTTGTGAGGGACCATTCATGTAATTTATTTATATCATGTTGGAGTTTTAAGCAGTCGTTCGAAGTCTGTATAGGAATATATAGATTTTTACATCATCAGCGAATATTAAACAATTACAGTAATCAAAGTAAGATGATAGATCATTTACATAAAAATTGAATAGTATTGGTCCCAGTTGAGACCCCTGAAGATTAATTGTCACTTGGTTTGACACGCAAAAAAATTTGTTTTAATAATAAAAATTATTTTTTATTGCAAATCCCCGTTTATTTATATATTTAAAAACTCTGTGACAGCGTCCTTTAGTTCACAGATACCATGGCGCTGCAATCACGCACGAAGCGAATTGATTTAGAAAACATGTTTACTAAAATTTTTAATGACCTACCTTGCAGAACTGGGGTAGGTGAAAAACTCAAAAACAAACTTAAAAAATAGAGAAGAAACAGTTCCCCGTAAGAAGAAGTTTATTGGTTTATTATTCAATATTTTTAGGAATTTCGTTCTGTCTCGAAGAAGCCCTTTATATCTATAAAAATCAAAACTCCGACAGAGAGTGATTAAACTGTGGTGTAGGTAAGTTACTAAGTTTTTATTTGAAAAATTTAGTTTTTGGTGCTTCACTTTGTTCACTTTGTAAATAACCATTATATGTAATATCCTCCTTGTGTAGTAACACTTAATTTTAAGGCAAACTCAACAGTGAGGAGAACGATTAGCATTTATAATTTTGAATTCTTCTGTGTGGGTTAATAATTTAATTCTTAACTCGAGGACACCTTACATTTTTAATTACGTCAGTGACAACTAACAACTTTTTCTCCTAATGTGAAATATAATACATCTTCTTCTTCTTCTTCAGCCAATTATTGCCCACTGCAGGACATAGGCCTCATCTAATCTCTTCCATGCGTTTTTGTCTTGAGCTGTTTGCTGCCAATAGGTGCCCGCTGTTCTCTTCACATCATCTAGCCATCTTTTTGGAGGTCTACTTATGCTTCTTTTTCTTTCTCTGGGTCTCCACTGAATTAACTTTTTTGTCCATCTGCTGTCGTTTTGTCTAGCCACATGTCCAGCCCATTGCCATTTAAGGTGTGCGACTCGCTCTATGATATCGGTGACTTTGGTTCTTTGTCGAATGGTCTCATTACGTACTCTGTCCCTCAGACTTATCCCAAGCATTCTTCGTTCTATTGCTCGTTGCGTCGTTCTAAGTCTTTTTACGCTTTTTTCAGTTAATGTGGCGGTTTCTAGACCGTAAGTTGAGATTGGCAGTATGCAAGTTTCATATACCTTCCGTTTCAAGCTTATGGGCATATTGGCATCTTTAAATATATATTGGAGCTTCCCAAAAGCCGACCATGTCAAAGCTACTCTTCTGCCAATCTCCGCCGTTTAATTTTCCTTTCCAAGCTTTACTGCATGTCCAAGGTATATGTACTGATCTACGTTTTCTATTATTTGGCCTTGAATTTTCAAATGTTCTCCAGTTGGACTAATTATTTTAGTTTTGCTGACATTCATCTCGAGTCCCACTGTCGACGATATGTGCTTTAGATCTTCTAGCATTGTTTTAAGTTCGTTTATGTCGCAACTAATAAGTACAATGTCATCAGCAAAGCGTAGGTGATTTAGATAAGAGCCGGTAATTTTAATTCCTTTCTTTTCCCACTGTATCTTCTTAAACATGTTCTCTAGGGCCAGCGTAAACAATTTTGGGGAAATTATGTCTCCTTGGCGTACACCTCGACCTACCGGAATTGTATTCGTCTTAGTATCCTGATCTATTTGGACGGACAAGGTGGCATTTTCGTATATGTTTTTTATAAGCTGCGAGTATCTGGAATCTATTCTAGCATCATCCATTGATGAGAGGAAGGCCCATATTTCTAAAGAGTCGAAGGCCTTTCTATAGTCTACAAAGGCAAGGTTAAGTTGGATACATGATACATAGTCCAATGAAATTATTAGATACACTTATCTAATTGTATCATTTTAAAATATTTGATTTCTCCAACGCATAACTTAATCCGAGACTGTCACCAACAAATGTGGTTTTTATTACAAACGACCAATAGATGCCCGCTTTGAAAATTTGACGTTGCCATTTAAACATATACGAGTAGGTTGAATAGTGTACCAACAAATATATACAACAAATATCTAAATAGTGAATATTCCAAAATAAAATTATAGCTTGACCGACATCGACCCTAATAATTCATTACATAAGAAATATGTTGACCATAACGTTTTGTAATTTCCTATAACAAATACGTAGCGACAAGTTAAAACTATAAATTTATAGTATTGGGCTTTGTTGTCGGTCCAAAGAAGGGTTTTGTAAAATCGGCTATCAAAGGCAATAGCCCCCCCAAACCATTACTTCAACAGTCCCCAATATCACGACGTTCGTCATGGTGGCGTCTTACCCTTCTAGGGTCATCGTGCACACCTAGACCAAACTACGATTCTAAATTATGCCATTCTGCCGCCCAATGCTGTCAAACTCTGCACCAGTTTAAACGTCGATGACAGTGGTCCGCAGTCAAAGGAAGTACTAACCGTGGACGGTATGAAAGAAGTCCAAAGGCTAGAATGCGCCACGATACACACACATTACCGTCATTGCAGTGCAATTAACACGGATCCGGCGGTCAATTTCACTATCAGAAAAACCAACAATTATACCCCTGTCAAAATCGCTTACATGGTGATAATTTTGATGTTTTTGAACTCGAGGTGTCCACATCGGTAGTCGCAAATTGCTGTTTTCACATACGGGTCAATAATTCTAGCAATAATTTTGGTCAGTACGTACTTTAGTTACGATTAGGAAGAATATACCCTTGTAGTTTAAGCAAATGACCTTTTTGACCTTTTGTTTGTGAATGGTGCATATCGATGCTACAAAAGTGACTGCATTTCCCTGGTTAGTAAAAAAAAGCCCTTAATATAAAGTTTTAAATTGTTTTTGTTGTTAATTTGGAAAGAAGTAAGCATGAAACAGTCCGGTAGGTATTTCATCCAGTGAGCCCACCGACTAACATCTCGAAGGTTCGAAAAGTGACAATGGGGTTGTGTAGTCGGTCCGGGGATAGGACACGGGACACCGGGCCGCAAATGTCTCCGCGAAACGGGAAACAATGCGTCAACCGTTTCTTTAGTTAATCCAAAAGTGACGACGATCAGATCGCAAATCATTCCGGCATCGTGATCCATTTCACATGCCATATTCGAAACGTAGTGGAATATGCAAATGAAAAGTTGTTTTGATGTCTTTCCTATGGAAATTATGGCGGTGGAGGCAGCAAGTCAGACCTACCGAAAATTCTTCGTTTGAAATGTAAAGGGGGGACTGTAAATAGTGACAGAAGAAATGTTATAGAAAAACTTTCGAACGGACGGTAAAAAATTGTTGGGGTCGAATGAGGTTAATACGATGCTTTTGGGGTTGTTTCCAAAAATACTGATTAAAAAGTAAACTATAAAAAAGTGTAAAATATTGGGCAGTTTAAATGATCCATACCTAATGTTGGACCGCTCTTTTTACTTGTTTTTAAAGCGTTTCTATTAGTTTCACCTGTATGTTTGTTTGTAACTGACTCTTTGGCCTTGATTTTGCCCTACTTTAAGCGATCAGATTTAATTTAAACTTTGCACACTTGTCAAAGACCGACGAAAATGCAATAATTTAATCAAAATATCCGATTATCCTGATTAGTTTCGCCAGGATTTATAAATTTCTTCAGGGATCCTTTGCCTGATAGTAAGAGAGATAGAACTAGTGCGCGAACTACGCATGCGCGCAATTCCAATGTCATATTATAATTTATCCAATCCAATATACTGGTAAGAAAGGTATTATGTTTTTAAAAAATTATTACTACTTTAAAATAATCCAATACAATGAGCGGCAGTTTGATACGAGCGCTGAAATCACTTTCCACTGCTTGTGTCAGGATAAACGGAGCTTACGTGGACTGGTTAAACATCGAAAAAGGTGTGGGACAGGGATATGTGGCTTCGCCATGGCTGTTTAACTTGTACATAGACGGTTGTTTAAAAGATTTAAAAGAGAGTGCATATGGATAAAGAATGAGTGATTTGATTGCCTCATTTACGCCGATAATCAGGTCAAATTAGCATTATATGAGGAGGCGTTGCAGGTGATGGTTAATATAATGCTTGATGCCACAAAAATAAAATGTAAGCAAGACGAAACTAAAAAGAGAAGAGAGCATAACAAATTACGAGGTGCTGATAGAATGAGAAAGAGTGAAACAAGTGAATGATTTGTATACTTGGAATTAAAGTTTACGAGAAACGGAAAGTATCACTTATTATTATTGAAAGAAGAGTGTGGACAGAAAAACAAATGAATGGGGCCTCGCTTAACTTTATAATTAGCTAGAATGTTTTAAAAAAGGCACGACCAGCTGAGCACACTTATGTATGGTAGTAAATGTTGGGTTTAGCAGAAGAAGCATGAAAGTAAAATCAATACTGCGGAGATAAGTAGTCTGAGAAGTATAGCTCGAGTGACGGATAAAGTGAGGAATAGTGTGATAAGGAAACGCTGTGGTGAGAAAGATGAGGTAAAAAAGATAGATGGGTAAGTCTGTAGACGTCGACCTTGGTGAACGTTACTCGATCATATCGAAATTGTTATGAAGAAAGTCCAAGTCAAAAGTTCCAACAACCGACGAGCATGTGTATGGAAGCGCTGATAAAATTAGAAAGTATGAATGTATGTTTACTTATTCATTCATTTATTTTTTTGGTTTTTTATTAGTAGTTGTTTTATGTTACGCTGTTTTTAATTGGTATTTGTTATTTCATATTATTTAATCTTTTATTTATTGTATCTTGTTGGCTTCGACTAATGCTTGGATCTTTGGACTTACTTTATTTTTATGCACCATTTGATTAGCCCTACAGAAGTATCTTTTTGTTTTTTATCATGCAAATATCCTAAGAAAATCCTCTTTTCTGATTTCATTTTTTATTACACAATATTTACGTTTCATTTCTGTCAATTGCTACATGATTCGCCTTGGCCAATATTTTTTAAAAAAATGGCGAATGCGACGGACCTAAATTTTGGTGAAGGTTCATAACAATTATGGACACTATTAAGAAATGTCAATCAAAACAAATTATTCTCTTAAAATTAGCGCCGCAATCGATTAAAAATATGCAATACATATCCATAGGGTATTAAAATTTAGTATCCATTTTAATATTCTTCATTTATTTTTAAATTGGTTCGCTAAATAAAATGGGTAAAGGTATACAAATTATTCTCTTAAAATTAGCGCCGCAATCGATTAAAAATATGCAATACATATCCATAGGGTATTAAAATTTAGTATCCATTTTAATATTCTTCATTTATTTTTAAATTGGTTCGCTAAATAAAATGGGTAAAGGTATACTTAAGCGTTTCACAAAATTATTCACGAAATCGAAGTTTATTTTTAAAAGTTCTGTAGTTTAAAATTTGTAAGTGATACGAATTTAAATTTAGATTTAAACAATAAAATGAAACTGTAAAGTAATTGCAATGATACAAAAAAAGTTCACTGTATAGAGTTTCACTTTCGATGGAATCAATTCCATACTTGTTTTTTTTTCGAAAAAGTCCAACCCCTGACAGCTAAAACAACATCAACGACTGCTGGACATACATCCTGGTAAAAAGCTGCTTTTATCTAAATCAAATCTATTTCATAGAAGTAACGTATATCAAATTCCATTACCCTACCACGATGTAAAGATAGTGTATACAGTGACATTGATTTTGGGGTGTAGGTACGCCATATTTCTATTTTATTTTTTTGGTGTATTTCGAAGTTATATGTAGGCGTAATATCTAAGGATTAAAAAAAAATCTGTTAGGAACGTTTAATATTATAATCAGCCTAACGCTAATTAATAATTTTAAGAGATGTTATTTAAGTTATTAGTAATAAGCGTTTCAAGGTAAATCAAAAAATGGGTTTTAGTTTGTTAACATCGTTTTTTAAAAACAATGAAGCATTCTTTATGACCAAATGTGTTTTTTATTGATAAATCCTGGTTTGAAATGTATCCCATCTTCAGAATGGTTCACGTGTGTAGACAGCCTAACAGAACTTTTAGACTGGTAGATCGTTGTGAAACAGATACTGGTACCAGTTGGTGTTCCACATGCAGCAGCTGATAGTCCTAAATTCTTTTACGTATATGACTAAACCAAATCCCATACGTTAAGGAGTGCTATGAAATTATGGACAATATTATCAACAATATTGTTACGGATTTTGGTCAGCGAGTACGTCAGAGAGTACGTTCCCGGAGCCATTATCTGACCTGAGGGCTCGAGACTGCGAATTGTTTACAAAAAGTAAACCTTATGATTTATGGCTTTTCGGTAGTATCAAACGCCCGACATATTACTAGATGATTTATAACCGTTGTCGGCAATTTGTGAAACTATGATGGAAAAGCAAAATGAAAATGATGTTTTTTCTTAACGTTTTGTATGAACCTTTATTGCGTTGGATTTGTAATAGTTTTTTTGGAGCTCAAATATTTAGTTTATTTTTTCAAAGTTAATGTTATGTTCGTAGATATTTAATTTTGGTGTGGGTGAGAAAAGAAATTGTTTGATCTCTCGATGCGTCGTAGTCTCTTTCCTGATAGGTCCGATGTGTATGCCGACGCTAAAAGTTTCATAATGAGAGATTTCATTAATTTCTAGCGGTAATAGCGACATAAACAATATCGGTAAGGTGGGGGACAAATTGTCACGTATATTTATCATATCTTATGCTGGTCGACTGTTTGTCGTGCATTTTAGGATTTCGCATTGAAATTTCTACATTCCGCCAAACTGTTTTCATATCTGTATATGCTGTATTAGACTCAAATACGAATAAGTTTGTACTATTTCTTTTATTATCTCTTAAGTAGGACTCCATACACGAGAAATAAAATACTCTGTCATCCTTAGTCCTTTTTTGGATATGCCAATAAGGACAACAGTCTTCACTTATACAAACATCAATTTAAAAATCCCACGGTACTCTGTGAGGTATCCGCTACGTGGATTATTTACCACAGAAAATAAATGATAGCGAAAGTTTTTTTTCTAATAATAGTACCTATATTCAATGCACTAACACAGAATAAAAAATGTGAGTACATCTTTTTGAAACATAAACGATTAATTTAGTGTCAACCAAAGCTTTCTAAAAATACTGGGTGTATTTGAGATATTAAATATATTAACTTAATTTTCAATGAAAGTTAATTAATCAATCTTAGAGCAGGAAATCGTATTGGACATTTGAAGATATTGGAAAATATTTCCCTAGAATCCATGTCTAAGCCGACAGATATACCAGTTAGGTACGACTTCGAAATGCAGTTTGAAGTGGTCATAAACAACCACCAAGTTTGCACAGAGAACGGACTTCAACTAAGAAGGAAAAGTTATGCACTTGTGAGTCTAAGCTGACTTGGGACTGTAAACAATCCCTGAGACAACTGGCAGCAAACAAGCAGGTTACTCTAATGTGGGTTCCAGGTCACAATGGAGTTAAAAGCAACGAGGAAGCAGACTGCCTTGCCAAGGAAGGGGCAAATACACAATTTTCCGGCCCAGATCCCTTCTGTGGACTTTCCGAAGCTAACATTTGCTTTGCGAATGCCCAGCGCTTTTCTGCAAAAGGCTCAATTTTCTGGAAGTGGCCTTCCTAAAGTCCTCCAATGTCAGGAACTTATTCCCCAGGAAACTGATAAACTTTGTATGAAGTCTCGGAATCCCGGGCCTCGAATAGATTAAGGGTTATGCACAAAAGATCTGATAGGTCGAAGTGCTTGAGAGGCCTTCACGACCCGCCCTACAAACTACAATCTTATTAAACAATCTCATATCTTGTATAGGTATATTTTTTGAATATTGCGGGGCTGGTATTTTTTCTAAATGATGCTGAAGAATACGCGACATGTTTGTAATTAAATTTTGAGAAAGTTATGAATATGTGACACCGGTAAATATGCAACACCAACTATTAATTTCGCACTGTCGGTTATCCAGTTAATTAGTAAAATTTCCATTAACATTAATTCTAATAACATAAAAAGTCGAACTGATAAACGAATAGCTGAAACAGGCATACGCATACGCTCCCTCATCACTAATTCAGGAGCAGGAGAGAGAGAGAGAGAGTCGGCAGAGTATTTGAATCCTGCTGCATGGAGCTCGTTTCCGGCAGAGAATGCACAATGCAACTTCCGGCCCGCCAATGACAATTGACTGACGCTCCACGCACTGCTAGCGACCGAGTCGCATTCTCCTGTTGCCAGTATATCGCAAACGTTAACGCAAGACGTAAGTATCGCATATACAGCATTATCAGAACCGGCTTGAGTAAAAATCGTGACTACTTTTACCGAGGTTTAAGTAAATAATTCTAAATATAATTTTTTCCCATTAAAAGGCACTATGGTCAGTCAATATTCTTGTGAGCTCATAATTTATTTGTGTCTGTATGATATTTTTTATATTTGTTTCCAAATTTTGGAAATATCTTACATGTGAATTTTTATTATTTTGATAACTTCGATTAAGATCACTAACCCAAATATGAGCAAACAAACTCATTGGGGAGACATGCCTCGGTCTCCCATGCTGAAGTACATGCCATAAACGCTTGTGCTGTTTAAAATCTGAGACGAGGATATAAAAAGAAAATGATACCGATTAGATCAGATAGTTAAGCGGCACTCAAAGCTTTGGCATCACGGAGAATATACTCAAAAATTGTCCGGGAATGTGCTGAAACCTACGAACCTTGGTTAACCATAACAAGGTTACCTTGTCGTGGGTGCCAGGGCATAAAGGTATATCTAGTAACGAAGAAGCGGACAAACTAGCTAGGCGAGGCTCTGAAACACCATTTATTGTACCAGAACCAATAATAGGGATACCCAATGCCAGCGCTAAAGCAGCGATCAATGGCTGGATCCACTCTTAGCATCAGCTGAAGTGGGCACAGCCAGAGGGAGCTAGGCACAGCAACTAATGCTGAAAGAACCCTTACCTAAGCAGGCATGGTTTATTAAATGTACATACACTTCGCCGCAAAACTAACGCATATAGTATTAAAAACAAAAAAGGATTTGGAAAGTATGCCAATGGTTAATAAATGTTCGTTCATGTTATCAAGTTTTGAAGGAATTTCTTTCTATGACTTCTTTCTTCTTCTGCAGTTTTTTTTAAAATGTCGAAAAAAGATAATCTGATAGAAATCTGTAGTCATTTTATTGCTGGTTATATCACTTTGTAAAGTAAGATTAGTGATTATGTTGAGAGCTTTTTTCACAAAATAAATAACCAGGACCGTGTTACAAAAAATCCTTCAAGAGAAGAGTGTGCGTTTGTTATAGCTTTTCTCGAAGAAGGGTTTACCCAAGTTTAAGTGGCACAACGCATGGGAGTAAAACAATCAACAATGTTCAGAGCATTGAGAAGATTTGGAGAAACAGACAGAAACCAAAGAAAAACTGGACAAGGTCGACCAAAAGTTACCAAAGATCGTCTTGAAGTTTTAAGAACAAGGTTCCTTGCGAGTAGTTCATTACAACAGGAATTTTTTCGCCGCTACCAGTTTCTAATTAGTCGGGATTTAGTACGAAGAACATTGAGAACTTGTGGAGCTGCCATTGGTCCGCTACTCACCGCAGATCATCGTAGAAGGAGGCTCCAGTTTGCCCGAGAACACGTAAATTGGGAAGTTCATCAGTGGGCTAATGTATTGTATTCAGATGAATCCCGATTTTGCCTATTTACGAATGACCATCGTATGAGAGTGTATAGACGTCCCGGAGAACGATATGCTCAATGTAACATTGTATGGACAGTTAGCTACAGTTATGGTTTAGGGAGGCATCAGTTTTGAGGCAGTTTTGAGCTGCCAGATACATTAAGGACATTCTAGAGTACCATATAGTACCATTTGCCCCATTTGTAGGAGAAAATTTTGTGTTAATTCTAACAATACATGGCCAGACATTGCTAGAGTAGTGCAAAATTACTTCTAGGAAGTTCAAATTCCAATAATGGATTGGCCTACAAGAAGTCCAGACTTAAACCCCATTGAGCATTAATGCAACAGCATGAGAATACGAATAGGATTAACCTGGGCAGCCTTTGGAAAATTAAATTACATATTTAAGTCGTACTTGCCCGTATGCCTCAAAAGGAAAACCTTTAATCAATGTGTGCTGCCCGTTTTTACTTATGGCACGGAAACATTGACACCTACAAGAAAGGTCGTAGACAAGATCCGAGTAATACAGAGGGCTATGGAGCGCCGGATGTTGGGCGTCTCTCTTAGAGACCGGATCCCAAACGAAGAAATACGTCATAGAACAGGGACAATCGACGCTATAGCAAGAATTTCTACATTAAAATGAAACTGGGCAGGACACGTTGCCAGATTATCTGACAACCGATGAACAAGACGTATCGTCGAGTGGAGGCCAAGGCAAGAAGCGTTCCGCAGTAGAGGCCGCCCACCTACCAGATATACTGACGACCTGAAACGTGTTAGTAGCAATTGGATACAGGACGCACAGAATAGGGACAGATGGAAAAGACTGATGGAGACCTATGTCCAGCAGTGGACGCGTATGGGTTGACGATGATGATGATGAGACGACGTATTCGAGCTTTACAACCACCTCCAGCAAACTTACATGAGCTGTCATTGCGACTAGTAGAGACGTGGGATCAAATTGAGCAAGACGAAATTAGAAACCTGATTTTAAGTATGAGAAGACGATGTCAGGCAGTTATTAGGGCCAGATGAGGCAATACCAGCTATTGATATTGCTACCAGTTAATGAAATTTTTTGTTTTTCATTTTTGAAGTACGTAATTAAAATACAGATAAATTAATCACAATTTTTTTCCCTGTATATTTGTTCCGAGAGTAGATTTAGACTCACAATGATGCACTTAACCTGAATTGATATTTTGCAAAGACATTAACTATTTACAAAAGTTAATAGAATTATACATTACATGTGTATTACAAAGTGTATTTATTTATACGAAAGCTTATTAAGTAATTGGAAATTGTTTCTGTTTCTTATCCATAAGCTATAAAAATAGATTAAGATATCATTCAAATAGACTGACATCTAACCTTATGGTACAAGCAGCAGCCCAGCGTAGACTTATGCGTTATGATCCATACGACCTAATTAATAGGTTTTAACGAGTGTGTATCCCCAATAGACAAAACAAATTAATTTAGTTATTAATTATAGCTGTAAGAAATAGTAATCACTGGATGCCAGTCGAGCATGTTAACTGAATTGTATTATCACACAATTTGCTTATTACAATAATTATTATAGATTGCAAATAAATGGGGAAATTAAAAAAAAAATCCTGAATATATATTTTGCAAAGACATTATGCGTTAATTTTCAAGGAAAGTGTATTTATTTACACGAAAGCTTAATTGAAATATTGATTCGGTGAAGCGGTTTAAATAAAGTCTATTAAAAATAATAAAATAGTGTCAAGATTTATACAACAATTTTTTAATTCTCGTGCCAGAATACCAAAATAAGTAAAAACCAAGTGAAAAAAGACAACGGAGAAACGAAGAATAAGGCGAAGGGAGATACGGCGTTCTTAGAGAAATAGAGGGTTAAAGGAGGATGCCTGGAATAACACAAGATCAGTGGAAAACTGGAATCTGAGTCGTAGAATGTTAAAACCGATATCACAAATTATCAAAACGATTTGAATTTACACAAAATTATCGATGAAATAATTTTTATCTAAATTAAAGAGTTACTTATTGTAGAATAAGCCAAAGTCGCGGAATTATCTGTTTTCACTAGAAATTACGTAGGGGGTGAGGAGCGAGCGATATTTATCAGATTAATTATGAGGGCGATATTTGAATTTTGATCATTAATAATTCATGTTTTATCAGCATGATAAATCTTTATGGTGTTACATATGCACATATTTAGTACTTAGTTTGGCGGCCGTTCGAGCATAAATCGATGATTTAGTGAATATTAATTCATCCCCATGCCGATGCCTAATGCAAATGCAAGGAAGACATTATGGGTTGTTTTGACTGTAATTTTGGATGTAAAAGTATCGATTTTTGTTTAGGATAAGCGTTGTTCAATAGATTTAATAAATAAAAATAATATATTAACATTATACTTTACAATGAATAAAATATAGGAATATTTCAATTTTTGTTTATATTCATATTTGTATTGAAATTCAAACAATTGCTAATATTAATTAAATTTAATTTGTTTGAAATGTTTGAAACCCCCATTTAAATGCCTGTTGAGCATAAGTAACATAACATAACGTATAGGTTACATCATTGTAGACCGATTGGGGAAAATAAAAATCTGGAAAGAATACATAAACCAGTTGTTTAAAGACCCAAACAGATCGGAAAATCCTCCCACTTATCAAACACCAAATTAGTCTCATAAGTCACTCTCTTAAACTCTTTTTGAAATTAATCCATCAAAGAATATATAGGATCTGCGAAGAAAAGATCAGCTCTACCCAGTTTTGGTTTAGAAATGCCCTAGGCACTAGGGAGGCACTCTTTAGCATTCAAGTCTTATTTCAAAGAGCTCGAGATGTTAATCATGATATTTTTGCTTGCTTCATTGATTATCTAAAAGCATTCGATAAGGTTTAGGATAATAAGATAATGGAAGTTCTTGAATCAACTGGACTTGAGAAACAAGATCTAAGAATTATAGCAAATCTTTATTGGAATCAGACCTCTTCGGTCAGAATAGAAAGTGAGGAATCCGATGAAGTTCTGATACAGAGAGGAGTTCGACAGGGGTGTGTATTTTTGCCATTACTGTTCAACATTTATTCAGAATACATATTTCGAGAAGCCCTGGAAAATACCTACGACGGGGTGATTGTTAATGGCGAGTGCATTAATAACATACGATATGCGGATGACTCAGTAATTATCTCAAACGATCTAGAGGGACTTCAAAGATTAATGAACAGAGTGGTGGAAGTAAGTGAAAGATATGGACTGCAGATGAATGCGAAAAAGATCAAATTCATGATTATCTCTAAAAATAGACGCATGGAAGGCCAGCTACTTATACATAACAGACCCATCCAAAGAGTTAACAAGTATGTCTATTTGGGAACAAATATTAACGAAGAATGGGACCACTCGGTTGAGATAAGATGCCGAATTGAAAAGGCTCGAGCCATATTTCTTAAAATGGCAAAATTGTTCAAAAGTAGGGACCTGTCTTTAAACACCAAAATGTGGATACTGAGGTGCTATGTGTTCTCAACTCTTCTATACGGCGTTGAGTCATGGACGTTATCTGAAACATCTTGCAAGAAATTAGAAGCCATTGAGCTCTGGCTCTACCGTCGTGTTCTGAGAATTTCATGGGTGGATCCTATAACCAACGAAGAGGTGTTGCGTAGAATGAAGATAAAAAAATGTAATCTTATATCAGGTAAAGAAACGTAAACTTAAATACCTCGGCCACATCATGAAAAATCCTGAAAGATACCGGCTTTTACAGCTTATACTCCAAGGCAAAATACAAGGTAGAAGGAGTGTAGGAAGAAGAAAAATATCATTGCTTAAGAATCTCGATGAGATTTAATACATCAACTGTGGGCTTATTCCGTGCATCAGTGATTTGAGGCTGTACTGTTAAGATAACATTTTTAGTGTTATTTTGTTGGTCCATACCATTTGAAATAAAGAGTTTAAAATGTTAGAAGGAATCGACGAGAAGCAACAGTGGCTTAAGTGGAAGTGGGTTTGTTTGTTGCTTAAAGAACAGGTGTTTTACAAAGTGAAGTTTCTTGCATATGGTATCGTTATAAAGATACTAATTATGTACGAGATAGACCTTGAAGTGGAAAAAGGTATGTTAGTAACCAACATCAGAACCTCTATATTACATTAACCATAAAAGAAATTGCAGCACGCAGTTTTCACAACTTTAGAAGGAAGTAAAAGATGTACTTGAAGTTCAAGTTTCTGCCTTTACACATTGAAGACAAATTTTTGAGTTCAGTTAAGGATCTTATCGACCAGTAATAGTTCCCTGGTAACAATATGAACACCGAATTTGTCGACAGCAGTGAGCTGAACAGCACACATTTACCTGAAGGATTTTGGTATTTCGATATGTTTTAAGATAAAACCAGGTCATGTCTAGTAAGTGGTAAGGCACAATGAATGGTAGAATATGTGTTAGAAAAGTTCTATAGACTGCGGGAAGATTTGTTGCCACGTCTTTTTCGTTCTCTAAAGAGTACTCTGCTAGCGGTTTCTCTACTGGCAAATTATGCCCGAGCTCAGCCGTAGAGGGTAGAAGAAAAAAAATATAAAAGTGAGCCGCGCCACCGACTTAGACGGTATAAGCCGGAAACCCCTAGATCTTATAGGCACTAGCAGAGCCACAAGATAAACAACTATGATTATGATGAACCAAATAAATAAAATTATAGCAAAAATATGTTGGATACTTTACTCACACAATAAATAGCAACATCATAACAAATATAGTCAAAATTAACAGCTATGGTAAAATTTTCTTGCTAAAACAAACCAAAAATGTAAAATTTACAACTTTATAAAATAACCAGAACAGAAGTAAGAGTAACAGACTTTACCAAGTTACAAAAAAAAGTAAAACATATATATATCAACTCATTAATAACACTAATTCAAACGCTTACATAAAGGCAAAGAAAAAAAAGGTAAAACATATATATATATATATATATATATATATATATATATATATATATATATATATATATATATATATATATATATATATATATAAGTTAACTCATTAATAACACTAATTCAAACATTTACATAAAGGCCAATAATTCACTAGTTAATCGTTTACATAAAGATTTTCACTGCCAAAACAATCGAGTTTATTTAAAAATATCTTTAAAATGGTTGTCCTTTAAAATATCAAGATTGTAGGATATTTACAAATAAGTAGGAAGAAAATATATTTTTACTTGGACATAAAGAATTATTGAGAAGGTTATTTTAATCCAAGTTTAGTTTTGGCATATTATCTAATGCAATAAATAGTTTCCAACAATGTACTATATTAATAAACTAAAACAGAACGTAATCGTGGTGTCAGAATGAGTCACTGCGTTATATATTTAAAAATAAATCACTTATAACCTTTGGGTATACGAATTCACAAAGTACTATATTTATAAACTAAAACAAAACTTACTCGTGGTGTCGAATGAGACACGGCGTTATATATTTAAAAATAAATCACTGATGACCTTTGGGTATGCGAATTCACATGTACTCCTGTGGCCTACTCCTGGGCTACTCCTGGGGCTGGTTAGATTATGGGGCGGCACCGGCTAATTAACAATGGCTTCCCTCAAATGAATCCCGATAACGGTTATTTTAACTTGACACCAAAAATCCAAAATATCAACAACGTAGGTAAGACAAAATGGTCAAGTTAAAAATCAAATGGTTTTTCTTCAAAATCCAATTAAGATGGCCCAAATACAGCCAGATATGAAAGAAATCCCATAGAGGTTCTGCACACGTGCTAATAACACACCGTCCCCAACAACTTTCACCGACACCTGACCTCCAAGACTCTCAACACACAACTGCCGCTTCTAGCCCGGAAATCAAGAAAAATGGCGCGGAATAAACGTCAACCCACAATCTTCTCAAGTCCGCGCTACACAATCGCCTCGTCCGTGTGGATATCCAGTCCCATCCACACAGAAATTGCAAACCAAACTATCGAATCCTACCCCTACAAGTTATGCAACATTATCTACAACGAATGATATATTTGAGTTACCACAGAGTACGGTATGCAACCAGGAATACGAAACTCAACAGAGACAATTAATAATGGAACTTGTAAAAGGAAAAAAATAGGCACGTGACAATGTTGGTGATAATTCTGTTTTTATTGACAATAATGCCCAACCACTTCGTACATGGTAGCAAAAGACCACCTTGAAATGGAGGAAATCAATCGTTTGAACGCGCTTGCTTTGTATCAGGATATAAATCTCATAGAGCATGTTTGGAATATGCTTTTAAGAAAAATTAGTATCTAAAGAAATCCTTCCTGGTCCTTCCCAGGGCGTATTGCAGCTGCTACAAGATAATAGCAAAATATTCCCCAAGAACGGATTGCTTACTTTTAGAATCAAGATGCTGCAAAATTTTTAATCTATTTGTAGTACAGAGATAATTATACGTTAATGACATCACACAATAAATATTTTTAATTGTAATATCATTCTTCTTAACAAAGCAGAGCTTTATTTGTAAGGCGTTGGATTTATACAGGATAACTGTTAGCACCTCGCAGTTTGTCATACTTTCTTCTCTTTTAAAAACCATTCGTCTTACTTATATTTACTTTCATCCCTTTGATTTTTAGGGCATCATACATAATATTAATCGTCGTGTGCAACTCCTCTTCAGATGTTGCTAAGCTGACTTGATCATCGGCGTAAAGGAGGCATTTGAAGATCGAATCATTCATTCTCAATCCATACATGTATAAGTTAAATAGTTACGGCGAAACCACACATCCCTGTCTAACACCTATTTCGATGTTAAACCAGTGTAATCCTCGTAAAGTAATTTCAGTGCTCGTATCAAACTACCACTCACCCCATACATAGACAATGGTGACCACAATTCATTCCTTACCACTCCGTCATAGGCCTTTTTCAAGTCTACGAAAGCGCAGTAGACCTTTTGCTTCTACATGGAATGACCCATAGATAAATTATACAAAACAACAAGTAACCATAATATCTAACCACCAGTCAAGAGCCTTCGAACCGGTAAACTTTTCTACCTTTTACAATAATAGATAACATAAGAAATTTCATTTTGATTGCGAAGTTTAAATAAAATTTGAGAAACATTCTACTCACTTTTCGCTTGTAAACTGTATGCAAATTTTAAATCGATAACAGCCACTCAAAATTTCATATTTTATACTTTTATATTTCCCATAACTGTTTGCCATACAATATTTTCAAACCAGCTACATTACAAACGAGTAAGTAAATTAAGGCGTTACACTCACTATTAGAGTACATTACATTGACGACTGTTGCTACTTATTCTTCGGCTGCAATGAATACTGATGATGACGACAGGGGTGTGCCTCGATTAGAAACGCTGCTATTTTGATTACTTCGAAACGAATCGAGAAACGTGTTTATAGGGTGGCTGATTGTTACGGACCTCGATGGGCTTTTTGTGATTTTCGCTTTTGTTGCTTTTGAGGACTATGGGAAAATTTTGTTGACTATTTATATTTATCATTTGTAAACAATAAAAACAAAAAATAATATAAATTATGCATTATTCACTTGGAAAAGCGTTTAAGACTCCTCTATCCACGACAATTTTTATTGTTTGTTTATTTATTTAACGGACAAGCCAATTTCACCACTACAAAAAACGAGCAGACTAAATTTCCATTTATACAGATAAATAAGAAATAAAGATTAAAAAAATAGTTCAGATTTTTACTAATTTTTTAAACGATGGTTAAGATAAACCGAAAAGTTCAATTCTGCTATTTCAAGTGTTCTTCTTCTACTTATTTTTCTTCTTTTTCTTTTAGTAGCGTCACAACCCTTCGTGGGTCTGAGCTGCATCTACGACTCGTCTTCACCTATCCCTGTCCAACACAAGCTCCTTCCAGTCCCGTATTCCCAAGACTTTTACATCATCTCTGATATTGCCTCTCCATCTGAGCCTTGGTCTTCCTAAAGGTCTATTTCCTACTGGGTTTTCCTCCCATATCCTCTTGATAAGACATTCATTCGACGATATCTGTACGTGTCTGGCCCATCCGAGCCTTTGTGCTTTTATTTCGTTTACTAAACTCGGTTTTTTGTACATGTTCTTGAGCTCCTCATTCGTTCTTATTCGATATTGACCCGTTCTCTCATCTACTGCAGTTCCAAAGATTTTCCGCAACATCTTTCGTACAAAGCGTGCGAGTGTTAGCTGTTTAATTAATCTGTTACGGGTTTCGTTTTGGCCATAGTTTGTTCTACAAAAAGGAATCATGAACAGAACATTTATAGACCTCCGACCTCCATACAATGATACAATCTATTTTCAAAGACTTTTCTAATATTTGCAAATACCTCCGGTGTCAGTAATCAGCATTCTGTCACAATTCTTTGTCGCAACTCTGCAAGATCTGCAGGCGGAGTGACGTATATTTTTTATTTTAGGTGTCTTTACAAAAAGAAATCCAATGGCGAGATATCCGGTAATCCAACGCACTGGAAAATGTTGGTATAAAACTAATTATCCAACAGGACGGGGCACCCCCACATTATGATAGACACGTAAGACAGTTTTTGGACCAATTGATAGTTTCCAAAGTGGTTAAAAACTAAATCGATGACTTTCTTAATGTCTATGGTATAAGTGCAAATGTCAAATGTGTCATCAAAGGTATAATGTGGAATTTTCCATTTCATTAGAAAAAAGTTAGTTATTGTTAAAACCATACGAGATGGAAGATTAAGTGATTTTTTTTATCATTATTAAACTTTCAAAACCTGGGGCCGCATGATCATGGATTCAAGTGATCTAAAAGAGACAGGGCCAACAAAAATCCTAATGTTTGCCAAAATCAGCGGACTAGAATTCTGATGCCCTGAAGACACAGCGGTAGTCACAGAGGATCAAAAGATCTAGGTGACATAGGTGCCGACCAAAGGCACAACCGCAAGATTGCAATGTAATGTTATATAAACTTTCAAAAATTACGAGGGTTAGCAGAAACGTTTCTCAGTTTTCACAATGAAATGTTGATAACAGTTCTCACGTAAGGTTTTACATTGTTCTCCGAGATATTGAAACCGCTAATGTGCTTTAACATTACTACTTTTATATTCCCTATGAACTAATATCTTTTCAAATATTTTTTGTTTTAAATATTTGCTAAACCATGTTAGGAAGGAAGATGTTTTGAACTTTTTGAGGGGGATAAATTTGCAAATGAATTTTTAAAAAAATAGTTGCTTAATGATGGGTTTACGTTATCATTCAATAGGGAGTTCCAGTTAATGGTGGCAAAAAATCATTCATATCAGATATAATTTCTATTTCCGAAGTCACAAAAGTATTTCAATTTTCAAATCTGATGTTTCTAATATTCAAATTAAAGGCAACAGTGGGAAATGTTATTTTAAAAAATTAGTTCCGCTGGGTTATTAACAACTATGTCTTGATTAGATAAAAATAAAGATCCAATAATACATTCCTAGAATTGGGAATAATACTTACTCGATAGAGGTAATGATAACTGAAAGCATTGAGCAATACCTACATTTGCTGGTGAGTGTTCAGGACAGTCAGCATTTAAGCCAAGTTAATAGTCCTTAACGTACCACCTTTGGATCTCCTGATTAAAGATCGAGCCAGGAATACTGCACACAAACTTAAGTGTTAGAGTGGGTAAAGGAGCAATGGGATTGGTCAGACCAAGATCGAGGCCCTCCGCAAACACCTCTTCACAATAAAATTGGACAAGATTCCGAAAAAAAACTTGATAGGAAAAAACTATAAAACAAAAATAATAACCAGAGAAGACTGGTTGAAAAACACACCATTGACCAGCTCAGAAGTAAAACGATGGTACACTGATGGATCAGGGTACCAGGGATGCAACAGAGCAGGTGTGTTTGGAGCATCCTACAACCACAGGGAAAGCATACCCCTGGGGAAATACGTCTCGGTCTTCCAGGCCGAGGTCTATGCCATACTCAGGTGTGCCACGCATCTGACAGAAAACAGCGTGACCAACAGTGTGATTGATATTTTCACTGACAGTCGTGCGGCCTTTGGAGCCTTCGTAAGTTGCACCACAACATCATTGGTAGTGTGGGACTGCATGCTGCAAATAAGGTCACTCTGACTGGGATAAATGGCATCGAGGTAGCCGATGAACTGGCAAGAAATGGGACCCTGGTGAAACCAAGAAGCCAGTTGGTCGGATTGCCAATTGCCGAAGTGCAACATGAGTTGAAACTAATCCTTGCGCAAGAACAAATCGCTCAGTGGAATGCAAAAACTGGCTGCAGAACATCAAGACAGCTGATGAAACAACCTCTCCAGAAGAGGGCAGATGCGCTCTGAACGATGAACCGGAGTCGGCTAAGAAGCACGCTTGGCCTGCTCACTGGCCACGTTGCACTAAAGGCGCACCTCTTCAAACTTAAGCTGGCGGCTAAGAAAACTTTTGAATATGCGGCAAAGAGGAAGAGGGCAGCAACACAGTACTGTGGGGCCGCATGATAATGGATCTAAGTGATCTAAATGAGACGGGGTCAATAGAAATCCTGCGGTTTACCAAAACCAGAGGACTGGAATTCTGATGCCCTGAAGCCACAGCGATATTCACAGAGGATAAAAGATATAGGTGACATAAGTGCCTATACCAATTGCCCAACCGCAAAAATGTAATGTAATGTAAGCCAAGTTCATCACTTAACCAAATAGAATTCGGTATAACATCCACAGAGCAAAACTTCATGACCTGGAAAATTTTCTTAAATATAGTCTACAGTTTTATCACGAATAAAGTAATGTTTAGTATAGAATATTGAATAAAAACAAGAATTATTTGCCAAATTATTTTTATTAATATTTATCCAAATGTTTCTTGTATCCCTTAAAAGTATCGTAAAGCAGAAGTTAGTAAATTATTTATTATCCAGGAATAAATGAATATTAATGATATGAATCAGCACGATATTCATTAAGGGCTCTTTAGTTAAAATCATTGCCGACACCGGCAACATATCAAAGTCCCGTTGAATTAAACGAAACAGAATCGTTATAACATTAACAAGGTGAAAGGTACAACCACACCTGCCTAAATATATCCAACCATTCATTAGACGGCTGTAACATAGCAGGGAGGGTTGTTTTAATTTTTTTAATACCTAAAATGTAGCTGCGAAAGACAGCGTAGTTAATTATTTTGTATTTAATAATGGTATTGTTTAAGATATTTAATACAACAGCAAATCAACAGACATTATTTAACAAGAATTAAAATTAATACACAAACTTTCGCAAAAATAATTTATTAATTACACAAAATTATGCGACTCTTACTAAAAACGATAACTACCAACTTAGAGCAAATAATTGACTTAATGCATCGTTTCTTTACCGGTTTATTTTGGTGAACCTCTAAACCTGTGAATTAAAAAAATGTGTGTGTGTGTGCAGTTCACACGCAGTAGAAGTTAAACTTTAGAAAACAAAGCAAAGACGGCAACATTTATTGTGAAAATAGTTAAATTTTATTTATTAATCTTTTCCATGCAACAAGAATAGCAGAATGCCTAAATGACACAATATGGCGAAATAAAAACATTAAAATATAAACCAAATCAAGAATTTACAAGGCAATAGTAAGACCAACTATAACATACACGGCAGAAACTCGACCAGACACAGCGAGAACTAAACAACTTCTAGAGACAACCGAAATGAGAGTACTTCGTAGAATAACTGGAAAGACGATCTAGGACAGAGAAAGAAGCGAGAATATAAGAAGGACATGCAAGGTCTCTCTCTTGTCCTTCTACTCTCGAGAGAGTATGGTGACATCATGTCTCAATTGCTCGGATTGTAGATCTCCATCCTTCTCTGTCTTGAGCTGCAAGAGAAGCTTCTTGCAGACCGTGACCAATGATTTTTTTTGGTTTAGTCCACCCAACGCGTCGGAGACCTTCCTCTTGATCGTTTACAATTGACATGCAAGGTAGAAAACATTAATGAGTGGTTTCTCGGCAGAAAGAGTGAGTGGAATGAGCACATCAGTAGAATGGACAACGAAAGAATAGTCAGAACAGCACGCGACAAATCACCAATGGTTCACAGGAGTTTAGGGCGCCCCCGAAAACGATGGAGCGACAACTTAGCAGTGCAATAGGCAGAGGGAAGATGAATAGAAACAGGCAATCCATCTAGATTAAAGAAAGAAGAAGATGAAGAAGAAGAATCTTTTCCATGTTAATAAAAACTCCCTCGATTAAAGATAGATTACCTTGACGACCTTCAAAAATGTATACACTTTTTCGCGAACAATATTTACATCGTCTCTTTGACAGATAAAATTCCCCAAAATGTACAAGTACAACACGCCGCAGAGCGTATGTCTCACTCTTCTTCGACATCCGGAGCATTGTAGCATTTGTTTAGGAATTGTAACAGCAGAACTTAAAGTAGAAAGTTGGAGGTTTTCTAAAAGGGTTTTTTAGTCTTGTTATTAATAAAAATTTGTAGTGAAAATTTGATTTTAACTTAAATTTTACCCTTAATCATAATCCTAGTATAACCAGCTTCATAGACTTCCAAAAAGCATTCAACAGAGTCAAACATATTGGTAGAGACTTTAGAGCATATAGGACTGGACAGAAGGAATATTAGGATAATTGAAAATTTATATTGGAACCAAACTTCAGTAATTGGAATAAATGGTGATGATACACCGGAAATAAAGATCAAACGTGGAGTAAGGCACGGTTGCATTTTATCGCCCTTGCTCTTTAATGTATACTCTGAAAGAATATTTAGGTAAGCACTAACTGATATACAAGCCGGCATTATTATAAACGGCGAAATCATAAACAACTTTCGCTACGTAGACGATACGGTACTGTTGGCCTCCAGTAAGGAAGATTTACAACGGATACTGGATGCAGTCATCGAAAAATGCGCAATGGCCGGACTCAGATTAAATGCAAAAAAGACCAAAGTATTAGTAATTAGCACGCAACCTAATATCATGGCTAATGTAACAGTTGGGGGTGAACTATTGAAACAAGTAAACCAAATAAAATATCTAGGCAGCATAATAACTAACAGCGCGGATAGTCAAACTGAAGTAAAATCAAGGATTGAGCAGCATTTAAAAACATGAGTACGGTCTTGTACTGTAGAGATCTGAAGTTATTAACTCTAAGAATCCGACTTCTCAGATGTTATGTCTTCTCCACCCTGCTGTACGGTATGGAACCTTGGACTATAAACAAGTACGAAGAAAGGCGACTTGAAGCCTTTGAGATGTGGGCGGAAAAAGTATGCAACTTGGTAATACTCCAACGTCTGAATAAATCCACCGAAATTTTTACCACCATCAAAAAAAGGAAACTGCAATATTTCGGGCATGTTATGAGAGGCGAAAAATACCGATTACTGCAGAACATCACGCAGGGAAAGATTTATGGTAAAAGAAAGCCGGGCCGCAGAAAAGCATCATGGCTCAAGAATCTACGTAACTGGTATAAACTCAACTCAAGCTTTTCTGTTCAGACTTGCCGTCGACAGAGTGAGGATAGCCTTTTTAGTGACCAACGTTCTAGAAGGACATGGTACTTAAGAAGAAGAACCAGAAAGGTAACACTACATATTTAAATAATTGTATCTTGAAAAAAATATATTAAACATCCAATTGAAAAAAGTACAAAACTTTTTCACAACTTCGTTATAACTTTAAAAATTGCTGAGCGCAATTAAACGCAGAAGAAATAAATAATGTTTACGTCGAAATAATTTTTAAGAAACTCTAACGATACAGAGATTTTTTCGTTCACTTCATAATGGCAGCAATTTCAAACCCTTAAAGCTAATTTAGCGGAAGAACCGTTCTGTCGATACTTATTGGGGGGTGTAACCGGTCAAACTACAAAAGCTGCAAAGAATTCAGACAAAATAAATACATCGAGTGCACTGCTTGCAAAAAAATAAAATAAAATAAGAAATAAACCAGAAAACAAGACCAATTTATCATTATGTTTATTCATCTAAAAAATGTGTACGTAATAATAATTATAAATATAATATATAATAATAATAAAAATAATAATAATAATAATACTAATAACAAAGCGATTAACATAGAACTCATCAAATATCTGGAGAAATTTGAGATAATCCATGACAGACAATATGGATTTCGACAACTTCGGTCTACTGGAGATTTGCTGGCTTATGTCACTCAGCTCTGGACAAACACTATTGAAAAGTTTGGTGAATCCCGTGCAATAGCCTTGGATATATCTAAAGCCTTTGACCGCGTTTGGCACCAGGCATTGTTAAGTAAATTATCTGCCTACGGTCTCCCAACCAAACTGCGCCAATGGCTCTTGAGCTTCATGCAAGATCGCCACTTACATGTGGCAATTGACGGTATTTCTTCTGATGCGTTAAAAACCAATGCCGGGGTCCCCCAGGGTTTCATCCTGTTCCCCACCTTATTTATTTTACACATCAACGACCTCTTAAAAAAACCACCATTTACAGTTTCACAGACGATAGCACACTTGTCTCAACTTTCACATCATATCGATCACTTTCGGTGAATGATACAAAAAGACTCGGGCAGGAACAGATTGATTCCATCAATAGAGATCTTAAAGCAATAGTCAAGTGGGGAACCAACAATCCTGTTCAGTTCAACGCCCAGAAAACACAAAGCGCCACGTTTTCCAAGAAAGTGAATTACTCAAATCATTCCATCACAATGTCCGGAAATACCCTTGAATCAAGTCCCTTCATCTCGATTTTGGGAGTCACGGTGTCTAATAATATGTCTTGGCATGACCATGTTGCTAACACCGCAAAGTCAGCAAGCCAGAGGCTAGGTTTTCTGTGGAAAGCTAGAAAGTTTTTTACTCCTGATCAACTGTTGACGACGTACAAGGCTCAAATCCGACCTCTACTGGAGTATTGGTATTGGAGTATTGCTCGCACATTTGAGTTCAGCACCAAGGCATTCTCTTCGTCTTTTAGATTCCGTTCTGAAAAGGGCCATTCAGTTGTTAACAGCTCAACTCTCACAGATACCCTTCACCCTCTAGAACATAGAAGAAGAGTTGCAGACCAGTCATTACTCTACAGATATTTCCATGGCAGATGCTCCAGAGAAATAAAAACTCTTGTACCACCATTGGCCACATTCGGCCGAAGAACTCGGCACGCTGATCAGTCTCACCTATTTACTCTCAAGATTGACACTACAAGGACCAATCTCCATCAAAAATCCTTCTTTTACAGGGCTGCTACGGAATGGAACAAGCTTCCAAAATCAGTTTTTCCAGAGAACTATGACCTGCAACTTTTTAAAAAGCGGGTCCACAATTATATCCTTTCTATAATCCCTTCCCCTTCTAATAGTCGCAGTGCGGGCCGTCCGCGATCCACACGATAGGTCTACCCTTTTTGCGACAATTTTCAGTAAAAAAAAAATATATGATACATATAATGTTTAGAATTTATTTTTTGATAATCTATGTTGAATAACTACCTAGAAAATAACAATAAATAAATATCGCAACAGGTAGACTCTCACGAGAACACCCTCAAATATAATAAGGACTTAACTGTCGAACCATCAAATATTTCCATATTGTGTGTAAAATGGCTTCTAATACCGCAATCGCAGGCAACTGTAATTTTTCCCAATCATCAACTAAAGAAATAATTACTTATAACTCGTAATGATCATTAACTCCGAAGAGAAAACTTATATCTCAATACCTCCCACTCAAATTTCAAATTAACCGTATTTCTCTATAAAATTGATGGCCTGTTTCATAATTTGTTGAATACTTATAAGTCCTAACCTAACCTAACCTAACCTAACCTAACCTAACCTAACCTAACCTAACCTAACCTAACCTAACCTATCCTTTTCTATCTAAGAAGAATCAAGAGAAAGAATCCCCTGTAGTTCTATTAAGAAAGATTTTAAATACAGAAAATTTACCACTTCCACTATTTAGTTTGAGTCCAGTTTTCGCTGCATGTTTTTCAAATATTGGAAGGTTGGAAGGTGATACCCCAATCGACAGATTCATAGCTTTTAGTTCTGAATAATTTACAAGATAAATGAATTGTTGAAAACATAGTTTGATTTGCAAAAACTAACCAAGTTGATTTACTCAAATTAAGTTGTAATATTTTATTCTCACTCCAAACAAGTGAATGTACATCATTTTGTATTAGATTATAATCTAACCAATGTTTTTAAAAATTTTAAAGCCATTTGTGCATAATAAACAGTAACTTGATACGTGATCTGGTAGATCATTGATAAACAATAACAAAAAGGCTTTTGCAAGGAATTTGACAGATTCATTCCCTGTATAAGAAACATATTGAATTCTGTTGCTAAGGTAGTCTGTTATTATTTCTATAAGTTAATAACTAAAGGAATACATACAAAGTTTAGATATAAGAATTAAATGATCGATTTTTTCAAATGCCTCGGCACAGTGCGTGTATCAACTTGCGCTCTTCGCTCTTTTATTACATCAGTGACATTTACATTTGACATATACAATTTCGAGTCCCGTAGCTCGAGGGATCAGTCCACCTATGTCTCGACATAAGGCAAGTAACTAGTCGTTATCTAACGATAACTTTAGCCAAATGGAACCCCTTACCAACTCTGCACTCCACAAATTGCGTAAGATCTAACAAGCTCAACCGCCAAAATGATACCATTGTTAGTGCAAACTTTCTTGACTAGCGCTTAATCGAGAATGATCGCGGTGCGCAAAGCTTGATGGTATGAGTTAGTTAGCAGTTTGATCCACCAGTCGATGGCATTATCTTTCAACCGGAAATCTGGAATTGTTCGCCCTCCAAGTGGTCTCAACCTCCAAAGCAACCACTGGAAACGATCAGAAGAAGACACATATGTGGTTTTTATGCCACTTAATGCTAAAACGTGCACAGCTTGTCAAAACGTTATGGTGAGTAACTCCTGAAAACCACTCATGCGGTAACCGTTACTTGAATCTTTCAACCAAAAAATTGGAATCAGTGTACAATTGGGATCACGACGCTATTGCTCACTGGTGCTTACAGTAGCCGATTACATCAGCACTGTGGTTAGAAAAGATGCTAGGTTTCTTTCAATTGATCTCTTACTGCATAATCAATGTTGCGCCAAATTTTTTTCGATAAACGGGCATCAGTTTAGTTTCTCTAAATTTATCAGAAAACATTCCAGAACCAGCGAGTTCTGAACGATTAAAATTAGAGGGTAAATAATATAATCTTCGCACGCTTTAGCATGCCCTCAGAAAACTAAAAACAAACAAATCACCCGGAGCTGACCAAATCACCGCAGAACTACTGAAAGAAATAGGTCCAGAAGGAATTTAAATAATGACTGACAAACATTTGCAATAAAGTGTGGAAGGCAGGAAAATGGCCAAAGACTAGACAAAATCGACATTTGTACCATTACACAAAAAAGGAACAACGCGCAAATGCGAGAACTACAGAACCATAGCGCTAATCTCTCATGCTGGCAAGGTGTTACTATACATAATAGACTAACGGCTTAAGAACTATCTTGACAGGCAAATTCCAGTAGAACAAGCGGACTTCGTCCAAGGAAAGGAATAAGGGACCAAATATTTAACACAAGGCAATTAATAGAAAAAACAAGAGAATTTAATATACCTATGGTCATGAGCTTTATTGACTACAGCAAGGCCTTCGATTGCGTAAGATAGAACTTCCTGTGGAAAGTTCTCAAAGAAATGGGTATCCCAAAACACCTAACAAACATGATAAAAACATTACATGAGAAAAACGAAAATGACGTAAGAATCGGAAACGAAACTTCCAGGCCCTTCAAATGTGCAAAAAGTGTCCGACAGGGCTGTATATTATCGCCAAGGGTATTCATTATTTACGGCGAAATCATTATGCGCAGAACAACAGAAAACTGGCATGAAGGAATTTCCATCGGAGGCAAGAAAATTAACAACCTCAGGTAAACTGACGATACCACGCTTATAGCAGGCGACGAACAGGAAGTGGTACAATTATTACAACGATTAACAGAAGAAAGCCGAACGCTGGGATTGGAGATAAATCTAAACAAAACCAAGATAACTTTAGTTCTTCTTCTTCTTCTTATAGTGCATCTCCTATCGGAGGTTTGCTATCATTACAGCTATCCGGACCTTATTGACTGCAGCTCGGAAGAGTTCAACATTGCTACAATTAAACCAGTCCCTTATGTTTTTAAGCCAAGACACACGGCGTCTTCCAATATTCCTCCTTCCACCAATCTTTTCCTGAACTATCAGCTGGAGAAGTGCGTATTTGAGTCCTCTCAGTATATGACCTAGATATTGAAGCTTTCTCTTTTTTATGGTGTTATTGCCTTCACATTCCTTATTTATTCGATTTAGGACTAAAACATTAGAAATCTTTTCTGTCCAGGGAATACGCCACATTCTACGGTAGCACCAAATCTCGAAGACTTGTAGTTTGTATGTGTGATTCTTTTTGAGAGTCCATTCATACAAAAGCGCGGAAAACACGTAACAACGCAGCATCCTCATCCTAAGTCTAATCTTGATATTTCGACAGGTAAACAACTTTTTGGAAATGGAACTGGAGAAGATCACGTGGGATATAGTCGGTATTAGCGAGGTCAGAAGGAAGGGTGAAAACTTACAGAAATTAAAATCCGGCAACACTTTTTACTACTTCGGAGAAGAACAACAATCAGTTGGAGGAGTAGGGTTCCTTATTAATAAAAACGTATCAGAATATATTAGCACTATACAAGCCATATCAACGAGAGTGATATATTTGATACTTCGACTCAATCCAAGATACAGCCTAAAAATTATACAAATCTACGCACCAACTTCGGACCACACAGAAGAAGAAATAGATGTACTGTATGACGAAATAACAAAGGCACTAAATCAAGACCATACACATTTCACGATAATATGTGGCGACTTTAATGCCAAAACTGGAATAAAATCTGATCCGTCTGAATTTGCTCTAGGAAATTTTGGCAGCCCGGGCAGAAATCAAAGAGGCGAGACTTTAGTAAACTATCTAATGGAGAACAACCTATTACAGATGAATAGTTTCTTTTACAAAAAACTTCATAGAAGATGGACGTGGAAGAGCCCGGACGGAAATACACAAAATGAGATCGACTACATAATAAGCGACAAGAAGTACATTATTAAAGATGTGACAGTACTGAATAGATTTACAATAGGAAGCGACCACAGAATGATTAGAGCCCATATTGAGATAAACACTAGGAAAGAGAGAAGTAAAATGATGACAAAAAGAAAAACACAAAACTGGAGACAACCCACGAACGAACAAAAGTTCCAAGAACACATAGACAACACACTAAAAAGAACACCAACGAATGATCTAAATATCCTGAATGACTCAATAATCCACGCAATCGAAGATGCCCACAAAAAGTTCTGCCCAAGTAACGAGAAAGAAGAACGAATTACCCCAACGACAAAGTCGAAAATGGAAAACAGAAGGTTATTTTTAAAAGATAAAAATGCAAATCATCAGGAAATAAATAAGGCCAACAAAGAAATATCTAAAGCTATCAGAAATGATATCAGGAAATATAAACAAGGAAAAATCATGCAGACTATAGAGAACAATAAAAGTATGAAAGTATTGAGACGCAAACTAACGACAGTTAGACGAGAAATCATAAAACTGAAAGATAAAAATGGGAAAATAGAATCAAACAGGGAAAAGATGCTAAACATAGTTGAAGAATTCTATCAAACCTTATACAAAAACAAACTAAAGCTAGAACCAGATGAACACGCATCTCTAAAAATTACAAACCAAGGATCTGAGGACATCCCCGAAATCTCTAAGGAAGAAATTATTCACGCCTTGAAGAAAATGAAAAACAATAGAGCACCTGGCAATGATGGAATAGTGATAGAATCCATAAAAAATGGAGGTCCTGCCCTTATTGAGGCAATAGAAAAATTGTTCAATTTATGCCTTCAAAATCAAACCATCCCGAACCAATGGAACAATTCTGTTACTATCCTAATTCATAAAAAGGGCGATATGAGAGACCTGGATAACTATAGACCCATTAGCCTTCTCAATCACCTGTACAAACTCTACACCCGTATAATCACCAACAGGCTAGAGAAT
Source organism: Agelastica alni (assembly GCA_950111635.1). NCBI lineage: Eukaryota > Metazoa > Arthropoda > Insecta > Coleoptera > Chrysomelidae > Agelastica > Agelastica alni. Next base: position 53,730,808 of record OX467709.1, read on the forward strand.
AAACTGGATTTCTACCAACCTAGAGAACAAGCAGGGTTCCGCTCTGGCTACGGGACTAACGATCATCTGCAATGCATAAAAACCCTCATCGAGAAAACAGTAGAATACAACAAACCGCTTACCCTAATCTTTGTGGACTTTTACAAAGCCTTTGACACCGTTGAATTAGTTTCAATATTACGAGCAATAAAAGAATGCAGAATAGATGGAAGATACTCTAACATTATATACAATATCTACAAAAACGCAACAACAACAATTGACCTGCATACATCGTCAAGGGAAATAAAAATAAAAAGAGGAATCAGGCAGGGCGATACGTTATCTCCAAAACTATTCACTGCGGTCCTGGAACATGTTTTCAAAACTCTGAATTGGGAAAATAAGGGAATTATGATAGATGGGGAAAGACTGAGCCATCTAAGATTTGCGGATGACATAGTTCTAATGGCAGATGACATGCAGGAAGCCAGGGAAATGCTAAAAGATCTACAACGGGCAACACAAAGAGCAGGTTTGGAAATAAATTATAACAAAACAAAAATGTTAACCAACCTAGTACCAAGCGAACCTGTAGAAATAGAAAACAAAATCATCGAAATCTCAGAAAAATACACCTACCTTGGCCATGAAATCCGGATCGGCAGGGACAACCAGACGTGCGAACTGTCCAGACGAATATCTCTGGGATGGGCAGCGTACGGAAAGCTTAGGGACATATTTAAATCAGAAATTCCCGTAAGTATGAAAAGGAAGACCTTCAATCAGTGTGTTCTCCCAGTTATGACATACGGGGCTGAAACCCTAACCTTAACAAAAACAATAGTTAAAAAACTACAAGTAGCGCAACGGAAAATGGAGAGATCCATGTTAGGACATTCCCTTAACGACCGAGTCAGAAACGAGGATATAAGGAGAAAAACGGGGGTAGAGGACATAATAGAGAGAATTACAAAGCAGAAATGGAGATGGGCAGGACACGTGGCTAGAATGAAGGACGGAAGGTGGACAAAGAAAGTTCTGGAGTGGCGACCGAGATCGGATAAGCGAAGCAGGGGTAGACCACCGACACGATGGACAGATGACCTCAAAAGGATAACCACGAACTGGATCGCAGAGGCGCAAAATAGGAAAAGATGGAAATATTTCGAGGAGGCCTACGTTCAGCAATGGACAAGAGAATAAGGCTGGATGATGATGATGAAACAACTTTTTTATTTTCGTAAATGTTGACCTGACTATCTCTATTCTCGTTCTTATTTCTCTTGTTTGGTAACCTGATTGTTCTATCCAGGCTCCCAGGTATTTGTATGACTGCACATTCTCTATTAAGATGTCTGCTTCTGACACGTTTACATGGTTGTGATTTTGGGGGAACTTTGTAACTACCATTAACTTGGTTTTCTTAAGATTTATCTTTAGACCGTATTTGTTATAATGATAGTAGACAGAGGAAACAAGCTACAACAGTTACAAGATGGAAACAACTTAGCAGACATCGAAAGAACCGACAGCGTAACATATTTAGGACCCTTGATAAATAACAAGGGAAACTGCGAACCTGAAATTAGACGACGGATACAAATGGGGCGAACAGCGATGACCAATCCAAAAATAATATGGGAAGACAGACAAATATCACGAAACACAAAGATAAAACTTGTACAAACACTAATATTCGCAATATTCATGTATGCTGTAAAAAGCTGGACGATCAAAGAAGCAGACTGAATAAGAATTGACTTCTTTGAGCTCTGGTGCTGTTAAAGACTACTGTGCATCCCTAAGACAGCACGGAGGACAAATGTATCAGTTATTCAAGAAATAGGCATAAAACATCGACTGTTAACAATATGCCGACGACGAATTCTCTAATACTATGGGCATATAAACAGAAGACAAGGAGACAACATGAAAAAATTGATGATAGAAGGAAAAATACAATGCCAGAGGACAAGGGGTCGCTCTACCACCAGATGGGTAGACCAGATAAAGAAAATTACGGGAAGACCCTTACAAACAACCATTAGAGACATAGAAGATAGAACACTTTGGAAGCAGATCATTAACAACACAAATTGAAAATCATGGAATCACGACCTCTCAGCTTTGAAAGTACGACTGACAAAGAGAGTAAAATGGTAAGCCATCGGACCCAAATTTTTTTTTGAAATGGTCCCGTCGAAGTGGGAAAAATGTATCGAAAATTTGTTCGATTGCGCACAAACGCGTATCTTAAAAATAATTCCAAAGATTTGTACAAAAACATTTGTTATTATTGTTTTTGAAAGAATCGACCACGTATTAATTTTTTAAACTTTCTGCTGGCATCATACTATCTCGCGTTCTCGAGTACTCAAGTTAGAAATTACAGGCATCACATTAAATGTTCTATAGATTCATGAGTGCATATCTGATTTGAGAATTGAGTGAACATTTAAGAGAGTAATGAGTATCATTAGCTTTGATCGCATACCCGTAAACTCGTCCTCATTCTCTTTTGTCTAAATTGCTCCCCACATTTGATTACGGTCATTAACAAAAGTAATAATGCGATAATAACTTACTAAATACGACTTTGTGGTTTCAAGTCGAAGGAATACTATTTAATATTTCAAATATTTCATTTCGGCAGAGCGTCATTTCTCAATTTTTTTAGTAGCTGTAAGAAATAACACAATCGTTCTGAAAAAGTAGTTGACGATTCTTTTGTGACAGTAAACATGGTTATATTGTCAAAGTTATAAAATGGACTTGTAAGTTGTTAATACTCCATTAAAATATTATTTATAGACCTAACTACAAACCTTTTAAACGCCGACGTTCCCATTTAGGGGACACACTAAAAATATGCCGAATTCCAGAAAGTTTTTAAATAATTACAAATATCGTAATAAATATGATTGGTATATGTCCCATTCTTACTTTTTTTTAGCTTATATGTTTTTTTAACTTGCAAGATTCATCTAAAAAACGCGTAAAATAACATTAATTTTTAAGTCATTTTCTTTTTTGTGTGCTATAGTTGTTGCTTTTCATATGCCCCCGTTTTGTTAACAATTTAAAAAGTCATAGTAACAGTGCCAAAAACAAAAACAATAATGACAACTAAAAAAGTCGTAGTAATAATTACAATAACAGAATTTAGTTTTCTCTCTACTGGCAAATTATGCCCGAGCTCAGCCGTAGAGGGTAAAAGAAAAAAAATATAAAAGTGAGCCGCGCCACCGACTTAGACGGTTCAAGCCGGAAACCCCTAGGTCTTATAGGCACTAGCAGAGCCACACGATAAACAACTAAGATTATGGTGAACCAAATCAATAAAATTATAGCTAAAATATATTGAATAATTTACTCACACAACAAATCGAAGTACACAGTTCAATAATAAAATTATAACACATATAGTCAAAAATTAACAGCTATGGTAAATTTTCTTGCTAAAACAAACCAAAAATTTAGAATTTACAACTTTATAAAATAACCATAACAGAAGTAAGAGTAACAGACTTTTCCAAGTTACCAAAAAAGGTAAAACATATATAAATCAACTCATTAATAACACTAAACCAAACGTTTACATAAGGCTGCTAATTTACTTGTTTTTAACCACTTACATAAAGATTTTCACTGCCAAAACAATCGAGTTTATTTAAAAATATTTTTACAATGGTTGTCCTTTAAAATATCAAGATTGTAGGATATTTACAAATAAGTAGGAAGAAAATATATTTTTACTTGGACATAAAGAATTATTGAGAAGGTTATTTTAATCCAAGTTTAGTTTTGGCATATTATCTAATGCAATAAATAGTTTCCAACAATGTACTATATTAATAAACTAAAACAAAACTTAATCGTGGTGTCAAAATGAGTCACGGCGTTATATATTTAAAAATAATTCACTGATAACCTTTGGGTATACGAATTCACATGTACTATATTAATAAACTAAAACAAAACTTAATCGTGGAGTCAAAATAAGTCACGGCGTTATATATTTAAAAATAAATCACTTATAATCTTTGGGTTTACGACTTCACTACTCCTGTGGCCGATTTGAATTATGGAACTGCACCTGCTACTTAACAATGGCTTCCCTCCATCAGATCCCGCATGCGGATATTTTAACTCGACACCAAAATCCAAAATATCAACAACAAAGGTAAGATAGAATGGTCAAGTTAAAAATTACATGGTTTTTCTTCAAAATCCAATTAAGATGGCCCAAATACAGCCAGATATGAAAGAAAAAACCGTAGAGGTTCTGCTCACGTGTTAATATCAAATCGTTCCAAAAACTCTCACCCGACTTTGACGACTCTCCCCCAACGACTGACACTCCTAGGCCGGAAATCAAGAAATGACACGGAATAAACGTCAACCCACAATCTTCTCCAGTCCGTGCTCCATAATCGCCTCGTCCGTGCTGTTAGCCAGCCCTATCCATTAATAATCGAATCCTATCACTACTAGGTATGCAACACTAATTACAACGAATGATATATTTAAGTTACAACAAAATACGGTATGCAACCCTACTTACGAGTAACTAAGGAATACGAAACTATCAGAAGAGACCCAATTAATAATGGAACCGTGGAAGGAAAAAATAGGCACGTGACACCTTTGTTCCACTATGTATATTATTATTATTTAAAAATTACTCGAGCTAATAACGGAATGTTAAGTATAGAGTATCTAGCAGAATATGTTGCTATGGCTACTGATAACGTTAAAGAACAGATTTTTTTTCTATAAAATACTAAAGTAATATGGCTTTTAAATATCTCTAATCATTTTTGTAATCCAAATAGATCTATAGGATCTATAGAATAACATTGATTTTTAAGCTCTAAAAATACTTGTAAAATTAATTTTGTTACAAGTTTACCCTAAAAAAAAGATGAAGAAACATGACTAAAGCGCTACATCCAATCTTGTGAAATAAGAATTTAACAATAAAAACAAAAAAACATTTTTAAAACCATAATAAAACCAGTAATGATGTATGGGTCAGCAGGAGATGCTGTGGTCTAACCTTACGGGATCATGTTAGAAATGAAAGGATTAGAAAAAAAATGACAGCAAATAACACCATTATAGATACAATAAAAGAAAAACAATTAAAATGGTACGGACATCTACGAAGAATGAACCGAGAGAGGATACCACTGAAGGTTTGGAATTGGACACCAGAAGAAAGAAATAAAAGAGGAAGACCAAGAAAAAATGGATAAAAGATATAAATATGGAAATGGGAAGGAAAGGACTGTAACAAGGCGATTGGAATAATAAGGATAGTTGGCGTTTGGGATGCGAGAAGCGGCAATAAGCTGCAAATAATCGATATATATTGGTAATTGTTAATAATACAAATTGATCAGTAAAATCATATAAATTTCCACTCATAACCATTATCAAAAGGTCTACAGGTCTACACTGTATTTTAACGACCTTAATAAACGGAAATGTTACAAAAACAAAAAGGTTTTTTATCCTAATACTTTACACGGAAATTTTTTTATTTTCAAGTATCGCCACTCGCTATGACGCTCTTTTAATTAAAAACTTCTTATCGCTGTTGTTTTCGCCACGTGGATAATTAACAGCTTCTTTGAATTTTTTGTTGCTGGGGGTGATTCGAAGAGCAGTTTAGAACAGAAGCGTATTAGGATTTGTTTCTAAATTATGGATAAAAAAGTGCGTGTATGTCATTAAAAGCGAAATTATTTGATCTCTTGTATACGTCGTAGTCATCGTTTAAGTGACGTTCGCTGGTTTCGGAAGGAACCGCCTCGCAGCTTATTATTATTATAAAAGTCAGTAGTTTACACCATAGCAGTGGTTGTCTTAACTATGCCAATAGCTGGCACTGCATGTATAGTATTCCCAATCTCAGTTTAAACATATATAAAAAACATCCCAGTAAAAGCCATAAAACCTTCAAAAGGTCACCGACCGGTGGCGTCTCAATTTAATTTTTAAATCAGATACTTAAAACAACATTCTATTAAAATTTGTCGAAGTGTTTCTAATGATTTATATTTAAAATCGAAAATAGTCGCAAAAAGGGTAGACCGATCGTGTGGGTTGCGGACGGCCCGCACTGCGACTATTAAAAGGGGGAGGGATTATTGAAAGGAAATGATTGCGGACCCGCTTTTTAAAAAGTTGCAGGTCATAGTTCTCTGGAAAAACTGATTTTGAAAGCTTATTTCATTCTGTAGCAGCCCTGTAAAAGAAGGATTCTTGATGGAGATTGGTCCTTGTAGCGTCAATCTTGAGAGTAAATGGGTGAGACTGATCTGCGTACCGAGTTCTTCGGCCGAATGTGACCAGTGGTGGTACAAGAGTATTTATTTCTCCAGAGCATCTGCCATGAAATTATCTGTAGAGTAATGTCTGTCTGCAACTCTTCTTCATGTTCTAGTGGGTGAAGGGTATTTGTGAGAGTTGAGCTGTTTATTAACCGAACGGCACTTTTCTGAATGGAATCTAGCTAAAGGTCGGATTTGAGCCTTGTACGTCGTCAACAGTTGATCAGGAGTAAAAACTTTCTGGCTTTCCACAAAAAACCCAGCCTATGGCTTGCTAACTTTGTGATGTTAGCAACATGGTCATGCCAAGACATATTATTAGACACCGACTTCCAAAATCGAGATGAAGGGACTTGATTCAAGGGTATTTCCAGACATTGTAATGGATTGATTTGAGAAATTCACTTTCTTGGAAAACGTGGCGCTTTGTGTTTTCTGGGCGTTGAACTGAACAAGATTGTTGGTTTCCCACTCAACGATTGCTTCAAGATCTCCATTGATGGAAGCAACATGTTCTTGCCTGAGTCTATTTGTATCATTCACCGAAAGTGATCGATGGGATGTGAAAGTTGAGACAATAATATAAAGAAATAGTAAATTACGGATTAATGATCAGCCGAGTACTTTTAATTATTATATACTTATAATTGAATAATATTATTTAAATTTACAGTTATCAATAAAAAAAGGCACGAAAAACGTTGTTTTGGATTCTGTCGCAATGATACTCGATTTAAAAGAACGTAAAGAAATCGGAAGCTACACCAACTCTAACGATAGAGAGAACCCTTCAAAGAAAATTCGATTTAAATAACTTTTACAAATCTTATTTATTTACTGTGTACCAAATGCAACTAATCTAACTTAAAAATGCGTTTATTTCCTGAATGTTTTAAATATACGGTTATTGTTTAAACAATGTTTTCAGAAATTTTTAAAATAGTAAAAGTATAATTTAGTATTTTGCATTAATTTAAACCAGCATATGTCATAAAAAATTAAAAAATAATAGCATTTATTGTAAAAGTGATTTTGAAAAAACAATATTTTTTCATCTGAACAACTTTTTTTTATTCCATCGTTAAGTTGAAATTTCAAAGAAAAAATTGAGAACTGGTAAAGTTAAAAATTCGAAATTTTACTAATCAAATTTCAGGTTTGAAAATTCGTCTTTTTTTTTAATTTTACAAAATACAAAAAATAATATTTCGCTTTAAAAAAATTACTTCTTGTTTAACACATGAAAACCTATATTTTAAGTGATTTTCATCAAAATTTTTTTGTTGCAGAAAAGAATTAAAAATAAAAAAATCTGTTTTTTGCGTTTTTCTCCATAAATTTGAGGTTATCTTGAAAATCAGTAAGTAACTACAAAAGTTGTAGGTATTTTAATTATCTACAACTTTTTTATTTTCTTTTTCCGATAGGAGGTGTAGTTTAATCGGATATCGTAAAAATCATTAATCGCCACTAAAAACGACTATTTACCTAGCCCCCACCTCTCTGCCGTGACTTTCAGCAAGTTCTCTTAATTTTTTTTTATACTCATAATTTTTACTAAATTTTTCGACCAACTACATACTGCTAAGAAAATTTTATTTTCTTTTAAATATGTTTGGCTTTTGAAATGTGGATTTTTAGAAGAATTCTTAGAATCTCTTGGATAGAAAGAATTAACAACGAAGAAGTACCCCGAAGAATGGGATGTGTATCTGAAATCATGCTTACTGTGAAACGTAGAAAGTTACGAGTATTTTGGCCGTATCATGAGAAATAGCAAGTACAGAATTCTTCAAAACATAGTTCAAGGCAAAGTTTATGGCCGACGAGAGCCTGGAAAAAGCAAAATTTCTTGGCTGGCTTACTTGCGAAAATGATTTGGGCAACATATACTGAACTGTTTCGATGCGCAGCCAATAAGATCCGCATAGCTCTGATGATAGCCAACGTCCGTAATCGGATAGGGCAATAGAAGAAGAAGAAGATGTTTGGCCCTGGACTAACCAGCATTACTGCAATATTATTGTTATCCTAACCACTTAACTTGTTCAGTTTTATTTCCACCTTAGACACGAATGCTTGGCTGTTACGTGATCAGCATACTGTTTTATGGAATGGAAGCTTGGACTTTGACATATGCGATGTGCAAAAAATTGGAGGCCTTTGAAATGTGGACGTATAGAAGGCTATTAAGAATCTCCTGGGTAGAAAGAGTGCGTAACACCGAGGTACTTCAACGCCTCGACAAGCAGCCGGAAGTTCTGTTTACACTAAAAAAGCGCAAACTGGAGTATTTTGGTCACATCTTAAGGAATGACAAGTATCGACTTTTAAAGCTTATTATAGAAGGAAAGATTGAAGGACGAAGAGGCCCGGGTAAAAGAAAGATATCCTGCCTAAAAAACTTAAGACAATGGTATGAAGTGAGCAATACCACATTGTTCCGCCAAACTGTAGACAAGGTTCAGATAGCGCTGATGATTGCCAACGTCCGAGGAGGACAGGGCACCTAAAGAAGAGAAGAAGACACGACGTGGCATTTTTACCATCGTCGTAACTGAACACAATTATGTGCTTCTACTGTAGGATGCACTAATAATGCACCATCAATTAATTCTTTGTTTAATTTCACTCGTAATAAAGGTAACGATCCTTGTTGTCCGGCCATAATTACAAAAAGTGCCCGAAACTTTCAAATTTTTGCCTTTTCAATATGTCGGCGGCGCTTGCGCTAAACGGCTCGTTAAAAGGTCTATTAGATTAGATTGCTTTTATTTCGACTGGCTATAATTTGATAATGGCTAACGTTGTAGTCTAACCACTATATTATTGTAACAAAAGTAGGTACATTAAAGACATTTCCAAAGAAAGGTTACGATTTTGTTTGTACGTTACCCCGATTCCAAATCTTCAATTAAGGTACAGTTAATATGTTTTATTTTAATTCTACACAATTCATTATCTAACTAATTAAGAAACTTTTCAAGTATCTAAGGTCCACGAAGTTAGAAGTAGTATTTAGATAAACTTAAATTAATAAATGATCAAACTCGCCACAGCAATATTTTTTGTTTTTCCCCATTTGTCTCAATGAAATAATCCGTGAATCATATTTTTACAATCTAAGATTATAATTTCATGTAAACGAAGTTTCGGGCTAATGTTAGTTAAAACTAAAAATAAATAATACATTTCATTTTATTTTTACATACAAGTTTTTATTCAAAAATGAATGATTTGATGGTCAAATGCCTTCTTTACGCCGATGACAAGTCATATTAGCGTTATCTGAATAGGAGTTGCAGGCGATGGTTAATGTTATGCATGATGCCCTGAAAATCAAAGGGATGAAAATAAATGTGAGCAAAACGAAAGTAATGGTTTTTGAAAGAGAAAAAAGCATGACAAACTGTGGAGTTTCGATTGAGGGAGAAAGAGTGGAACAAGTTAATGAATTTGTGTACTTGGGTTCAAAGTTTACTAGAGATGGAAAGTATGACAGTGATATTGAGCGAAGGGTGTTGGCAGGAAAACAAATGAATGGGGCACTGCATAGCTTTATGAATAGCCAGAAAGTGTCAAAAAAGGCACGTCTGGCTGTGTATAAAGGTGTGTTCTATATATAATATATATATAATATAATTACATTAGAAAAGGTGCATAGAGGTGTGTTGGTTTCTACACTTATGTATGGTAGTGAATGTTGGGTTTGGCAGAAGAAGCATGAAAAAAAATAGGATGAATGCTGCGGAGATGAGTAGTCTGAGAAGTATAGCCGGAGTGACTCGGTTGGATAAAGTAAAGAATAGTGAGATTAGAGAACGCTGTGGTGTAAAAGAAGATGTGGTTAAAAAGATAGATAAAGGAATGCTTAGATGGTTTGGACACGTAGAAGGATGGATGAAGAAAGATTGACGAAACAAATTTATAAGGCGAGTGTGAATGAACAAGTCGGTAGAGGTCGACCTCGGAGAACATATCTCGATCAGATCAACATTGTTTTGAAGAAAGGCCAGGTCAAGAGTACCAACAAGCGACGAGCATGTATGAGAGCACTGATGAAAGTAGAGGAAGCAAAAGATGTGTGTAAGAACCGTAGCAAGTGAAAGGAAGTGGTCTCTGCTTACCCCTATGGGAAAAAGGCGTCACTTTATGTATGTATGTATGTGAGTTTTTAGGTATCATCTACTAATTCATTTCTTATAATAAAAAAAACAGAACTGGTCGCGTACAAATAAAAATTTAGGTTAAAAATACGTCTCTGTATTCCGCATCTTAATTACTGTCATCATAAGGAATTAAGAAACAATTTTTCTACAAATGAGCTTTTAATGTTTCTGCTCAAGATATAAAAAAAAGTCAACAGATTTGCACATTAAATGGTATTTTAAATTATTGTAAAAACGATAAATTTTTCTAATGTTTAATATAAGATAGAATAAATGCAATTTGGTGATTTGAATCTATATTATAAAACTGTCACTGTCTGTTTGATCGGGCATCACGAAAAAAGTACTGAGTCGATTTTGATAAAAAAATTATGTTTAAAAGCTTGTAATTAAATTTAAAAATTGGTACGAGTATATATTTACTTTTTTTATCTCGCTACGATAACGAGAGCCGAAGATACATAACAATTAAATCATATTTTTTGTAACCAAGTGCAACCAACCTAAGGTGAATACCTTTTCAAGTACATTATACTGGGTGTTTCTAAATTCATGCGAATAAATTCAGGAGGTCATTGCCCGCATGAAATTATGATGGATCTTTCCTATAACAAAATTTCCTCAGCCCACCCCCTTCTGAAATATCACCCCTAAAAGGTGGTGAGTAAAATTAAGTTTTAATTTTTTTCTCAATTTTGACTGGGGGCGGTCATTTTCAACATTTATTATGAATCGTATTTTATTCTTGCATTTTCCATCTTTACTGTTTTCCACTTTTAATACGTACTATATTATTTAATAAAACAAGAACAAACAAAAACATAAGTATAATATCAGATAGCCGAGCTGCTTTAAAAGCACTGAGCTCCAACAAGATAAATTCTAAACTTGTATGGAATTGCATCGAATCCTTAGAGTACCTTGGTGTGAACAACAGGGTGACCCTACTGTGGGTACCTGGGCACCAGGATGTGAACGGAAACGAAAAAGCCGACACCCTTGCAAAACAGTTGGCCTAATCTGCGTTCACTGGACCAGAACCGGTTTTTGGAGTCACCGCAAGTGCTGCTAAAACAATTATTTTGGACTGGGCGGAGAAGAAAATACTCATGTACTGGTCCGATATACCAGGGTTAACTCACTCGAAGGCGTTTTTAACTAAACCCTCGAGAGACACAACTAAGCAAATCCTAGAAGGGAGTAGAAATGACCTGCGAATTCTAACGGTACTGCTTACAGGACACTGTCGTCTAAGATACCACTTCGGAAAGATTGGTCTGAACCAACAAACGGACTGTCGGTTTTGCTGCGTGGAAGACGAAACTGCTGAACATATACTATGTTCATGCCCCGGCCTGGGAAAAATAAGGTTCAACATATTTGGTTACACCAACCTAGAACCTACCGATTTCAAAAAAATCTCACTTTATACAACCATGAACTACGTGAGAAGGGCTGGATTCTGCGGTGAACTGTAACCTCTAGGGGTGAGCCACAATAGACCTACTAAGGGTCGTGGTGGAGGAGCGGCCACGCAACACTCACATGAAACCTAACCTTACCTAATAAAGAATAAAAATAATGATATTGTATTTTATTTTTCTTCACCGAATCTATTGGTTCTAGAAAAAAACTTTAAGTCGAATTGTCTGGACTTATTTTCATTTTTGGAACGTAGTTCCTTAACGCGGTTTACGGGTAGTGCGATTTAGTAGAAATGCCGTATGCTGTGTGTGTGTGTGTGTGTGTGTGTGTGTGTGTGTGTGTGTGTGTGTGTGTGTGTGTGTGTGTGTGTGTGTGTGTGTGTATCGAGCCTACTACAAACAAATGAGCACACGAGCAGGCGAGTGCGCAACTCTCTCTCTCTCTCTCTCTCTGTACTAGACATTCATCCAAACATTTGTTCAGTTGTTTGTAAAATAGAAGTAGTTATTTATATATCCCCAAATCAAAATATTGAAGATATTACATTATTTATTCATCGATCGCTTTTAAAATATACTAAGGAAGGTCCTAGATTACTTAAGCAAAATTATCAAAAACTTCCACTCATATTAAGTGGTGATTTGAACATTAACTTCAATATTAAAGATAAATTCACTCACATTCTTTTTATCTGATACATTTAATTTAAGTGTTAATAATGATCCAGCACAATACAAAACAAAATACAATTGATGCTATTTTTTCGAGATTTTTGGACAAAATTGAATCTCTATTATATGTATCTTATTATAGTTATCATAAGCCAATAATTTCTATGATAAAGCATAATGCTAAGATTTAAAAATTTCTTTTTATTTAGTATTTATCTTCATGTAATGTATAATTTACTATTTTGTATATAATTTTTTATGAATAAATATTTTTCCTGAAATATTAAATGAAACTTTTTGATGTAACCCGTTCCTTTAGATTATTTGCCTTAAAAAAATAATATAAAATAAAAATTGAAATATACAGATTTTATTTCGCATTACATTCGGGGTCCCCCAACCAGACAATTTTTTTATTTATTAAACTGGTTGATAAATTATTGCAACTTTTTATTTATTTTATAAAAGGTGACAACAACGTTAAAGCTGGTTCAATTCGTTACTCTTTGTATTAAAATTTACGGATAATACGATTAAATTTTTCATTATAATATGATTTGACATTTTGCTCTGACAGCGAATGTCACCTCCTGAAAAATCTATGAAATTAAAAATTAATGGATACGAAGCGAAATATGATAAAACAAAGAACGAAATGTCTATTAATATAATTTTTAATGTTAATATTAATAATAAATAAGTAAAATGTAACTGATTCAATTTTTCATTATTCCACTAGTGGTTAAAGTGGTATTCGGTTTATAAGTGTGGATAAAACTTCAATTATAAGGTGATTGTGGATAAAAAATATTCTTTATCATAAAATACAGAAATATAATTACATTAGAAAAGGTGCATAGAGGTGTGTTGGTTCCTACACTTATGTATGGTAGTAAATGTTGGGTTTGGCAGAAGAAGCATGAAAATAGGATTAATGCTGCTGATATGAGTAGTCTGAGAGAAGTATAGCCGGAGTGACTCGGTTGGATAAAGTTAAGAATAGTGAGATAAGAAAACGCTGTGGTGTAAAAGAAGATGTGGTCACAAAGATAGATAAAGGAATGCTTAGATGGTTTCTTCTTCTTTAGGTGCCCTGTCCTCCTCGGACATTGGCAATCATCAGCGCTATCTGAACCTTGTCTACAGCTCGGCGGAACAATATGGTAGTGCTCACTCCATACCATCGTCTTAAGTTTTTTAGCCAGGATATCTTTCTTCTACCTGGGCCTCTTCGTCCTTCGATCTTCCCTTCTATAATAAGCTTTAAAAGTCGATACTTGTCATTTTTTTAAGATGTGACCAAAATACTCCAGTTTGCGCTTTTTTAGTGTAAACAGAACTTCCAGCTGCTTGTCGAGGCGTTAAAGTACCTCGGTGTTACGCACTCTTTTTACCCAGGAGATTCTTAATAGCCTTCTGTACGTCCACATTTCAAAGGCCTCCAATTTTTTGCACATCGCATCTGTCAAATTAATGCTGCTGATATGAGTAGTCTGAGAGAAGTATAGCCGGAGTGACTCGGTTGGATAAAATTAAGAATAGTGAGATAAGAAAAAAACGCTGTGGTGTAAAAGAAGATGTGGTCACAAAGATAGATAAAGGAATGCTTAGATGGTTTGGACACGTAGAAAGGATGGATGAAGGAAGATTGACGAAACAAATTTATAAAGCGAGTGTAAATGGGCAAATCGGTAGAGGTCGACCTCGGAGAACATATCTCGATCAGATCAACATTGTTTTGAAGAAAGGCCAGGTCAAGAGTACCAACAACCGAAGAGTATGTATGAGAGCACTGATGAAAGTAGAGGAAGCAAAAGATGTGTGTATGAACCGTAGCAAGTGGAAGGAAGTGGTCTCTGCCTACCCCTACGGGAAAAAGGCGTGACTTTATGTATAGTATGTATGTATTTAGAAAAAGTTACGGGGTCCTGAATCCTTGGTATACTCCAAGGCAAACATCATATCGGAAAATTTGTAAAAATGAGCCGAGTTCAAAAATATAATTAAAAATAGGTGATGCCGTTTACAAAAAAGAATGTTTAGTTGGTATAGAAAATATGGAGTTTTCTTTTTCACAAATGAATTTAGATTATGCATCTTAATTTAGTTTTTTCTTAGGTATCTATTTTAATAACACAATACAACAACTTTAACGCACTATTAGGACACCCTGTATAAAGTGGTAACGGGATAGCTTAAATAGTGTTGTAAAAGCAAAAATATTTTTATTAATAACATTAAAGTTGGTAATAAAGTTACCATTGTTGTATTATAATATTGATTTTTATATGACATGGCGTCAATTTTAAAAGAAACAAAGGCAATAAATATTTGGGGAAAAAATAATACAATTAAAAGTCTCAAATTTAAACAATATTTTCGAAATCCAAAACGATATTGAAATAATAAAAAAGTCACATCGAAGTGAGAATGCGTAGAGAGATTGAATAATGTGAACCAACTTTAATGTTGGTTTTTGTTCTTTTTTTTTGTTTGTTGAAAACACTGTAACGTAACAATAATAAAAACGGGGAGAGTTAAAAAGGGGTTTGATTTAGAACCTGTGATCTGAGCAGAACACGCGATGTACATTAATATTAAGTGTCTGCTGCCATGTTCACTTAGCGCCTACAAACTGATTATTTATTGGAATACGTACTTTTATACTCCAACCTTTTTACCCGAATTCTGATTAGTCGAAAAATTAAAATTTAGGGGCTAGCTTATCAGTATTTCAACAATTTCAGCTGTACTAATTAAAGTGCTATCACTAAGGCGAAGCATCACGTTATCTGAAAAAATGAATAAATGTAAGTGTAACCTTAAAAGCGACCGTTAAAAAGAAATTTTGATTGTTAAATTGGTATGACTTTTTAGTCTTGATATTGAAGAAAACCAATTGTTAAAAAGTTTCAAAACTTTACTGTTTCATTTTCAGGACTATTTAAAGTGGCTCTCCGATTTTACTGTGGGTAAAAAAAAGGATCGACATAAAATATATAATATAATATAAAATATAAAAGAAAATGGAAAAGGCAAATTTCCTCGTTACGATCTTCTTCTTCTTCCGTAGCCTTACAACCCAGGGTGGGTTTTTGCTGCCTGTACTATTTGCCTCCATCTGTTACGGTCTTCTGCAATTTCCTGCCATCAATCTACTTCGATTCCCAGAGTTGAGAGGTCCTTCCTTATGTTATCTCGCCATCTCAATTTAGGCCTTCCTAGCGGCATTTTTCCTTGAGGGGCCTCCTCCCATACAGATTTAATGAGTCTTGTGTTCTGATTTCTTTGTATGTGGCCAGCCCATCTCAGTCTAATTGCTTTTATTTCTTGTATGATGTCCAGGCTATTGTACAACTGGGCTAGTTCAGAGTTAGTTCTTATTCTGTAACGACCTGTTTCTGGTTCGCGGTAGGAACCGTATATTTTTCGGAGTATCTTCCGCTCGAACCGTTTTAAAATAAGAGTATCATTTACGGTCATGGTCCACGTTTCACATGCATATGTTACAATAGGTCTGACGATGGTCTTATATAAGATGATTTTTGAGGTTCTAGAGAGGTGCTTGGACATGAAGAATGATCGTAAGGCGTAGTAGCACTTATTTCCTTGTGTAATGCGATGTTTGATTTCTTCATGCATGTTGTTGTCCGCTGTTAATATTGCTCCAAGGTATTGGAAGTAATATACAGGCTCGAAGTTAAATTCGCCGATTGTTACGTTTTGACGCAGTCGATCACGTGCAGGATTTCTTGTGCAAGCATATCAGGAAACAAACACGGGAAAAATACATCAAAGGAACGTGCCACAAAAAAACGGTAGACCTTTTAGCGATGAACAGGAATCACTACGGGGCTCCTGATCGGTCACGCACCAGTGAAGGAGCACCTCAACAAAATGGGACCTTATAACGGAGACCTGACCTGTGGTAAAGATCCGAAAACAGTGAAACACAAACTGTGCTGTTGCGAGCACTGTGCCGCGAAAGACAGGTAATTTTTGGGCAGCCAACCGGCAACCCAGAACTATAAAGTTTCCACCCAGTACAATGCACGAAAGTACTGGATTAAGTACAATGACATAAAATTATATAGGCAAGATAAAATGACGGACCTACATAGGGGTTGAGTTTTTAGTTAAGACCTGAAATAGTCAGTGGAGTCTCACAGTAGACCTTGAGTTTTCAGCCTTATAACCTCTCCATAAAGCATTTTTTCCACCACAATATTGCACCTCCCCATACCAGCAGAGTGGCTAGAGAATGTCTTGAAACGGAAGGTGTCACAATTTTAGACTGGCCTGCATGTTTACCAGACCTAAATCCCATTGAAAATTTGAAATTTGTAGGACCAGCTTAAAAGAAGGGTAGGAGCTCGTCGAAACAATCCAGGAAGTGTCGCACAGCTTATTGATGCAGCATTTGCAGAATGGGAAAACATACCCCAAGAAAATGTTGGCAACTTAATAAGAAGCATGCCAACGCGATTAGAAAATTGCGTAAGGGCTATAGGTGGCAACACAGACTATTAAAATTACCAATTTTCTTTTTGTTTTGCTTTTTGACCATTAAAAATTTAAATCTCATTTCGTTTCAGAACCCAAAAAAAATATCGTTGTGTTTATTTTGCAAACTAATTAATTTTATTAATAATATGTGGGTTATTTTTTATTAAAATTCTTCGGCAAGGACTTAATTTTATTAATAAACAAAAAAATTTTATACACCTTATAATTAATGAAAAATAATAGGTGATTCCATATAAGTTTGGTTGTGTGTAAACCAATTCTTTCCACTTGCTACGGTACGTACACACGTCTTTTGCTTCGTCTACTTTTATCATAGATTACGAAAAGGCATTTGATCGCGTGCAACACCACAAATTAATGCAGCTCCTTAATAGGCTTGATATTGACCAAAAATTTATTAGAAGCATTGAGAACCTATATTGGAACCAAACAGCGCAAATCAAATTAGCCAATAATATGTTCAACTACATTAAAATTAGAAGGGGGGTGCGACTGGGATGTGTGCTGTCTCCACTTCTATTCAACTTATATACGATAGCAATTTTCCAAGAGGCTGTGGAAGACATAGAAATGGGAGTCAAAGTTAATGGAGTGTGGATTAACAATATCCGTTATTCCGACGATACGGTCTTAATCACTGATGATATACACGGCCTACAACGACTTGTCAACAAAGTAAAAGAACAGAGCAAATCAATGGGTTTAAATATCAACACCAAAAAAACTAAGTTTATGATTATCTCTAGAAACCTAAATATGTTCGAAAATTCCACCATAACATTTAACGCAAAGCCCATAGAAAGAGTAGACAAATTTAAGTACTTGAGCATTTGGCTTTTGGAAGACTGGACATCAGACAAGGAAATAAAATGTCGCATTGAACAAGCTCGTTAGGCATTCTTGAGGTTTCAAAGAGTGCTTACCTGTTCCGATTTCGACTTTAACCTTAGATTCAGATCCATGACGTGCTAAGTTTGGTCGGTGCTTCTTTACGGTATGAAGGGTTGGACATTGAAGACGAATGTAATCAAGAAATTAGAGGCTTTTGAAATGTGGCTGTATCGCAGAATCCTTAAGTTACCTTGGACGGCCCGACTGATAAACGAAGAAGTTTTAAGACGTGTCAACAAACAACGTGAACTGTTTGAATTGATTAAGAAGAGAAAAACGGCATATTTAGGATATATAATGCGAAACACAAAATATCAATTCTTGCATCTGTTGATCGAAGGCAAGATCGAAGGCCGTAGAGGGTTTGGAAGAAAAAAAATGTCTTGGTTGCGAAATATTAGACAGTGGACAGGGCTACACGATATACAGTCGCTAATACACACCGCAAGGAATAGAGAAGCAATGGAAATTGTCATCGCAAACATCCGTTAGTGGATACGCATTAGAAGAAGAAGACTTTTATCAGCGCTTTCATACATGCTCGTACCTGGCCTTTTTTTAAAACAATTTCGATCTTATCAAGATACGTTCGTCTAGGTCGACCTCTACCGACTTGCCCATTCACACTCGCCTTATAAATCTATTTCGACAATCTTTTTTCATCCTTCCTCTCTTCGTGTCCAAACTTTCTTAGCATTCCTTTATCTATCTTTGTTACCACAGCGTTCCCTTATCTCACTATTCCTTACTTTATCCCCAGAGTCACAATACGGCTATACTTTTTAGCAAGAATAATACATAAGCTTGAAAAACAAAATCCAACTTGCCTTCCCTAAAGAGAGAAGTATCTATTCAACGAAATCTTAACCTACTGTAGCCAATTTTGAATCGCGAATTCGGATTTGTCGACTTTTACTCCACAATAACCAATAACAAAAAATTGACAACTGCTTTGTTCTCCCCAATCTTGATCGCAATAATATGGAGTAGAAAATATAATAATTTCTTCTAGGACCGTGAACACAACTTGACTCGTAATAATTCAAAATGGGAAAACGCTAAGCAGCCACTAAAATACTAGACCACTTAAAAGATTTTTACAAAAGATTCGTGTTGTACACTATAAAAGTCACAAACAATTATGGCGTATTTCTTGACTTTTTGTTATTGATATAAAAAATAAATTTTTTACGTGTATAACAATAAAAAAATCATCATTATTTCGATTCAAACGTTTAGTCGAAATGTTTCATGAAAAAGTAATTGTTTTAGGATATCCAGCATCTCAGCGAACACGAGCATCTCATCCTCATTGGTAATCGCCCCAAAACTGGCAAACAAAGAAAGGAAAGCATCCACGGTGGTAACGTCCTCCCGCTATATACACGTTGAAATGATGAGCAACCCCTATAGAGGTATCGCCCCTTTACAGCGTAGAGGGGGTAGGAACCGCCCCGCCCCACGAAGGAACCGCCACTTGCGATATTGCTTCCTGCCATTCCTGCTGACGCTCGGTGTTCCGCAGGAGCTACACTACACTTCCTGTCAACGCTGCTGTCTTTCCTGACATGTCACAACAGATTCCTGCACAATTAGCCGGTCAGTAGTGCCGCAGGACCTTCGTCCAAGTGTTTGATTTTTTTCTGCCGCTCGAAGCGGACATCGTAATTTGCAGGACTGTTTGAACTTTCACTTTCGAAACATGTTTCACTTTTACAGACACTTATACTTTGATTTACTGATTAATAAAACTTTTTAGTGATTTCTTCAGTGTTTCTGTTTGTCGGTATAAAATTTGAGGGTAAGTGTTATTGTGCACGGGTTTTTTCAATAGTTTTCTCAACAAGTACGTATTTTTAGAATTCGTTGGTGTACAGTTTAGAATAATGTACGAAAGAGCGAAAGATGTGTGTATTAAATAAAAGTAAAGTTTGAAAAACAAATTCTTAATTTAGTAATGTATTTTTTTTTGTACTTCTATGTACCACGGCAAAAAGTTAACGTTGTATTTGTAGCAACGCGAGCAACAATTAACTCATTTTTCTGAAATAACTATTAAAAAAGTTCATTTTTTTAAAATTACAATCAAATCTTTATTTTACCAATAAAATACTCTTCTGGTTTTATAAATTAAGTAAGTACCATATAAAATTTAAAAAATATACAAAAATGTTGCTTAAAATTTTATAATTTCTCCCCTATACCTCATTTATTGTAAATAACTTTTAATTTTAAAAAATCCAAATAATTATAACTATCAAGACACATACCTGCAGGATGCATGACTGTTAATTTTCTCCAGCTGCTGTAAAATAAAAAAAATGAATTAATTTTTTTAATAATTACTAAAATTCGGTCAATAAAAGAACTGGTGAATTGTTATAACCAATGACTTTTTCTTGTGTACTGTGTGTCACGACAAGTTTATTGGAACTACCTACACGATATTTATAAAAATATATCGACATAGATCACAAATTATTGAAAATTTTTACAAATTATTTAAACATTACTTCCGGTTATACCGAAAGTGGGCAGCAATTTACCTAATCCTACTACTAATATAAACGCGAGAATTTGTGAGTATGTATGTATGGATGTCTGTTACTCTTTCACGCACAAACTACTAAATGGATTTTAATGAAACTTAACAATTATGTAGCTTATACATTGGAATAATACATAGGCTATAATTTATAAAGCTATTGCGTAAACTTATTACTATTACAAACGCGAAAGTTTGTGAGCATGTATGTATGACTGTTTGCAGTAATCAGAAACAAAATGACATTAGTTAAAATCAAATAAGCTACATAAATTTCTAACTGGCATTAGTCAATTTCAAATTGGCAATAAACTTAATTATTTGGCACATGTCAGTTTTAAGTTTCTTTGTCAGTATCAAGTGTGTATTATGTTATTTTAAAAAAAATACATTTTAGTTATTTACTTTATAATCATCATTATTATTAATATATAAGTGTGCAAGTTATAAACGAGTGCGTAGCACGAGTTATGTAAGCACACGAATGAGTATTAAATTTTGGTATAAAGATTGATGGATGAATTCATTGGAGAAGAAAATGAGCTACACCAAGTACTAATCTTACGCAGACTTAGTCGCGGGTACCATCTATGATAATAATGTTAATATAAGACTGAGTTCGTTACTATTTCGTAAAATAAAATATTTAAAATTAATAAATATTTACATTCTTTTTTTTTACTTTATATTACGTAACTGACCGCTATCGATAATTTGTGTAAAATACTGTATATCTAAAATGTATATTTTTTGAGATAATAATTTTTTTAATAAAAAGTTAACAGATGCAAAACTTTTGTAATAAAAATTCTGTATACACCTCTCCTAGCCCAAATAAAAAGTATCTTAATGTGGTGGTGTGGTCTAGTTTTAAAAAGAATACCCTATGTATTATTACAATTTGTGTAAAATATTGCATATCTAAAATGTACACTTTTTGAGATATTAATTTTTTTACAAATTTTTATAATAAAAATTCTGTACAAACATCCCCTTGCCCAAATAAAAAGTATCCTAATGTGGTGGTTAGTGGGAAGGTAAAAGTTAATTAGTAATATGTTAAAAACTTCTTTACAGTATACAGCGTTTGTAAAAAAGTGAGGTTCAAAAAGTCAAATCAATATATTCATTTTTTAAAATGGAACTAAACATACGTAAACGTGTTTAAGATATCATACATTTAAAAAATCTAATTATTTCTGCGGTGTTGTTGCCTAGCTTATTATTAAAAGTTGGCCGCGTTAAATGTTTCATTTAGCAGGCGTTATGTGTCGCTGTCATTATTAACTTAAAAAAATAAGTTAAGCTACAACACGGCAGAAATAATTAAATTTTTTAAATGTATGTTAATATCGATTACATTTATGTTTAGAAAAGGAAACGCACATCCCCCTTATTTTCTACTGGAGATTTCGGCAAAACAGGTAAAAATGGGTGGTATCATTTAAAAAATAAAAATATTTGACATTTTTGACGTTGAATTTTTCTTTTAATTTTTACAAATCATGTATACTGTAAGTTTTTTTCAAAATATCATAAGTTACCTTTGAATATGCTACTAACCACCACCTCAAGATATTTTCTATTTGGTCCAGGGGATGTTCACACAGAATTTTTAATATAAAGGTTTGCATCTGTGAATTTTTTATTAAAAACAATATTATCTCGAAAAGTATACATGCTACCCAATCACTTTAATAGGATTCCACTGCTTGTGTCAGAATAAACGGAGCTTGCACGGACTGGTTTAAAATCGAAAAAAGGGTGAGACAGGGATATGTGGCTTCGCAATGGCTGTTTACCTTATACATAGACGATTGTTTAAAATATTTGAAAGAGTTTGTATGGATTAAAAATGAATGATTTGATCGTCAAATGTCTTCTTTACGCCGATGACTTTAACATTTTACTTAGAATCCAAAAATATAGTAATATAGAGGGAGTTCTATTTAAAATAACAAAGTCCATTTCCGGTATAACCGGCAGTAGTATGTCTGTTAAAATTTTTTAAAAAGTTTTAATTTGCCATAATTTATGTTCTATAGCTACAAATTTTTATTAATATTGTGGAAGTATAATTTTTTTACAGATAATTAAGCTCTTCGTGACACACACTGTACTCTTGCAACAAGCAAATAATTAAATCAAAATATTTAAAAACGCCCAATTATACAGAGTTTCATTAACAATTATCCAATTAGTAACAGAAGAAACCTTAACACAAGATATGAATATTTAACGTACTACATCTACTTGAATGAAATATTTCTCCTTTCTGAGATTTTTATTTAAATATTTTAAAAAGATTTCAGGCCATATCGAGTATTTTAATACCTCTCAATACATTTTTTTTAAATTTGGCAAACGGTATACTTTAAATAGTGATATAAGATTTTCTGCTATTACCAAAAGAGTGTTTTTTTACTGGTAAATATTTTGTTTTTTATATTTTCTTGACTTAAGAAATAGTTTCTATATGAATTAATTACTAGTAATAAGATAAATGAGAATAAGAAGCCAGGATATCAGAGAAGAACTAGAAATACAGGATGTGGTAAGACCATAAGGAAAGAATGCCAGATGAAGGATGGGCAAAGTGGGCCATGTCGCAAAAACCAAACTCGCGAAGACCGGTAGGCAGACCACCCAAGAGACGGTACGAAAGCTGGAGCTCAGCATCACAGGAAGAGCTCCGAAGGAGGCTAAACGCAACGGGTTAAAGAGGAGCAAGTTTTTTTTTTTTTTTTATGTTCTGGTTCCCACGAAAAGGGATATCCTGTAATGTTCAGAGAACATCGTGGGAACCAAGGGAAAGAAGGTAGGAGTTGGTGTTCTTCTTAAATTTCTGGAGGTTGTATGCCTCGGGGAACACCTCCCTAGGCAATGAGTTCCAAAGCCTCGCAATTCGTTGGATGAATGAGTCTTTGGAAAGTGATGTTCTGCAGGTCTCCAAAGTGACCACGAAGGGGTGTGAAGACTGAACTTGACGGGTTAATCTCGAAGAGACTGCCAAAGGAGGAACGATTTTTGATATTTCAGAAGAGCATCGCCCATGAAAATATCTATAAAATAGAGACAAATCGCCAACTTTTCTACGGTGTTCCAGACAAGTGAGCGAGTTTGTAAGCGAGGCATCACCGACGAGACGAATTGTCCTTTTTTGGACAGAATCCAGTAGCTTCAGGATATGTTTAGGTGCTGCACTCCAAATATGGGAACAGTACTCCAGTACAGGTCGGATCTGTGCCTTATAGATCATAAGCAGCTGACTGGAGGTGAAATAGCTCTTGGCACGAAACAAAAAACCAAGTTTTTGGGATGCACTTTTGGCAATGGACCTCACGTGATTTTCTCAGGAAAGGTTATTGCTGATAGTAATACCAAGCATCCATATGGATGACTTCAGTGGTATGGTTACTCCTGACAAAGTTATGTTAGGCACAGTGAGATCGGCTTTTCTAGAGAAAAGACATGCTTGTGTTTTGTTTGCATTGAATTCTACCAAGTTATTGGATCCCCATTCGAGAATTGTTGTTGTCCTATTTATAAGTCCTATTTATAAGAAGAAGAAGAGAAGATAAATGAATGGTTTGATTGTCTAATGTTACCTTTACGCAGATAATCAGATCATATGCAAGATGCACTAAAAATTAAAGGGATGAAAGTGAATGTAAGCACGACAAAAGTAATGTGTAACGATAGACTAACGTTGGGTTACTGTTAAAAAAACTAATAATTCTTACTCAGGGTTTTGTGAGTATTTGGTTTCTTGGTTTCTTGATTGAATAAATTTTGAGGGAATGGAGAGATCAGTGAACACGGAATTATCCACTCTTTTTTTTATTTAACCAAACTAACTAAACTAAGGGTCTCCTCCAAGGATGCTCAACATCACCCACACTATTCAAAATATTTCTACAACAGACACTAAGACCATGGAAGAGAAAATGTGCAGGAATGGGAATACCAATTAGAAATGATCATCTGTATACTCTAAGCTTTGCCGATGATCAAGTAATCATAGCTTAAGATGAGGAGGATTTAGGTTTTATGATGCGGAAACTAGAGGAGGAATATGGGAAAAATGGAGTGGAAATCAACCTCGAAAAGACCCAATATATGTCAACGGCACAAGACAGGATATATCACCTAGAAATAGATGATAACCGACAGATCTCAGGAACAGACAAATTTAAGTACCTAGGGTTTATAATATCAAAAAGTGGAACAACAGAGGAAGAAATAAAAAATAGACTAGGTCAAACTAGGGCATGTATTAATCAATTAAACCCAATATTATGGAATCGCCACATAACCAAGACTAACAAAACGAGAATATTCAATTCAATAGTTCGCAGCATAATGACTTATGGAGCTGAAATGTGGGTGATCAACAAAAAAAACAAAGGGAAGATTGTAGCCACAGAAATGGACTTTTGGAGAAGGAGTTGTGGAGTGAACAGATTAGATCGAATAAGAAATGAGGAGATCAGGAGAAGAATGGAGGTAAAAAAAGACATACTAGAACACATAGAGGAAAAGAAACTAACGTGGTACGGACATGTTAGAAGAACTCCGGAGGATCGCTGGATACACCGGGTAACTGAGTGGAGTGCATTAGGCAGACGAAAGAGAGGTCGACCAAGGCGATCATGGAGAGACGAAGTGGATGAGGCGATGGACTTAAGAAACCTGCAGGACGGGTAGAAAGGGTGAGGGTAGAAATCCTCTTCCCAGAGACTGAATACGTATTGTACACAGGTGGCTCAAAAACCCCAGATGAAGTTAGTGCCGGTGTTTTCAGCAGGAAATATTTACCAGTCTTGGCAGGTATGCTACAATCTTTTTTGACTGAAGTCTTTGCTATCGAATTGTATGAGTCACCACAAGTGCTGCCAAAACAATTATTTCGGACTGGGCGGAGAGCAAAATACTCACGTACTGGTCCGATATACCAGGGTTAACTCACTCGAAGGCGTTTCTACCTAAACCCTCGAGAAATACAACTAAGCAGATCCTAGAATGGAGCAGAAATGACCTGCGTATTCTAACGGGACTGCTAACAGGACGTCTAAGATACCACCTCGGAAAGATAGGTCTGAACCAACAAACGGACTGTCGGTTCTGTTGCGTGGAAGACGAAACTGCTGAACATATACTATGTTCATGCCTCGGCCTGGAAAGAATAAGGTTCAACATATTTGGATACACCAACCTAGAACCTACCGATTTGAAAAAAACCTCACCCTATACAACCATGAACTTCGTGAGAAGGGCTGGATTGTGCGGTGAACTGTAACCTCTAGGGGTGAGCCACAATAGACCTACTAAAGGTCGCAGTGGAGGGGCGACTATGCCCCACTCACATGATACATAACCTAACCTAACCTCCATTTGGAAACGAAAAAACGTCAACTGTGAATAGAGGGCACCAAGGTGGTTCTGAATATACCATTTTTGTTGGGTCTTATACGTGTTATTATCGAGAAATAGGGTGTTTTATCAATTTTGCCCAATATTATGGGACCGCCACATAACCAAGACTAACAAAACGAGAATATTCAATTCAATAGTTCGCAGCATAATGACTTATGGAGCTGAAATGTGGGTGATCAACAAAAAAAACAAAGGGAAGATTGTAGCCACAGAAATGGACTTTTGGAGAAGGAGTTGTGGAGTGAACAGATTAGATCGAATAAGAAATGAGGAGATCAGGAGAAGAATGGAGGTAAAAAAAGACATACTAGAACACATAGAGGAAAAGAAACTAACGTGGTACGGACATGTTAGTAGAACTCCGGAGGATCGCTGGATACACCGGGTAACTGAGTGGAGTGCATTAGGCAGACGAAAGAGAAGTCGACCAAGGCGATCATGGAGAGACGAAGTGGATGAGGCGATGGAATTAAGAAACCTGCAGGACGGAGACTGGCAGGACAAGGCCAACTGGAGACAAGTGCTGAAAGCAGGAAGGCAGCGACAGCTGTAGATATCCTGGATTATATATACTAACTGAAATTAAAAAGCCACGTTAGGGCGCCAAGTGATTTTTCATAAAAATCACTAAAAGTAAATTAAACCTAAAAAAATTCTACTATTTAATTTAATACTTTTAAAACGAGCAACGTATTTCGGTACCAATGCAGTTATTACCCCTTTTTCTTCCAGAAACAATTAAAAACGAGTAGTATAAATACAGGTTTATTACAAAAATAAACTGTCTACATTTAACCCTGGAAAAAAGATTATTAAAATAAAATTAAAGTGAACAAAATTATAAAGACAAAAGGAAAATCAAATCTGTCGAATGGCGAATATTTCAGTGTCCAAAAAAATTCAAAAATCTGAGGAGCTAAAATCCAATACGTCAGGGCAGCTAGAATGGCTGAGCAGCGTAACTAAAAATCCAAAAGGTTTGGACTGCAATAATCCAATGTCTGTACGGCGAAAATGGTATGTCCATAAATGGTGACAAGTCGGCGAAATGTCAGCGACAAGTGAAAACATCAAGAAAAACACAAAAAACAGTGGACAACCAAAGAAAAAAAGTCCGTGACAGACCAAAAAAAAAGTCGATAGCTAAAATAAATTAAACTAATAATAATAACTGCGAATAATATTCTCAACAAGGCCATTGGTATTAAAAATTTAAACAAAGTTAAAATTAACCAACAAATTTGCCGTCAATGCCGAATTACATACGTAAAAAGAATTTTAACAAATAAATAAAAATACACATTATTTCCCCAAATAAAAACGTAAGCATATAGTTTTGGAAATAATACAATAAGATCACTGTTATTCTTGGAAAAATAAATAAAATTAACTTACCAATCATATCACAAATCTACTACATTAAACTTATAATATAACAATTATCGACTTTTGATTGCTGGACTGACTTATGCTTGACACATAAACAAGTTTTAATACCTATCGTATCAGCCGCTATCGCTCACTAGCAACCAATTTTCTATCACAATCGCTAGGAAAAATTCCCGTTACAAATGGTTTCGAAGGAGAAGAAAACCATGACCCCCTGCGAGGGGACGATTAAAAAAGAAGGAGTAAAACAACTGAATCAGTTTGTATGGGTTCAAATTTACGAGAGATGAAAAGAACGACTGTGATATTTAGCGAATGGTGTTGGCAGGCAAAAAAATGAATGGGGCACTGCATAAATTTTTAAGCAGCCATAACGTGTCAAAAAAGGCACATCTGGCTGTGCATAGAGGTGTGTGGTTCCTGCACTTATGTATGGTAGTGAATGTTGGGTTTGGCAGAAGAAGCATGAAAGTAAGATCAATGCTGCGAAGATGAGTAGACTAAGAAGTATACCTCTAATGGATAAAGTGAGGAATAGTGAGATAAGGGTAAGAAGATTGGCGAAACATATTTATAAGGCGAGTGTGAATGGGCAAGTCAGTAGAGGTCGACCTAGACGAGCGTATCTTGATCAGATTGAAATTGTTTTGAAAAAAGGCCAGAGTACCAGCAACCGACGAGCATGTATAAGAGCGCTGATGAAAGTAAAAGAAGCGAAAGACGTGTGTAGAAACCCTAGCAAGTGGAAAGAAGTGGTCTCTGCCTACCCTTAAGGAAAAAAGGCGTGACTATATGTTTGTATGTATTAATATTTTTTGCCACGGTTTTTCCAATTCATATATACACAATTTTTAATAACACACCCTGTATAAGTTAGTTTTAAAACTCTCTAAAAATAATTGATAGTTATAATAATTATCGTCCCCTTAATTTTTAAAAATAATCACTTCCGAAGAAACCCAATAAAATTCAAGTGACGCAGCCATAAGAGAAAAAAGTTAACTTCTTAGTTTGTTGATAAAATTTTATTTGCAAGTTTTATAATTAAGGAATTCGCTATGAAAATGAGTTTATTTAATAAAATTTTCAGGGTAGATTTTTGCAGTAATTTGTCGGTCTTGTTAATGCGCTTTTTGTCACACACTGTAAATACCTTCAAACGGATTTTTCTGCAGCGGATAACGATTAAAAAACCGAATGAGAACCCAGGAAGGCCACAACTTCCCGATTGGTAACAATGCATTGCGCCAAAACGTGAAAATCTTTGCCTTAAATATCGAAACGTCGGCCTGCGAGAGCAAATAAAATGTGGGAACGGTTGTCTAAAAATAAAATTTGTAAAACACTGCATAATGAGATGAGGGAGCTTCTTCCTGTACTTTAATTGAAACGGAAACGAACAATCGTGTTGGCTGCGACAAACTCGCGTGGCCTGCTTCACAATTTACTTACCGATAAGGCCCGGGTTACAACAGCTGATTACGCGAATTTAGATTCGGAGAATTTTTTCCGAAAAGCGACATCCCCAATCGAAAAAATCGGCGTGAAAGTGATGCGGCTGATGAGCGAGCAGTGTTTCGGTGTTAACATCAAAAATGAGGTGAGCGAAATTCTTTAGGTCAAACGGTATCAATCTTAAAATGTTTAAATTTGGTTAAATCTTTAGAACGACTTTGCAGGATATTTAAAAAAACATTAACGACTGCGCAAATTAAATGATAAAGTAGATGTAAGTTCGTAATATAAACTTAAAATTATTATAATATAATTGTAGTAATTTACAAAGTTTCTTTTCCTATTACATAAACGTTTGAGGTTTATTAGCTAATTTTTTAGTTTAAAAATAAAAAATTTGTTTCACCTCCATATTATATACAGTGTGGAACAGACAAATGGAATAAATTCGATAACGAATAAATAAGAGGGTATTTGTCGATACTTAATTTTACGTCACATTCGCTCTGCCCAATGACGTCGCTTTTTAGTTTCAATTTCCCACAGTATTTTCGCACTTTTTAAAAATAATAATTTCTTGCTCAAAAAAAAATTATAATCATAAAAAATACTGGCTGAATTTCGATGTCTTGTCTGCGGTATGGCGCCGCCAAAAATTTAGTAGATATTTTTATTATTCCTTACTATTTTCAGGAAGAAGTGTCCGTTGCGTCGAAAAATGTACGAAAGTTCGTGTTCGTACCAAGGAGCATTGGAATTGAAAAGAAGCGCATCTGCGACGTGCCCCTTGGGTATTAAAACCGAAGATTTTTCCACGGCTTCCGATTGGCCTGCGTATCGATTCTGTAATCCCAGTACTTTTGAACAACTGAAGCAGAGTGTTGAAAAAGCAAAAGCTGCTCTTCAGGTATGAAATTCATGTTTTAATTTTTTTTAAAAAAGGCAGAATAGTACAAATAAATTACTACTAAATTGGTTACCAATGGCGAATCGTAAATATTTTGTAATGGTTACCGAATATTTATTTACCAAAAAATTAATTGGAATTAAAAGTAAATAATTTTTTTTTCAATGTATACATTCGAAATCATTAGCGACAATTGGAAGGGAAATGGATTATAGAAAGGAGATTATTTTGAAAACTTGCAGGTCATAGTTTTCTGCAAAAACTAATTTTGGAAGACTGTTCCATTCCGTAGCAGCCCTGTAAAAGAAGGACTCTTAATGGAGATTGGTCCTTGTAGTGTCAATCTTGAGAGTAAATGGGTGAGACTGATCAACTTGCTGAGTTCTTCGGCCAAATGTGGCCAGTGGTGGTATAAGAGTTTTTATTTTTCTAAAGCATCTGCCATGCTGTAGAGTAATTTCTGGTCTGCAACTCTTCTTCTATGTTCTAGTGGGTGAAGGGTATCTGTGAGAGTTGAGCTGTTTATCAACCGAATGGCCCTTTTCTTAAATCTAGAAGACTAAGAGAATGCCTTGGTGCTGAACTCCAAATGTGCAAGCAATACTTCAGTAGAGGTCAGATTTAAGCCTTATACGTCGTTAACAATTGATCAGGAGTAAAAAACTTTCTAGCTTTTCATAGAAAACCTAGCCTCTGGCTTGCTGACTTTGCGATGTTAGCAAAATGGTCATGCCAAAACATATTATTAGACACCGTGACTCCCAAAATCAAGATTGAGGGACTTGATTCAAGGGTATTTCTGGACATTGTGATTAAATAATTTGAGGAATTTATTTTCTTGGAAAACGTGGCGCTTTGTGTTTTATGGTCGTTGAATTGAACAAGATTTTTGGTTCCCCACTCGATGATTGCTTCAAGATTGGCGGAGTCTACCTGTTTCTGCCTGAGTCTATTTGTATTATTCACCGAAAGTGATCGATAGGATGTGAAAGTTGAGAAAATTTTGCTGTCGTCTGCGAAACTGTTAATGGAGTTCGTGGTGGTTTTCAAGAGGTCGTTAATGTGGGGGACCCCGGCATTGGTTTACACCGGGTCCCCCAGGGAAATTAAAATTTACGATTTACCATTTTCAACAATATCTTCGATATAATAAGAAAAAAAAATTTAATGGTTTTTTTCAGTCTAGGGGTCACTCTTTTTGCCGGTGACAAAAAAATTGGTACCCCAAATATACTACAAAAAAAATATACTAGAATATACATTTTTTCTGATTCGATTTCGGCTTTATCCACCATGTCCCACTTGGAAATCAACTCAATCTACCTAAACCCAAGGCAAGAAAAAAAGTTTATTTTTGTATGGGTAAAAGCGTACACGGGAATTACATATAATAAAATAGTGGATCAATTGGCAAAAGAAAGTATATATTCCGGAGAAAAAACATCCATACCCTTAACCTTCGAAGAAAGGAAAGACTATCTCAAAAAAAGAATAGAGCCGAAAATGGTCTCACCTTAATCCCATTATTGCAAGACAAAACCCACGAGGTACACTCTACTTAAAACAAATTTAAAAAAAAGTCATTGGCATACAAAATTCAATCACCCACGTAAACACATAACAACTATGTGATACCTGCAATAAGATTAGGAACTTGGATCTCATTTTGTTAAAATATTTTCGTGAATTTGACTGGTATATTTTTAAACTGTTCAAACAATTAAGGGTTCGATGCAAAACGAAACGTTGTCAGTGTGTATGATTCAACTTGAAGGTATCTGCATGGTTGTAGTTATGTCTTTCTCTAACAGTAAATAATAGGCGAGATCAACAATGACGTCGCAAATTAAAGCTACGTTATTGGAAACAAAGCCATTGATCAGGCAGTTTCATAGACGTGTTGCTAGGGTTTCGTAAAGCAGAGACCGGAATTTTTTTGTATTACTTGGGGAAAGCGTTTTTACGTTTAGTTTCGATTGTATATTTTTACGTGCAGTACTTATCCAATTTTGTACCATACGTTCATTTTTAGGCACGGTGGTTAGCGTTACAATACTTTGGCATATAGAGGCATAAAGAGGATTCCAAAGAAAAGATGAAAGTGTCCTCTAATAAAGTTTAAGGCACTAATGGCCCTTTAATAAGTTCAAGCACTCGGAAAAAATACTTTTAAAAAATTCAGCCCACTTATCATCCGCTGGAATTAATTAAACAAACTGTTCGGAATTTGTAATAGGCGAGAACACTTATTTCTGTAAAAAATCCCACTACGAACGTAAACAAAGCCAAAATTGCCAAATGGGTCAGAAAAAGTCCGAAGCAGTCTGAAGGTTGATATAATTACAGCGCTGCCAAACATTCTACATTAATTTTTCAACTTTAAACGCAGATATTCGATCCCAGCCTAGTTAGTCAGTCAGTTATTTACAAATTCGAAATGAATTGAATATAAGTTACAATATGAACTCGTAATTTTAAAATTTATGTCGATTTTAAGATTTGTTTACGAAAACTCGAAGTGATATTTATTTGGTATTCCCGGGAAATATTAAGAACGGCAATAATGAAATGCGCAATTAATAGCACTTGTGACGTCAGCATCGAGCCTCCAAGACGCATATCTGAATGTTCCCTGAAATTTTATGATTTTCAAAAGGTGTTTGTTAAAATATTACAGAATAATTTGCAATAAAAATTATGCAATTAACATATGTAATTGAATTTTTTATAATCTTCTTCTTCTTCTACTTGGTTGAGATCATATGATCTGTTAATTCCGGGCTTGCCGTTGTATTAATTCTTGAGATGTGGACTGCCAGCTGTCTCTCCATCTCTTCGGTGGTCTACCGGGCGGTCGGCTTCCTACTGGTATTCCCTCGAGAGCTATGCGGGGTAATCTATCTTCGTCCATCCTCTTGACGTGGTTATACCATTGCCTTCTTCTCTGTCTTCCCCATCTTACGATATCCTGTACGCCACATTGTTCTCTTATATCAGTGTTTCTTACGTGGTCTCTTCTGGTTTTGCCAGCTATTGTTCTCAGCACCCTCATCTCGGCTACGCGCAGCATGCTCTTTGTTTTGTTCGTGTCTTCTCTTGTTTCTATCGCGTACGTCATTATGGGTCTTACGCATGTTTTGTATATTTTAATCTTACTGTCCTTCCGCATGTACCCGTTGGCCCAGACAATCTCTCTTAGACAGCCTGATGTTGCTGATGCTTTATTGACTTTGTCCCTTAGATCTTTTGTTGGGTCGTGGCCGCTAGACATATTCATCCCGAGGTACTTAAATTGCATTACCTGTTCTATGGGCTTATCTTCAATTACGAGCTTGCATCTGAGTGGTTCCCTGGTGATTGTCATGCTTTTTGTTTTCTCGACCGATATTGTCATATTAAGCTGTCGGCACACTTGGTGGAACTTGAATAGCTGTCTTTGTAGGTCGTTCTCGTTTTCTGCGAAAATTGCTGCGTCGTCGGCATAGCATACCATATAATCAATAACAACAAATAAAAGTGGCGATAATCTTTTTTTTTTGTTTTTACATTTTTTACATTGTTGTATCTAAAAACTTTTTAAGAAATTTTGTTTGTGCTTGTTGCAGGATCGAAATAGTTT
This sequence comes from Agelastica alni, assembly GCA_950111635.1. NCBI lineage: Eukaryota > Metazoa > Arthropoda > Insecta > Coleoptera > Chrysomelidae > Agelastica > Agelastica alni. The sequence continues at coordinate 53,764,162 of OX467709.1, forward strand.
TTTCGGCAACGGTAGTGCTTTCAGTGACTTGTACAATGTGTCCACAGGAAGATCTCAAGATAATATTCAGGATAGTTCTAGTAGACTAAGAGACAATAACGAAATAGATATCAAACGAACTGGTGAGTATACAGAAATATTTACTTTGCAATGTTCACTGTTCTATGTTCAGGGTGTTAGTAAATAGGTGCGACAAACTTTAGGGGGTGATGCTGCATGAAAAAATAATGGTAGTTTGCTATATAAACGTATGTTCGCAAAAGCTTAATTTTCGGAGAAACGGGTTTTGGTTTGATATGATTGTATTAGAAAGTTTTTGATAATGTATTGAAGAAATGAAAAATACGCGTGAAGATGTTTTAATTTTTTGCATAAAAACGGCACCTTAGACGAAAAAAAGGCAGGAGCGATTTTTTTTCACAAATTTACCAAAAAATTTAAACATGATTTTTAATTTGAAATATCTTAGTGGCGTACCATTTTTTTCTTTAAAAAATTGGGATCATTACCCGTATGCGCGCCAATGATGAGGTTTCAGAGCAATAAATAAATCGTCAGTTTTAAAGTAAATCTTTAACACCCCGTATCTCTGAAACGAAGTATTTTCGGACATACGTTTATATAGCAAACTGCCTTTATTTTTTTATGCAAAATCACCCCCTGTATTTGTAGATAGTAGAAGCTTCTCCTTCAGCAAAAATGCATATTAAAATTATCTATATACAAAAATCGATAACTTTGCACTTACAAATATTATAATTAATAACTTAACAAAACGATAAACCACTAATGCTCTGGCTCCAATTTTATAGGATTATCTTTAAATCCTCCGAATCTCCAGGAAAATATATTAATGTAAAATTATCTATATAAGTAAAAAAATATTTCGATAATTAATAACTTTGCAAAACGTTAAGCTACAAATTCTTTGGCTTCAATTTTAAAGAATAATTATTTTCTAAGCTGACCATTACGCAATCCCCTGAAAACATCCAGTTTTCAAAATACTGAGGATTTAGGTAATGTTGAAGGAAATTAGTAAGATGAAAAATAAAAAAAATTGGCATTTATTGGGCTATCAGCTCAAGGCTACTTTTTGACAGAAATAGAGAAGAAAAAAAGATATGACATCACCGTTGCTACTGAACCCTTTGAGTCCGATGTGTGTATACTGTGTATTGTGTAAATTGTATTTTAGTTTCATTACCTATTATTTTAGTTATTTGAGGGATCACTGTGCAATACAAATGTAACAATCGCTGTCTTCTTCTACATCGAAAACACTCATCTGTCGGTAACGTTGACGTCATTGACACTGACGCGAAACGCAAAACTACAATTTTTCCTCTACCGAAAAATTTTCAATGCACCCAAAGAAGTTTTGACTTCAAACAATTGATTTGCATAAGTTTTAAAATAAAAAAAATATTTTGTGGTGGTAGGTGTTTAGGAGCAAATATAAATTGGCACGGTATTTAACTTTTTCTTACAGGAAATCGGCCTCAATAAAGCGTAAAATGGTAATTAGAAGTGTTTAATTTAAAAGTAAATTTATATTTATTTATCTTTTGACCACTGCTTTACGTATAAATTTAATCCACCCGTATTTACCTTTGGATGCCGAAAATTCCGTCAATATCATCCTATGTTGATAATTAAACATTAAAACGCCAGTAAAACATGATTAGATCACATCAGAGTAACATTTATGTCCAGCTAATCTGATATGTTACACTCTGATGTGACATGTTATCACGATACGTGTCAATAATGTGTCCTTACTTTAAGAGATGATAAATATGGGAATAATATAATATTGAACAAAATATTGTTTCACCAGGGAATGCCACGAAAAAAAAAATAACCAATAATTTTGCTAAAGTATTAATTATTTAAGTGTTTACTTTTTTACACGAAATCAATTTTCGTGGTCAAAAAAAACTCCGATCGTTTCGATAGGTAGCCTCATTAAGTTGGCACATGAATAAACTGGTAATTTAATTTTCTGGAAAATACGAAATTAATGTTCCCCCAAATCAAGACATGTAAAGGTAGCATTAAGCTTTCAGTTGACTTTTCCTGTTCGAATCACTAATGATTTTTTTTCACAGCACAGATTATCAAAAATGTGAAACATGACAAGCCATGAATTAGTTTATGTTGCAAAAACGGAGTGGGCGACATCTATCGTATGAACTTTTCGCGGTGTGAACAACAAACCAACCTCCATTTGTTTATATGGGTAAAAAGTGAACTTTATAAATTATCTTAAGCAATTTAAGCATTATAGTTGTTATATTTGAACGATATTTTGTGAAGAATTGGTTTTAATTAACCACAAAATCCGAAAATGCAAATGATTAAAAATGGTGATATGGAGATAAATTTTTTTTTTTTTAATTATAAAATACCTTAAAATGGATATTTTTTAAAATTACAATCTGATCTAAATAAGATCAATAAGCAACTTTTATCTAACCTAAATTAGCTACAACAATACTTCAAACTAAGGACATACTCTCTAGCATGCCTTAGATTCTAACAACTTTATTACACTAATATTATCGTGTACCACTACCGAACTATGCTCTGCTTTTTACGGTCACTTCACTAACTCGAAAGGCTTCGTCCTCTTGAGTCTTCTTACCAAATTTGCATTGTCGAGGATCTGGATTGCCTCGACGTTGACGTGTTGGAGGAGTCTTTGTTCGTGACTTCTGGCAAACTTTTCTATGGTCTGGTTAACGGTGTCTATTTCCAAATCTCTATGGAGGTCACTAATGTTTCTAAGTACTTTGTTTTGGAATCGCTGGATAATGTCTATGTTACTTTTACTGGTACAACCCCACAGCTGGATGCCATACGTCCATACGGGCTTAAGGATCTGTTTATATAGTAGTATTTTATTGTAGTTTGACAGAGTGGAATGTCTTCCCAATAGCCAATACATCTTCTTATATCTAATATCTAGCTCTTTTCTTTTCTTTTTTACATGAGCCCTCCAGCGCAGCCTCGCGTCTAGTGTAATACCCATATATTTTGCAGAATCTGCATACGATACTTGAGTATTATTAATGCTAATTCGAATTTGTTGTTTGTTTTTATTTGTAAAGTTGATGCAAACAGACTTAGTCTCGTTCAACTTAATTCGCCATTTTTTAGTCCAATCAATAATTTCATTAACGGATATTTGTAACTTTCTTACGGCTTCTTCATGATCTTCGCCCACAGCTAATATGGCAGTATCGTCAGCAAAGGTCGCTATCGTGTCCTCAGCAAAGGTCGCTATCGTGTCCTCTACAAAGGTCGGAATATCGCTAGTGTATAGTAGATATAGAATGGGGCCAAGCACACTGCCTTGTGGTACTCCCGCCTTAATTTCTTTTAATTCCGAATAAGCTTCCTCTTCTTTTATTCTAAAAACTCTATCTGATATATACGACTCCAATAATTGTGCATATTTCTTGGGCAAAAGTTTACGCAGTTTATACCTAAGTCCCTCAAGCCACATTTTATCAAAAGCCTGCGCTACATCAAGAAAGATGGTAGCACAAACTTTTTTTTCTTCCAAAGATTTTTCAATTATATCCGTTAGTCTGTAGACTTGATCTATAGTCGAATGGCTTTCTCTAAATCCGAATTGATGGGATGGAATTAAATTTTTTTCCTCAATGATGGGTTTCAACCTTTTTAACAAGAGTTTTTTGAAGAGTTTCGAAATAACTGGAAGTAAAGAGATCGGTCTGTAAGAAGTAGCTTCATTTGGGGGTTTACCAGGTTTAGGGATCATTGTACATACATCAGTCTGAATGAGGCATTGATAAGGCAAGTCAATTTAACCAGGGCTTTTCTGGGAAGTTGTTTTAAAATTTGTCCAGTAATTAAATCAATAAAATCGCCAAAAATATGCTCTGTTCCACAATGTTCTACATATGGCAATTAGATTATGTATTTACATAAATTTTCTTTAAATCCTAAGGCAGTTTAGAAATGGATCTCATGCATAAACTTTTGATGATTATTTTATTGAGACCGTCAGTTTGACATATAATGATATAATGATGTGGCCTCTTCACCTTCCTTAATTGGTCAAATTCGTTCACCCACATGATACAATATGTCCGAAATTGATATCTCGAATTTTATAGGCATTGCAATAAGAATTCCAGTGACAACAGAACTGAAAATCTTCCGAAAACAAATCAAAATTGATACCTGGACACATCTGGTCTTAACTGGCATTTAACAAGAATCCAGAGACAATAAAATTGAAAGGTCGAAAACAAACCTTAAATCCAGCTTCAATCCAATAATTTAACACAAAAAATCAACCCATATCTCTGAGATAACTAAAATTCCCTGTAATAAAAACTTTGGTTTTACAAGTGATTAAATGACAGAATATTTGTTGTTCACATCTCGATCCGACATTTTGTCATTGACAGCGCCATCTCACGTTACGTGATTTTTCCCTATTAATCAGAGTTGGCTAAAAATAGAATGGCCTAGAAATTATAAAAAAGGGGTTGTTTTTTTTTAAATTGTTAACATGTTTATAGTTATATATAAATAAGCAAGAACGATCACGTTTACACGAGCGGGTATCTTTTATTCCCGAATAGTTTTAAGATGCTTTGTTTCAGGAGCCTTTCAGCATTAATACACAGTTATAATGTGTGGAACAGCCTAATGGAATAAATTCATTATTTTAATTATTGTGCATGTTTATTTATAAAAATCCCGAAATACTTTAATTTTAGATTATAAAATAAAATCCTGCAACGAAAAACTTTTATCTGTATAATGAACCCCCTTTGAGTGACAGTTATGACCCCCACATTTTTAAACGAGAAGTAGGGGCGTGTAAAGGTCTCTTAACCTCTATTTAAAAATGTCATTATTAATAAATTCATCGCAAAAATTTAACATTAAAAATATTTATTATACAGAGTGAGTTTTAAGTATGGAACACCTCATTATATCTTCTTGTAGGACAAATGTATTATATTTATCGGTAATTTGCTGAGAACTTTTTTATATTTTGTCATCTTCATAGGTTTGAAGTAAAACTAGCTTTTTAATTTCACTGTAATCAATGATATTAAAGTGCCTTTTGAATTAAGTAATCAAGTTGAGAATCATTATTAGTTGCATCGTTGGAAATTTTCAAATTCTCCCAGGATAATATAAATCGTTAATTTCAGAAGTGAATATTCTTATTATCCTTTTATTGTATTTCTCCTTTGCGGTAAAACTTTTATGACAGTTCTTTTCCTTTTTCGAGCCCCTTGCCCTCGCAATTTTGCTTCCTTTTGAATTCTTAATTCCAAAAAAGACATTCTTTATTTCTGTATCTCGTTCTTTGTTCTCGTAAAATTTTTATTATTTAATTGCGATTATTTATTAGGGTGCGTTAGTGTCGTTATTTTCACAATGGAGAAGAAATAGTACAGTCGATTGAGAACATTTTTAAGGATGTACAATGGTTACAAAATTATAGACTTTTTTTTTTAAATTAAAACATAGTGTTATATACTATAGTATAGTGGTATTTTTAATGTAAGTTTTTATAAAAAATATTATTTCAGTTATCTGTACGCAAAAACGTAAAAAAACCGACTTAAAAGACCTTTATGGTTTTCTCATGGATGCCATTGTAGGATCTGGACCAAATTAAAATGGGACCACACAGGAAGCACCAGCTTTTAAAAAAAAGAAAAATCATCAAAATCGGTTTACCCAGTTGAAAGTTCTGAGGTAACAAACAAAAAAATACAGTCGAATTGAGAACCTTCTTCTGTTTTGAAGTCGGATAAAAATAGCTTTTAAGGGTTGTTATGACAAGTTTCCGATTTTGGTATTTCTCGAACAATATTTGCTTATACCCTACAAAAAAATTTTAAAAAAGTTATATTATAACGTTAGATTGTCTTATTAGTAACAATTTGATAAGTTTCCTTAAGCATTTTCTCAATAATTTTACGAAAAAAATATATTATATTATATTTTTACAACTGGATCATAGATTTTGCAAAGGTTATATTGTTAGAAAAATAATTAGTTCCTGAATTATCTGTACAGTATAAACAATGAATTTGTCTAGTAAAGTGTAAAGTGGACGTCTGTGTGTATGTACGTATGTGCGTTCGGAATTATGTTTCGTCTTGGTTATCTCGAGAACAAAAAACGATGTCGACGTGGGACCAGTTGCATTCGACGCATAATTACGCAACTTAGAACTGATTAGATTTTCTGCAAAATCGGTCAAGCTGTTTTTTATGAAGAATCAAAAAACTGAAAAATATGGTAAACTACCTGAATTTTGCAATTTATAAATTATACTATTTTGAGTACAGAATTTAAGATCTTTTAAATATGATTTTTTTTTACTTCGGAAACTGATATGATGATTGCATGTTAGGAATACTATGATGACAATATTTTTAATAATAATAATAATAGTTATAACAACAAAACATATGATATTTTTTCATTTTTTCCACTGTTAGTCGTGTGGACCTCTCGATCGCACCCAGACCACTGATATTTTTATAATCGGTACTGTATTTAAAGTACCGAGATATGCTTTAAAAAGTGTTGTTAAAACTTAAAAATAGTCCACTTTATAAACATCGGCAGCCGGTTAGGGATGAGTTGATATGGCAACAAGATGGAGTTATTGTGAGAGGCTTTTTAAATGAAAACTTTATTGAATAGATTGAAAGAAGTGGTACCATTAATGGCATCCCTGATCACCAGATGTCATACCCATGGATTTTGCAGTCTGGAATATACTGAAAAATGATGTTTATTCAGTTAAGTTTTGTGATATTGAGCATTTGAAGACACGAATTTGATCAGAATTTAAGAACCCATAATCTCAGAAGATTTGCGACAATATTTGTAAATAAGTGTTTAAATGATGCATCGTTGTTGACTGTACTAAAGTAGTTTCAATATACCGAAGAAACCATGTGGGAGAAAACAGCGATTATCATCAGCAGCAGTAGCAGGAGCGAGACGAAGTGAAGGGTGAGCTTCGCAGGATCAACAAGGAGGATCGGACCAATAAGATCCCAGCGGGGGTTGCTATGGTTACGTGCTACTACCGATTGCCATCTTACATTTCAGGAATTTCTAAAACTCGAATCGAATGCGTTTCTTTTTGACAAGGATGGGAAATATCATTTTAATTAAGTAAATGTTTACTAAGGATATTGAGCAAAAATGTAAAAAATATTTATAATATAGGTACTTTGGATTAAAATTTACATACGAAATTAAAAAAGATCAGCAACGTAAATGATTCAAATAAATTACTGAAAAATAAAAAAATTTATTATTATTTTTCAATGTTTTAAAAAACTTTGTGGGACGGTTTTTTGTCTCCATAAAATCAATTACAATATTTAATCTTTCTTTCTAGATATATTTTAGCGATAACTCGATGTTTTTTTTTTAAAAATATTTCTTTTTTTCCGGCTTATGTTTTATTTTTAGGAAATATTTTCAGCCGATTTTATTTGATTACTATGTATCCAATATTTTACATATTTCTTGACTATCAGTTTTTAAAATGCTTTTATCAACAATTTATTGCGGTCGAAAAGTGTTAAAAACCTTTTTCTGGTGAAAGGTATCTAATTGTTGAAATAAGGTAATAGGATAGGTCTGGAAAAAAGGGATGCAAAGTAAGAAACCAGAAAGGCCACTTCAAACTTAATAAATATGAAATCCATTTTCATACTATCTTGATTCTGATCATTGGTTTCAGTTTAAGTGTTTACATGGCAAAAATATACTATGTAATAACTAGCTAATTACTCGTGCTTTGCAACGAATGTTAATAATTTAGGTACAGACTAGTAACATGTAATTATTAGGTAATCCATAATATTTACGGGCTGCCGACAGAAGTGGAATCTTAAAACTATGAATTATGTGGAATTTTTAATTATTTGTTGTATTGAAAATTAAAATTACATATTTTTTACATTAATATTATTGAATAAATAATAAACCAGTAAAAGTAGGCTTTTAGCTCAAGGCCACTTTTTGACAGGCATGTAGAAAAAAAAGAAGCTACGACTTCACCGGTTTTTTAATATTGCTACCTTATATATATATATATATATATATATATATATATATATATATATATATATATATATACATACCACATGGTGGACACTTTTTAAATAAAATTCCCATAAAAGATTGTTCTTTTTATCTCTACCTTTCATATTAAAATAATTGAATAACAACATACATACATAAAGTCACGCCTTTTTCCCATAGGGGTAGGCAGGATCATTTCCTTCCACCTGCTACGGTTCTTACACACATCTATTGCTTCCTCTACTTTCATCAGTGCTCTCATACATGCTCGTCGGTTGTTGGTACTCTTGACCTGGCCTTTCTTCAAAACAATGTTGATCTGATCAAGATATGTTCTCCGAGGTCGACCTCTACTTTGAACCCAAATACACAAATTCATTTACTTGTTCCACTTTTTCTCCCTCAATCGAAACTCCACAGTTTGTCATGCTTTATTCTCTTTCAAAAACCATTACTTTCGTTTTGCTTACATTTATTTTCATCCCTTTGATTTGTAGGGCATCATGCATAACATTAACCATCGCCTGCAACTCATCTTCAGATGACGCTTATATGACTTGATCATCGGCGTAAAGAAGGCATTTGACGATCAAATCATTCATTTTTAATCCATACGCACTCTCATTCAAATCTTTTAAACAATCGTCTATGTATAAGTTAAACAGCCATGGCAAAGCCACACATCCCTGTCTTACACCTTTTTTGATTTTTTGAATTACAATTAATCAAGATAATAAAAGTTGGCTGTCAGCTCGAGATCACTTTTTGACAGACAGAAGCCATCTGTCGCTGACGCTGACGTTAGGTAAAGCGAAACCATAAGTTTTCCTCCTAGCAAATTTTGCTCAACGCGCCTAAAGAAGTCTTTACTTCAAATTACGATAAAAAAACTAAAAAACAACATTTTTGTTAAGGACCTCGGTGCCTGGTAAGGTACCTACCGAAATGGAAGCTAACCCCAATAGATGTAGAAGGAGAAATCTGTTAAAGAACAAGGGGCTCAAAGTCGGCACTCTTCGTATGCTCAGTATACTTCAACCGTAATATATGCCTTCGACTCATTCAAAGCAAGCTGTCAGTTGCTGGTGACGTACAGATGGATTAATGGATGTAAGAGGTATGTGTTGAATAGTAAAAGGCTCAAAGAAGGCACTCATCACATGCCCATTATACTTCATTCGTAATATGTGTCCTCACTACTCGTACTCATCAGATCGTAAAATTACCTCACCACATGGGTAACATATTATGTGGTAAAGGAGACACGAGTATGATACTCGACCAAAGTTCTATAATTGTTGTTACATGTCTTCATTGTATACAACTCAAACAGTTGCCAGTTATATCAAATGTACTGTACAACGCTCGTTTGTACTTAAGTTGCATGCAAGACAGTACCATAAAAAAGACAGGGAGTAAAAAAAGCACGACCCATCTGCACCCTCGAGCACAATATAGTGGGGTATGAGGTATGACGGCTACTGACCTCACCGACTTCAGTTTGTTCCATTCTACAAGAGATATAGGTTTTTTATTATATTTTTTTCAAGAGTACAAAATAAACCCAAAAGTTTATAGATAAAAGTACAACGATTATTGAATAAAAAACTTTTTTAAAACACTCTTACTCAATATTTTTTAATAAATGTTAGTCACAAAATATTTACACCAAAATTTAAAACATCTATCAAGCCCCGTTAACATTAAATTCTCCATAAACGAAAACATCTATTTAAAATCAGATCATCACAGATACTTGCACATCTACATCATACAGAAAATCTCCATGCAAAGTTACACCTTCCTAGGCCTTGTCGTTTATAAGATACACTGATCAATAAGTCAGGCAGAGGTATTTGGTGTAAATATAGATAACTAGAGGTGACCCGTGCGAATACTTCGCACCAATAGCGGTCAGTTACGTAATATAATATTGTAAAAATAAATAAACGTAAATATTTATTAATTTTAAATATTTTAATTTACAAAATAGTAACGAAATCAGTCTTATATTAACATTATTATCCTAGATGCGACTTAGTCTGCGTAAAATTAGTACTTCGTGTAGCGAAACTTTCGCGTTTATAAAGTAGTAGGTTCACACAATATAAATTATAGCCTATGTGTTATTCTGATGTATAAGCTACATTATTGTAAAGTGTCATTAAAATCCATTGAGAAGTTTTTGCGTGAAACAGTAACAAATATTCATTCATACATACATACTCACAAACTTTCGCCTTTAGAATGGTAATAGGTTAACACTATATATTTATAAATTATAGCCTATGTGTTATTATGATGTATAAGCTACATTATTATAAAGTTTCATTATAATCCATTTAGTAGTTTTTACGTGAAAGAGTAACAAACATCTATTCATACATACATACTCACAAACTTTCGCCTTTAGAATGGTAGTAGGTTAATACTATATATTTATAAATTATAGCCTATGTGTTATTCTGATGTATAAGCTACATTATTGTAAAGTTTCATTAAAATCCATTCAGAAGTTTTTGCGTGAAACAGTAACAAACATCCATTCATACATACATACTCACAAACTTTCGCCTTTAAAGGGTAGTAGGTTAACACTATATATTTATAAACTATAGCCTATGTGTTATTCTGATGTATAAGCTACATTATTGTAAAGTTTTATTATTATCCATTTAGTAGTTTTTACGTGAAAGAGTAACAAACATCCATACAAACATACTCACAAAATTTTCGTTTATAATAGTAGTAGGATAGCAATGCAGTAGCTTATTCAACATTTTAAGTATTTTATCTTAATTATAAAAATAAATAATATATTTTCATACAAATTTACAATCTCGCATGATGCAATACAACGACTACAATGGGCAGGGCATGTTGAGGGCTGTAAGGTCCCGTATGGAAGGATGGATAATGCAATGTTGTGATGAGCAATCCTGACAAGACTAAATTATTTAACTACAGGAGAGATACAACCACATCCCTTAAAATAATTGGTGAATTTTAAGTCTAGCTGTTGGAGCCTAAAAGTTAATACAAAGAGGTCAAAAACAACACAATAGAATTCAGAAAGGTTCAAAAAATAATTATAATGGGCACCGTACTAAACAAACCTTCGACACGTTTGAACTTGTCCTAGGTGCAAGCGGGCACGCACGGCGTATCCTACTGGAAGATGCGATTATTAATACGCGTATTTTGTGTTTTACTCGCGGATAGTGAAGTAAAATGTCGCAAATTAATTTAAATAAAAACTTTCCTGCAAAAGATTTTATCACAGCAGTGATGGAAAAGCCATTAATTTGAATGTCTAGGCACCCTGACCATAAAAATAAAAGGTTCGTAAGGCTGGCATGGAACGAAATAAAAGAAAAGTTTCCGAATCAAAATGGTAAGTTTATTTTGACATTACAGAAAATTTTCAGAAAAATAACGTACAAATTGGTCTCGTATGTTTCTTTCTAAATATTGTAAACGTTTGAGTTTTGACATCAACATATTCGGTAAACCAAATACAACACTAAACACGGGCGCACGCTTGTACTCTTTTGCGTGCACTAAGGACAAGTAATCTAAAGCAGGAAATAGGATTGGACATTTGAAGATTTTGGAAAATATTTCCCTAGAGTTCAGCAAGTTTGCACAGAGAATGGACCTCGACTAGGAAGGGATGCTTTAGTGTGGTACACTGATGGATGAAAGGGCTGGAGTGGGCGTTACAGAGGCGAATTTTAAGCTCTTAAAACCGCTTGGTAACACCCCAACCATCTTTCAATCAGAAAAACACCCGAAGGGAAGAAATCTATATTTTATCAGATAACAAAGCAGCACTAAAAGCTCTGAAGTCAGACACTTGTAAGTCGAAGCTGACTTGAAACTGTAAACAATTCCTGAGACAACTGGCAGCAAACAATCAGGTTACTCTGATGTGGGTTACAGGTCACAAGGGAATTAAAGACAACGAGGAATCAGACTGCTTTGCCTAAGAAGGGGCAAATACACAATTTTCCGGCACAGAACCCTTTTGTGGACTCTCTAAAGCCCACTTGAAAGAAGAGGTTCGACGCTGGGAAACAGATGAAATAAAATCTCACTGGCATAAAGTTTTAATACTATAAATATAGTCCTAGTGCTAAGTGCATATTTAATGGATATTCCAAAATGGCACTTCCCCCCCTTTCGCAATGCGAAACATGTTACGCCAGTCTCCCCGTTACGTGATTCCAGAACGGCTCTAACTTTACACACATGAAGATCGATACCTAAAACTAATAAAAATAATATTGTCCGCAACTGAAGTGGGGTATTAGATAGCCACGCAGCACTAAAGCTCTGAAGTCATACACTTGTGAGTCTAAGCTGACTTGGGACTGTAAACAATCCCTGAGACAACTGGCAGCAAACAATCAGGTTACTCTGATGTGGGTTTCAGGTCACAAGGGAGTTAAAAGGCAACTAGGAAGCAGACTGCCTTGCCAAGGAAGGAGCAAATACACAATTTTCCGATCCAGAGCTCTTCTTAAAAGAAGAGTTTTGACGCTAGGAAACAGATGAAATGAAATCTCAATGGCATAAAGTGCCAGGACAAAAAAAGCTAGTAAGCCTTTCGCCAAAGGAAAGCTAAACAGCTTCTCGAGTTGGACAAGAAATACTTGAAACTGGTGTCGGGACTCCTCACTGAAAACTGCCCTCTAAGGTATCACCTTAAAAAGATAGGCAAAACAGAGAGTGATAGTTGCCGTTACTCCGAGAACTTCGCTTAAACTGCAGAACATTTGCTTTGCGAATGCCCATCGCTTTTCTGCAAGAAGCTTAAGTTTTTGGAAGGGGCCTTCCCAAAGCCCTCCGATTTCAGGAACTTAGCCCCCAGGAAACCGATAAACATTGTATGAAGTCTCGAATCCCGGGCCTCGAATAGATTAAGGGTTGTGCACAAAAGATCTGATAGGTTGAAGTGCTTGAGAGGCAGCATAGCCTTCACGACCTCCCCTACAATCTACAATCTACAAGGACAGTTATCGATACAATCCGTCATACGCGATGCGCCGTCAGGCCTCGCACTTATTGCGATGGATTTGTAATGTTTATTTTTGAGTTCAAACTTTTAGTTTATTTTTTAGAAGGTAATGTTATGTTTTTTAATTTGTGGAATATTTATTTTATTTTCTGGGCCATTACGGTGGGGGTGAACAAATTTTTGAAAGAGAAATTATTTCATCTCTTGCATACGTCGTAGTCTCTTTCCTGATAGGTGTGATGTGTATACCGGCGCTAAAAGTTTCATACTGAGAGATTTCATTAATTTCTAGCGACATAAACAATGTCGAAAAGGTGGGGTCAGATCAAATTAGAGTCGTGTAATTAATTACTTGAGTGTCGCGAATATTTATCATATTTTGTGCTGGTCGACTGTTTGTAGTGCATTTTAAGATTTTGCATTGAAATTTCTATAATTTGCCAAACTTTTTTCATATCTGTATTTGTTTAAATGGATGTGATTATTATTAACGGTATTAATAATATTATGGTTAGCACGATTATTAAATGCTTGAAGGTTTAAAAAAAAATTTTACATGGAAGTTTTGTTAACTAAAGATCTAGGCAATTGGAGCTACAAGAAGTAACTAAAAGAGGTCCTTATCGGAACAGTTAGGTAAAAAACCATAGCATAGTGACAGTATTTTTAAAATGCAAAACGGTTCGCAATTGCTGCTTTGTGGTAGTCCAATAAAGAAATAATCTTTGGCAGATCTGAGTGGTTAATCAGCCAAGTAGCTCTCTCCTGAAAGGACTACGGAATCTTAGAAAATAATGGAAGCGCGTCCTAAACATGAAAACATTATTACAAGCTTGTTTATACATATTTGGATCCACCCTGTATGCAAGGCGAGCTTTTTAGGTACACGAACAAATCTGGAGATCAGGTATCTAAAGAAAAAGGACAAAAAGGGTTGCGTAAGACGGCGGGTGGCGGCAGTCTTCATGAAGGGACGACAATAAGTAGTTTTGTTATCGAGGGATATTTTGAATACGCTTTCCGATAAATATAGTTTTTGAGTAGACTACGTTTTTATTATCTCTAGCACACAGTGCCGAAATATTTTAAAATACAGAAAAATTAAGTAACTTTGTTAATTTCATTATTCAAACAAGAATTCGCACATTCAGAGTATTTTTTAGATAAAACAATTGCACAATAAAAGTTTGTAACTTGTAACTTTAAAGTGTGCTTTACGAAGCTGGTTGAGAGCGAAAAATTCTTCGAGTTTAGTATGTCCTCAATTTAACGTATTTAATCTATCGCTCACTTTATCTACGACGTACTCGTGACATAACATGTTCTATCTTGTAAGCGGAGAAATGCGTTTGATCGAGAGTTTGATGCGAAAACAATCGAAGCAGCAAGCCGCGATAACGTGTCGGGCACAATTAAGCCCTCCGATCCAAAATGGCGACAGGAAACTTTGCATCAATCACTTCGCACACGTCAATTAGCCCCCGGAAACACGTCACTATCAATTTGAGCAACGCCCGTTCGGATCATATAGCCTATATTGATTTGATGCCGTTTTTTTTGTTGTTGTTGAGGGTAATTTGTTGCTCTCGACGCGCCGTTGTCTTCGATTATGATGGACGAGATTTTCGGAACGGTTTTTTGTTTTGATAAATCGAATACCGTTATTCATTCTCATTGTCGCGATTTGAATTAGAGTGGGTCTAGGTCGAGGCCCATGAATGGTTACGTTCCGATGTATGCAGCAGGAAGGAAACATTTAAATAATAATCTAGTTTTTATTCATTAATGTCCCACTTATTTTAAAAAAAAATTATAACAAATGATAATCTGAAAGTGTTTCTGAAGGTCATTTAATACAGAATGGATCCTTGGATCCTTTCAATTCGGATTTAGAAAAGGTCTCGGTACGAGAGAGGCACTGGTCGCAACCCGAGTGTTGGTTCAGAACTGTTACGATCAGAGAAAAGATATAGTAATGTGTTTTATAGATTACGAAAAAGCATTTGATAGAGTGCAACATCATAAACTTGTTCAAATGCTGAGGCGACTTGACATAGATCAAAAAGACATACGCTGTATTGAAAACTTTTACTGGAACCAATCAGCTGCAGTTAGATTTGACAACGAAGTTACAAATGCACAGAAAATCCTTAGAGGTGTAAGACAGGGATGTGTCCTCTCCCCACTTCTGTTTAACATTTACTCTGAAAACATCTTCCAAGAAGCTCTCGAAGGACAACAACTAGACATCAAAGTAAATGGCACATTTTTTTTTATCTTCCCACTTTATTTGCAATCTGTTACAAATTTTAACAATAAGCAAATAGTTTGTTTATAAATTTGTCAAGTGGGAAAAGTGTCCTGTGACAATTTTCTATATTTTATTACTTAAAACAAAAATTAAAAAGTAAGTTTAAAATTTGGGAGTACATAACACTACACTATAAAAATCTATCTTTTAAATCCCACGGCATATAACGCCTGAGTCTTCGTATCACAGTTGGTCCATGCGTTAGGTTTCGAGCTAATCTGTTTGGATGCTTATTTAAACGAATGTTGTACTTATCGTAGTAGTTCGTTATATCCGATTTTACAGAGTTTATCTGCAGGTCTCTCGCTATTATGTAGTTTGGAACAAACCATGGAGCGTTGGTCATCAGTCGAAAAACTTTTGAATGGAAACGTTCTAAAATTTCTATGTTGGAGAGTGATGCCGTTCCTCACAGCTGGATCCCGTAACTCCATATTGGTTTTAGGATGGCTTTATAAATTAGAAGCTTATTTTTCAAGTTTAGTTTTGATTTTTTTTCAATCAGCCAGTAGAGCTGCCTTAGTTTAAAACCCAGCTGCTTACGTTTTGAGAATATATGTTTTCTCCATGTCTGTCGTCTGTCAAGGTAAACTCCTAAGTATTTCGCTTCGTCATGTTGTGGTAGTTGACTGTTGTTAAGTTTAATTGGTGGGCAGTTTCCACGACGGTTCGTAAATGTAACTTGGACAGATTTGGTGATGTTAACTTTAATGTGCCGCTTACTGAGCCACTGTTGTATTTTATATACGTGGTCAATTTTTGGGAAGCAATGTTTTTGTCTTCATGAGAGGTAAGGATCACTGTATCATCTGCGAATGTTGCTGACAGGCTCTTGTCGCTAGTAGGTAAGTCGGCGGTATATAGAAGATATAATAGTGGCCCTAGTACGCTGCCCTGCGGAACTCCAAATTCTATTTTTTGCAAAGGTGTGTATTCTCCATGGTGTTTTACTAGGAAATCACGGTTTGTGAGGTATGAGTTGAGGATGGTAAAGTAATTTAGAGGTAAGGCTTTTTTGAGTTTGTATAGAAGGCCTGGATGCCTAACCTTGTCGAAGGCTTGCGTAATATCCAAGAAAACTGCAGCGCAGAACTTTTTTGTTTCCAGATCTTCACTGATCTTCTGGACGACCCTGTGTATTTGTTCTATATTTGCGTGTTTTTGTCGAAAGTAAAATTGATGGTGAGGTAATAGTCGATTTTTTTCGATTATTGGTTGTAATCTTCCTACAAGAAGTTTTTCAAAGAGCTTTGACAATATAGGTAACAGACTAATGGGTATATAAGATTTGACATCTGTTGTCGGTTTACCTGGTTTCGGTATAAGGATTACTTCGGCAACTTTCCATTGCGTTGGAAAATAACCTCTTCTGAGACATGCGTTTATTATAAAGGTTATGAACTTCACTGCTTTGTATGGTAATTCTTGCAAGGTCCCAGCCCTGATGAGGTCATAGCCTGGTGACTTTTTTGGATTTAGTTTAGTCTGTATAAAACTGGCCACTTGCAGAACAGAAAACTTTTTTAAGGGAGGTTCCAAGTGGTATTTAAGTGTATTTAAGTGGAAAAGTGTAATGTTTCTTCTACATTATTTTTAATCCATTCACCTTCATATGTATGGAGTGGTGGATTGTGTGTTTGTGGTCGATTTAACTTTTTTGTTGCTTTCCAAAGACTATAATCAGTTGCCTCTGTTGGAGTCAGGTTTTCTAAATACTGTTGCCGGTATTTTTGTTTTCATTCAGGAGGTTTTTCAGTTCCTGTGCTGCTTTGTTAAATATTCTTTTGTCTTCTGGAGCTCTTGTTGGCACATGGATCAACAATATACGGTATGCATATGACACAGTCCTGAGAATTTGAGAATTTCCCTGTTTTTCTTAATTTTTCTCAGAATAGCATTATTGGTGACCTACAACATGCGCCTAAACACAAATAAAACAAAGGTTATGATAATAAGCAAACAAGATATTGATGGCCAGTTTTACGCAAACGGCTCCCAACTGGAAACGGTTCCATCGATAAACTACCTGGGCACATTTCTTAACAACAAATACAAATAAAGGAAATTAAGATCCGAATTGAGAAGAGTAGAACAGCTTTTAATCGCATGAGAAGCGTGCAGTGCAATTTAAATAAAGGCTTGCACCTCAGAGTCAGAGTTCTTAGATGCTACGTTTTCTCAATACTAACATATGGGGTGGAAGCTTGGACTCTGACCGACGCTGCATGTAAACGTCTGGAAGCATTTGAGATATGGTGCTACAGGCGCATGCTTAGAATATCATGGATTTACCACGTAACCAACTAAGCCGTGCTATAGCGTATGAGAAAATAAAAAGAGATTTTAAACGTAATCAAAGAACGCAAACTTTCATACTTCGAACATGTTATGCGAAACCAGAAATATAGCCTACTTCAGCTTATTATGCAGGGCAAGCTTAACGGCAAAAGAGGTCCTGGAAGACGACGAATATCGTGGCTGCGAAATCTAAGACAATGGACAGTAATGACATCTATGGATCTATTTCGGGCTGCAGCAAATAAAATCAGATGGGCCATAGTAATCGCCAACGTCCACCGAGGATAAGGCACAAGAAGAAGAATTTTCCATTATCTCCGGCTCGGTCGGCCGTATATTTTTACAGGGCCTACCGATCCAAGGATTACTTATCCCCTCATAAACCAGCAGACAGAACTCGATTATAAATGCGAGTGTGTCTGCTAAACAAAAATAAATTCTAGGCTTTTTATTGCACCTTCAATTGGGCGGTATGTCCGTATGATGAAAATCGTTGTCTTTTGTTTGAAATTCTTGCATTGTGTGTTTTTAAAAAACACCCAAATTCAAATCGAAGCATCAACATTAAATTGGATATTTGATTACTTAAAAAATAATTAATTATAAGTAAAAAAAATAAAAATAATAATAGTGTGTTGATCGAAGATCAAATATCGTCTTTGTGTGTTAAGGGGGTTCCGAATGACGCGTCACTGCGATTTCTGGGGTCGTGTAAAGTGATGATATTGTATTCGCCACGCCCCGATGGTTAGCGGGTGCTGCTAATTGATATATTGGTTGGAACGTCGACGATGCGTGCGATATATTATTTTCTATTCCCTCTTTCTTTTTATTCTTGATGCTCGTTTTGTTTCTCTATCCGTGAGAGAATTTATCTTGACGTGTGTGATATGGAGAAAAAAAACGAGAATTGATGTTATAGATAATTAAAATTAAACATTATTGGATTATTACCATAAGCGTCTTCTTTGACTTGGTTCAACAATATTTACTTTATTGCCAAAATACGGGAACCATTAGATTACGTTTTTATAAAATTTGACATTCGCTGTTGTTCAAACAGTGACTGCTTATTAATTGGCGGAGTAGTTTCCATTAAAAAAAAAATAAAAAAAATAAAAATTGAATTGTGGTAAAGGCCTTATTCATCAACAATGCCCCGAATCGATTTGTTCAATTTTTGGAATAGACAACAGAGTGTTCACAACTGTTTAGAAAAATTTCACCATTGTCGTGCCTGCGTCATTATATTTCGTGTAGATCAAACAAAATCGGTTCTTGTTTTGAAAAAAAAATGGTTCTGTCCATAAAATAAGCAAGAAGCATCCTTTTTCATATTAAAGACAGCATTGCATTTAATAAATCATCAACATTTAGGTGTGAAAATGATACGTTCCTCAATAAACATACATTTGATCGGAGAACTTTAGAATCACCATCAATATAAAATCATAATAGGGGAAAAAAGTTGGTGGGTATTTTTATAAAACCAAGCAGCGATCTACTGAAAGGATGTTTCAATATGATCAAACCTTTTTTAACAAAAGGTGTTCACACAGCAAATACATATTTCAATGCTTGATAAGATTAATTTCTAAACTTGTTTAAGACTGTTTGGGATAATTGTGTGTAATGTGTGTTAGGAAAACGATGAACAATTCGAATTACTGTTAACTATGTTTATTAATCGAAACGAAAGAAAAATTTCAAGGCTTTATGGGATGTTCTATGATGAACCGTGTTCAACTAAAGTTATTCAAACATCAAAGTGAAGGGCTTTAAGGAAGGTTCTAAGATGAACCGTGTTCAACTAAAGTTGTATACATAACAAAAAAACATTTCAAGACCCTAACAGGATGTTTTAAGACGAGCCGTGTCCAACAAATATTTTTCATGCAGCAAAAAATGTTTCAAGACTTAGTTCAAACGCATGCAAAAAATAACAAAAAATATACTGACAAAAGGTTGGTAAAATTTGTGATTAAGTTAATGAATCCAAAGAAAACCCTATTCTTATCACATAAGATTTATTAAACAAAAGTTACTAGATATTTTAATTAAAATTTTTAATAAATAGATACCAAACACCGTAAAAGATACCTACACCACTGTAATTTCTTCGCAATGAAAGGGCGAAATCCTGCAAGTCACTTTTGACGATAGGTGGTGCGATAAGCGAGGAAAAGGGTGTCGATAAAGGACTTTAAAAGGATACCCCGGGGAGTTGTAAGTGATGTTGGCACACCATGTATTATTTATTATGAAAAGAGGTCCTTTTAGGGTCCTGACATTCGAGAGCGTTGTTGTGCCATAAACTTAAAGCATCATCGCGCGTTTTGTGAACACACATTTCATCAACAAAATTTATGACAGTTTGGTATCACTACACTTACTTTTTTATTTTTATACGTAGCTGCTGCTATTGCCTATAACGATGATAATTTGTAGGACACAAATTTAAAAGACTAAATAAGAAAATGAGCGTTAACATTTATAACAAAAATGATTCATATACCAACTATAATTACTAAAGGCAAAATTTAACATTATATAAAAGACTTCTTGAGAAAATCGTATATAAATATAATAGATCTATTATAAAAGAAAATCCTTTGCAACATCATTCATATTATTCTCAAACAGAGAATGATATAATTTTGTCCACAAACTTTTAGTAGTTTGCAAAATTCTACAAAAGAAGCTTCTAATAGTATGAATTCGTAACATTTTAGATAAGTTAGAAGAAAAAAAGCGCTGATATATACAAATATGTAATTGTAAATATAAGGTGTAAGAATGTTTAAAAAATCAAAACAACTTCTTTTTGTTTCCAAAAATAAGGAAATATTTGAAAAAGATCTATTTACTATCTTTCATCTTGGCTCTGGGACTGCGTTGGATTCTATAAACCATACCATTTATTCTTTTCATCAATCACCTTATATGGTCCTCCCCAATATGATGTCAACTTGGGAGACACACCTTTCTTTCGTTGTGGATTATACAGCCATACTCGATCTCCTTCCTTGAATCTCTTCGAATTTGCTCTGTCATAGCGAGCCTTCATTTTATTACTTGCTAACCTCAATCTCTTCCTAGCTGTTTCATGGATTTTGAATAAGCTATCCTGTAAATCGTCTGCATATTCTTTAGTTTCTTTCTCTTCGGCACTTGGTGACCCGAACACCAAATCACAGGGCAAACGAAGTTCCTGTTAAGATGTTTACTTCTTGGGTTTGGTAATTCTAAACTCTCGGTACAATAACTAAACAATTTTTATTCTAATATTTCTACACAATAATTTTACAAATAACTTAGAAATTCACTTTATTAATACTTCAAAATACTTGACTTTAAGCTAACTTCAACTTTAACTTAAAAACCTCGATCTTTGATCCCGTTTAAATACCTGTAAATCAATGTTCTCGAAGAATTGACACTAATCGAAATAAATTTCGCGAATCATCCAATGCTCATTATGTATTTACCCTAATTGTGGTCGATGCACTGTCACCTCAAGGCAAGGTCTACAGAGACAGACCCAAAAAATCGTAACACTATAAGAAGTTGGTATCAAGGTTGGTCAGTTGTCCCATGTACTATTGTACCCTCTGCATAAAATTGGGCCATCATAGCGGCAATCCTGTTACCTTTGAAAAATATTAGGATATCGTCGATGGAGTGTTTCTGAGTATTTCAATTCTAGTTCTTTGCCTTTGTCTTCGAAAATGTATACATTATTTTCTTTCGCCCAAGCTTCAGGAACTTTTTTGCTGGCCCGCTCTGTCCACTGTTTGCAGTGGTTATTTCGTAACGAGCTTCTAGTTTATTCCCTTCTTCTTCTTAGTCTTACGTCGAGAATGACGTGTAGTATCTCCCACGGTCAGCTTCCACTGGTGGACGCTCGGTTACTTTTGATATAATATCTGTCCATCTAGATACGGAGCGTCCTCGTTTCCTCTTGCCAAGGGGTTTGCCCTGGACAATCAGTCTCTCGATGTTTTTGGACGAGTTATATGTCCGAAGTTCAGTCAGCGCTGATGTCAAGCTACTGAGACGGTTTGATGATCCAATATCGTTCAGCACTGACACATTGGTGCGATGTGCCGTCCACGGTTTTCTTAGCAATCTTCACTAGCTAAGCATTTTTCCCTAGCACTACTGTAAACAATACTGCAGGTTGATTTTGAGCTGTTGTAATCCTCCGGTTCTTGCTAGCCTGTTGTGTCTCTTAGTTGTCATGTACTCACTGGTGTCCAGCGCTTGTTGTGTTCTAGAACGATACGGTTACTAAACAGCCCATTTAAAGACTTCCTGACGGTTATGAACAATGGGACAATAGGAGAAACGCATGTAACGGTGTATAGATAAGCAGGAAAAGTATACTAAAGACATAGTTGAACTGTACTATTTAAAAAATAAAGTAGCTTTATAGTACCAGTTTTTTTTTTGTGTGGTGAAAGAATGAATTTACGCACCACTGTAGAGACAAGGAGTGTGCGACTCGCTAAGCAATACCCACTAAAACTCCTGCAGATTTGTTGGTAATGTACCAGTGATCGCCTGGATGGATTTTGGCGATGTCGTCCTGTAGACACTGGCGACTCTTAGCGCGATATACTTTTAGTTTTCCAACAATAATTTTTCCTTAAATTAATATTTTTCTGGCGCATTTCCAATAAATCCTTCCATAAAATTCATACAATTAATTTTCTGTAAACACCCTTCATTTACTAACATTATAATCTGATCTTATAAAAATAGACAAATGAATATTTTATTATTTATATTTTTTATTATATATATTTAAACGGGATCAAAGATCGAGGTTTTTAAGTTGAAGTTGAAGTTAGCTTAAAGTCAAGTATTTTGAAGTATTAATAAAGTGAATTTCTAAGTGATTTGTAAATTTATTGTGTAGAAATATTAGAATAAAAATTGTTTAGTTATTGTACCGAGAGTTTAAAATTACCAAACCCAAGAAGTAAATATCTTAACAGGAACTTCGTTTGCCCTGTGATTTGGTGTTCGGGTTACCAAGTGCCGAAGAGAAAGAAACTAAAGAATATGCAGACGATTTACAGGATAGCTTATTCAAAATCCATGAAACAGCTAGGAAGAGATTGAGGTTAGCAAGTAATAAAATGAAGGCTCGCTATGACGGAGCAAATTCGAAGGGATTCAAGGAAGGAGATCGAGTATGGCTGTATAATCCACAACGAAAGAAAGGAGTGTCTCCCAAGTTGACATCATATTGGGGAGGACCATGTAAGGTGATTGATAAAAAGAATAAATGGTGTGGTTTATAGAATCCAACGCAGTCCCAGAGCCAAGATGAAAGACGGTAAATAGATCTTTTTCAAATATTTCCTTATTTTTGGAAACAAAAAGTTGTTTTGATATTTCTGACTAAAAAGTATGACGTTGAACTGTGAATAAATGAAATTCTAGGTTTACCAAGTATTTTTCTTAACTATCTAACCCCAGGTACTATTATGTTATAATATTTTTATCGTCATCGTTATATCCAACGCCATTTACCGTATTCGCCGCCGTCTATTAGGCATCAGCACCGCCGTCAAACGACTACCACGTCCCTCTTTATTTATTTTTGGGGCAAAAAGTCAAAAATAGATCTTTTTCTAATATTTCCTTATTTTTGAAAACAAAAAGAAGTTGTTTTGATATTTCTGACTAAAAAGTATGACGTTGAACTGTGAATAAATGAAATTCTAGGTTTACCAAGTATTTTTCTTAACTATCTAACCCCAGGTACCATTATGTTATAATATTTTTATTGTCATCGTTATATCCAACGCCATTTACCGTATTCGCCGCCGTCTATTAGGCATTAGCACCGCCGTCATACGACTACCACGTCCCTCTTTATTTATTTTTGGGGCAAAAAGTCAAACAGTCCTAATACAAAATAAATATCAACACGATGGGGGTTCGTCGGAAAAATTAAAAATACTTGTCAGTCGTAATTATCATTATCACGCCGGAAAAGCGGGGATGCCAACTAAAAGCTCGACGCAATCTTCACACTTTTTTTTGAGGCGTTTTGTCAGCACTAAAAGAAGTAATTTTTCTTTTCGTCTGGGCACTGGGAAAATTATAATAGCAGCGTTTTTTTAATTCTGAGTTTTAATTAAAAGTTTCGTGGAGTATCGTTTATTGCGGTTTTAAAACGGTAAGATCAAGTTTACAAAGGAAAGGTGGAACTTGTACATAATTAGACAATTAGATTAAGAAAAAATGTTATGCTTCACCTACCCCAAAATATAAGTCAAGAATAATTTTGAACAAAAAACAGTTTAAACTATTCCATAGGTTGTCTTGGTGAAAAAGAATAAAATTTACAGGACAAGGAAAGCAGTTTTCATAACATCGTAACTAATGATTTAAACAAATTGGGTATTGACATATTGTTGGTACTAAAAATTATTATCCAAACACATCAACTCAAAAAACAATTGTCTGTCAAGCAGCATTTTTTCCTGTTGCAGATCGAATTTACTGCAGTATTTTATGTACTGGTGCTTCATTTAATGATGAGATGTGAAGCATTTTTCTTCTATCCTTTAATATACTCTGTATTTTTACGTGAATAGCACGCTACCTGAACGATAGCGATAAATATAAGATGAATTTCCAGAAACCATAGCCGTACAATATTTAAATTATAATACACTTTACTTTATACTTTTTCAAAAAATAATTTAAATTAGTAGTAAACTATGTCTTGATCTGTAAATTTCTAGGAACAAAATATCAGGAAAAATCAAATAAACCTCTGACTTGAACTTTTGTGAGAAAAGAGTAGATTGTAGATTATGAGAGGGGGGGGTTATAAAGGCTATGCAGCCTCTCAAGCACCTCGACCTATCAGATCTTTTGTGACTAACCCTTTATCTATTCGAGGCCCGGGATTTCAAGATTTCGTACAAAGTTTATCAATTTCGTGTGAGCTAAGTTCCTGACATCGGAGGGCTTTAAGAAGGCCCCTTCCAGAAACTTGAGCCTTTTGCAGAAAATCGCTAGGCATTCGCAAAGCAAATGTTCTGCAGTTTCAGCAAAGTTTTTGCAGTAGCGGCAACTATCACTCTCTGTTTTTCCCATCTTTTTCAGGTGATACCCCAGAGGACAGTGTCCAGTGAGAAGTCCTGTCACCAGTTTCAAGTCTTTCTTGTCCAACTCGAGAAGCTGTTTTGCTTTTCTTGGCGAGTGGC
Organism: Agelastica alni; assembly: GCA_950111635.1. Lineage (NCBI taxonomy): Eukaryota > Metazoa > Arthropoda > Insecta > Coleoptera > Chrysomelidae > Agelastica > Agelastica alni. Next base: position 53,789,141 of record OX467709.1, read on the forward strand.
TCACTAGCCTTTTCGCCTGTCTTTGTCCCGGCACTTTATTTCAGTAAGATTTCATTTCATCTGTTTCCCAGCGTCGAACCTCTTCTTTCAAGTGGGCTTCAGAAAGCCCACATAAGGGATCTGGGCCAAAAAATTGTGTATTTGCACCACCCGTGTGTCAGGCTGTGTTTGCACATGACCTGCCCATTGCAGCCTTTTTGTCTTTATCTTCTTCACAATATCTAGGTTTTTGTATAATTCTGATATTTCTTGGTTGGTTCTTACTCGGTACTGTTGGGTTAATGGGCTTCGCAGTAGTTAAAATTCTTGCGTAGAACTTTTCTTTCATAAATTCTTAATTTCCGTTCGTTGTCTTTGGTCAAGGTCCAGGTTTCGCTAGCATACATAACAGTCGGTCGTATAACGGTTTTATAGATGTTCTTCGCGAGATGTTTTTCGATGCTAGCATTGACTTTAGTGCATAGAGACATTTGTTTTCACTTTAAATTTCTTCTGTCAGATTGTTATCTTGAACAATTCTGGCTCCTAAATACTTAAGGGTTGCGACCCACTCGAAATTGTATTCTCCCACAGTGACATTTTTGCCCACACTATCTCTACGTCCTGTTTTGCTGGTGTGCATATACTTGGTTTTGTCCTTATTTATTCTAATTTCTGTTTGCTCAGCTTGCATTTCTACTCTTGAAAAAAAGTCTTTTATAGTCAGTACCGTGTTACCCACTACGTCAATATCATCGGCAAAAGACAGCAATAATGTTTGGGAGAAGCTGGATCGTAGAAAAGCACTTTTAGAAAAAAGACAAGATAGTTTGTTGGAGAAGACAGTATTTGACGGAAATACGAAAATAGAGAGCAGATGGAAAACGGCTTTTCTATTTAGATGATACCTGGCTGAATGAAAAATTCACTGTTACAAAAGTCTAGCAAGACAAAAGGATTAAAAATCGTAGGCAAGCTTTTTAAAATATTTATTAGCGGGTTTATTTCATTCTCCGCCTGTGAATATGGATTTAAAAGTTTCATCTTCATTTATATTTTATAGTTGTATTGCTAACGTACCCAAAAAGAGATAGTCTTATGCAGAAATAAGGTGGTCAAACTAAAATAAGATAAAACTATGTAAATAGGTAGGTATATGTAAGTATACATTTATTTTACACAGCGTCACTCTGTTAAAAATCATTTTTCTTGGTAACTTGCTATACACGTCAAATAAGTGGAGTATATAATCATAAACAATTGTCCAAAGAAAATAATGCTACGCGACAGTTTTTTTCCGCCGTGCGGAAAAGTAAAATTACTCAAAAATCACATTGGTAGAGAAAAAATATAACTCTCTTTGTCGAGCGGCAATATATCACTTTGCGCTCTTAATACACAAATAGCTGTTACCTTTAATCGTAATTCCTATAAATGTATTTCAGCTTAAAACTAATATTTTTTGGTACCTTGTTTGTAAGGGTAATTGATTACAATATTGTCAAGCGTGCGTCTGTCGATTTTGACACATTTTTTTTTTTTTATGAAAATAGTCGCAAAAAGGGTAGACCTACCGTGTGGGCCGCGGACGGCCCGCACTGCGACTATTAGAAAGAGAAGGGATTATAGAAAGGAAATGATTGTGGACACGCTTTTTAAAAAGTTGTAGGTCATAGTTTTTTTGGAAAAACTGATTTTGGGAGCTTATTCCATTCCGTAGCAGCCCTGTAAAAGAAGGATTCTTGATGAAGATTGGTCCTAGTAGTGTCAATCTTGAGAGTAAATGGGTGAGACTGATCAGCGTGCCGAGTTTTTCGGCCGAATGTGGCCAATGGTGGTACAATAGTTTTTATTTCTCTGAAGCATCTGCCATGGAAATATCTGTAGAGCAATGACTGGTTTGCAACTTTTCTTCTATGTTCTAGAGGGTGAAGAGTATCTGTGAGAGTTGAGCTGTTTATCAAGCGAATGCCTTGGTGCTGAACCCCAAATGTGCGAGCAATACTCCAGTAGAGGTCGGATTTGAGCTTTGTACGTCGTCAACAGTTGATCAGGAGTAAAAAACTTTCTGGCTTTCCACAGAAAACCTAGCCTCTGGCTTTCCGACTTGGCGATGTTAGCAACATGGTCATGCCAAGACATATTATTGGAGACCGTGACTCCCAAAATCGAGATGGAGGGACTTGGTTCAAGGGTATTTCCGGACATTGTGATGGGATGATTTAAGGAATTCACTTTTTTGGAAAACGTGGCACTTTGTGTTTTTTGGGCGTTGAACTGAACAAGATTGTTGGTTCCCCACTCGACGATTGCTTTAAGATCACTATTGATGGAATCAACCTGTTCCTGCCTGAGTCTATTTGTATCATTCACCGAAAGTGATCGATAGGATTTGAAAGTTGAGACAAGTGTGCTATCGTCTGCGAAACTGTAAATGGGGTTTGTGGTGGTTTTCAAGAGGTCGTTGATGTGTAAAAGAAATAAGGTGGGGGACAAGATGGAACCCTGGGGGACCCCGGCATGACCCCGACACATGATGTTATTATTCCTCCGTTTCTGTCAGCAAAAATCTACAAAAGTGACACTTTGCGCACTTGTTAAGAAAATAACTATTTTACATTATTTTTACATAGGTAGGTAATTATTTAATTCTACTTATACATAACGTGGTTTTCACGGACCCAGCTATAACTACAACACACATATCAACAAAACAATGAAAGAGATAATGCAACGTTTCGTCCAGATTATACTTCATCAGGAGTAGGAGGAGAAAAGAAAAGTACGGTAACTATCCTATCAATTACACCATAGACTAACAAATTATGTTTGTTTCTCATCGTGGTATAATCCAACCACCAATACCTTTGTTTTAATAAACTGATTTACTTTTTTAAGAAACATTAAGGTAATTTGTAAAATCAGCTAAAAATTTATCAGCAATAGGATTTGAATACATTGTAAAAGATTAAATTATTAACAGAAATTAAGCTTAAAAAAAACATTTTTAAATTTAAGCCGAAGTATTTTTGTTCAATTAATTAATCCACACATTTGTTTTATGAATTAATGTCTATTAGTAGTGTAGATACATGAAGTTCATCTTAACCAGGTTAATGCAAAAGTGTTTAAAAAAAAGTTCCCTACTAGTTTTGAAGTATATTTATCTATTTATATTTATTTTTATGTATTCATTTACGATACAATCGAATTATATCGTCAAGGCAATCCAAATAATCATCTAGATGACGTAATCCCATAATGATACATTAACTGGTATAAATAAATTCGATGGGACATAATCGTGGAGCACTCCATGGGGATGAAACAGCATATGTTTCCAGCCATTTAACGAATTAGGGCATGATCCTCCAGATCATTATAAAGTGAATCTGAAACGATAAGGGGTGGTCCACCCTAAATCTTCCCACGGGTGGGTGACTTGATGCCGATGCGTGCCAACAACCACTAACCAAACAAAAACCACCCCGAACTGTGCAATTAAACGTTATTGTTGGAGAAAGTGAGCAGTGTCAGTATTTATTTCGCGGGGTGAGTTGAAAAAATTGTGTAAAACACGTAAGGCCGTCACTGTTGCAAACATTCAGAGATGATGTGTTAAAAAACATCGTGGACATTTCAATAACGAAATATTGCAGAAAACAACGAAGCTGTACACTTGCGTAAAAAAAAATTGGCAGTTAGACAGAAAAATAGAAGTAAAAAACTAAAATTATAAAAATAGCTATTTATGTACCAAGGGCATAAATAGATGTTTATGCTCTGAGGGCGACGTTTTACAAACCCGAGGGCCTCTTGCCTGAGGGTTTGTAAGTCGCCCGAGGGTATACACATCTGTTTATGCCTGCGGTACATACATAACTTTATGTCATACTAGTTTGTTATTGCAATCCAATCTCAATACAAATCAGTATTTTAAAAAATCCGGTTTGAATTAATAACATTGCCATTTTATCATAGTAGACACCATCGTTGCTAGGTGAATGTTGACAAACGTAAATGTCATAAAATCACAATAATTTTTATATGTGTCAAAGTTAGAAGTCAACATGTACGAAGATTTTGGAATTCCTGACGAAATTATTGAAAAAGCAAAGAAAGCATCTGAAAATCTGTTGCCAAAAAAGTCTAAAGAAGCTTACAACATGGAATACGAAAAATTATTAAATTGGATGCAAGAAAACTACGTAAAAAATGTTAATGAAACAGTGTTGCTTGGATACTTCGGCGATCTCGCCAAAACATTTTCTCAGAGTTCCTTGTGGTCCAAATATTCCATGGTAAAGAAGACTTTAATAGTAAATAAAAATATTAACATTGCTAATTACTATAAGTTCGAAAGGCTACAAACCAAAGAAGTCTAAAATTCTGTCTAGAGAAGATGTTTTAAAATTTATTCATAAGGCACCGAACGAGACGTTTTTAATGAACAAAGTTGCATTAATATTTGGAATATTTGGTGGATGTCGACGGCAAGAACTTGTGAACATATTAGTTACTCATGTAGAAGATGGAAAATCGGTTTTTGTGGTAAATGTACCAGAGACAAAGACCGATAAAAACGCATTTTTACCATTATAGATGAGGGTGAAATGAACAGTTTAAAGCTAATAAGTGATTATGTCACTACGGCCACGTGGTTGCTCAGAAAAAAGGCTTTTTCTGACCTATAGACAAGGTCGATGTAGGAAAAAACACGTTTGGAAAAAGCCCGTCCATTATAGCGGATGCCGTCGAATAACTCCGGAAATTCTTCGGAATATGCGTGAACGTTTTAAACAAAATCTTCATTATTGTGTGGAAGTGGGCGGTCATCAGTTTAAACATTTAATCAATTAAGTAGTAAGTAAGCAACTAAAATAATTGGAATTTTAACATGTTATTTTTTTCCAAGTATTGGGAGGAAATGTAAAATTTAAAGACTATTGTAAAGAGAATTGTAAGAGCTATCAAAAGACATCTTATTCGACCCACAATGCCATTTTAACATTTTGGGGTAATTCTTACCCTCGCTTGGGGTTGAAAGTAGTGGAGTCAAAAATACCGGAAAAAATGTCCCCATTAAATCAAAAATCGACGGGTCTAAAAGTTTTTCTAAAATGTTAACGAGGTTTCTGCAAATGGCTTCGTTTTTAGTTGGCCACCCTGTATTAGACTTATTTAATTTTTAATAAGTAAGGCAGTTTAAACAATTATTATGAATTTTTAACATTCGTACTTCTAAATTTAATTAGTAATAAATTATGTTTAATAATCTATAATTGTTGCTAAAAAATGTTCTTTTAATAACAAATTTTTATAAAATCTCCATTTTTCAAGGTAAATATAACTTTTTATTTAATTTATGAACGTACTTTTTAAACTTTTTTGTCAATCAAAAAATCAAATATAGAAAACCAGGATAGGCAGTTTCTCAGAAAAGTATCTGTCTAACAGAAAAAGGTTCGCTATTACTCTACAATGTGACAATGACATTAGAAAATCTACCAATCTTCCCAAATGTTAAATTTGAATATGCCCGAATTCTTTTTATATTTGTGCCAATTTGGATAAAAAATTAGAAAGTAAGTGGTGTAGTGCATCTTAGCATTGGATCACCCCATTGGATCCCTTTTACATCTTAGATATCATTTAGCTTTTCGTTTTAAAATTTTCTTCGATTTTCTCGTTTTCTTCTTCGCATTATCTACTTAGAGGTGTTTCAATTAACTTTATGTTATAAATATGTTTCTGTAGCAAGCATGCAGTATCCAGTCACTATCCCATTTAGGAAACGAAGATAAGTTTTTGCTATCTAAGTAGTTTATTGGCAACTGGTTGTTATATCCACCAATTCTTGCACTTCTCGTCGATTCTCTTTATTGTTGCCAACAGAAAGGTCCTGATGCAAGGATATTAAGGCCGACCGCCTTCTTGGTAAGTGTATCAGCTTTTTTGTTGACACAACACCTCGTGTGCTCTTTAACCCAGTAGCATGTATCCTCACTATCAGTGCAGCATGTTTGTTATTGTTTTGCTCGTTATATATTTGTAGGTAATGTTCTGGAGCACTGTATCTTCTTAATTTCTTTAAATATTAAACTTTAAACGGAAGAAAGATATTCACTTGCTCATTAATTAAGAATTTTTTAATTTACTAATCATGCCGGGGTCCCCCAGGGTTCCACCACGAACCCCATTTACAGTTTCGCAGACGATAGCACACTTGTCTCAACTTTCACATCCTATCGATCACTTTCGGTGAATGATACAAATAGACTCAGGCAGGAACAGGTTGATTCCATCAATAGAGATCTTAAAGCAATCATCGAGTGGGGAACCAACAATCTTGTTCAGTTCAACGCCCAAAAAACACAAAGTGCCACGTTTTCCAAGAAAGTGAATTCTTTAAATCATCCCATCACAATGTCCGGAAATACCCTTGAATCAAGTCCCTTCATCTCGATTTTGGGAGTCGCGGTGTCTAATAATATGTCTTGGCATGACCATGTTGCTAACATCGCAAAGTCGGCAAGCCAGAGGCTAGGTTTTCTGTGGAAAGCCAGAAAGTTTTTTACTCCTGATCAACTGTTGACGACGTACAAGGCTCAAATCCGACCTCTACTGGAGTATTGCTCGCACATTTGGGGTTCAGCACCAAGGCATTATCTTCGTCTTCTAGATTCCATTCAGAAAAGAGCCATTCGCTTGATAAACAGCTCAACTCTCACAGATACCCTTCACCCTCTAGAACATAGAAGAAGAGTTGCAGACCAGTCATTGCTCTACAGATATTTCCATGGCAGATGCTCCAGAGAAATAAAAACTCTTGTACCACCATTGGCCACATTCGGCCGAAGAACTCGGCACGCTGATCAGTCTCACACATTTACTGTCAAGCTTGACACTACCAGGACCAATCTTCATCAAGAATCCTTCTTTTACAGGGCTGCTACGGAATGAAATAAGCTTCCAAAATCAGTTTTTCCAGAGAACTATGACCTGCAACTTTTTAAAAAGCGTGTCCACAATCATTTTTTTTCTATAATCCCTTCCCCTTCTAATAGTCGCAGTGCGGGCCGTCCGCGGCCCACACGATAGGTCTACCCTTTTTGCGACCATTTTCATAAAAAAAAAAAATGATAGTACTCTCCATAGTATGTCTTTGCCGTTTTACACTCATTCGTGTATCGTGTAATTCCTGACATCTAGAACTTCCCAACAAAACCAGAAATTTAATGAATGAATTTTTTTAACCTTTCATTAATTTAACACAGCTATGGATTATTTAAATTGTTTAATACACAATAGATTTTTCAATTCTAATTATTGTACACACGCGTTTTTGAAGTTACATAACATCATTAATGACTGTCAGCGAATGTATACAATAAAATATACAGATTCGTCGTATTTATCTCCAATTGCAATCACCCCGTATTTATGGTTCGAAATGTAGATATGTTCTACTCAGTTACTCAGTTAAGAGCAGCGGCGTATCCATTCGGTGTGAGTATCATTCATTTCATTGTTATATATGTAGATTGTTCTGTCCCAATATCTCATTTTCTTTTTAGGGAAACAAAAAAACCAAAGCTAGCGCTTTCTAGTATTATTTAAAGTTAAATGGGGCAAATTTTGTGGGAAATACTGAACAAGATTTTTTTAAATGAAAATATCATTAAATATGGGTTTCGGCCAGTAATAAATAATCTTATACACGGTCGGAATAATTCCAAAGAAGAAAAAATATTAAAATCTGGCCATGTATACACGGTGACCCGGAACTAATGAGAAAAAGTCAGGAGCGTATAGGTTAAGTCAAAATAATGTTAGTACTTCATGTAATATTTTCCCTCAGGCCCTCATTTTCGAGTAATAGGCATCCAAAATTTGAATTTTAAATTCGTTTTTAATTTTTAATTTGCGTAATGTTCATTTGATCTTTATAAAATTTTCAGTATAATTATGACGTACCTGTACGTTATTTTGGAAAGGTTAACAGATTTACAGTAGTGCCTTAAAGCCAGGACGGACTACTCATAATGGTTAGTGAGGATGGAGGATGGAACACCCTGTATGTAATTATCGAAAATGACTTCCAAACACATTTAGTTAACGAAAATGTACTTTTGTTGCAATTCGATATTTACTAATTTAATAATGCACATTAGTTAAATACTAATTACTAATCAAGAAAAAAACTAACGTTATGTAAAAAATATTTAATATAATCTCCTCCCACTTCCACGCACTTTCTTAGTCTATGAAGGTCGTTTTTTTGTACTTGAAAGAGCATGCTCATATTTCTGGCATTGCATTGCAGTGTAACACAATTTTGTCTATTAAATCTTGCCTTGTTTGCACAGGTATTGCGTGCACTTTACTTTTGAGATAACCTCCGAAAAAAAAATCCATAGGATTGATGTCTCTTGGCCATTGAAATTAGATTAACGTAAATTTTTATCTTGGTTAGTAATTAGTTTTAGTTTAATGTGAATTAATAAAATAGTAAATATCAGCCAAACGGCTTATTTTATAGAATTCCATCAAAAGTACCTTTTCGTTAGCTTAAAATGTGGGGAAGTCATTTTCGATATTTACATACAGGGTGTGTCATTCCTGCAAAAATGTTGGATTACTAACCATTATGAGTAGTCCGTTCCTGGTTTCAAGCCACTACTATAAATCTGTTTACCTTTCCAAAATTACCATACACGTACGTTATAATTGTGCTAAAAATTTTATAATGATCAAATAAACATTACGAAAATTATATATCAGTGGTCTGGGTGCGACCCGAGAGGTCCACTCAACTAATTTCCCAGTGAAAACAATGAAAAAATACCATATCTTTTGTTGTTATAATTATTATTACTAAAATTAATAAAAAACAAACGATTTCAAATTGTTTATAACAAATTATAATTGTCTTTAACAATATTCTGTTTATGTCAACCGTATTCTTTCAAACTTTTTCTTATCATTTCATGGGAGCTATTTTGTTTATAACACACACACACAGACGTCCACTTAAAAACTATCGTATTCGACTCTGGAGATTGGGATTCCCAAAATCGGACCCATTACTGGTAAGTTAAAAATAAAAAACGAATTCAAAAATCAATTTATGGATTCCTATAACTCGAAAACTAACATTATTTTAAATTGACCTATACGCTCCTGAATTTTTTCCATTAGTCCCGGGACACCCTGTATAATGTCGTGGAAAAATATTTACTTAAATAACCAAGTGACTATAAACCTTGTAAAGTTGTACCCCAAACAAGTGTATCCAATGTAACAATGCCAAAATATCGGTATGTATGGCCAATTTAATATGTTTAATATGTTATTTTAATATGTTATATATATATATAACAATTAAATTTAAAAATACATAAATTAATAAATAAGATATTAAAAATAATATAAATATCGGATTAATTTTCTAATATATCATTTTGAGAAAATATATGATGGATGTAATAGATACCACTATTTTTGATTATTTCGCGTCGTTCGTTTAACAGTATTTCCGTGAGGAAAAGTGACACTTTGCGCACTTTTTAGGATAAGTTTGTATTTGAAACGTTAAAAAAAAACATAGCGCGACAAAAAATAACAACTTAATTACAAATTCAAAAACATCCAAAGTTAAATTATACTTCGAAACAGAAGCAATCAGTTGAAGATAGGGCAAAGATATTGAGCACGTCTAAAATTCCAAAATACTTTTGTATGAAGATCGATACTTTTGCCGAGAATTTATATTTAAAGAAGCTAATGATGCAAGCAATAATAGGTGAAAGAATTTACCAGTAAAGTCAATTGTCAATAAAATTAAGTATTTATAAATACCCGGAAAAAATATCTAAGCTTTCGTGTTTTTACCTAAGAACATAAAAAATAAATTGTGTTTTTCTTGCGAGAACTTAATTTTGAAAGAATATCTTTTAAAGCAGACCATTGGTAAACTGAATGCAATCCTTTGACAATTCTTGGACCGCGATGAAACTTATGATTCGAGATGAAAGAAATTAATATGAATCGGCGATAAATAACAATGAAAAAAAAAATGTATGTACATACAAAAAAAAAGAATAATTAACTTAGCATTAACTTTTAAATTTTTTACTCTTTTGCTGTCGCTCTTCGTATAATATCCCGCCATCTTACCCTATTCCCGTATTCCCTTGTTGCTTGTGTTATCGTGCTGTTGGTTGTTGCCTTGATAGTGTCAGTCCACCTCATCGGCGATCTTCCTCTTGGTCTTTTTCATTCCATTTTCCCCTGTATTACCAGTTTTTCTAGGTTGTTATCATCTCTTTTAATGATGTGGCCGAAAATTTGTAGGATTTTAGTAAAGACAATTTGTGACAGTCGTTGGGGTTCATTTATTTCTTTATTAATAGATACGTTAGTTTTATGAGCTGTCCATGGGACACGTAGTATTTGCCTTCAGCACCACATCTCACATGCATCAATTTTTCGTCTATCCTGTTTTTTAATTGTGATTAGGAACCATATAGTAGTACTGGGAATACCAGTTTTTTATTATTTGCTTTTTAGAATTTAGAGTTATATCACTTTCCATCCATGTTCTTTGAAGTTCTCTTACGGTTCGTCTGGCCATTTTACATCTTTTGTTTATATATATATATATATATATATATATATATATATATATATATATATATATATATATTGGCTGACGACCTCGTATCCATCTATATGTGTAATGTATGTATTATTGTTGTTGTCTGAGTCTATAATTATGATTTTTGTTTTGCTCATGTTGATTTCCAGTTCATAGCTCTCACTTTCTGTTTGCAATTTCTGCACCAGGACTGAAAGTTCTTCTGCATTTAAACCTATACCTACAATCCAGTTTTCTAGCACTCTCCTCATTATGTTTTCTGTGTATATATCGAAGAGGATTGGCGAAAGTATACATTCTTGCCTTGCTTCTTTTTTGATGTTGGATGGATTTGAGAGGTGTTTATCTATTCGTACTCTTTCCCAACTATTTTTGTATAGTTGTTGTATTAATGACTTTAGATGATAAGGGACTCCCATTTCGCGTAGTATGGTCCAAAGTTTTCCCATTTTTTACTGTCAAAGGCTTTACGATAGTCAACGAAGCACACATGTAAATTGGTTTATTGATTTCTCGGTACAGAATATTTAAAAATACAATCAAGTAAATATTTTATAAACAAGAGATACCAAAAATACAGTCAGGTGGTTGGGTCATATTATAAGAAAAAGTATTATACAGAATAATGAATTTGATAATAAAAACAAATAAACTATGGAAAAGATTTATAGTTGGTGAAGTAGTATGACTAAAAAGATGAATAGAAACTGCGAAAGATAGAAAAAAGTGACATGATCCAATAAATATTACAGAAGAAATTTATCAAAGCCTAAATCATTACGCATGATGTACCTTTACTCCTTGCACGTAAAAAATATGAAATTTTAGTATATATTTGGATAATGAAAACATAGTAACGGAATCTTTTATATTGTGTATATTTTTAATGACAGTTGACATTAAATCCAAAATCACAAGAAAAATGATTAAAGTAAAACACTAACAAAAAAGTTTATGTTATATAAAGATAATTATTTAAAATTTGGATACCTATTAAAATTTTTAACTTAATTACTTTGTAAAATAAAATTGAGAAATATTGAAAATTGAAAGAGATTCACCAGAGATTCTTGGTCACTACTGGGCACAGCCGACCCCCTTATCTGATGTTCATTTCTTTTGATTATGAACTGTTAAAATTACCAATTGAATCGGTTATTTTATGTCTGTATCTACTCTCTAAACTACTGGGGAGTGCAAATGATCCAAATATTAAAACAAATTTATTTTGTTACGCCGCTGTTAGAGCTACCCTTGGCGGGCGCTGCAAACTGGCTTGATTAATAGACTACAATCCACCCATTTAGTAGTTCGTAAGTTCTCCACTAGGGTTGAATAATCTGATAACGACTTATATTATTACTATTGCTAATGACAACACAACTTCTCTGATTTAATACCACGCTCAGATAGCGGGCTTTTTACGAGTATGTTGCGTCAAAATGTTGTACATTTGTTAGCTGAATCAGTAGAGAGAGATGAGATGAGTTTCAGTTGACATTTATGAGAAAACACATTATTGACAAAAATTTGTCTTAGCAGCTTAACAAAAGGCTAACATTTTATAAATAACCGATTCGTCGATTGAGTACATCTGTAAAATTATCCATATCTTGTTTTAAAATATCTTCGTGAAGTAAGGGAATAAAAAAAATTAAAAAAAATCATGCATACATACATATACTCATGACTCTTTCCCGTAGGGGTAGACAGAGACAGGGATTTAGAAAGATTGACGTTTGAATATTTAGAACGATCTCAATGATATAGTTAAAAATATTTTACCCGATGATTTAAACAGTTTGGTTTCTGCGAAGATGGTTTCAAAAAATCTTTATCAGAAACAAAAAGACGCCCGACAACAAGTTTGCTCGGACATAAGTCCTGAAATATTAGCTCTGTGACTTCTTCTTGTTCCCAAGAAATAAGAGAAACTTTGAAGTGGACCCATTTTCAGTTCTTAGAAGTAATGGAAAAAAAACAACAAAACAGCCTAACGACTGAAGACATGCAATAATCATATTATTCAAAAGATCCTAAAATTCTGAATTAAAAATTGTTTAATTTATAAATTGAAAAATTCAGGTTGTTTACCATTTTTTTCAGTTTTTTAATTCTCCATAAAAAACAGCTCGACCGATTTTTCTGAAAATCTAATCAATTCTAAGTTGCGTAATTATGCGCCCACTGGGACGTTAATGAAAAAAAAACTTCTAGAAATGAATATTACGGTGAAAAAACAGGATTAGGAATATTTTCATGTTAATCACATGATTGTCTTATAGTTTAAATTAATCACAATTACTATTATAATAATAATAAATAGTAAATATATAATTGTTTATCCTTAAACAGTAAAAACTCAACGTTTACTCCAAATGCTTCCGGATGAAATACAGAAGATCGTTCAGTTTAGTACGATTAAAGTTTGTTTAATTAGTTTTTAATTTATTTATTTCTAAAAGTAAGATTTTTGTATGCAAATTATATAGTTTTTTGGTGAATGATAATAATAATCTAAGAAATAAAGTTATTGGAATTAAACTATGTAAATACCTGGTGCCTACTATTAATTTTTTTAGCATTTTGATAAAATCTTTTTAAATAATTGACAAAATACAATGATTTAGTTTGCATGGCGTTTTTCCTTTTTTAGAATTTTAAATTTAATACTTACAAAGAACTATCCCGAATAAAATAATCGTCTGATAATATTACGGGACAAAATGGAGTTGTGAAATTTGTTGTAAAATTCAATTTCAAAGTTTTGATTAGAATCCTACTCTATCGCAATGTTTCCTGCTTTAAAATATAAGGAAATTATCATGGTGCATAATTTTCAGGATTGCAGGAATTGTCATCAGACTTCCTGCTCTGGCTTTTCAGTATGACTCTCACGAAATAGAGGGCGCTGATGTAGTTACAACCGTAAGGATCGATAATATAACAACTGTAGAAAGAAAAGCGTTAGGATATCCGATAGGGGGCATTGTGATATGAATTGTTGAAGAGAATGATTTTAAAACTCGAAAGCATTTTTATCATTTTTATATCAGAATTAAAAAATGTATGTTTGAGAACGCAAATAAAACCATATTACTGTAGAATGTTATATAAATTTTTACAATTACAGGAAATTACACATAAAGGGAGAGAAAAAAAGATGTGGTACAACTTTGTTCAACATAGTGTTAATGTAATAACTATACAGTGTGGAACAGCCAAATGGAATAAATTAGATAACGTATAAATGAGAGCGTGTTGGGAAAAACGCTTGGACACCTCGATTTGTATTTTTAGATGCGCATTTTTTTCAAAAAAAAAATATAATTATATAGGGTGTGTCATGTGACAGTGGCCGATACCAACTTTATATATTATTTATTTTTTGGATTCTTCAAAAAATTCTAGACATAATTCATGTACATTGTCCCATACCTATCTTCACTTTTTCGGGAATACTAAGTGTTTTCAGATGTATAACAAAAATTAACATTAAAAAAAGAAAATTATTTTATTTCACAAATAATGTAAAAAAAAAACATTAATTTTAATATAAGAGATGATCAAAATGTTCGCCGCGAACGTCTTGGCAACATGCTAATCTGGTATATAAATGTCATCTAACGTTACTCAACATCTCAGGCGTAACTGATCTAATCGCAAGCGCGATTCGTCTTTTTAAGTCATGTAAGTTGAGTGGTTTAGTTTTGTATACAATACTTTTGACATATGCCCACAAAAAGAAGTCTAATGGCGTCAGATCAGGAGATCGTGCTGGCCATTCTATCGATCTGCGCCTCCCTATCCACCGATTTGAAAAATTTTGATTCAGGTACTGCCGGACATTGATTTGGTAATGGAGCGGTGCTCCATCTTGCTGAAACCATCATTGACAGGAACTTGTGGGTTTGCTGGATCAGGATATAAGTTTGTCAAAGTTGGCACGACATTATTTTCGAGCAGTTCTAAATATTTATCTCCATTCAAGTTGCCATCAATGAAAAAGGGACCTACTATATGATTTCCAACAATTCCTGCCCAAACATTAACTTTTTCAGGATATTGCGTATGTTCCTCTCTTATCCAGTGAGTGTTCTCATTAGACCAATAGCGGCAATTTTGACGATTAGCATGACCGTGAAGTGTAAATGTGCTCTCATCAGAAAACAAAACATCTTCTAATTGGATCACATTGTTAACTAATATTTCCATCATTTGTTCACAAAAATACGTTCTCCTGTCGAAATCGTCTTCCATGAGCTCCTGAGTTGGCATCATTTTATAGGGATGCATTTTACTTTCCTTTAATATTCGAAAAATTGATGTGTGGCTAATGTTAAACAGTGAGGCGGATTTTCGACCAGAATTATGTGGGTTTTCTTGAAACTCAAGTATAACATTCAATTTCGCATCATCGCTTAGTTCATTGGCAACTAATTTTTTTGTCTGTCTTACATGACCAAGCTCGCGAAACTGTTTTTCTATTTTGTTCCTTGTGATATAGGCGGCAAGTTTGGAAATTTTTCGTAATGTATTGTATGTTTTTATATTATTTTTATTTCATATCAGTAAAAAGGAACGCATTAATGGTTTTTGCTTATTTTCTCAATATTAGAGCTAAATGGGAAATAAGTATTGAGTGTAATGTAGCGAATTTGTGAAATAAAATAATTTTCTTTTTTTTAATGTTAATTTTTATAATAAATCTGAAAACACTTAATATTTCCGAAACAGTTGAAGATAGGTATGAGGGGACATTGTACATGAATTATGTCTAGAATTTTTTGAAGAATCCAAAAAATAAATAATATACAGGGGGTTGTATTTAAAATAAGAAAGTTGGTATCGGCCACTGTCACATGACACATCCTATATAATTTTTTTTTTTTTGAAAAAATGCGCATCTAAAAATACAAATCGACGTGTCCAAGCGTTTTTCCCAACACGCTCTCATTTATTCGTTATCGAATGTATTCCATTTGGCTGTTCCACACTGTATAAGATACATTAGGAAGTCCATTTTTTTCATTCTATTACTACTTATATAATGCTACAAACAACATGTAAATGCTTCTTAGAAAAGACTAGTATATACCAAATATACCCAATTAGGTAAAATTCCTGATCTTTGTTCGGTCTTCTCCGCAGAAATGCTAGCCATTGAAGAAGTGCTTTAACAGTTATAACAAAACAAAAGTCTGTGGCAAATGGATTTTTCCAATGCCAAACCCACTCTACATACACACACACAACAGATGAAATGGTAGTAGATGCCCTGAAAAAATATTTGACAAGAGCGAAAAATGAATACTGCATTGAACAAATGAATATTCGCTAATTTCCGAATTATAGCTCATTCCCCCAATAAACGTCGGTTTCGGATTAGTCACCAAGGATTGACTTAACGGGCGCACTGTGTTGAGAGGTACATTAGTAAATTCCCCTAAGATTTAAACCCAATAATTTGTTTATTATTATGCTTTTGTTAAGAGGTTTCATTTTTATTTTTTGCTTTATTGTGAACAGAAATCGTTGATGTAGCTCTCGATGAGTTTTTTGGTTAGAGTAAAAGGAAATGCAACAATTATAAATTATCGGCACAAATTTAATAAATATGTTTAATCATGTAGTACTTGGTATTATTAAGCATCAGATTTATAGTGATCAAAATCGAAATCACTGTCGTCGCTATCCTCATTCGTATTATAAATGATAACAGGATTAACTGCTTTGATGCGGTTTTTACGAACCCACCATTTTTCTTTTAAATTTTCCCGCTTTGTGACACATTTTTCCCAAATTTTAGGAGTGGCAGTATTAAGTGCATATAGTTGAACTCGTATTGAAGAGGATATTCCAATAATGACTGAATATACAGGGTGATGTATTTAAAAAACCAAAGTGACTGATAATATCGGACAAATGGCAAATCTGACAACATTGCAAATGTCAAATCTGGAATCTCTGCATCTCAAAATAGGCTTATACCAAATTTTGTACAATTCGGACTAGCAATTTACGAGATAATTGTCCATTTCTGAGCCACTTTTGAGAAAAAGAAGAAAACCCGCATGCTATTAAAGATAGACATTTTCAGCATGAGTTTTAACTGTATGGTGTGGCATTATAGGCGACCAATATGTTCTGACTCCAAATTTAAATGGAAATTCTTATTTATATTTTTGCGAAATACAGTTAGTGATATTTTGTATAATCTGTCACTAGATTTAAGAAAGAAAATGTGGTTATGCAAGATAGAGCTTTACCTTATTTCCCATTGGGTGTGTTAGAAATCATCCAAGTGACATATTTTCTTAACGATGGATTGGCAGAGAAAGTGTTTTTGAATTGCCACCAAGAAGTTCCGAGTATAACCCGCTTATTATGTTTTGGGACATATGAAGACCTTAGTTTATGCCAATGAAATTAATTCACGAGATGAACTATTTTCGTTGAAGTCCGAAAGTCCTTTATTAAAAGAATTAGAAAAGGCATTGAAAGCTGAGGAGGCCACGTAGAACATTTAATTTGAGTTTGCTCTGTTAAGGTTAAATTGTTTGTAATTCTGGTTTATTGTCGAAAAAGAAGCCTTACGTTACAAATGAATGGGGTAAAGAATAGTGAGATAAGAGAACGCTGTGGTGTAAAAGAAGATGTGGTTAAAAAGATAGATAAAGGAATGCTTAGATGGTTTGGACACGTAGAAAGGATGGATGAAGGAAGATTGACGAAACTAATTTATAAGGCGAGTGTGAATGGACAAATCGGTAGAGGTCGACCTCGGAGAACATATCTCGATCAGATCAACATTGTTTTGAAGAAAGGCCAGGTCAAAAGTATCAACAACCGACGAGCATGTATGAGAGCACTGAAGAAAGTAGAGGAAGCAAAAGATGTGTGTAAGAACCGTAGCAAGTGGAAGGAAGTGGTCTCTGCCTACCTTTATGGGAAAAAGGCGTGACTTTATGTATGTATGTACGTTACAAGTCTTTTTGTTGTCTGTGACCTAATGGAAATCTCATTCTGAGACTCTAAATTGTTTTCTCGAAAACGGATAAAATTATCGTAATTAAACGTGAGTATCAATATTACGTAAAAATGATGTCTGCGTCATATTTTCTAATCAAAATCACTAAACAATTTCGTCAAAAAAAGTTACCATTCGATTTCATCATCAGGTATAGGCGCCGCCTATAACGAACTGTAAAATAATACATAAAATAATATTGCTTGTCTAAAGTTATGCCTCTCTGCTGATTTTAATAACAACTGATAAATTAACAGTAAAATTATTAGCAAAAACTAATAAACAAAATTTTAAATTTAACGCCATGTAGGTATCTTTTCCACAGCAACATTCTATTAAGGAATATTTGGTTCTATAGTCATATTTTGGTACAAATCACCTGCCCTTAGCCCAATAGTTATAAATCACCCTGTATATTTATAAAAAGGATTGATTATAATGATGTATTTTCATTTTTGTAAAAATGTTTGAATATAATTGGTCCAAAGTTTGTTATCCTGCATTATGTTGGTTATTATATTATTAGTTTTACTTAAACAAGTTCTGGTATAAGTATGACTGAATTAGGATTTTATTGACAATGTACCTAATCAAGTAAATAAAAAGCTTTCACCACTTTTCTAACCTGTTTAAATTTTTTTGATTTGAAAAATTTCATGTTTAGCAAAATGATGTCGATTAAAGTAACATTAATAGGATTGTTTTAATATAATTTAAAAGAGAGGAATCTAGCTACCTAAACTGAATCGAACCAAACATCAGATTTCAAAGATTACTAAGTGGCGGTTACCTGCGACGGATTTCTAATCAAGTTGTCTAGGTGCCGGGAGTTGCGCTGGTTGCCGCCTCTTTCGCTGCTGCTCCCGCCACCTCTCCTTCCATCCACTGATCCCACTCGACCGCCAACCACCCGTCCCCACACCTTCTAAAGCTCATTTCCGGCATTCGCCGCCTGTGCTATATTAATTTTAAATTAAACCCGGATAAAACCCCCTCCAAGCTGCCGGTCTGCCTCTCCGGATTATCTCTAATGTACTATCTCTCAAAACAAGGGAGTACTCGCTGGGGTAAGGGCAAAACCGGTACCTTTTTAATCACCAATATAAATAAATATTTTCAGCAGAACTAAATGCAGTCATAACAGTCATTCATACACAATTAAAATACGATCTTTAATAAAACCATGTAATGCATTATTTTTGCAAAAAATTCTATGACTAACTGACTAAAAGAACCGCTTTTATTAAAAGTTGATGTAAAATAGTCAACAACAACTTTCTATGCCAATATGGTCGAGATCGAATTTATTTAAAAAAGTAGTAAAATCTAGCATTAACAATATATTGAAGAAATGCTGGTGTTCAAAAACTAATCACACTGCATAAAAATCTTAAATGTTTTGAGACTTGCGGCTTTTTTGGAAAAATTATAATACCTAACAGGAATAAAAAATATAATTCCAGGCTTCCCAATAGTTTCTAAACAAGCGCTACTCAGAGAAAATGAACCAACGATTATAGATAGTTATGATTCAATTTGTTATATTATCATAATGATAACAAAGTGTTATTGAAGCGTCTGTTTGTGATTTCAAAATCATTTTTTTTAAGCTCATATAATTATTCGCACGTTACCAAAACATAAACACGCATTTTTTAATTTTTTGTGTCTGTCTTCTTGTTTGTTCGGGCATATCTCTGAAATAACTTAACATATTTTAATGCGGTTTTCACGGGTAGATATAGCTTGGCTAGGAGCAGAATATGGGGGTTATTTAATTTAAATCGGATGTTAAAAAAAAAATTCTCATTAAAAGATCTTTCTAGCCTAAAAAGTCCCAAATACGACACAACACGAACAACCAACAACGTTCATATGAAAAAAAAACACGAAATAAATTTGGTTACATTTTTTTAGTGATATAGTTTATTTCCTAAAAAATCAATAGGTGGCGCTGTTTATTTTTAGAACACACTATAGAAATTATTTGCAACAATCCACTTGATCGGCATCATTTTAAAATTTAATTCCTCAAAAAGCAACAGCTAGTTTATGATAAATAAACAAGCTCACTATGTGAGCGGTGGTGTGGATGGCGGTCCAGCCACACCTCAGTCCCTAAGGTTTTACTGATTTTGCACAGATTCTTCACTTTTGCTATTCAAAGCAGTATGTACTTGGCTGTTTTCATTACCGCATTATTTGCGAAAAAATTCTCTATTGTACAACCCCAGTTTGTGTAGGTATACCATCATTAGATTGTGATCAGTAAGGAGAATTTTACTTGCCCGGACCTGCATCCTACTTTTGTTTTATTTATTTTTTATGGACATGCCAATTTACAAAAACATGTGGATGTATCGAATAAATCAATTATATTAGGGGTACTATTTTTATGTGTTAATATAACTAGCGGTATGATTGACTTAGGTAATAAGAAACCATGAACAGTTCTGAAATTCTTGTTCTTTCAGGATTGACATTTAAATCTTAAATTTATATCAGCTTTTTGTCCAAACTTGATAAATTCAAAGTGTTTAAAATCTTTATAGTCTCTCCTCTAATATCCAAATTTAAATGAGCATAACCTTCTTAAAAAATTATTTTGACCTCTCTTGGTTCTAAGGATATTAAATGTACAAAAATCATACAATTTTAGGTATTCAATAACTGATCGAACGATAGACCAAAACAATATTTCAAAAGTGTAAGTGGAAAATTTATCTGAATAGCCTTAAAATTTAAATGATTTAAAATAATTGTTATCAAGGAGTCATTTAAATATTATTTTCGAGTCTAATAAATACTATCAGCCATTGATTATTTTTCATGCTTCCCAAATCGAAAGTATGGGCTTTCTGTTCAGTCCTGAAAAAACGACCTTCGTGACGTGTTTAACTCTCACGTACTCTTTAAAGTACAGCTCGCTCTCACCAAAGTGAGCTACTTTGCATAGTTTGTACGACGGCAGTCTACAGCGCTTGTTTGTGTATTCATTCGGCTAAACGTAATCTTACATCCAAATAAAATAAACAATATCTCACAGCTATATTTTTGTTAGTAAAAAATGAAACGATATAACAAAGAGAAAAAAAATGGATTAAAAATGGAGGGCGCTACACTTGGCGATATGACCAGGTAGTGGCTCTGAAGCAAATAAGATATCATACACTATTTTAATAATTTTAATATTAATTATTAAACAAGAAAAATAGTTTACAACCCACGGCATGAATGTTAGATTTCCTGATGGCTTATATATCACATCCGCCAGGAAATTCAATTTTCTGGCCTAGAGTCGTAATATACTATTTTACTTGGTAGAAATACTGAATCGGATTTATAATTCTTGTTAAGTAGTTCTTTGGTTTTATTCTTTAATTCCGGGTCAATGAATAAAGCTGATGAGCTCTTACAGGCTAGTTCACAGTGTCCTGTGACCCAAACTATAGTTATTTTGTTTTGTTCTGCCAGGGTTTGAGTTATGTAACCAAAATAAATAATATTTCGTTGTTATATATTTTATCATATTTACACAAAAAATTATTGCATAAACATGGTTTCCTTTCGGAAAAAAAATCAGTTGCGTCCTTGTCTTGAAAAGTATTTCGATGGAAAACAGCGAAGAGAAAGGCGAAGCTGTACCAGAAAGCAGGAAATAACTCGGTCTTGAGGTAGATTGCCATTAATATCGTCATTACTGAATGGAAATTCATTTTGCGCCTTTCTACAAATTCACTTAACGAACACCACTCCGCCAGATATAGGAAGTGTTCGCACCAACCGAGATGAAATTTATTCAGAAAATACAAATAAAGCTCGCGGTGGATTTGCTACAGCATATCTTAATCCGTCACGAAATGTTAAATTACTTTCAAACATCATAACGCAACCGAACATTAAATTAAATAATGCATTGCTTGAGGTTTATATCCATAAAAAAATCTGCTATATTTGTTAACGACCTACTACCAGAATTTTCAACAACCAACAGAACACTAATGGAAACACTAAACTGCCTCTTAAGGTCGTATGACACTATGAATTTTCTCGTGAAATTTTGTGCAAGATTACGCATGATTTTTTTGTGTAGAATAATCTAAATTTACTCAGTTTTACTCTGATGCAATTTAATGTAAATATTCATGTGTATTAAGAACGAATCGGTAGTAACTAAGTTGATTAGTTATTTAAAATATCAGTGGTCTGGGTGCGATCCGAGAGGTCCACCCGACTAAATTCACAGTGAAAAGAATGAAAAAATACTACATGTTTTGTTGTTATAATAATTATTACAATTATTATAAAAAATGATTTCAAATTGTTTATAATAAATTATAATTGCCATTAACAAGATTCTGTTTATGTCAACCGTATTCTTTCGAACTTTTTCTTATCATTTCATAAGCGGGAGCTATTTTCAATTGTTTATAACAATTGAAATTTTTTTTTACTTATTATGACCGATAATCATTTGTTAGTAACAATATTCAATTGTTATAAACAATACTTGATTATTACTAACAATAATTTTTCACTGTTATAGCGTCTTCAATGCTATTCTCTCAATACTGACACAAGTTTAAAATTCTCCAATTTCCATTTTTGTTTTCTAAAACAATCTCTTTTTATGAAATATTGTCATCATATTTTTCATACAAATATTCCCAACATGCAATAATCATATTATTCAAAAGATCATAAAATTCTGTATTAAAAATAGTGCAATTTATAAATTGCAAAATTCAGGTAGTTTACCAATTTTTTCAGTTTTTTGATTCTCCATAAAAAACAGCTCGACCGATTTTGCTAATCAGTTCTAAGTTGCGTAATAATGCGTCGAATGCAGTTGGTCCCACATCGATATCATTTTTTATTCTCGAAAATATCGAGACGAAAAATAATTCCGAACGCACATACGTACATACACACACAGACGTTCACTTAAAAACTATTGTATTCGACTCTGGGGACCTTGAAATGTGAAGATATGTCAAAATTTGGGATTCGCAAAATCGGACCCTTTACTATAACTTCCTACTGGGAAGTTAAAAATTTTAATTATTTTATTTCTTGATAATTAAAATAATTGATGAATTAAGTCTTATCAGTTTAAAACTATGTACTAGTCGTATGTACCTAAATAATTTTTTTTTCAAAAATATCTACTTCTGTAAGTTTTTGATTTAATAAATAACAAATATACGATACAGTTCACCTTTTGGTCGTCTGTTCATAGACATTTTTTGGCCCTTCGAGTCAAATACCGCCATTATTGTAATTTACTGCTCATCTTGTTTCTACGTTAAATAAATAAAAGCATTTTATAACTGTTTTTAAATCATAATTAAAATAAGTCTCATTTAATTTACGGTAGACATAAAAGTCTCATTATAAAGGAAAATTTAGAGTAATTTTTTTAATATTTTTTCATATGCTAAATATTATTTTTTTACGTCTTTGTCCAACGGTGTAAAAATCGGTCTTGATGGATAAATTTGGCAGGTACATAATGACAAATTTATTGAATTGTATCACTGAAATTAGTAAGCAAATCTAATAGTCATGGATCTCAATATTTAGAACAAGTTTTAAAAAGCACGAAAATACGAATTATGTAATCCAAATCCATTGTGTTGATTGTAATGCATACCTAGGTGCTCACCCGAACAATATAGTATTACACAACGCTCCATAATGGCATGTATGTTTGAGCTTTCATGCGTTCAGAAGCTGAAATTCAGCTGCTCTGGAATTGAATGGCTAAAACTTTACCGCAATTGTCAGTCGCTTCACACTCAAGCCGCTAGAGGCACCACTTAGCACAAGTGACTAATGAATGGAGACTGATTGGGAGTTAAAATCGTCTCTTTTTGCCACGTCCTTAACCAGGTCCGGAACGTATTTCCTTTACCACCATACGCAACCAGCGAAATCTTTATTATTTCAACTCCGATAATACTTGTAGATTCAATTAAAAACGTTCCAAATTTATTATATAATAATATATAATTATGGTTAACATTCAAATTGATTTTTAAAAGTATTCTAAACAAGAGTCACTTTCCACTTGCGAAACAGCACTTGTAGTCCTACTTATTGTAAGATTATTTAAAATCTTTTTTCTATAAGGTTAACCAGCAAGTAAATTAATACCCAATGTTTCCAACTCTTACCACGAGGAGCTGATAATAAACTTGAAGATTTTTACAAACTATAGAGAAATCCTTCCCAAATAAAACGCACGTAAACCGCTCGTTTAACGCCTGAAAATGACTTTCGCAAAGCTTGCTCCGACCCACCAAAATTGCTCTTTTTTGTACATGTTTTGATTATATTGTACCAATCATCTGGTAAAAAAATGTTTTGAATTTTTTTTTTCGCACCTGACTTAAATACCTTACTGGTGGAACCAAGAAGCCAGTTGGTCGGATTGCCAATTGCCGAAGTAAAACATTTATTAAAATTAATCCTTGAACAAGAACATATTGCTGAGTGAAATGCAAATATGCAAAACATCAAAACAGCTGATACAAAACCTCTCCAAAAGAGGGCTGACGCACTCTGGACGATTGACCGGAGTAGGCTAAGCAGCACGCTACAGCACATCTCACTAAGGGCGCACCTCTTCAAACTTAAGCTGGCGGCCGAGAAAAACTGTCGACTATGCGGAGAAGAGAAGGAGAGCAGTATACACATTCTGTGTTACTGCCCGATGCTAGCGGTGTACAGGTATCAAACCTGTGGCCGTATGATAATGGATCCAAGCGATCTAAATGAAACAGGGCCAACAGAAATCCTGAGGTTCCCCAAAATCAGCGGACTGGAATTCTGATGCCCTGAAGACACAGCGGTAGTCACAGAGGATCAAAAGATCTAGGTGACATAGGTGCCGGTACCAATGGCCCAACCACAAGATTGTAATGTAATGTAATGTAAATATCTTATCCAAATATCTATGTCCACTTATCAAAAATTTCATTTCAATTGACTTGGTTTCTATTTTCGTACTATAAATAAATTTTAATAAACAGTTTCAACATTTCTATTTTTTTCGATAAATGATCTATACAGGCTATTTTTTTAATTTTTAACATGGATTTATGCAACACTTTACATTGAGTATAGCGTTAATCAAAATGGCTTCCAAATAAATTATTTATTATTCAATGGTCAAAAAAATGTCGTTTAATGGTGTTAATCTGAACCAAGTGCTTTGACAATTAAATTTATTTCAAAAAGTGAAGTTAATCGATTTGTGAAGTGAACAACTTTTTGAATTAATAAACATTCTTTATAGTGAATATTTTATTAGGACAATATCTAATAAAATTGTTTATTATGTGTACGTAAATTATCAATTATCCCTTAATCTGCAAAGCTTCATCCAAAGAAGAACCATTCGACTATAAAAGGACCCACACCAGACAAAATTTTTTTTCCATTGGCCCATCGTAGAGAGCAGACTAACATTTTTCTTTACAAATTCTTCCAAGCACCAAGTACCAAACTTTTTCTTCTTCCAACCTTAAATTCTTTATGATCCGTTATAATAAACTAACACACATCTACCTAAACCCGTGATTCCCAATAGGGGTAGACTCCGAACTGCAAGTGGTATATGGCAGCAAAAACAAAGAATGGGAGTGCATGAGATGTAAATGGGGGTTTTTTTACACACTTCAAAACTAGGTTTAAAGATGTTTTGACTATGGATTATTATCAATCCATACGGTGATATTAAGGAAGCTGGTCACATATTACAAAAAGAACTAATCGAAATCAGCTTTAACAATAACCTTAAGATATAGTACAGAAAGGGATATCAGCAATTTATATACAGGGAGACATATCTATTACTTATCCTGTGTATGGTGATATTGAAGAAGTTGAAGTCATATTACAAAAAGAACTGATCGAAATCATCACTAACAATGACCTTCTGATATATTTCAGAAAGGGATATCATCAATGTATATACAGAGAGACATATCTATTACTTATCCTGCATACGGTGATATTGAAGAAGCTGGTGTCATATTACAAAAAGAACTGATCAAAATCAGCAATAACAATGACCTTAAGATATAGTTCAGAAAGAGATATCAGCAATTTATATACAGAGAGACATATCTATTACTTATCCTGTATTATGGACTATCACAAAAAAGTGTTTTATAGCTTTTTCATCTTCATAGCTTGCGGAAAGCGAGTTCGGCGCGATGGGCAAGCTTCTTACAAAAAAAGAAACATATTTAATATAACTAACCGAGTAGATTTATAGTTAAACTAAGTCAAATAATGAAAATTTACTATAGAAGCATCATCACTCCCATTAAAAGCAGTTTTTGTGTAGTTACCTTATTTTATAACTTTTATTTCAAGACGTTTAAATTAAGAGTGTAGATATATCACTTATCAAAGCGAGTACCACTGTCTCAGATGTCAAAAACTCATTTGAAGTTAATGAACTTGTACAAATTTAATATCAGAAAGGCGGAGGTCTATGCAAAATAGGAAAAGTTGGCAGTCTACAAGACAAAAAAGTTTTGGGACCTCCGATCTAAACACACATGGTACCTATTTTATTTACTGCCTCTGTAAGTTGTTGAATGACCATAAACAGAAACCAAAACACATTACGGCCCTGTCGAGTTCTTTTCTCTTCAACATTCTCGTCTGTTTAAATCGCTTTAAACGTTTTCGTGAAAACCGTTTCTTGTGTATTCAAGGCGGCTATGGAAGGAAAATTGGCGCATTCTGATGGGTTTTTAGAGGGCGAGATGTGCTGCCTTGGCTTGGTAATAACAGCAATTTTCTTCGGAAAATCTTCCGTTCGCTTAAAATTTAGCTACTGACTACGAATAAAGTATTGCGATAATGCGTATGTAATGTTACTAAATTGCTAAAAGATATTTGATTATGATTATATTATTGCTTACAAGGAAACTGTTATCTCATAAAAATTGGTACTAAAACCTTTTTTCGAATGCCTTACCGACACCTTTAGGAATTTTACAAAAGTATTATGAGAGTTTTACTGAAATTTACTAAATTTTGAAAAAGTTGAAATTTTATCTAGAAAATGACTGAATAATTTTAAATTTCGAATTTCTACACACTTTTAAAAAATACTTTCAAGACATACGAAATACCTTTGAATAATTTTTACCTTTTGCAAATAAGTTTTGCGATAAGGAACTTCGTTCCAAAAAATTAAAATGTAAATAAGTCGAAACAATTCGACTTATCAATTAACCTTGTATCAACAGTAGACTACTTGTGTTAATAGGGGTTATCCCGTTAGTAGCTAATCCCATAGTTAATTTCTTTTTACTTTTACAGCTTTCAAGCCCTTATCAATGGTAACTGATTCTGCATTTTCAGTATGTTCCCGCTGTACAAACAAACAGTATTAAACTAAAATTATAATTATTACCTACGAAGAATCATAATTCTATTCAATTACCAGAGAGGGCCTGATGATTGTGCCAAGCAATAAATTACCTTTATATCACTCCTGAATATTTAAAATCATTACTTTGCTTTATCGTTTGTGTATCTACATAACTATAGGTATGTTTTAGAGCTGTTAAAAACCATTTTTCATGCTCCAAAAAAAATTTATAAGGTGGTAGAAGTAAAAATATTTCAAAATGGATTTTTGGGTCTTTTTTAATACTTTCCCGCATTTTCAATTCATTATTACTGAATGCGAATCTAACTTATTTAATTGATTTGTCAAATTTAACAATTATAATAATTATTATTAATATGATTTGTGGTTTTTTGTGGTGCTTTTTTTATACTGAAATTGGAACGATACAAAATAGATTAACATGGATGGCTCTTGCTCAAGAATGACACGTCAACATTAAAATATATTGTACTCTTTTATGGCTTAAATTTACTTTATAGGACTCGCCAAAAGAAAGGGGACCAATTTTGCAAAGCTGAGTCGAATGACACCCCAGGGTGAGAAAATGCCCCCTTCAAAAGTTACGCCACTTTTAATTTTCAACTTTTCAATTTTTAGAAACATATTTTTTTCGTCCAAAACGAATGGCATACGTCGTACGATGGTGCCACTAGTGTCATTTGACGCAGAATGACCAACCGAGTCGAATGACACCCCTCCCAAGTTGAGGAAACGGCCCTTTCAAAAGTTACGCCACTTTCAATTGTTAATTTTTCAATTTCTAGAAAAACATTTTTTTCACCCCTCTTAATTATCGATTTTTATATAATCATAGACAACAATCTTAATCAAATGAAAGGGATGGGGAGGGGGTCAGGCACATCCCCCCTGCCCCCCTCACCCTTTTACCGATCATAACCATCGATTTTTATGTAATCATAGACAACAATCGTTAAATTTAATTAAGACTATTATCTATGATTATACAAAAGTCTAAAGTTAAGAGGGCCCGGCCCTCGGGGGGGGGAGACAGCCGGACCTCGGGGTGGGGGGGGGTGGGTTTACAGCCGGCCCACTTTTCTTCCCCTTTCCTTAGGTTAAGTTAGGTTAGGTTAGGTTTTGCATGAGGCATTTCCTCACGCTGGAAGGGGTGTCATTTGACTCAGCTTTTCAACCGCGTCGAATAAAATTAATCCCATTTTTTTTTGGCGAATCCCATAAAGTAAATTAGTACCCACCCTCTTTTATTATTATTATGCTTCGTTATAATTAACAAGAAATATCGTGACAAGAAAAGACCCAAAATTGTAACGATACAGAGAAGATTAGCCCCTGCGCAAGGATGTTACACAAAATTGTATATTATTCAACAAATTTTTTCATATAAAAACACCTAATAAAATATATTTTAATGTTAACATGTGTCATTCTTGCGCAGGGGCCATGTTAATCTATTCTGTATCGTTCCAATTTTAGTATAAAAAAAACACCACAAAAAAATCATAATAATAATTATTATTATTGTTAAATTTAATAAATCAATTAAATAATTTAGGCTCACGTTCAGTAATAATGAATAAAAATTAACACTCGGTGGCTATAGAAAAAAAATTGAAAATGCCCGATTGTGTCTTGGCGCATCTGGGGTTCAAATGACTCCTTACGCTTGTCGAGTTAAACTTAAAAGAATCCATTCGCCGGGCTAATCTGGCTGAAATCTTTATTAAAATCGGTCCAGCCGTTGGCTATAGAAAAGAAATCAAAAATCCGGGGAAGTATTAGAAAAAACCCGGATCAATCTCGCCACGTTAACATACTCAACGTCTATTTAAAAGTTTGATAATTTATAGGTACCTATTTTATATGGAGGATAATTTTACAACCCAGATAAATATAACTTAAGTACGCTACTGGCTGTAACAACAAACATTAAAATAAGGATTTTTTGTATAAATCTAACGTTAAAGAAGAAAAGAAAATA
The DNA here is from genome assembly GCA_950111635.1 of Agelastica alni. Classification (NCBI taxonomy): domain Eukaryota; kingdom Metazoa; phylum Arthropoda; class Insecta; order Coleoptera; family Chrysomelidae; genus Agelastica; species Agelastica alni. Next base: position 53,818,209 of record OX467709.1, read on the forward strand.
AACTTAAAAGGTACATTTTAATGTGAATAAATCAAGCTGTGAAATTGCTATCATTTTAATTATTTCAATCGAAAAAAGTTTTAATGCAAAAACGAATCGTCTACGTCGTATTTTAAATCGTTTACCGATAATTAACGAAAAAAAACGAAGACCAGACTATTCATCGACGAAGTAAAATGTTTTTTACAAACGCATTTAAAATATTTTCATAAATTATTTCATTTCGTTACGATAGCAACATTATTTTTATGAACGATATTTTTTTAAGATACAAAATGTTCATGCTTTTGTTAAATGAAAACAAAAAAAAATATTTGGTTTTTTACGAATAAAAAAGAAATTTAAACTCGTACAAAAAGGTGTTTCAATATAAAAATATGCAAAATAAAAGGACGAAAAAGATGAACCCCAATTGAATTCTGTAAGCACAGCGGCAAATTGCAAAAACCGTGTATTTTGTGTTAATTTTTAAAACTTGACAACTCCTCCAGTTCTAAGGAATATAATTTAGTAAAACTTTAATGGTCCATAACATATGAAAAACATTTCGAACATAAACAAAGTTTTTTTCGCAAACTATCGACGTTTACAAACAAAACCGCTTCTTTAAAATGTCTTAAAATAAGTTGTTTAACACCATGACATAAAATAACAATCTAAAAAAACTATAAAATCATCAAACACTCAGAGGACGTGTACATGGTAACTAAATCACATATTTTGTAATAAAAAATTCCTACCTTTAAAATCTACATCCAATTTTGTACGATCACAATATTCACTTAACAAACGACACGACGAACTTCCGAGTTGCGACTGCTTCAACAATAATAAATGACAAACTTTACGAAAGTTGTAACGTTAAACTTCGCCACCTGGTGATCGTTAGTAAAAAACGTAAAAGACGGCAAATTAACCTTGTGTTAAACTATATTTTTCTCTCGAATTCCGTCTAAAAAAAAAGTATTTTTTGTTATCATTTGTAAATAGGTAATTTAAATTCAGGAACTCAAGTTTTTATTCTTCTTGTGACCTTCGACTTTTTTTAATAATCACATCGATTTTGAACATCGTCTTCGTGGATAATTGCCAGAAAATATGTATACAGTGTACGGTAATTATTTGGAAATGGGGTTCACCATATTTTCTGTCACAAAATCAAAAATCGAAAAATTGATCTTTTTTATTGGTTTGTTTCACGGCAGATTTATAAAAAAAAATATTGTCTTTTCCAATACGTCCGCGCTTTTTAAATTTCTTTTCTATAACCAATTTTGATAATCTTTAGATTACCTCGGCAAATGATCGCATAAAGTTTGGTAGCAACCCCGCATTTTCAACCCCGAAACGTGAACTTTTTTAATTCTTTTTCTATAGCCAACGGCTAGACCGATTTTAATAAAATTTTCAGCCAATCTTTAGATTAGCCTGGCGAATGATCGTGTGAAGTTTGATAGCAACCCCGCATACATCGATTCGGCTTTGTCAACTGGCCTTGCCAAAACAGCGTTATAGTGTGGACTCGCCTTAACACATAAAATAATACAAAAGTAAGCATCTACTTAGCAATTTCCAGCACATTAGGGTGTCTATCTCTCCTTTACTAATTTCTACAGGATCTTCACCGGTTGCCTGCTAAACTCTTTAGCGAAGAGCCTAATGCCTAGGGTATCCGAATATTTTTTGTCTTTTGTAATCCAATGATTTGCATTCTGAGTTTTCTTCTTCTTCTTATAGTGCATCTCCTATCGGAGGTTTGCTATCATCACAGCTATCCGGACCTTATTGACTGCCAAGAGTTCAACATTGCTACAATTAAACCAATCCCTTAGGTTTTTAAGCCAAGACACACGGCCTCTTCCAATATTCCTCCTTCCACCAATCTTTCCCTAAACTATCAGCTGAAAAAGTGCGTATTTAGTTCCTCTCAGTATATGACCTAGATATTGAAGCTTTCTCTTTTTTATGGTGTTAATGATTTCACATTCCTTATTCATCCGATTTAGGACTTCCATCTTTTCTGTCCGGGTAATACGCGACATTCTACGGTAGCACCACATCTCGAAGGCTTGTAGTTTGTCTGTGTGATTCTTCTTGAAAGTTCATGCCTCCACTCCATACAAAAGCGCGGAAAACACGTAACAACGCAGCATCCTTATCCTAAGTCCAATCTTCATATCTCGACTGGTTAACAACTTTTTCATTTTCGTAAATGTTGACCTGGCTTTCTCTATTCTCGTTCTTATTTCTCTTGTTTGGTCACCTGATTGTTCTATCCAGGCTCCCAGGTATTTGTATGACTGCACATTCTTTATTAAGATGTCTACTACTGACACGTTTACATGGTTGTGATTTTGGGGGGAACTACCATTAACATGGTTTTCTTAAGATTTATCTTTAGACCGTATTCGTTACATCGGTCATTTAATTTCTCTAGAAGATGTTGTATGTCTCTTTGATTGCTTGTTAACAAGACGGTGTCATCAGCTTATCGCATATTATTTATAACTTCTCCGTTAATAATTATCCCTACCGATTCTTCTTGCAAGGTTTCTTTAAAAATGGCTTCGCTATATATATAAATAGTATTGGCAATAGGAAGCATCCTTGTCTTACACCACGACTAATTTCCATTTTCTCTGTTGTCTGGTTTTTTACCTTTGTATTCGCTCTTTGACCCCAGTATAGGTTGCTAATTATACTCACATCGTCCTAATCAATGTTTTTACTGACGAGTAGCTGATTTAACTTGTCATGTTTTACTTTGTCAAAAGCTTTCTCAAAATCGATGTATCATGCAAACACATCTTGGTTCATATCGAGACAGCGCTGGAAAAGAAAGTTTATTCCTGAGAGCGCCTCTCTTGTTCCAAGTCCTTCGCGGAATCCAAACTGCGTGTTGTGTCTAAGTATCATGTTCAAAAGGTAGGCCTTTATCAAGACCATTGTACACCAATTTTGAGTTTTTCGGGTTAAATGTTTAAGGTCAATTATAATTGATTGGTAGTCTTAAAACGTGAAAAGATCGTGCACGTTTCAGCATTCAAAAGGTGTTGCGTATATTTTATACAAATTTTGAGAAGAGAAAAGGAGAAAAGGAACGTAAGTTGAACATGCACTTACCAAAATGATTTCTTCGTAATCAGCAGTTGTCTTGTAGAAGCGGCGGTGGTTGGCGGATGCTAACACTATATTTTGAATTTGATTTGAGGCGGCGATAGCTGAATAAGCAATTATTGCGAATACTCTGGTATATCTCGAATGAATGCATTAATACGCTTCGTCCCTCTGCTGTGTGAGGACACGACAGAAGTGCGTAGTTCAACTTGAAATGCGCGCAAAATTTAAATATATTATATTTGAGTGATTCATAAATAAAGTATTTGATAGAAAACAATTGAATTATAATAACAATAACAAATATAAAAAATTTTAGTGAACGAAGACTGAACAAGTGGCGTAAAAACCACAAAATTGCATTTTTTCTGATATTTTTTAACAATTGTTTTGGAAGTTGGGTCCAACGGGATTGCAACCAATTCCAGGTTTTTGCTTAAGGGTATCTAATAAGGTAATGCCACCGACTGGTCGACCAAACTGTTTGCGCATTGTAATCATTCTCGGTGGGGCATCTACCCTAACAATAGTACCTTAGATTTTAGAACAAAAAAGCACATACAAGCATACACCATTTGTTAAGTACATATTTTACGTGTGTATAGTCTTCAAAAGATAAGCCTTTGACGGCACTACTGTATCAAGGTCTAGTTGTAGGTACACCAATTCCGAGTTTTTCAGCTGAAAGATTAAATACATAGTCATAAATAAGTAGTGGTATTAAGACATGTATTAAGAAGTGTATCGAGCAGTTGTTTGAGAGGTTGCGACCTTCGGGAAGGCGGCTGATTCAGGGTTCTGATTAAAGGTAACGCAACCGTCTGTTTGACCTAAGTTGCAAGCAAACTCGTCCCAGCGATCATTCTCGGTTGGGCAGTTTTTTTTTTCAGAGGTGAAGAAAATCCTTTAAGGAGAGGTTATGAGTCCGAAAGCTCAAGGTCTACTGTGAGACTCCACTGACTGTGTCAGGACTACTCACTACTCACTACTCACTGTGTTTTTGTATTATTGTACAATGGAGACCCGACCAGCAGACCGCCCGGCAAGGTCCCAAAATCAGCAAAACACACACTGCGCCGCCGCGAGGCACCGGTCCGAAAAAGTTCCCGGGACCTAGAACCACGCTGCACCCAATCCAGTACTCTCGTACCTTGTACAAGTTTGAACAAGTTCTGTTCTGGGTGGGAACAATGTAGTCACCCAAGAACCGCCCATTTCCCCCAGCGCACCGCAGCAGCACAGCAAGCGCTCCACCATCCCCGGATCTCCGCCGCACAACCCGCAGGCCAGGCCTCCATTATACAGTCTTAGCTGATTCCTGTTCATCGGTAACAGTTCTGCCGTCTTTTTATGGCACGGTCCTTTGATGTAATATTTCCCGTGTTTTTTTTTCTGGTATACGTTTTCAGTAGTTTTTGTGTTTTTCCGAACCTCTTCTTGCAAGTTCGTCTACTTCCTCATTACCTGCAACTTCCTGGCGTCCTGAAACCCGTATCAGTTTGACGTGATTACGGTCTACCAGCGTTCTCACTTCTCCTTTTCAGTCAACGAGTATGGAGGAAGGGTTGGTCCGGCACTGGGGTACCCCCTGCATACGACTAAGGCATTCTACTACAGGATTTCGCCCGGTTTCCTGTAGGCTCCGTTAGCGACGGTGCTTCCCCACCGCCATGCATCCATCAGCACGGGTCGCATAACACTTTGGATTGGGAGTCTTTTAGACGCCTTTTACGACAGGCAGACCATACCTGGGATCTATTCTATTTTTCCCGTATTCCCAGTGGATTGGGCAGTTAGTTAAAACCATCTGTCCTAACAATGGGGTGGTAACTCTGATTGAATGGATTACATGAAATTAAGTTTATACCGTAGTTATACAGAAATCAGCTAGATGAAATGAGGAACTGCTTTACAACTTTCTATTTTATTTAACAACTGATACAAAACATATTAAAACAATCCATAGTGACAACAATACAGTAACGTTGAATATACAGGAGGTTTTTTATTCCAATAACCTCAAGAGACTGAGTTTTTAGATCTTCTCTGCATTTTTGATGCGAGGAGTTGGTAAGTGGTTTCCTTTAGCTGAAGCTGTAGTTAGATAGCGGCTAGGCCATTGCCTAAGACAAGACATAGGTGGGCAGGTTTTTCAGGGCCGAGATTATGTACGTGTTTGGCTGTTTCTGTTTCATTAACTCATTGCTTGTAGCAAACTTTATTACATAGCCCCATTTTGTGTAGGTATCTTCTTATTGGACTGTGACCAGTAAGGTGACACCTGTAATTGTTCGGACCTGGCTGCTTCTTATGTAATGTAGTTTTTAAGTTCTATTGATCGATTCTTTTTTTATTGATACATTGTACGTTTACCATTTACTCTATATACAAAGTAATCAGTAAATATTCTATTAGTCCCTAAGGTGACGGTTCTCTAACGGTTATTGTTGCGGTAGGTCACAGTCTCGATTTTTTGATAAAAAGTTTACAACTGTTTGTGAGGAGCTAAAATCCAGTTTTTGTTGTTGTTGTTGTTGTATGTACCTTCAGACAGTGAATTTTATTACACTAAGTGCAGGTTGTGTGCCAATGAATGGAGATTTTAAGATAGTTTTAGATGGTTCATAATATTTTAGTTGCATCCGATGACACAGTGTCGTGCAACCCACACCAGAGTTATTTTGTTGTGTACTGCCATAGCTGTTCAAGCCATCGCTTTTAAACCTCCATAATCTCTTCGTAGGGCTTAGTGTTTGCTTTAAACATTTCTTTACAAGCATTTGTCGTTCAATTGATTCTACTGTTAAGAGAAAATGTCAAATTGTTTATAAATAATTTAAAAAATAAATGTTTAATACCAAATAAAACACCACCAAATAATAAAAAAAAACGATTTGTTATCTTTTAATGTTGCCAAATCCATCACAACTCAGCATGAATTTAAAACGCAAAGATGTTAATAATACGATACTATTAAGAAACAATTTACTAGCGTTACATGTGTGACATGAGTATGCGAAATGGTAATAGGTTTGTGTAGGTTACGTAAATAATAAAATAAATTCTGTGTGAAGTGGTCGTCGGCGGTGTGGGAGCCGGTGAGTAGTCGGAAGCGGGCCGCCGGCGGATACCGCTGTCTCCGGGACACTTCCTCCCCGGGGTCCCGGCCAATTTCACCCGGAGCGAGCGCTTTCCGCCAGCCAACAACCGCCCTACCAACTCTTGCCACCGCTACGATGCCGATGCCGCCTCTATACCCACGTCGCTTGCGTTATCCTCGTGCCATTGATGTGTATGCGCCGCCTCGCTACCGTTACTGCATTCCGACGGATTCGCCGCTCACCGACCCTTGTACAGGGTGAGTCAAGAACTGTGCTTAATTTAAAACTATATATGGTGTCGCAAAGTTGTACTTTTTTAAATGAAACAATTTGGATCCTACTCGTGACTATAAAACGTTTTCAATATTGGTCTTGTCGTTTTTGAAATATTGAGAATCTTGAGCATAGAAAAAAAAATAATAATCTTTATTTAAAAAAAAACAGCCCCCAGTGAGAGATAGACATCCGGCAGAGGAGGTATTGCAAACAGTTTTTTTGAGGTCGAATACGTAGTCCCAACGATCCCAATGATACTCTTTTGGAAAAATCTTCAAAGATAATAACTCCTGGTTAATTCACCGATCAGGATATTAAATTTGTTGAAGAAAATGACCCGTATACTGAATAGTGAAGGTTGCTTCACTATTTTTTTGTCTATATATCTTCTTCTCTCGGTTCCGTCTTCACTTATTGAAGGTTGGCAACAATCTCGGCGAAATGGGTCCGGTCTTGAGCAGCTCGGAATAAGGAATGCGAGTCTAGTCCGGTCCAATCTCTTATATTTTTTAAACACGGATGTTGGCGTCTTCCTATACCTCGTCTGCCTTCTATTTTGCCCTCCATTATTATTTTCAGCAGCTTCATTCGATCACTCCAAATTACATGTCCTAAATACGCGGTTTTCCTCTTCTTTATGGCGACAACTAACTCTCTGTCCTTACCTATCCTTCTCAAAACCTCTTCATTACTAACGTGATCTGTCCAGGGTATTTTTAAGAGCCTTCTGTATACCCACAGCTCGAATGCTTCCAGCCGTCTTAGTGTTTCGGCCTTTAGGGTCCAGACTTCGCATCCGTATAGCAAAACGGAATAGATGTAGCAATTAACAAATCGAAGGCGTAATTTCAAGTTCAGTGATCGGTTGCAAAGCACTGGTCGCATTTTATTAAATACTGATCTGGCCTGTTCTATGCGCGATCTAATTTCTGTATTAGGATTCAAATCAGATATTACCCAGATACCTAAATATTCGATTTGGAGTCCATTCATATATATATATATATATATATATATATATATATATATATATATATATATCTGGTGCTGGATTGGTTCTTCTATTGATGGCCATTACTTTTGTTTTCTTTATATTAATTTTAAAGCCCAGGGTCTCTCCCACTCTGTTGATTCTATTTAGTAGTTGTTGGAGTCCTTCTACGCTATCGGCTATGATGGCCGTGTCATCTGCAAAGCGTAGGTTGTTCATGAGATGTCCGTTTATTTTAATGCCGTGTTCCATACCTTGTAGAGCTTCATCGAATATGTAGCCGGAATATATATTAAATAGTAAGGGAGATAAAACACATCCCTGTCGTACTCCCCTATGGATGGGTACATCCTCCGTCTTGTCTATATATGACAGTCTTTAAGTAATCGTAATACGATAAAAAGTTATCTCGTAAAGAGTATTTAAAAATATATTTTCCGTCCATTACAAATGATGGACGAGACCTCGGTTTTTTTAAATAATGCACCCTGTAGGTATATATTTATTTTATTAAATAATTAAAAAACCTTTAAATTTTTTTATCCATATCCTGTACCTATCTGCAACAGATTTAGAGATATTCAAATTCTTCGGTTTTTTGATTCCCGTTTAAAGTCTAACCACAGATTACGGACGAACAGATGCAAAAGTTGAGGGAGAAAGTCTTACGGCGAGAGAGATAAACATTCAAACCAATTTAAATATCCTCGTGTGTATTTAAAGAGCTTTCGTGTGCGTTCGGCATGTTCGGACGTAAGCCTCGATCACACTGAAACGTTATTAAATAATCTGAGCAACGATATCGGCAGATAGTGGCAACAATGCAATCAAACCCATTTAAATGTGGATACATAAATCTTGGTCTTTTGCCGGGTTTCGCATCTGTAGTCTAACACTAACATTTTAAACATGATAGCAATAAAAGTAACATTTTAATAAATTAAATTATGAATTTAAGTAATAAACAACAATAAGTCGGAAGATTTTAATAATTAAACAAAGATTTTAAGATGTAACAATTATATTGTTATGAATCACAACCAATACCTTAAAGGCCGGACCTGTCCAGTACATCTGTTCAAGAATAATTGGAATTAAATAATGAATTGTTATTTGTGACTAATAATAAAGTGTGTACCACTTATTAAACAACCCATAGGCGAAGTTTTTTCCGAAGTAACCGGTAAAAACCCATATTTCTCTATATCCCGAAAAGACAGTGAATTCATCGATGTAAGAATAAGAGTAAGAATAAGAGTAACTGCGGCTAAGCCGAGATAGGTCCAAAATTTTTTATATGTACTATTTCAAGTTTGACATCGGCGTTTAATCAAATAATTTTTTGCATCTCTCATTCGTAAACACATGCCATTATATTTGCATCTCATTCATATTTATGGTATAGGACATTCCAAACAAAAGATAAAGGTTTATTTATGAAATGCTAAAAAAAAATTATACAGGGTGTTTGATTTAAAAAAGCGAACTTATGTTGTTTTAGGTTTAGATACAAATGTTGTATACCCAGTATTTCATATGCCCAATGTTGCATAATAGATACTTTTAATAACGCTTTTACTTTTAGAAAACCGATTAAAAAAATAATAAAATTTCCTTACTTTATGATGCTTTGCTTTTTTGGGACACTCTACATAGTTCTAAATATTTTTAATTTAAGTATAGTTTATCGTTTACTCACCCCATACAGTTTTACTTTTGGTAATGGTGTCCTTCGCTAATAAAACTGCAAAATATTAAATACAGGGTGGTCAACGGAAAACGAAACAAAGCCATTTGCAGGAACCTTGTGAACATTTTGGAAAAACGCTCAGACCCGTCGATTTTTTATTAAAGGACGACACTCTTTTCCGGACTCCACTACTTTCAACCCCAAGCAAGGGTAAGACACACACACACACACACACACACACACACACACACACACACACACACACACACACACACACACACACACACACACACACACACACACACACACACACACACACACACACACACACACACACACACACACACACACACACACACACACGGACGGACGGACGGACGGACGGACGGACGGACGGACGGACGCCGGTCTTTCTTGATTCTTGCTCAGTCGCAATCTATCGCTTGCCGAAAGAAATAAAATGTACTTTCTACGTAAAAAATCGTAATGGATGATGATGAATTAATCTGTATTGCCTTACTGTTTTGGCATGAAGAGAATAAATAGAAGATAAAAAAATGGGTTCACTCACGCTATAAACCATGCTTACCGGGCATTTTTACCGATCCGGGTCGGTAGGTCTGTGGCCGGCCTTAGATTACCATTTCAATCTGGTTTCTAGATGTAATCACACTCTCATAAATAAAATTAACTTCTAAATTGATAGCAGAGAAAATGCTGGAGAAATTCGTCCCATATCATTTAAAACGTAATGCCAGACGTATTAGGTGTTTGGAATCTTTTTAAAATCAGTATATATTTATTATCCTAAAGACAAATTATTTTTGGAAAATTATCACTAAAAATTAAAAGTGGCAAATAAATCTATTACTGTAGTGCAATACGTTACCAGAACTTTTAATGGCAGTAAAATTCTACACCCCATCTTGGTCATGAGTACTCGTTCTCACGTTATTCCTCCGACCCACCCATACGAATAAAACGATAAAAATAACAACAAACCATTAAAATGCATCATTCGAAATCGTGATTCAATGTATACAGATATAATATATAGTATATAGGTTAACGTGTTTATGCATCAACACTATGGAGTGCCCCACGGCTCGGCGATTGAGGGTCGTTCCACTGGAAATAGTTCGACTTCTATAAATTAGAGTTTTGAAACGCGTTCGGTGTTCTGCTCCGATGACTTCGGTCACGTGTCAAGGGTGGCCGGCTCTTCGACCCTCGCAACTCTCGACTGGAAATGCTTCTATTGACCTGTAATTGAAAATTTACCCTGCTTTATTTTACTAATTTTCATTTTGATTTTTGTTTGCAAGTTTTTTATTTTTCTTTAAATATTAATAATTGCTCATAAAAATTACTTTATGAAGAAATTGCAAAAATAACGTTTATTTAACCAAAACAAAAAAGTTTTAAATAGTGGTAAGAAAAATGAACAAGGACAAGACTTAACTTAAGACTACTCATTTCCGCAGCATTAAAAACCATAAAAATAGGATTAATGCTGCGGAGATGAGTAGTCTGAAAAGTATAGACAGAGTGACTCGGTTGGATAAGGTAAAGAATAGTGAGATAAGAGAACGCTGTGGTGTAAAAGATGATGTGGTTACAAAGATAGATAAAGGAATGCTTAGATCAGATCAACATTGTTTTAAAGAAAGGCTAGGTCAAGAGTATCAACAACCGACGAGCATGTATGAGAGCACTGAAGAAAGTAGAGGAAGCAAAAGATGTGTGCAAGAACCGTAGCAAGTGGAAGGAAGTAGTCTCTGATTACCCGTACGAGAAAAAGGCGTGACTATATGTATGTATGCATCCAACAAGACCAAAACCAAAACCGAGAATGCAAGACTAAGACCAAATGTGCAAGACTAAACTAAAAATTGTAGCTACCGTTATAAAAAGGATTTATGAGAATATTTGTTTAAAAACTGGTCAGATCAAAAGTACCAACAACCGACGAGCGAGTATGAGAGCACTAATGAAAGTAAAGGAAGCAAAAGATGTGTGTAAGAACCGTAGCAAGTGGAAGGAAGTAGTCTCTGCCTACACGTACGAGAAAAAGGCGTGACTATATGTATGTATGTATGTAACAAGACCAAAACCAAGACCGAGAATGCAAGACTAAGACCAAATGTGCAAGACTAAACTAAAAATTGTAGCTACCGTTATAAAAAGAATTTATGAGAATATTTGTTTAAAAACTGTTAAAGAATATATTTACAGAATATCGACTTATAAGTAATATACAGAGCTTCCATAAAGTAACGCATAAATTCATTATTAGCTAAATAAACAGTAATATGAAAAAATCCAAAAACAGGTCGATTTTTAATTTTAATTTACTATTTTTTATAGAATAATCAATCACACAGAGTGAATAACCTTTCAAATAATGACATCAGCACCAGTTTTTTTAAATAAAACACCCCTTTTTGCCAATTTGCGGATATGTATCACAAGTTGATTAAAATTGGTACAGGGTGGACAAAAACGAAAAATTTGTATGTTATTTTTACATTGTATCTATCCAAGTAATCCTATCCGCTGTACTAGACAAATTTTTTTAAAAATTATGTATTTCTTGCCATTTGTTTTTTTAATTTGACATTAAAAACTGTCATAAATATCCAAGTACAAATCCGTATTAATTTAATTTATCATATCGTATTTAACAAATTGTTTTGTAAAAATGCCTTTAACTGAAAGTGAAAGAATTAAAATTTTAATGATGATTGATGTTGGCGATAGGATGCGGACACAACAAGAGGGATGCACATTATTTCATGAAATGCACCCAGATCGTGAACGTATATACGGTAAGCAGAATAGGGATTATCGTCATAACTATAAATAAATGTCAGTTTTCCATGGCAAACTTGGAGAAAATTAAGTTATACCGATTAGAATGGATTTTTGTGAAACTTTACAAAAAACGGAAAGCCCTCAATCCCAATTTTTTACCATGTCTAATTTTATCGATGGGGTCTCATTTACGCTACAAAAAGTTTTTAATTTACATAATGCATACTAATTAATAACTTTATCACTACTTTATACCAGCATCGGTTGTTACTTTATAATTTTCAAATCAAAATATTCCAAAAACGGTACACAGTATCAAATTTTACCAAAAGTACGTTTTTGATGTAAAATTGAATGATGTTTAAGTCATTCACTTTAAACTTTGATTAATAAATCTAACCTTAAAAAAGTTATGTTCAATACTACTTGGTATGAACCGTGTACTAGCGCCCTCTATGAAAGTCAGATATAAAAACAAATTCATGGGATGTATCAGCTTTTAAAACATATTCGTAAAAAATGTCATTACAATGTTTCCAGTAGAGTCGGCAAAATCGTAATAAATGTGTATACATTTTTTTTCAACGCCCTTTACCTTAATTACGGATGGCGTTACGAAAATTTTTTACTAAACAAACCCCAATTATTTTTCAGTTTTTTACCTATCCTAGAGACGGGGTCACTTTTTTTTAAACACCCTGTATAATCGACAGGCTGATTGGATCATTGTCAGGCACAATCAACCTATCATACATTTTTTGACGAAATTCCGTGACGTCTATCCAGGTTTTTTTCTTCTTCTCTAGGTGCCGTCTCCGCTTCGAAGGTTGGCAATCATCATAGCAATTTTTATTTTTGAGACCGCAGCTATAAATAGTTCTTATTACTGCATCCAAACCAATCCCTTAGGTTCTTCAGCCATGAATTTTGTCTTCTTCCTATCGATCTCTTGCCTTGGATTTTCCCCTGCATAATTATTTGTAGTATTTGATACTTTTTTCCCCTCATTTCATGTCCCATGTACAGCAGTTTTCTTCTCTTAATTGTCGGGATCACTTTTCTCTCCTTATGAATAAGTCTCATTACTTCCACGTTGGTTATTTTCTCTACCCATGAGATCCTCAATATTCTCCGGTATATCCACATCTCAAATGCCTCCAGTCCCCTCATGTCGGTTACCTTCAGTGTCTAGGCCTCCATCCCATAGTATAGTATAGACAACACATAGCATCTCATCAGTCGTATTTTTAAATTAAGGTTTAAATCTCTGCAGCAGAAAAGCCCCGTCAATCTTGTAAAGGTGCTTCTCGCCTGTTCTATTCTGACTCGTATTTATTGGAATCTGTCATTGTTCTCTTTAATAATCGTGCCTAGGTATTTGTATTGTCTTAATCTTTCAATAGGCTGGTTCCTCACATATATCTTACGATTGTCTTGAGTTGTTTTTGTTATCAGCATATATTTTGTTTTTCTTATGTTTAGTGATAGTACGTATTCTTTGCTTACTGTGACCATTCTGTTAATTAGCGTCTGTAGGTTTTCGTGTGTTCCAGCTAAAATAAATGTATCGTCAGCGTACCTTGGATTATTTATTGTCATGCCGTTAATTTTAATGCCCATGTCCTGATCATCATGTGCCCTATTTACTATGTCCTATGAGTACAGATTTTTTTTTAATGAAAAAAGTCGCAAAAAGGGTAGACCTATCGTGTGGGCCGCGGGCGGCCCGCACTGCGACTATTAGAAGGGGAAGGGATTATAGAAAGGAAATGATTGTGGACACGCTTTTTGAAAAGTTGCAGGTCATAGTTCTCTGGAAAAACTGATTTTGGAAGCTTATTCCAATCCGTAGCAGCCCTGTAAAAGAAGGATTCTTGATGAAGATTGGTTCTTGTAGTGTCAATCTTGAGAGTAAATGGGTGAGACTGATCAGCGTGCCGAGTTCTTCGGCCGAATGTGGCCAATGGTGGTACAAGAGTTTTTATTTCTCTGGAGAATCTGCCATGAAAATATCTGCAGAGTAATGACTGGTCTGCAACTCTTCTTCTATGTTCTAGAGAGTAAAGGGTATCTGTGAGAGTTGAGCCGTTTATCAAGCGAATGGCTTTTTTCTGAATGGAATCTAGAAGACGAAGAGAATGCCTTGGTGCTGAACCCCAAATGTGCGAGCAATACTCCAGTAGAGGTCGGATTTGAGCCTTGTACGTCGTCAACAGTTGATCAGGAGTAAAAAACTTTCTGGCTTTCCACAGAAAACCTAGCCTCTGGCTTGCGCCCTTTGCGATGTTTGCAACATGGTCATGCCAAGACATATTATTGGACACCATGACTCCCAAAATCGAGATGGAGGGACTTGGTTCAAGTGTATTTCCGGACATTGTGATGGGATGATTTGAGGAATTCACTTTCTTGGAAAACGTAGCGCTTTGTGTTTTTTGGGCGTTGAACTGAACAAGATTGTTGGCTCCCCACTCGACGATTGCTTTAAGATCTCTATTGATGGAATCAACCTGTTCCTGCCTGAGTCTATTTGTATCATTCACCGAAAGTGATCGATAGGATGTGAAAGTTGAGACAAGTGTGCTATCGTCTGCGAAACTGTAGATGGGGTTCGTGGTGGTTTTCAAGAGGTCGTTGATGTGTAAAAGAAATAAGGTGGGGGACAGGATGGAACCCTGGGGGACCCCGGCATTGGTTTTAAACGCATCAGAAGAAATGCCATCAACTGCCACATGTAAGGAGCGATCTTGTATAAAGCTCAAGAGCCATTGGCGCAGTTTGGTTGGGAGACCGTAGGCAGATAAATTACTTAACAATGCCTGGTGCCAAACGCGGATTAAAGAGGATTGGTGATGGTATACACCCCTGACGAACACCTCTTTGTTTTTTTCCAAGTTTAGTAAATTTAGTTTTTATAAAATGCAAACATTGTTTTATTTCCACTTCCCATCGTTACAGTTTCAAAGGCTTCGACATTCGAAGTTGACTTCGAAACTTTCATATTCGAATATTCAAAGCTACGAAGTTCGACGTTACCTTCAAAGATTTGAAGACATGAATTTGTCATTAATACATGAATATACGTTTTATAATTTTGAAACTTCGAATATTCGAAGTTAACTCTGTTTGAAGACACCTTAAACTTCGAGGATTCGAAGTTTACTACAAAGTTTCGAATCCTTGAAGATGCCAAAACTTACAGCCCTAGTACTGAACTTCATAAAGGATATTTTAAACCACAGATATTTTTTAAACAATTAAAATCCAACACTAAGAAAAGGAGATAAAACGCACTTTTGTGCTCATCAAAACGTCTGTTTTATGGTAGGAGCATGAAAAGTATACATCGAGTATTGAGAACATGGGAAATAGCGATTAAATTATAAAAAAGTACAGCGCATTTAACAAAATAAGTCTGCATGTACTGGGGGATGATTAAAAATTGTTAGGACAATCACAAACATTGTTAACAAAGTTTTCTATTTTTATCTGAACACGTTGGTTATTGTCATTTTATGCAGTCAATATTTTAACTCTTTATGAATTACGATGCACTGGCCTGCCTCTTCTTATTTATATTGTTGTACAAAAAACTGTTTCGTCAGTAAAGAGAATCGAATTCCCTTACAAACGCATAATAACGTTACGCCAGTGAGCGTCCCGACGGCGGGAATCGATGTGGCTGCCAAGTTGCTATGGCTACACTTCCGGCAAGCAACGCCGCTAACACGGAGATTTTTGTAACTAACGCCGTAACTTATTGGCCAGCCCGAAAAGCTTTCTCTCCAAATTAGCAGCACTTTTAACAAATTTCAACTCCTGAAAATCTCGACTGATGTCGAAAGAGAGCGATCCGCTTAAAGACAATGAAGTTGGCAGCTTGATTAATTTTTCGTTTGTATTTTTTTTTTTTGTTTTTAATGACCAAAAATTAATTGCGACAGGGTAAAAATGATGAGGTATGGTGAAAGGGAAATATTATTTTAGAAATTAAAATTTTGTCACAGTTAAAATTTTGACGATATTAAAAATACTTGCAATTAAAATAAGATCTACGTGGATACAATTAATTAAAATCTTCTTCTTTTCCAGATTTATTTCTTATCCTTGTTTTATAAATTAGAGAAAAATATGTTTAACAGTGCTAAGCAGTGGCATCCACATGGTTTCTGGTCACATAAAATCGTTATTATATCGATGATAAGATTTAAGAACCAAAAAAAAATTTAGAATAATAACTGATATCAGATAAATTTTGAACCTTTTTATTTAACATTAAAATATTAATTGACTAATAATAAAAACAAAAAAAGCTCCTTAAAGATAAAGCATTTGCTTTATATCTAATGTTATTAAAAACATAACTTGTAAAAAACACCAAGTCTCGCAACTCAGTTTTTCTACCGTAAAAAGTTGTGAGATTCATGTAATACCAAATCGGTAAATTTATTCAGTCCCTATACTTAAGGGTCCTTTTGTCTTAAGTTATTACGTAATAAGCTAACCTAACAACATCTTATAGTGACCATATCAATATTAAAAATATTTTAAATAAATAGATTGACTTGGCAATCGCACTAAACAATCTAATTTAATATAATATGTATTACTTGTGAGATACATTGTATTTTCATGCGATGGCCAAGTCAATATATTTATTTAAAACATAAAAGATTTTTAATATTGATATGGTCACTATAACATGTTGTTAGGTTAGCTAGTTACATAATAACTTAAGACAGAAGGACCCTTAAGTAGAGACTGAATAAATTAACCGACTTGGTATCACATGGATCTCAAATCTCACAACTTTTTACGGTAGAAGAACTGAGTTGCGAGACTTGGTGTTTTTTACAAGTTATGTTTTTAATGGCATCTCATATTTTTTTATAGATAGTCCTACTTGTTTTCCTTTATTTTACATATACAGGTACACTGATTCATTTACTGCAAATGTAACTTTGTAATCCTATATGTTTATATGGGATTACTAAGTCATTTATGCAGTTGGTGTATCCAGAAAACTGGACCTAAATTGCAAAATATTTTAGTTTTTCTTGATTTATACACTAAACACTAATTGTATTCTAAATTTGAAGCTTTTATGTCTGCTAGAAGTGCCTTAGAGTTTTAATGATCGGTCAGTCAGTCAGTGAGTGACAAAATTAAAAAACTTTGACTGGTCATAATTCTTAAACTACCGGTTAAAATTTTATTTATTTTATGTTTATACCATCCTGCTTGGTTTCTAAAAATTCAGGCTTCTAGTTTTATCCACAACGAAGTTTTAGGGGGACAAAAATGGCCTGAACCGCTTCGAGAAAAGGATGGTACGGCCGTGCCATTTTTTTGCTCTACTTGGCGGGGGCAACGCCGTGCCCCTAGATTATCAATCTCCATTTATACCTTGAAATAATTATATTCTGTAATAAAACATAATTACAACTCACATGGAGCTGTTTTCAATACTACTTAGCAGAAAACACAAAGCGCCACGTTTTCCAAGAAAGTGAATTCCTCAAATCATTTCATCACAATGCCCGGAAATACCCTTGAATCAAGTCCCTTCATCTCGACTTTAGGAGTCCTCATGCGCGCATGTGTAGTTTACGCACTAGTTCTATCTCTCTTACTCTCATGCAAAGGATACCTGAAGAAATTTATGAATCCTGGCGAAACTGATCAGAATAATCGGATATTTTGATCAAATTAATGCATTGTCTTCGGTCTTTGACAAGTGTGCAAAGTTTAAATTAAATCTCACCGCTTAAAGTAGGGTAAAATCGAGGCCAAGGAGTCAGTTACAAAAAAACATACAGGTGAAACTAATATAAGCGTGTTAAAAAAAAATGTTGACTTATACAATGTGCCTATGAAAAAAGATTATTTTTTATGTCTGGGTTGTTTATTAAGCGATTTTCTCTGCTCTGAATGAATGATATATCTATCATCTTAAGTAATAATGAAGGCTCAGCGTTCTAATTAAGTAAATAACCATTTTGTTTTATTTATATTTGAGGTTTTTTTTCTTTTGATACGGAGGTCTTTGATTATAATTTGAGCAGTTTCATTAAATTTCAAATCTAGCGTCCAAAGTTCTTTTACAATTTTGTGAATAAGAAATTTCTTATAAATAAAGAAACAAAAACACGAATATACCAGATCTATTTTGACAAATACAGCAAAAACAAGATCACAAACATCTAAAACAAGACAATTATTGGAAACAACGGAAATGAGGATACTAAGGCGAATTTCAGGAAAGACTTTGATGAATAGGAAGAGGAGTGAGCATAATAGACAAATGTGTAAAATGGAAAACATCAATGATTGGGAGAAGACAGACTAGGCCAAATTTCTAGAGATAAGTCACACAACGGAAGACTAAGTACGGGTCGACCAAGAAAAATGTGGAGTGACACTCTGATCCCTGACTGAAAAACTAAAGAAATTATACAGCCCCTGGCCTACAATAAAAGAAAAAGATGACATAAATACATATATTCACGCCTTTTTCCCGTAGGGGTAGGCCGAGATCACTTCTTTTCATTTGCTATGGTTCTTACACACGTCTTTCGCTTCTTCTACTTTCATCAGCGCTTTCATACTTTTTTTCGATCTGGTCGAAATACGTTCGCATAGGTCGACCTCTATTTTTCCAATCACATTCTAAAAATGCATTAATATATTTTTTATCCCACATTGTTCATCCAAATTCAGTTGCAAACGTTATTAATCACATTGTGAAAAAATTAATTTTTAAAATCCCAGAATAAAAAAATAATTAATTTTATAATTGTTTAAGACGACGAATACAAACTCGTTGAATCTTCTACGACAAAACAACACCATGGTCTTTTATTAACAAGTGTTATGTTAAAATTGTTGGTATCGCAATTACTTATTATTCATTGATTTTATTCAGATCTTAAAACGACAGTTGAATTTCCACAAAAACCATCTTTTCAAATTTCCAACGAACAGTAATTTAAAATTCAGGTGGTGTATCAAGTAAATCCTTCGCTTAATCAACTAATTTCGAACCCTCGACAAACGTGTACCAGAACATAAAAAGTTAAGTGTAGCTACTCGACAAAAACGCGTTGATGATCTCCCATGGTACAATGCGATTATCCATTTTGTTAGGATCTTCACACACGCGGCCGCACGTCCGATGTTCACTTCTTTTGTTTGCAACAATGGCTTTATTTGCGGATGACAATCGACATACGCTGACAATTTACTGACAATGTCAATAGGCGCAGCGCGGTCTACACGGCGAAAAGTTATACTTTTGTTTCGGTCCTGTGGGAACATATTTTAGTCGAGCGGTGGATTGTTTTGATTTCGTAGGTGGGACGATAAGGGATTGCGTAATTGAGTGTTCACTCGTTTGGTGTATCATTGTTGATAGTGTGGGATTAAAATTAAGGTATGCGAGGGGCCTGCGGTAACATGACAACGAGGTGTTAAGTATTTGTTCAATCTAATATATCTACTGTGATCCATTACACAGTACCAGTAGAACCCGATAGACGTTGTCCTGCCAGTTATAGCAAAATGAATAACGCAAAATCATTCTTCGTATTCAGATATTTACATACACATTGTCACGCCTTTTTCCCGTATGGGTAGGCAGAGACCACTTCCTTCCACTTCCGCTACGGTTCTAACACACATCCTTTGCTTCCTCTACTTTCATACATGCTCGTCGTCTGGCTTTTCTTTAAAACAATGTTGATCTGATCGAGATATGTTCGCCGAGGTCGACCTCTACCGACTTATTCACACTCGTCAATCTTCCTTGATCGATACTTGCAAAAAGTCCAAACCATCTAAGCATTCCTTTATCTATCTTTGTAACCACATTTTATTTTACACTATTCTTCCCTTTATCCAACCGAGTTTCGCGCTGATATGCCAAACGGTGTTATAGTTTAGAAGAGTGTCTAATCTTTGAATTGTAGATTCTAGACCTCAAAATATGATGATTTTGTCCAACATGCCTCATAAAAATATTGCTAGTTTCCGAGATACCGGGTTTTTAAAATTTAAATATGGATTTTGATTTTCGCAATAATTTTTCACGTTTTCATAATTTTTATTTGAAAATTGGAAATTTTACGTTTTTTGGCATGAATTTGGACTCTAATTTAGCATTGCTTATAGAGGGCGCTAATTACACATTGTGTTTAGTAAATCAAAGAAATTTTTTTTTCGGCTGAACTATGAGTAAAATAATAAAAAAAATTTAAAAAAATGTTAAATTCTACAAAAAAGTTACTCTTGTTTAATTATTTGCTTTTAAAAAATTGATTGAATTTTAATTTTATAAAAAATGTTTTTCTCTAAATGTGTAACAATAAAAAACTAAAAAGTAAATGTTCAAAATGCTCACCATTTACTTCAATATACTATAACGATCATACAGACAGATTACGCACAGACGACGTGACAAAACTTTTGCATTTTTAAATCCTCAAAATTCCGACGACTAATTTCACTGAAGACCTTTTTAATTCCAAGTCTTGTCCTTTTCAAGAAAGCACGTATACTATTCTAATCTTTACGACCCTAAGTTCTGTTTCTTTTACAATAACACACGTATACGAGCCTAACCTTTATGACCAGAGGTTTCTTTCCTTTTCATCCACTCACGCACACTCGCAGAACCGAGGTAAATCTTTATGACACTATATTCCTGTCCGCCAAGTTACGCATTCTCTAGGAAGCGTCATAAAACCAACGACCTGGGGGATGAAGATAAAAAGGACGGACAGAAGTACACCAAGTCAGTCTCTCAACGGCCCCCGACACAGTCTCTCAACGGCCTTCGTCACAGTCTTTTAACAGCCTCCATTAAAGTCTCTCAAGAAACTCCAACAGTCTCTCGACGAACTTCGACACTGACGCACATCGCCTCACTTGCCAAGTTTTTCTTTCGTTTTAATAAATATACGTAGTTAACATTAATTTAAATTGTTCATCATTTCCCTAACACCCATCACACAAATATCCCAGAATACTTTATAAAGAGGAAAAAATTTCATCCATATTATTACACTCCTGTTCAGAATTTATTACCTCAAGATTGACCTGCGCGTCTACAATTTGACCAGTTTTTGCAAGATAAACAAAATGTTAACCCAAATTTTCTGTATACAATTCGAGGAATATTTAATTGAAAAAATAATAATTTGTGAGATTCTGAAAATCCACATGCTAAGAGAGAAACACATTTCTAGCTCGAGTTTTAGGTTAACTTTTGGTGTGGTGTAATATGTAATTATTTAATAGATCCTTTTGTACTGCCATCCAATTTAAATGGACCTCTTTATTTAGATTTGCTTAGGAACATTAACACGAATTACTAGAGGATATACCACTGGCCTTAAGACAAAACATGTGGTTTTTGCAAGACGGAGCCCCATCACATTATTCTCTATAAGTTCGTCAATACTTAGACGAACAGATTCCGCATAGATGAATTGGTCGTAGAAGTGAGTTTGCTTGACCATCGAGAGGTCCTCATTTTAATCCTTTGGATTTTTTAATTTGGTCGCAAATGAAATTCTCTTCCAGAATTGCGACGGAAAATAGAAGCCGCGAATGTGATTAAAAATAATAGACAAGGGTTATTTGATATTATAGATCTTTGCGAATGCGGATCATAAAGTGTATTGAAATAAATGGTGGGCATTTTAAACATTTAGAATCTACAATTCAGATATTGGACATTCTTAATGAATCACCATGTATACTAACGGTAGCATAACAGAATAAAGTAGGTACTTGCAAATGTGGTATAGAAAAATGATTTAACGCCAAGAAAGGTTAAGCATTCATCAATAGAAATGATACCAAAGAAGATGTATTTTTGTAACAGGAAAGTGGAGCCCGAATATGTTAGCCGACTATTGCTGGACCCTACTAAATATTAAATTTATCGAAAATTATTTAAAATGTTTATACGATACCTAAGCTAACTGTTAATAAAATGTATTATACGTTTTTATTTGTTTAAACTTAATAAATCAGCATTGAAATGGGTTTTTATTGACTTTTTCTTAATATCAAAGCATATGTCCCTCCCTTATCATTGGAGGCTGATATAGAAAATCTGGGGCCAGATCCGGATTCAGCAGGCCAAAATATATAAAATTCAGCCAAAATCATTCCAGGGAGGAAAAAAAAGTTTTAAAATATTTGTTATTGTAATCGGCGTTAATAAAGCACAACAAGATGTAAATGTTGGTCTTAAAAAGGAAATCAGGAGTAGCAAGAGAAGGTGAAAAAGGCAATACATGGAACTAAACAAACCTAGAGAAGCTGGAAGAAATTAATTTGTTTTATTTCTAATTTTAGTAAAATGTCTTTTCTATTTTGAGTCAAGTTTTTTGTTTCGTTCCAGCTTATCGCTCTTTCATTTAGTATCTCTGCTATTACTTTATCCCATGTCTATCATGGCCTTACCCTTTAGTTTTAGATTTCCATTTTTTTTCTCTGCCATGATAGTTCTCTCTTCTATGAATTCTAGTGTGGGCTATTTGTTTAGATTTTTTCTTGTACCTATATTTTTTAATTTTATTTTTATAGTAATTTTTTTAACTCTTCTTAAATATTTCATCTTTGTCGCTTGTATTTTGATTGTTTGTTTTTCCGTTAAAACCCATGTTTCACTGCCAAATACAAGGACTGGTCCATAAATAGAATTAAATATTTTTGTTTCTCTGGATATTTTTGTAATTATGAATTTAGTTTTTTGTATTCTATCTATTTGCTTCTTGTGTTCCTTTTCCACCTATTACAGTTCCTAGATAATAAGAAGTGTTTACTCTATTCCGTGTCTATGTCTACTTTTACCTCTGTTGTTTTTTCTCCTATAAGTTCGTCCTTTTTTTTGTTTAATTTATATTTCTTTCTTTACTATTGTTGTATTCGAAACATTTCTATACTTTTGTAGTTTTTTGGATCCCTCCCACATAATTTCCAAATGCTCCTTCACTAATATTTACTTTTTGTTGTTGTAAATGTCCTACGCACAGCTTTTTATTTACTGAGGTGCACTGTTTGGGATCTTCGAACAAATGCAACAAAAAGGTACTCACAATTTTTTGCTTATTAAATGTTTATGTCGTGATAATAAAATGATTTTGTTGAAATATTGAGTTCGTCCACAAAAATCATTCTCTTATAAGATATTATATTTTAAATATTTTAAGTTTGTTTTATTCTGAAAGTAAAAGTTTTTCTTTTTAAGTAACATTTGGTGAACACAATTTCACCCTTGAAAAAGGTTCTATTTTATTATTTCGGAGAAGTATAGTTTAAAGTATTCGAACTACGAGTCATAAAAACCAGGTACAATTCGAGCATTGTATAGACTGCATAAACAATACATGTAACACGATGTTAATAGGACAACTGTAGTAATATAGTTGTAAGCAGTTAGTTCTCTCTGATCCTTGATGGTGTTAAGACACACTTCCGAAAATTCTATTTCAATAAATAAAATCTTCATTTATTCTAAAATAATGCACCGTCACTTTTACCCATAATTCCGATAAATTTAATCGTTTTTTGTTATGTTGTAAAAAATATATATCAATACCTATAAAAATATAAATTTAAAATGTGTCATTAATAAAAATAAATTTAATGCATTCATTTCAAACGATTTTCAAAAGTATACTTTGCAGTAAATAAGAGACGTGCAGTATTTTTTATACCGGCGTCTCAATAATTTAATTTTTAGGAATACAGTGTAATTTTATGTCCAATATTTAAAAAAAATTATTTTAATCCAAAATTTGCTTCATTAAATTATGTACCTTTTGATGATTGACGTAGGAATTTGGTTGTATTCCGATAGATAAAGATAAGCAGAGAAAATCTATTTTAGAAAGCAAAATTATTTTTAAAAACGTTTAAAATTAATACAGTCTTGTTGGTTATTTCTTTTCTTAAAAATTTCCGTAAGTGCAACTTTTTACTACAATATAAAATTTAATAGTCTTTACAAAAAATCAAACACGCTTATGCTAATCATAACTCAGCGAAAGCTAACATCAAGAACAAAAGTCTGGTATTCAAAACTGTCTATAATAACACCCCCAAACTACCACTATGCAAAGTAATTGAACAACCTAAGGTAAATACAAAAGCACCTATCATAAACCAAAGGGAACGAACACATACAGACAGAACTTACCCCTCCAAATCAAGGGGTAGTTAGGGTGGGGTTTATTTATGACGCAACAAGCCATTCCTCTTCGATTCTACTGATTGGCTGCCTTTCAACCCCGACTCCACCCCCAAAAGGGCACAACGCATGATAGAGCGGAAAAAGTTCACAGTTGATCATAAACTCGACAGATTGCAGTTACCAAATCACTTCTGACGTACTGTCAAACATCAGAAAGTCCGTTTCAGGGGTGTTTCGTGCGTAGTGCCATACTGAGTGTCGAAAACAAATTTGAGGTGATTAAGTGCGACATGATAGTGTGATAAGGATGTTTATGAGACTGTGATTGGCGATATAACGACTTATTTTGAGATGATGCTGGATATTAAGCCCACCGCGGATTACCTCAGTAGAAATTCTACTTTTGGGCAATTTTCTATGTTATTTGGTAAATATCTAATATTTTTTTATCCTTATGGTTATAAAATATGTATATTTGAAGGACCAGGGATTCATTGAAATCCTTTATAAGATCTGTAAGCCACACTTTATATTTTCATAGTTAGTTAATCAATTTTTTTAAAATATTGAATATTTATTACAGTGCTGGTATATACATATAGGTATTAAAATAAAAAAAACATTAAAAACATGATAACAACAGCAATTCTAATTAAAGTAAATGGTGTGACTTAATGGCAGTTGTTTAAAATCCCTAATTACTTAGCTCTATCCATACGTTTAAATTTAGGCAACTACATAGAAGAAATTTTATATTTTTTATGACGAATATCGTTAGTTTAATAGTATTGAAGAGTTAAAAGATTACCAACTTTTGTTTTTCAAAGTAAAACAATGTTCGTAAAAATAAAATATAGCTTGAAAATATTAAGAAATTAAATTTTATTGACAACTGACACCTCACGCACGTTTAAAAATAATAATTAATAATAATAATTAAAAATAAATAATTTTAGGTTTGTTCAAGCTTAATTTACCCTGAACTGATGACAAAAATTATAAAAAAAATTCTTATTTTTTGTTTACATTTTTTATAATTGTTGGTTAAATCTATTTATATCAGGGAAAAGAGTAACAAAATATGAAATTTTTTTGCAAAAATGAGTTTTCGCTTACATTATCATTTAATTTATGGCTTACTGATAAGAGACCTTTTTTAAGCTTGGCATTACAAAGCCACCAAAGCTGCACTTAATAAATTATAATTAATATACGTAGCTAAAATTAAAACTGATTTTTGTTAATGGGTATTTTATAACTATTATTTAATAAATTAGCAACATGTTTGCAACACTTCTATGTTTATACATGGATACATAAGTTGGAGGTATTAATTTATAATTTTTATACATAAAAAGAGTTTTTCAAGATATTATTCCACCAAATGATTAAATAATAAACTATATCTAGTATTATTCTTTTTTTTTTGTTTATATGAATGTGACATGAAAATATAAATGATTTTATTTCTTTTGCCAAAAATAAACCACTTCAATCCTCAGGTTGATTACGTCAATTTTGAGTTGAATATTTATCAAGATTGCAAATGAAAGTAACGATATACCTACTATGTATAGGTACTGATAGATTGTCACACGGTTCCTGTTAACACAATAGAAAGATAAACTATTAATAATAATTCTTTGTAGCAAATTGTTTTGAAAATGTCCTGCCAATTAAACTGAAGATATTTTGTTGTGAAGGATCTTAACTCGTATTAAAGCAACAATTACTGAATTCTTTGTGAATTAACATATCATTTATTAAAAAAAATATACGTTTATTATAAAATATATTTTTGTAAGAATTTAAGCATAAGTAAATAGTTTAATGTTGAACAAATATTTATAACTTTGAGGGATTTAAAACAGGAAAAAATAGGAAAAAAAGAATGGTTGTTGACATGGATATTTAATAAAGAAAAATTTTAAGGACTGTCCATCAACTACTGTTTTATTTAAAAAAGAAGCTTGACATCCCTGTATTGGATAAAAATCCCGAATTAGGAAGTTTATATAAGTACCGAATGCAAAAAATTGACTGTGACCTGTTGTTATTTATGATATATCTATTAATGAGAATAATTATGTAGATATTGTAAAATATAATTAACATATTTTTTTGCGTTTCAGATACCTCTTACAAAGGATCATGGAGCTCACATACGTCATCACAATCACAAGGTATGTCACAAACTTGAAAAAATAGTACTTAAACATATAAATAATTATTGTCACTAGTTATATTTATATTAATGTATAAAATTTGTTTTAAAAAAAATAAGTGTCCAATAGGTTGTTTCATTTTTAGGCGATATTCTTTTTGGCCTACCTGAAAATCTGATAACTACAGGCTTTTCTTTTCTTCTTTCCTTCTTGGCAGAAGGGTATTGATCACATAGACGATTCTAATGTAATGTTGCAGCTTTTTCCTTACTACTTCTCTCCACTTATCCCTATTCACTGCATTGCGGGCAGCTTCTCTAAAACTTTTTCTAATGCATTTTTTTTATTTGGTCAGACCATCTTCTCGGGACACGACCTCTCGGTCTAGTCCCTTCCACCTTGCCATAGACACCCAACCATTCTAAATCATCATTATTGCGTCTTGTGATGTGGCCAAAGTATTTTAGTAGCTTGGTGTTTACTATTTGGGATAGTCGCCGCGGTTCCTTAATTTCCCTAAGGACAGACTCGTTCGTTCTTCTTGCAGTCCATGGGACTCGAAGTATTCTTCTCCAGCAGTGCATCTTAAATGCATTTATTTTTCTTGTCTTGTGCTTTCATGGTCCACGATTCCACTCAGTACAGAAATATTGGGATTATTAGAGTTTCAACCATTTTTTTTTGGTGTTTAGCGTGATAGCACTGTCCTTCCAGGTTTTTTCTTCAGGATTTTTATTGTTCCTCTTGCTATTTCTGTTCTGCGTTTTATCTCTTGTGTACAGCCTCCTTCATTTGTTATTAGTACACTCAGGTAAACTAACTGATGTAGGTACTACTTGGCACCGTCCTACTTTTGTTATATCTGGTCTAGTATTATTTTCCCTGTCTACAATCATGATTTTTGTTTTTTCGTGGTTGATATCTAGACCATATTCTCTGCTTTGCGTTTCAAATCTGCTAATCAGGGTATTTAGTTCCTCTGGATCATTTGCTAGTAGGACGGTGTCATTCGCGTATCGGAGTGATCCACCTGGGGCAATAGCAGTACATGAGCTTCTACTCCTTAACAGAAGAATCGAAGAAATGGGACTAAACTAAGGAGCTGGAAAGGTACAAAAAGCAGACAATGCTGCAGTGCATAGGGAAAAATTAGACCTCTCCCACAACTCCTATTTATCAAGTGTCTAATCTGTTGTATGGAGTAAAGTAGTGGACTCTAACCGAAACAACAGCGAAGAGACTTGAAGCGTTCGAGATGTGGATGTATAGAAGATTTTTTAAAATATCAAGCATGGACAAAATATCAAATGTTAGAGTACTCCAAAAACTTAATAGGAAAAAAAAATATGTTTACAGTCAAAAGAAGAAAATTATATTTATTTATTTAGCGTATGGCTACATCACAGGCAAGTTATAAATAAACACAATAAATAATACAAGAAAATAGATAAAAATACATTACGAACATTTACACTAGGTAACAATATCACTTAATTCTACAAACAAACATCGAGGTTACAAATATACTCATTGACTCCTTTGTCGCAACTAAGAAATCAGATGGGTTACCACTATAGGATCTAATCGGGCATTCCTTGACCAGGTGTTTAACGGTTTGTCTTCCTGCGCGACAGTCGCAATTTGGGGAGGGTATTTTTCCCCACCTGTAAAGCGAATCGGAGCATCTGCCACAGTTTGTTCTTATTCTATTAAGTGTGGCCCAGATTCGTCTTGGTTGGTCGAAACCCTCTGGTCTGCTTGTAACGCACGGCATGTTCAGTTTGGCAGGCGGTACATTATTCTCCCAGTCCTCTTTCCAGCGTTCAGTTATGTCGAAGTTATTTTCTATAAGCATTTTTGCAGTTTTTAGGGGGGGTTTTCTTGAGCGAAGCCTATTTATGTCTCTGCCGGTAACTAAAACGTGGGAGCGTAGCATGGGATCAGAGTTGATTTTTCTATACTCTCGGACAAGAGCATGTTCTCGACGGATGTGTGGAGGAGCTATGTGACTTAGTGCGGGCAGCCAGTAGGTGGGTGTGGTCTTTATTGTTCCTGATATAATACGCATAGCTTGATTGAGTTGCACATCAAGGCGGCTTGTATGCGGGCTGTTGATCCACACTGGTGCACAGTACTCCGCAACGGGATACACTAGGCCTAGTGCTGTCGATCTAAGTGTGGACGCTGTAGAACCCCATGTGGTGCCGCATAGCTTTTGCAGAATGTTATTTCGGGTTCTGAGTTTTACAGCTGTCTTCATAAGATGTTCTTTGAAACTCAATGTTCTATCGAGTGTGACACCTAGGTATTTAGGATGGTTATTGTGGCTGAGCAGTCTATCCTCAAAGTAGATTTTAAGTTGGTAGTTGGCCATCTTGTTGTTTAGGTGAAAGCACGATACTTCCGTCTTGACGGCATTTGGCTGCAATCTCCAGTTACGGAAATATCTCCCAAGAGCGTCCAGGTCGTTTGTTAGGATTTGCTCGGTAATCTGTAAGTCTTTGTGGCTTATAGCAAGTGCCCAGTCGTCAGCGTATCCGAACTTCTTTGATGTAGTCTCGGGCATATCTGCTATGTAGAGACTGAAGAGCAGAGGAGCCAATACCGATCCTTGTGGAAGGCCATTATTTAGTTTCATTTGGGTACTAGTCTTTTCACCCATGATGACTTGGAAGCATCTGTTCGATAGCATGGCATTGATAACATCGGTGATCTTTCTACATGGGATAACTCGCATTAGTTTATATATAACTCCTTGTCGCCAAACAGTGTCATACGCAGCAGATAGGTCTATGAAATCCGTAGATGTTTTTAATTGTTTCTGGAAGCCTGTTTCCACGTAGTTGGTTAGTGCGAGTACTTGGTCTGTGCAGCTTCGGCCCGGTCGGAATCCAGCTTGTTCCACAGGTATGTATGGGAGTATTGCTGATACAATTCTGTTATATAGCAGTCTTTCAAAAAGTTTGTAGATCATGCTTAGAAGTGCAATCGGGCGGTAGTTTTTTGGCGTATCATTAGCTTTCCCTGGAATGGCGACTACTTTTGCCCTCTTTAGTTGATGGGGAACATTTCCAGTCTGAAGGATATCCGAAAAAAGAAAATTATAATATGTAGGACACATCATAAGAAATGAAACCAATATATACAACGCTACTTCAGGGTAAGTTTTAAGGTAAAATGGGGGTTGAAAGATAACGAATATCTTGACTAAAGAATTTGAGGACCAGATTTGAAACATAAACAACTGGACTCTTCAAAGCAGCAACAAATAAAATCATTATTGCCAAAATAATTGCCAACATTCGGTGACGGATAGGCACTAGAAGAAGTATATAATTCTGATGGAGAGTGGGATTTTGCTATCTCGCTCAATCATAGTGGTTTTCATATCTCCATAGGTTTAGCTGGTTCGCAGTGTAAAGTCTTTTATTCCTTACACTTTTCTTATTTTATATTTTGGATCACAGCTTCAATAAAACAACTTACTTTTATCACTTTTTTTAATGTAACAAAAACAAAACGTAACGAAAAACAGAAAAAGTCCAAGTCAATTATTATTTTGGGTCCAAAAAGAGCACTTTCGGGTATGCGAGAGAGAAAGATATTTTTATTATTACTTATCATTAACTAGAATCAACTGATCGATATTACGAGAATATTATGCTTTATTTTTACACATAAATGTGTTATATTGGGACTAAAAGTATGTACTTTATTTCTTATAAGTTTCGAGACAACTTAAAAACGTTCACCTTCAAGAGTAAAACATCAACGACTTCTTTAGAGAGAGTACTATCAACCAGTGTTTTTTTTTAGTAAAAACATCCTGATTTTAATAGCGCACATGTGTTTACGATAACCGAGGGTTGTATCTTAACGTTAAACACATATCTGTGTTAAATTTCGCGACACCACATTTTTGGGTTGCTTATCATTTTAAATGTGACGCCGTCTAAGAATTTCTTTCCTTCTTGAAATGGATTGCAAACGAGTTTTACAACAAATTCATTGAATGCATTAAATAGAAAAACGTTCGCCACCTAGTAAACCGTCCGTGCAACTTCGAATTCGACTTTTGAACATTGAACGGGGAGACGTTGAAAGCTCGAATCGAACTCCCAGTAAAATCCACAAATTTTTATTTGCGAGGAAATTTGTATTAGCCGATTTGTCGTGTTCGGTTATCTGGTTTGTGTAGCGGATTTTACGTCATTTATTTTTACATTTTCTTCCGTCGTCGGGATTTCCATTTCCTCCCGAAACAGCTTTTTCATCAGAGGACGGGGCGATGCTGTCGATTCGCGCTGCTAATGGAATTTTCATTCATCGTTGTTTCAATTTTTTTTCATATTTTTTTTATGTAATAAATTAACCACCTGTCCATTTTTCGCGTTAGAGTATAATTTCGTTTTAACTTCTAGTCAATGACATTAACAGAACGAATGCAGACGATAACGTTCGATGCTTTTGAAATTGTTGCCTTAATACTTAAACTTTGGGATTCTTGTATAAAGCAAGAGAGTACTCTTGTCAGCTAATCTGTACAAAGCTAAAATTAGACCAACTTGGAGTAATATAACATTTTTTGGAACACTGCGTCTTTATTATTTTTGGATTTCATCACGGAGAGAGAGAGCTATTTATTTTTCCGATAAACAATCCAGTAAGTAAAAGAAACATCGCGGAAGACAGCTTATACATCAATCACAGTAGAATACAAAGAGTAAGGCAGTACACATACTTGGGGACAATCATTAACGAGAGATGGGACAACTCTCTCTTATTAAAATGAGCTCGCTTTTTAAAAGCCATAAGCTATCCTTAGACATGAAGCTTAGACTCTTGCGTTGTTATGTTTTCTCGATCGTTCTGTATGGTGTAAAAACCTGGACACTCACTAAAGACACTACCAGGAGAATTGAAGCGTTCCAACTCTGGCTGTACAGAAGAATACTGAAAATATCTTGGACACAAAAAATTAACAACACAGAAGTAATGCGACGGATAAATAAAGAACCAGAACTATTGGATACCGTAAAATGTCGGAAACTTCAGTATTTCGGCCACATAATGAGGAACCCAAATAGATACGGGCTGCTACAGGAAATCCTACAAGGCAAAATTAACAGCAGGAGAGCACCTGACCGAAGGAGAATATTTTGGTTGGCGAATCTTAGAACGTGGTTTGATAAATCATCAGCAGAACTTTTCCGAATCGCCATCAAAAACGAAAGAATAGCCATGCTGATCGCCAACATCCGGAACGGATAGTCACTTGAAAAAGAAGAAAAAGAATCCAGGCTTGGAAAATATCTTCCTTGACACATTGCAGAACACTGACAACCTTTTTATTTCTTACGAGATAATTTGAAATGTTCCCCAGGAGCTGTCTTTCGCATAGGGCTTTTCGTTGCTATGTCGAAGAGACTATATGCAACTTCAAACACCGAGGTCTTCTCCAACTGAACCAATTAAGGGGACTTTGACATAAAGTTATTTTCTTGTTCTCCTAATCTTTTAATTATTCATATCAACGAACTTATAATCTTATTAAAATACGAGTATTCACGATACTTTTAAATAGGTATACTTATTCTTTAAACTGTAGATTGTTCACTACAAGGAAATATAATATGTTTTAAGTTTCTTCAATACTATTAATTTTTTTATGTTTTTGACTTCTTTTAGCCTTTAACTATTTAAAAATCTAATATTAAATATTACGTATAATTTTGTAATCAATGTCTATTTCTTCCTCAACTATTTTACTGATTTAGGTTTAAAATTTTATAGACTGATATTTCAAAAAGTTTTTTATTCTCAAACTCTAATAAAAAATGATAACGATATGGACAAATAACAACAGGTGTGGGTACACTTTTTTAATTTTGTTTTATCAGTTTAAAGAAATATTTCGTAGCGATTTTGATCGCATAGGACGCAGTCTATCAACGGTGTTACAGTGATGGTCCACGTGGTATGAGAACGTGCGTTGTCTTGTTGGAGTAGGGGTTGAATTAACCCTTGCAAATATGGCAGTGCAGTACTTTTCGTATGTATCTAATGCTGATCGCTAAACTTATGTAAGGTAGTGAATGTTGGGTTTGGCAGAAGAAGCATAAAAATAAGATCAATGCCGCTGTGGTGTAAAAGAAAATGTGGTTACAAAGACAGATAAAGAAATGCTAAGATGGTTACGACCCGTAGAGAGAATGTATAAAAAAATATTGACGAAACAAATTTATAAGGCGAGTGGGAATGGGAAGCTGGTAGAGGTCGACCTCGGCGAACGTATCTCGATCAGATCGACATTGTTTTGAAGAAAGGAATGAGACCGCTGAATGGAATTAGAAGAAGCGAAAGATGTATGTAAGAACCGTAGCGGAAGTGGAAGGAAGTGGTCTCTGCCTACCCCTACGGGAAAAAGGCGTAACTATATGTAAGTATGTATGTATCAAGCACATATTTTTTATTTACCATCTTCTATCAATAGAAAAGAAACGAAACAACAAATATTAGTCATAACATAACGTTTATTCCTACTAATTCATAATGAATATCTTGACGTGTCAGTCACGTGTCGATTACCACTCAGCGTGTAGATTTGTATTAATAAATAATTAAAAGTAGAGGTAATAATCTTCTGCGTTATTAGCACGGCGCTAATGCACTGAGCAACTTAGCAACTGATCTAATAAACCTTAATGAAGGATTTTTTATTTAACTAGTTAAAATTAAAATAAAAAACATAATTCGTTTTATTTTTGTAAAAATGGATGGCCCATGGGGGGATCGAACCCGCGGCCTTCGCGTTATTAGCACGACGCTCTAACCAACTGAGCTAATGGGCCTTCATGGAACTTCTTTTTTTATGTAACTAAACAAAATTAAAAAAAATAAATATGACTAATTTTTGTAAAAAAAGATGGCCCATGGGGGGATCGAACCCGCGACCTTCGCGTTATTAGCACGACGCTCTAACCAACTGAGCTAATGGGCCTCAATGAATATTTTATTTTTCGAAGTAGAATTAAAATTAAATATGATTCCTTAAATTTTTGTAAAAAAGATGGCCCATGGGGGGATCGAACCCGCGACCTTCGCGTTATTAGCACGACGCTCTAACCAACTGAGCTAATGGGCCAGATACGAATCTTGATTTTAAAGCACAACAGTTTTTCACAAAAAATCCTTATTGTTGCTACTATATATAGGCAAAATCTAAATTGTATGAAGATTAAGATTGCACTCATGTATTTATATGTTAATATTATTTTAATTATTAATACTTTTACACATACTTATAGTATGAAGATATTTTTCTTATACATGGTGTTTCATTAGAATTGTGCATTTAGTATCTAAAAAAACCTTAATATGAATATTCAACTTAATACACTTTAATTAAACATCCCTTCTTACCGAGATACGGGGTGTTTCATTTAAAAGTTTTTAGAAGCTTAAAGAAATAAAAAATACGCGTTAAGATGTTTTATTTTTTTGCATAAAAACGGCGCCCTATACGAAAAAAAGGCAAGAATAATTTTTTGTCATAAATTTACCGAGATATTTATACATAATTTTTAATTTGAAATATCTCAGTGGCGTACCATCTTTTTCTTTAAAAAAATTGAAATAATTACCCGTATGCGCGCCAATGATAAACATAAAATTCCTAATTGCACGTCAAAAAATTTGCAATAACTACCTCCTAAAACCCACAATATTTCATTTGCATATCTCGATTGGGTTCAGAGCAATAAATAAATCGTTAATTTTAAAGAAAAACTTTAACACCCCGTATCTCTGAAACGAAGTATTCGCGGACATATGTTTAAATAGCAAACTGTCATTATTTTTTTATGCAAAATCACCCCCTGAAGTTATGCACAAAGGATTTGATAGGTCGAAACGCTTGAGAGGCAGCATAGTCTTCACGACCCCCACCTACAATCTACAATCTACCCCCTGAACTTTGCCGCACTTATTTACTAACACCCTGTATATTTCCCAATAAAATATACTGCTAATAATTGGTTTACAAACGTTAGTGATAAAAGATATTTTTCCGCTATTACCAGAAGCATGCGGTAAGGATAGCGACTCTCGTTTATCCCATTGTGATATGGATATAGAACCACCATCGTACGAAGAGGTAACGAAAGTAATAAAAGATCTGAAAAACAGGAAAGCACCAAGTGCTGATGGAACTGTAGCGGACCTAATAAAGAACGGAGGAGAGAGACTATGAAGAAAAATTCACAAACTAATACTACACATCTGGGAGCAAGAAGAGATGCCAAAGGACTGAAAACTAGGAATTATCCTCCTGATACACAAAAGAGGTGATAAGACCAACTGTAGTAACTCTAGAGGAATAACACTACCTAGTGTCCCATAAAAAATATTATCAGGGGAGATCCATAATCGAATGACACCCTACTCAGAGCGAATACCAATGTGGATTTAGAAAGAATACATCAACCACAGACCACATGTGCACGTTAAGACAAATACAGGAGAAATGCTATAAATATAGCATAGATATGCATTATCTCTTTATAGATTTCAAACACGCATTCGATAAAGTACACAGGAAGAAAATGCTACAAAATTTAACCCTCCTAGGAATACCCCAAAAATTAGTAAAAATGGTGGAAGTTACCATGACCAAATCTACAGCAGCTATAAGAGTACAACAACAGCTCAGCGAAGCATTTAAAGTGAAAGTCGGGGTAAGACAAGGAGACCAGATGGAATTCCGACAATTGTCCTGAAGACCTGTGCTCAAGAGCTCACCCCAGTTCTCTGTAGACTCTTCAAGTTATCATACAGCAAAGGAGTATTTCCGTCCATGTGGAAAAACGCTAAAGTCCAACCGATTCCGAAAAAAGGAAAGAAGACTATTCCTGCAAATTATCGCCCTATTGCATTGCTCTCAGTCATATCCAAAGTTATGGAAAAAGCGATTAACACAGAACTTATCAAATATCTGGAGAAATTTGAGATAATCCATGACAGTCAATATGGATTTCGACAACTTCGGTCTACTGGAGATTTGCTGGATTATGTCACTCAGCTCTGGACAAACACTATTGAAAAGTTTGGTGAATCCCGTGCAATAGCCTTGGATATATCTAAAGCCTTTGACCGCGTTTGGCACCAGGCATTGTTAAGTAAATTATCTGCCTACGGTCTCCCAACCAAACTGCGCCAATGGCTCTTGAGCTTCATGCAAGATCGCTCCTTACATGTGGCAGTTGACGGTATTTCTTCTGATGCGTTTAAAACCAATGCCGGGGTCCCCCAGGGTTCCATCCTGACCCCTACCTTATTTCTTTTACACATCAACGACCTCTTGAAAACCACCACGAACCCCATTTACAGTTTCGCAGACGATAGCACACTTGTCTTAACTTTCACATCCTATCGATCACTTTCGGTGAATGATACAAATAGACTCAGGCAGGAACAGGTTGATTCCATCAATAGAGATCTTATAGCAATCGTCGAGTGGGGAGCCAACAATCTTGTTCAGTTTAACGCCCAAAAAACACAAATGGCCACGTTTTCCAAGAAAGTGAATTCCTCAAATCATCCCATCACAATGTCTGGAAATACCCTTGAACCAAGTCCCTCCATCTCGATTTTGGGAGTCACGGTGCCCAATAGCATGTCTTGGCATGACCATGTTGCTAACATCGCAAAGTCGGCAAGCCAGAGGCTAGGTTTTCTGTGGAAAGCCAGAAAGTTTTTTACTCCTGATCAACTGTTGACGACGTACAAGGCTCAAATCCGACCTTTACTGAAGTATTGCTCGCACATTTGGGGTTCAGCACCAAATCATTCTCTTCTTTTTCGAGATTCCATTCAGAAAAGAGCCATTCGCTTGATAAACAGCTCAACTCTCACAGATACCCTTCACCCTCTAGAACATAGAAGAAGAGTTGCAGACCAGTTATTGCTCTACAGATGCTCCAGAGAAATAAAAACTCTTTTACCACCATTGGCCACATTCGGCCGAAGAACTCGGCACGCTGATTAGTCTCACCCATTTACTCTCAAGATTGACACTACAAGGACCAATCTTCATCAAGAATCCTTCTTTTACAGGGCTGCTACGTAATGGAATAAGCTTCCAAAATCAATTTTTCCAGAGAACTATGACCTGCAACTTTTTAAAAAGGGTGTCCACAATCATTTTTTTTCTATAATCCCTTCCCCTTCTAATAGTCGCAGTGCGGGCCGTCCGCGGCCCACACGATAGGTCTACCCTTTTTGCGACTATTTTCATAAAAAAAAAAAGACGCTCTCTATGCAGTACTTTTAAACCAAGTGCTGGAAGCAGCTATTAAAAAAATAGATAAAAGTAGAAGCATCGTAAATAAAACCACACAAATACATATGTGCAGGAATCCCCCAATACAATTACCAAATATTAATGTAAACGGCGGTCTGATCAAAAGCGTCAACACTTTTAATTTCCTTGGCACGAAAATTACCAATAATGGTAACGTTCAAGATGAAAAAAGAGCAAGAATCCTAAAAGGAAATAAATGCTATTATGACTATCTAAAACTAATAAGGAGCAGTATACTATACAGAAAATCTAAGATCACAATCTGTAAAACACTTATAAGACCACTAGTAACCTATGGATGTGACACATGGACACTAACAAACAACGATGAAAATCAATTGAGAATATTTGAAAGAAAAATCCTTAGAAGAATATACGGCCCAATACATGAAAACGGTATGTGAAGAATAAGAATGAATCACGAAATTCATGCACTTATAGAAGGATAGGATATAGCAAGATACATAAAAAGTCAAAGGAGAAGATGGTTAAGACATGTATACAGGATGGGGGAAGAGAGAATTGTGAAAAAAATCCTCGAATGGAAACCTCAAAACACAAAACCGAAAGGGCGAGCCTAGAAAAGGTGGATAGACGATGTGGAGGAAGAATAGGAAACTGGAGAAGAATAGCGGTAGATAGAGCCAGTTGGAGGAACATAGTTGAGCAAGCCAAAACCCACCAAGGGTTATGAGCCTAAAGAAGAAAAAGCAGATATAGTAAGAGGTTTTAAGCTATTTGCGTTTAAAGGTAGTATATTTTATGAAATAGATAAACCATTAACCCCCTTAAAGTAAGTATTAATTATTTTTTTAATCGTCTGTAAATATATTACAAATAATACACTCTAAACATTTTTTCTGACTAGATTGCGGTACATTTGAAAATTATTTTTACACAAAATCACTGTTGTTACAACTAATAACTTTTTGTTGTATTAGCAATCGTAAACGCTTCAAAAAATCTCCAAAACGCCTCTATTATAAAATACACCAGTATTTTAATATCACACCAGTTATATATTGCTATTTAAAAAATCGTCGACACCACAAAACGATACGAGTTTTGAACGCCTCGAGCCGTCGACACCATCTTCAAAGGGTGACAACGCCTGTTGAAGTAGCAGCACCTCCCGAGGGCAGATTCAGCACGGATCGAGAAACGATCTTCTCTGAAGTTAGGCAACGAGGCGTTATGTCATCTCCAACGCTTTGACTGCCATTATTAAGTTTGGATAACAAACCAAACGCCCGCGGTACCAGATTTTCTCTATCTCTAATATTGCATATGACAGCTCGGTTATTATACGCTCTTTATGAGATTGCTGGAGTGGAAGATAAATGTTATCGCACAGTGAGCTCTGATATCGGCGACAGAAGCGTAAATCCAATTTTATTTTAACTGCCAAATTCGGCACGACCGAGGGACAAAATTAATATTTTGCTTTAAGATTATTAATTTATTTAAGCCAATGGTAGCGCGCAATATCTACACTTTTGTCTATATTTAAACACGAATCAAAGATTATGATAGTATTACACTTTGGCTTGTAAATATCTATTGCAAATCCAGAATCAAGCAGAAAATTTTGGATGAGTTTCTACGGCTAAATATTTTTTATCTGGGATAAGCTGTATAAATAAAGGGTAAAGGTAATAGAAAATCTCATAGACTGTGCAACTCTGCCAACGTCACAAAGCAAAATTACACATTTAGAGTTGATTTCTTGATTTTAGTCTCTTCTTAAAACATCGTGAAATCTGTTCAGAGTTTGAATTATGCTGTAGTTGTTTTTTTGCGTTAATTTTACACACTCTAAATTTGTTGGTAAGTTTTTCTTCTCATTTGGTTGATCGTAGTTATATAAATTATTATTATTGAATTAGTTAATTAAAATTGCTAATAATTTCAGTGAGATTCAAATCTCCATAATTACTCATTGCATTTTTATAACAACAACATAAATTATTTTTAAATTATAAAAAATCATCCTATATGTATATTTACAATCGAAAACCAAATTGGGCGAGAAACAAATGATTTTAATTTTAATTTTTTTCTTAGTTTTAGTTTTAGTGGACTGTATTTAATAATGCAAGTTATAACGAATATCCGATGGCAAATCTATATTGTCGTTCTGGTAGAATGCTCGTTCGGAAATAAGTTGGTTAATGGAGTCGCTAGCAACTACCTTATCTTCATATAATTAGTATCAATGGTCGGATTCCGAAATGTAACGACGCCCCACCGTGGATATAGATCCACTAGAGTTAAAACAATAATAATAGCAAACAAAATGAGTAAATTTATTCTCTCTCTGACACGTCGACTGGGGGGTCGATTCTTGAATTCTTGGTTAATTCCCCACGTGTTTTCTGACGTTGACGTCTGTCTCTTGTGGTCTGCGGTGCTTTTGCCCACCGTCCTCTCGTACATAGAAATGCCATTGACATGCTCGAAAATTTAGAGATGAAGGGTCCTTCGAAAATCAACCACATACTGGGCAAGGGAAAATATGCGGCGACTGAACACAAATTTTGTTGATCTTTCTTTGACTTTTAAACAAGAAATTATTAACTAGAAACCTGTCATAAAAATTCTAGGGTTATGTAGGTATAAATGAAAAATTCTTATTATTACAAACATAATAAAAAGCTAAGACACTGATAGGATTAGGATTCAAAACCAGATATTTTATCCCATGTAAATATCTTCTAAACATTTACCATTATTTAATTAATACAAATTGACAGTATTTAATGCCGATTTGGGGTACAGCAAAGAATTCAGTAATTAGACCATTAAAAAAATTACAAAACAAAACAATCAAATGGATTTTCAGATTGTATCATTTGGAATATACAAAAAATTTATGTAAACCCAATAATCTTTTGGATATTAATGATTTATATAAATTCAAAATATGTAAGTCCATCCACTTTGTATACCTAAAATTTTCCAATTCAAAATTTTTGGAAGTAAATAACGTTCCTGCGATCTTTGAATATGAGAACAAAAGCTTTGACCAAAAATCAATTCTACATAATGAAATGAAAAAATGAAAAACATTTAAAATGGTATTTTCTCTAATGAATATACAATATCTCATTTTAATGAAGATTTTTCACAATTGAATGCATATTTCTCATATATTACGTTTTTTAAATGCACCCATTTTATTATTTTATTTCACTTTAACCCTACATACTTTAGTTTACATTAGTTAATGATTGTATTCGTCACGTAACGAAATGCATTGGTGGTTCAGTGTTAGAATGCTCGCCTGCCACGCGGGCAGCCCGGGTTCGGTTCCGGGCCAATGTATTTTTTTTCTGCTCATACCATATAATACATAATTTTTTTAGTAAGTAAAACAAATCGAACTAAAAGGCGAAAAAATAATTCTTAACATAGGAATAAAATTATTGACGAGAAAATTAATGTCATTGTCAAAAAAAAAATTAATGTCAATCAATGTCACTGCTTTGTATGACATTTTTAAACTAACTCTGCCTTTCGGAATGAAAGCACCCCACGCTTTTAAAACGAGGTGTTACACATCTGTTACACACTTCCGTTCCATTTGACAAAATCACTCCCACAAATTGCAATATTGAATGAAACTTTCTGATGTACATATTTCATTACGAATTACATTCGGAGTTGAAGAAAAAACGCGAGGAACTTTGTACCATACGGGGGTCCCTCGACCGCACAATTTTTTTTATTTGTATTTGTCAAAAACTGTAATACTTTCTTGGGATTTCAATAAATGATGATAATGATGATGATGATGATAATATTATTTGTAAACTATTTTAACGCACCGTGAAAGAGGAAATCGTAAGGTTTCACAAAATAATTCAATAGTTTGATATTAAAACAGGCGTTTTTAGAATATTATCATTTAAAATCGAATTATCGCTGTAGCAAAATTGTTTTTCCATTTAAAAAAGGAAATTTAATAAACGTATTAAATTCCTCTGCAGTTCCGTTGTCGGCTTTCCACTAAAAAGAAGAAGGTTTTTGAAAACACACTTGTGTTAAAATGTGTCGAATTCTACAAAGAGATATCGAGGTACCTGTGTATAATAGCTGTTATCAATTATTCTTCAAAAGTCTGATTGGGTTGCCGGAACAGGAAGAAGTCCTTCCTTCCCGGACTCCCGGAGCGAATGTCCTTTTCCGAGTCTCCGTCCTATCTCTAACACGCCTCGATGGAATTCTCTACTATTTTCCTCTCTTAAATTCTATCCGAATTACCTTTTGTTGAATTTTTTTTATTGAGGTATGTATGTACTTGAATGATTTGGTTTGCATGGAAAAAAGGAAAGTTTTAGGTAAAAATGTTAGCATTCTCTGTCCTTTTCTTTGATTTAAAAATAATACAAATCCAATTATAATTGTGATGAAAAACTGGTAAAGAAAATTATTCGACCATAGTTTAAAAACATTTAAATCAGACTAGTATAAATACTGGTAGGGCAAATAAAAAATGATTTAATATATTATAAAATTTAACACAAAACGCAAATTACTCAACAACTTTTTACAGAGGATTTAAAAAAGTTGGCATCTACAGGAATACGTGCTGCAGAATTCTCAGCCGCTTAACAGTTGTGATTTGTGTTTAGAGCCAAGAAGTACTTTACGCCAAATTACTAGTACTATCTTAAGCTCAAATATGACAAAGCTTAAGTAAAGTTCCCGCATCTCAGCTGGGGATACAGAGAAAATAGAATAGATCCCAGGTATGGTCAGCTCGACGTAAAAGGCGACTAAAAGACTCCCACTCCAAAGTGTCATGCGACCCGTGCTGATGGATGCATGGCGGTGAGGAAGCACCGTAGCTAACAAAGCCTACAGGAACCAGGCGAAATCCTGTAGTAGACCACCTTAGTCCTGTGCAGGGGGCACCTCAGTGCCAGACCACCCCTTTCCCCAAAATCGTTGACTGCAAAGAAGAACTGAGAACGGTGGTAGACCGTAATCACGTCAAACTGATACGGGTTCCAGGACGCCACAAAGTTGCAGGTAATGATGAAGTAGACGAACTTGCAAGAAGAGGTTCGGAAAAACACAAAAACTACTGGAAAAGCATACCAGGAAACTAACACGGGAAATAATACATCAAAGAACCGTGCCATAAAAGGATAGCAGAGCTGTTACCGATGAACAGGAATCAGCTAAAAATCACTAAGGGACTGCATAATGGAGGCCTGGCCTGCGGGTTGTGGATCGGGGATCCGGCAGCGATGAAGCGCGTGCTGTACTGCTGCGGGGCTCTGAGGAGGATGGGCGGTTCTTGGGCGGCTACATTGCTCCCACCTAGTACAGAACCTGTACAAACTTGTAAAAGGTACGAAGGTACTGGATTGGATGCAGCTTGGTTCTAGTTCCCGGGAATTGCCTGTCGTTTTCGGTCCGGTGCCTCGCGGCGGTGCAGTGTGTGTTTTGCTGTTTTCGGGTCCTTGCCGGGCGGTCTGCGGGTTGGGTCTCCATTGTAGATACAATGATACAAAAACACATGGGCAAGATACAATGGGCCAACAGGCCTAAGTGTCACCGAAGGCAATAGCCAGACAGACCTTAATAGGAGTGAGTAGACCTGACACAGTCAGTGAAGTTTCACAGTTGACCTTAAGCTTTCAGACTCATAACCTCTCCATAAAGGATTTCCTCCACCTCTGCAACAAAATAAGTTTTCGCACTCAAGATGCTGCTCTAAGATTACCTCTTAAAATGCTGCTATCAAGACAAAAAGTGAATCAAACTTAATTTACAGGTTATGCATACAAATCAACAAAAATATTTGTTAATTGTACGTAGTTACATCGCAGCTCCGTTTAGGGTGATATCTGTATAGTTTTTTACATAATTTAACCCCACATTCGTTCACGCAAATTCACCTCTTTGTGAATCGCTTCCGTCATTTCCCAGTCTTTCCAATAATCAGTTGAAAGAGTAAAATACCGACAGACATTAAGTGACAATAGTCACAGAAAAAGATCAAAGCGAAATCAAGTGTGCCCGGAGCCGTGTCTCTCTTTGATCAAACAGCGTTACAATCACGACTAGGCAACGTTATTTGTGCGAGGAATAACAATTGAATTGCGTGTGAAAACACAGTAAGCTTTAAAAACATCCGAATAGCAAGTCGGAAAATGTAAAATTCAGAATATATCATTGTGTGTTTTCGAAACGGGGGAAGTTAATATGAGGGTTAAATAAATAATGTTAAGGTGGTTCCAAAATAAAGAGAGTATATAAAAAATTTCATTTTGGTATTTCTAACAACATTTCCGATACTTTTTTATCCGAATTTCATTGATACTTACTAGCTGTTGCCCACGACTTCATCCGAGTGGAATTTAGTTTAATCCTAATATCTTTAAATAAGGTTAACTTTTTTACTTGACATCCGATTTAATATCAAAGAATTTCTTTATAGACCACCATATGCGTTTTAAAAATAAACTAAAATAATGCTGATTAGGAAGATTGTAAAAATTTAGCGCGTTCTAAAAATAAACAGCGCTACCAATTGATTTTGTTATGAACAAAACTATAACAATTTATAAAATTCAACATAATTTACATTTTTTGTGTTTTTTCTTTCGTTCTTTTTTCTTTTGAACTTCTCATGCTAGAATGACCTTTATTTAACATTTAATTTAAAAGAAATAAAGTCTATATTCTGCTCCTAGCCAAGCTCTATCTAACTGTGAAAACCGCATTAAAATCCGTTCAGTAATTTCAGAGATGTGCCTGGGTAAACAAACAGACAAACAGACAGACAGAAAATTTAAAAAATTTAAAAAATGCGTGTTTATGTTTTGGTTAAGTACGAATAATTATACGAGCTTGAAAAAATGGATTTATTTTAAAATTACACCGGATCGCAAAATACAGGCAATCCCCGGGACCTAGAACCACGCTGCAACCAATCCAGTACCTTCGTACCTTGTACAAGTTCTATACTGGGTGGAAACAATACAGCCGACCAAAAACCGCCAGTCTTCTCCAGCGCCCGCAGCACTATAGCACACGCTTCACCAACCCCGGATCCCCGCCGCACAACCGCACAACTTGCAGGCCAGGCCTCCATTATACAGTCCATTAGTAATTCTTAGCTGATTCCTGTTTATCGCTAACAATTTTGCCGTCCTTTTGTGGTATTGTCGTTTGATGTATTATTTCCCGTGTTTGTTCCCTGGTATGCTATTCCAGTAGTTTTTGCGTTTTTCCGTACCTCTTCTTGCAAGTTCGTCTACTTCTTCATTACCTGCAACTTCCTGGCGTCCTGGAACCTGTATCAGTTTGACTTTACCAGCGTTATCAGTTCTTCTTTGCAGTCAACGAGTATGGTAGAAGAAATGGTCCGGCACTGAGGTG
The DNA here is from genome assembly GCA_950111635.1 of Agelastica alni. Classification (NCBI taxonomy): domain Eukaryota; kingdom Metazoa; phylum Arthropoda; class Insecta; order Coleoptera; family Chrysomelidae; genus Agelastica; species Agelastica alni. The sequence goes on from OX467709.1 coordinate 53,862,323, forward strand.
CCCCCTGCACAGGACTAAAGCTGTCTACTACAGGATTTCGCCCGGTTTCCAGTAGGTTCCGTTAGCTACGGTGCTCCCCCACCGTACGGGTCGCATGACACTTTGGATTGGGAGTCTTTTAATCGCCTTTTACGACAGGCAGACCATACCTATTCTATTTTCCCCGTATCCCCAGGAGTATTTTTTAATTTACGTTTTAAAAAACCTGTTTTTAAAAATATTCGAAGAACAGTTTAAAAAATAAAGCCATTCTACCACAACTCCAACTTGCATCTTTAATAAAAGATTTGCAAGATAGCAAACCATTAATATAAATAAACAAATAGCACATTTATTAAAATTAAAACTAATTTTTTTGAATCATTTAAGTAAACTGAAAACAAAAGTAGCAATTTTGAAAAATTATATAATGCTTCAACTAAGCTGCATTAAATCAACTTTGCTATCCTTTGAAGGTTTATTTTTTACGCTAAAATTATGTGTTTTGAATTACAACAAAACTTTATTGGGTAAATTTTTTATTTTCTTTAATTAACAATAGTTCTTAATGATTTATTTAGAATTTTAACTCTTAATTATTAATAATTTTTTTTAATAATTATATTAAAAGGTTAATTTTTAGCAAAAAAGAAATTCACATTTAGGTTTAATTGGCAACAATTCTCAAATGGGGATCCAATAACTTGGTACAATTCAATGCAAATAAAACACAAGCGTGTCTTTTCTCTAGAAAAGCCGATCTCACTGCGCCCAACATAATTGTAATGTATTAGGATCGCCGTGTATTGTTAGGTCCCTTGCTCGTAGGTTTGTTGAAGTTTCGGGAAAACTCTCATTAATTAAAAAGAACGTTGAACTTAAAACTATGTTTAATTTAGTTTGGCAATTCTACAATTTAATATCGTGATCTTGACCGTCACTGCAAAGTAGAGCAGCGTAACAACCGATCGAAGTAAAACAATAACACACTATTCATTCCGAGACATCTTGGTTGCGAAATAAATACGAATGATTAATATACGCAAACATTATTACGTGCGTCTGGCGACACGTTCTAAGTGAGTTCAAAGTTATTCCCGTGAACGGTCAACTGAGTTCATTTATTAAACCTTTTTTACATGTTTTCCTGGCTAAAGGCACTACATCTTCCTTTTTTACCAAAAAAAAATGGAAAAAAAAATGTCAGACCTGCGCCAGAAGAATGATTATATGTTTTTGTTTTTCTTTTGCAACATGTGTATGTTGATTATAATTACAATATTCCTTATTAATATAATGTTCGCTTAGTCTAATATATGTTCAACTTATAAGTATAAATGTGAGTATAATGTATGTAGGTAGTAAGGGTAGCTAATCCTTTTTACCTCTTCACTGGTATGAAAAGTGGTTAATGAAAAAAAATAAGTGAAATATGATATATAGTACATAAAAATATTTGACCAATAGATGATTGGGGCATGACGTTTACATGACGTCTGATGCGTTAAAAATCAATGCCGGGGTCCCCCAGGGTTCCATCCTGTCCCCCACCTTATTTCTTTTACACATCAACGACCTCTTGAAAACCACCACGAACCCCATTTACAGTTTCGCAGACGATAGCACACTTGTCTTAACTTTCACATCACTTTCGGTGAATGATACAAATAGACTCAGGCAGGAACAGGTTGATTTCATCAATAGAGATCTTAAAGCAATCGTCGAGTGGGTAACCAACAATCTTGTTCAGTTTAACGCCCAAAAAACACAAAGTGTCACGTTTTCCAAGAAAGAGAATTCCTCAAATCATCCCATCACAATGTCCGGAAATACCCTTGAACCAAGTCCCTTCATCTCGATTTTGGGAGTCACGGTGTCCAATAATATGTCTTGGCATGACCACGTTGCTAACATCGCAAAGTCGGCAAGCCAGAGGCTAGGTTTTCTGTGTAAAGCCAGAAAGTTTTTTACTCCTGATCAACTGTTGACGACGTACTAGGCTCAAATCCGACCTCTACTGGAGTATTGCTCGCACATTTGGGGTTCAGCACCAAGACATTCTCTTCGTCTTCTAGATTCCATTCAGAAAAGAGCCATTCGCTTGATAAACAGCTCAACTCTCACAGATACCCTTCACCCTCTAGAACATAGAAGAAGAGTTGCAGACCAGTCATTGCTGTACAGATATTTCCATGGCAGATGCTCCAGAGAAATAAAAACTCTTGTACCACCATTGGCCACATTCGGCCGAAGAACTCGGCACGCTGATCAGTCTCACCCATTTACTCTCAAGATTGACACTACAAGGACCAATCTTCATCAAGAATACTTCTTTTGGAATAAGCTTCCAAAATCAGTTTTTCCGGAGAACTATGACCTGCAACTTTTTAAAAAGCGTGTCCACAATCATTTTCTTTCTATAATCCCTTTCCCTTCTAATAGTCGCAGTGCGGGCCGTCCACGGCCCACACGATAGGTCTACCCTTTTTGCGACTATTTTCTTAAAAAATTAAAAAAAAAAATAAAAAGATACAGTGAACGAGTGAATGGAGTGCGTAGACTGAAACGACTGCTGCCATCCGACCTGCCTACAGGACTCCGATAAGTGATTATGCTTAAGTTCACATAGTCTAATAAACTCTAGATTTAGAATTTAGATAAATTTTAAGATCACTCATTGGAGTGGTACTCTACGCGTCATACATACATACATAAAGTCACCCCTTTTTCTACGCGTCAATATCTACTAATCATAACAAACGCTTATTGCCAACTAGGCAGATTGCAGTATCCACTAGGAGTTAAAAAAAAAATTGAAGTGCGGCACCTAAACATATCCTGAAACTATTGGATACGTCCAAAAAAGGGCAATTCGTCTGGTCGGTGATGCCTTGCTTACAAACTCGCACACCTCTCTGGAACACCGTAGAAAAGTTAGCGATTTGTCTCTATTTTATAGATATTTTCATGAGCGATGCTCTTCTGAAATATCAACAACCGTTCCTCCTTTAGCTGTTTCTTCGAGATTAACCCGTCAAATTTAGACTTCACATCCCTTCGTGGTCACTTTAAAGACCTGCAAAACATCTCTTTCCAAAGACTCGTTCAACCAACGAACAGCGAGGCTTTGGAACACATTGCCTATGGAGTAGTTCACTGAGGCATACAACCTCCAGAAATATAAGAAGAACACCAATTCCTACCTTTTTTTCTTGGTTCTCACGATGTTCTCTGAGCATTACAGAATATCCCTTTGCGTGGGAACCAGAACATAACAAACAAAAAATATTGTAAATTTAAAATGCGGTTTACCAGCTTTTTTTTTGGCTAAAATAAACGATATAAACAGTTTTAAAAATTCACTGGTTATCAAAATTTGTTTCGATAAAGTCTGGATAATAATTACATTTTTGAAATTTCTTCGTTTCCATTTGAAATATTTTTTTTGGTAAAATTTTTGATAAATTTATTAAATATATTTTCTAACCCTACAGATGTCATTAACTGATTTATCTGATTATCTGATTTATCAGTTTGTTTTATTCATTATTTTTGATTTTTATTGATTTTTTTACCATCTTTTTGTCCTTAATATTTTAAAATATGATAGAAGTATGTATAACTGTCTTGTACATAGTCGCGAATCAGAAATATTTATTATTTAAAATGTTCAACTATTAACTAAACAGACAAACACATTATTTATTACTTGATTAGTATTCTTATGTTTATGGGAATATAACATTTTCTGGATCCTACAAATTTGAGAAAACTTTCAGGCCATCAAACACATTGACAGTTGGAATAACGCAGCAAATAAAAGTCTTTTGTGAAAAACGTCGAATCACTTGAAATTTACGTTGCATACAACTCTTGTGAGGAATCAGTAGATGCGCTACTGAGTGACATTGTCATTTGGATCCACGATATTCAGAAAATTATGGGGCGAAAAGAAAAAAAAAGGGGCACTCGGCATAAAGCGATGGGGGAGCATAGAAAGCATACGTACAGAACCAACTCGAAATTATCTTAATATTATGATTGACACTTCCATTGAACGCGGTAAACGGAGCCGGAACAGAACGCTACTTATTTTAATGGAATTCGGCTGTTATCAGCAAATGTTTTAGAGATATAAATACAGCTTACAATAGCATAATTAAAGTCGTTTTGAAAATAACTTTATCCTTACTTTATACCAGCTTTGTTTATTACTTAATAATTTTCAAATCAAAATATTCCGAAAACGGTACACAGTATCAAATTTTACCAAGAGTACCTTTTTGGTGTAAAATTGAATGATGTTTAAGTTCACTTGAAATTTTAATTAATAAATCTAACCTTAAAAAAGTTATTTTAAATACTTCTTGGTACGAACCGTGTAACTAGCGCCCTTTATGAGGATCAGATATAAAAACAAATTCATGGGATGTATCGGCTTCTAAAACATATTCGTATAAAATGTCATTACAATGTTTCCAGTAGTTTCGGCAAAATCGTAATAAATGTGTGTAATTTTTTTTTCGTCAACGCCCTTTATCTTGAATACGGATGGCGTTACAAAATTTTTTCACATAGACACTGACAAAAGCTAGTGAGTATAAATGACTGTGCTTCGAACGGAAGATTTTGAGAAAAATCTTTGGACCACTATTTAACCCAAAGGCGCAGAGATATCGCAAAAGAACTAATCGCGAACTCAATCAACTCTACCAAGACCCGGATATTTTAGGTGAGATAAAATCCCGAAGGTTACGTTGTGCTGGACATGTACAAAGACAGCCAGATGAACGTTTAGTAAAACTAGTGTGGCAAGCAACCCGCAAACAAGAAGGCCCCTCGGAAGACCACGGCTAAGATGGCGCGACAACATCAAGAGCGACCTTGAAGCCATGGGGTATGAAATTGATACCCAACTAATGACGAACCGAGAGGAATGTTTCCAGTAGTTTCGGCAAAATCGTAATAAATGTGTGTAATTTTTTTGTTCAACGCTCTTTATCTTGAATAATTTTTTTTTTTATGAAGATAGTCGCAAAAAGGGTAGACCTATCGTGTGGGCCGCGGACGGCCCGCACTGCGACTATTAGAAGGTGAAGGGATTATAGAAAGGAAATGATTGTGGACACGCTTTTTAAAAAGTTGCAGGTCATAGTTCTCTGGAAAAACTGATTTTGAAAGCTTATTCCATTCCGTAGCAGCCCTGTAAAAGAAGAATTCTTGATGAAGATTGGTCCTTGTAGTGTCAATCTTGAGAGTAAATGGGTGAGACTGATCAGCGTGCCGAGTTCTTCGGCCGAATGTGGCCAATGGTGGTACAAGAGTTTTTATTTCTCTGGAGCATCTGCCATAGAAATATCTGTAGAGCAATGACTGGTCTGCAACTCTTCTTCTATGTTCTAGAGGGTGAAGGGTATCTGTGAGAGTTGAGCTGTTTATCAAGCGAATGGCTCTTTTCTGAATGGAATCTAGAAGACGAAGAGAATGCCTTGGTGCTGAAATAAATAAATTTTTCTACCTATCCTAGAGACGGGTCACCTTTTTTTGAAACACCCTGTAAAATGTATTTATTTGTACGTATAACAAAACCAACATTCGTGAACCGTTTTTATTTTTCACGAAAAACATAGAAATTCACAGAAATTCGTAACAACTTACACGAAAAAGAATCTCCTGTCCGTTTTCAGTTCAGTGGATACCAAACACGGTCGAAGTAAATCGTGGAAACAAAAGCCAATCGAGCGAATATTGTGTTTTACGATCACGATGAACACACGTCATTTCACACAATAACTACTGTTCTATGTATCGGTATAACCGTTCTATGGTTTTGTTCTAGGTTACGGAACAAACAGCCTGACGGGAATGACAAAAGCGTCGTTGGATCCACACAGCCATTTGCGACAACCAGGTAAGAGTGTTAAAGAGCTTTGAACAACATTTCTTGTAGATTTATTAACAATCTAATTGCTTACAATAAAAAACATTCTAACGTGATCTTTAAACCAAGCACAATACGAATATGCTGTGATCATAGACATATGAAATTACAGCTAGTAATGGAAGTATCGTGTCAGTGGATACGATAAAGGAATAAAAATAGATAGTTGCATTAAGGAATTGCTAGTTTTGTTGGATAACTTTAAGGATTAAAGTCACTTAATTTTTGCCGATTAATTGATATTCTTGATATTAAGTTAAAGTTACAGTTAATAATACAGTAATGACATGAGCAAACTGCGTTTCTGAAATGGAGTTTATTTCGATTGTTATTTATATATTTAGCAGGTTTTTGACATTTTAACTACTATTTTTTATTACTTTCAAACACAAAAGAATAATTCACAAAAAACCAAAGCCATAGCATGTACTTTTAAATTCTCAATCGCGGCTAAACGGAGAGAGACATACTCTTATGCAGCTTTCTCTTTTTCTTCCTCTATCGCTTTTCACTTCCGTGGTCTACTTTTATACTTTACTGGACAAAAAAGAATGAGACTGATCAATGATTACACATATAAATTAGTTTATTTATCCAAATTTATTGTGTCTCCTTCAATGTTATCTCCTTCCACTAGAATGTACTTATTCCAACGTTTTTTTCAGCTTCTAAACAGTAATTATACATAGTTTCCGATATAGCCTTCAAAACGACCATCTTATTCTCTTGTATGGCTTCTATTGAATTAAACCGATGCCTACGAAGTGATAATTTTAATCGAAAAATTAGGAAAAAGTCACACAGAGCCATATGTGGTGAATACGGTACTTGCAGAACGACATGATTTTTGATGAGATACTGACAAATAATGCATCATGCGATGGTGGATTATCGTGATGCAAAAACCAATTATTTCGCCATAATTCTGGTCGTTTTTTATAAAATGACTCACGTAAACGATGCGAAATGCGTAAATAATATTTTTTGTTGACTGTTTGGCCACTTGGAAGGGACTCTTTATGAACAATGCCACGGTAGTCAAAACAAAACAGTCAACATTTTTGAGTTAATTTCACGTGCTTTTTTGGTGATTTGTACGTCTTAAAAACTTGTGATTTTGATACATTCATTGCAGTAACAATTTCAATGCATCAGAACGATAATAGAATAGAATATTTTTAAAATATTTACTGCAAATACATTGTTTCCATTATAAAAAAATTGACAACAATTTTCTTTAAACGCCAAAAACGCTGCAATTTCTAACCTAATAGGAAAATGTCTTGAAATTTATGTCGGCTGTTCACAACAAACCTAACTTACCGAATGAATATACACATCAATATTCATAGCGTGCGTATTTTTAAAAATACAGTCTCATTATCTACTTTTGCCTAGTAGGTATATCAATAGTTCTAACGCACTGTAAGTTTAAAAATAAACTACCATATATTGCAATTATTTAACACTTTTTATTTCGAATTTAAACGACCAGACTAATACAGGGTGTCCAACCCAAAACGAAACAAAGCCATTTGCAGGAACCTCGTCAACATTTTAGAAAAACTCTCAGATCCGTCGATTTTTGATTAATGGGGGACACTCTTTTCCGGTATTTTTGACTCCACTACTTTCAACCCCAGGCAAGGGTAAGAATTACCCCAAAAATTTTAAATGGCATATGGGGTCGACTAAGATGTCTTTAAAAAGTTCTTACAATTCTCTACACAATAGTCTTTAAATTTTAAAATTCCGCCCATTACTTATTGAGAAATTAGATATGAAATGTGAAACTTATCTGCAAACAACAAGTAGAACCAATTGCAAAGTGCCGACTCCTTTTGCACAGCAAAGTGGTTCAAAAAACCAACTTAAGGTAAACAGATCTGGCCTAAACTAGATCTACGTCGAACCAAGGATGTCTTAACCTTAACCAGGGAGTCCATTGGAAATGCGATCGCGGCCATAACAGTACACTGGGCAGGCGGATCCCATGCACAGCGCATGGGAATCGCAAACCTACGACACGACTTCTGTAGAAGCTGTCACGATGAGGAAGAGGAGGAAACAATGGTACATCTTCTCTGTCACAGCCCTGCTCTAGGCAGAAAACGGCTTAATATACTAGGGCAACCGGACTTTGATGATTTAACTCAGCTTAGTTAGCATCAAGGACCTTACACTTTTTATTAAAAGTTCCAACTGGTTCTCCCGGTAGAGTGGGAAGGCACTGCCATCCATTACGGTATCACAACGGGCCAAAAGGCCTAGGTGGGTTCCATCCGAACCGCCGTTTTAACCTATCTGCAAACAATCTTCTTCTTTTTCAAGTGCCGTCTTCGTTACGAAGGTTGGCAGTCATTGAGGCTATTCTTATTTTCGAAACTGCTGCTCTAAATAGATTGTTGTTATTGCAGTTGTACCAATCACGTAGATTCTTCATCCATGAATGTCTTCTTCTTCCTACTGAACGCTTTCCAGCTATTCTTCTTTGCATTATGTTTTGGAGTAGCTGGTATTTCTCCACTCTAATTATATGGTCCAAATATAATAATTTCCGCTTTTTAATTTTAAGGATCACTTCTTTGTATTTTTTCATTCGTCTCAACACTTCAATGTTCGTCACCCCTTCCATCCAAGAGATTCTCAATATTCTGCGGTATAGCCACATTTCAAAGGCCTCTACTTTCTTGTCGATCTTTTTTATTGTCCACGTCTCCATGCCGTAGTACAGTATTGATAGTATGTAACGGTATTGATAGTATGCAAACAATCACGAACGGTAAAAATGTCATTCATTCGAGTTAAGTCACCAATGGTATAAATTTAAGTACCTAGTTTTTTCTTGCACGGGACGGTAAATCGCCACAATTGCCGCTATTGGTCCGATTCAAACCCAAGAGTTTTTCACAAGGTGCATACACAGCAACCGGAGAAATTAAATGTATGGGCTGGCATTTGAGGTGACCGACTGGTGGGTCCTTTTTTTCTACCAGGAAATTTGACTGGCGAAATGAAGTTGCAATTACTGAAATAAGCTATTGGCCCTGCCTTGACTGATTGAAAATAATTCACAGTATGACGAAGATCATTTTTATTTTCAATAAGACGCTGCTCCTCCGCATTATGCGGCGATTGTTTGTCAGTATTTAGACCAACGTTTTCCAAGGCATTGGATTAGAAGAAGAGGTAGCATTGAATGGCCTCCACGATCGCCAGATATTTAAAACAAAACCAGCGTCGTTGGAAGATTTGAGTCAAAAAATCGTTGACGAGTGGCGTCGAATTATTCCGGAAAATCTTCGGAATGTGCGTGAACGTTTTGGGCATAATCTTTATTATTGTATGAAAACGGGCGGTTATTAGTTAAAACATTTAATCAATTAACTAGTAAGTAAGCGGCCAAAATAATTGGAACTTTAACATGTAAGTTTTTTCAAAGTATTGAGAGAAAATTTAAAATTTAAAGACTATTGTAAAGAGAATTGTCAGAGCTTTCAAAAGACAACTTATTCTACCCCCATTGCCATTTAAAAATTTTGGGGTAATTCTTACCCTCGCTTGGGGTTGAAAATAGAGGAGTCAAAAATACCGCAAAAGAGTGTCCTCCTTAAGTAAAAATCGACAGGTCTGAGCGTTTTTCTAAAATGTTGATGAGGTTCCTGCAAATGGCTCTATTTCGTTTTCGGTTGGCCACACTGTATAATGTTTTATATTAGAGAAAATTATTTAAAAAAAAATAACTTACATTTGACAATTTTAATTATAATTTTATTAATTATGTAGGGGCAAATAACTCTTTTTAAGTTTCATGAATATGTATTAGATGCAAGTAGCCAGGAAAATATATGGTAGAAGTTGAATATTTTAACCCCCATACTTTCGAATAAAATATTATCGAAGAAGAGTTACATACTCAAGCTGGTGGTTTTTCTTTTAGACATTCCAATAAATTCCTGCAACGCTGGCGCCAATTTTTTCGGTCTCTCGATTGTGGAGATATAAAACCCGAGACATCAAACATATTGCTTTACACTTCAGCTACTTGAACACTATTTTGTTTGCAGAGAATACCGAATACTTGGACTGGGATTTTTTAATTCTTTCAAGTTTTTAAAATTCTTTTAGAAATAATTTATAACTAGTTATTGTATCTCGCTTATTAATTGACATACTTAACAATTAATAAATCATAAATTTAGTTCAAAAAGCGTTTATCGGCAAATATTTATTATAATGATTGGTATACCATGCAAATCTTGCATCAATTTTATTGATTTTATCAAAAGCTAGCTTTTGCCTGCGACTTCGTCCGCGTAGAAGTAAAAATGGTTTTAATAGGACCCGTTAGGCGATGAGTTTTAATAAAATACGAAACGCGTCTTCCACCAATTCTGTTTATTTTTTGAAGAAGATTGGACCAAGGAATTTTAAAAAATCCTTTCTCATCGGATGCTTACGTCATACAAAGAACACCCCCTTCAAGTTTCAGATCTCTACGATCAGCGGTTTATGCTGTGCGTTGATTCGTCAGTCAGTCATTTAGGGCAGAGGATTTTATATGTATAGAAGATAGATTATAGATTATAACAATAAATGAAAAAGAAATTAAATTAACTACACTCAAAATATTCTAATGAAATAGTGAAAATGAACTTTCAAACAAAATGTAAAACTTTCGGAATTATTTTTCGTCTCGATTATCTCGAGAACAAAAAATTATATCGACTTGGGACCAATTGCATTCGACGCATAATTACGCAACTTAAAACTAATTAGATTTTTAGCAAAATCGGTGTTTTTTATGGAGAATCAAAGAACTGAAAAAAATTTGAAATCGTTTTTAATAATAATTTTAATAATAACATCAAAACAAATGGTATTTTTTTATTCTTTCCACTGGGAAGTTAGTCGTGTGGACCTCTCGGGTCGCACCCAGACCACTGATATTTGTTGTTTTGTGTTTGAAAGTAAAAAAATACTGTTTCAAATGACGAAAACGTACTTAATATGTAAATTACAATTGGAATCAAATCCATTTCGGAAACGTAGGTTGCACACGTAAGTACAATACTTATAAATTGTACTGTTAATCCATTCTCCGTAAGATATATATTTCTTCATCTCAAAATTAATATTTGTACATTATTTATATTCTAATACAGATTTTCTACAGATAAATCAGGAATATAAATTAGTAAATTGAATCGTTAAAGTATTTAATCAAAACTATAAACATTAAATGCGCGTACCTTATACTGTATATACGTGCTCGAAACAAGGATAGCAATCCCTTTATGCAACTATCCCTTTTTATTTCTCTGTCGTATCCACTTAAACATAAGCCATACTTCCACTGTTAGCGTAGTCTATTCTTTTACGTTTACCGGCAAAACTATTAGTCATGGTTATATAAAAAGTTATCATTCTGATTTAAAAGCGTGGGGTGCTTTTATTCCGAAACGCAGGGTTAGTTTAAAAATGTCATACAAAGCACCCGACGCTTTTAGAACAGTGACATTAATTTTCTCGTCAGTAATTTTATTCTTATGTTAAGAATTATTTTTTACTTTTTAGTTTGATTAACTCTAAAATCGTGTTTTTTAGTTTTTTTAAACTATAATTTATTTATTTTTTAGTTCGATTTGTTTTATTCACCCTCTTGCCATTCATCCCTTGGCACGTTTCTAACCAGTTTATTGGATCGGGTGAATTATAATATGACATTGGAACTGCGCGCATGCGTAGTTCACGCACTAAATCTATCTCTCTTACTCTTATGCAAAAGATCCCTGAATAAATTTATGAACTCTGGCGAACCTAATCAGGATAATCGGATATGTTGATCCAATTATTGCATTGTCGTCGGTCTTTGAAGCGAAGTTTAAATTAATTAGTAGGGCAAAATCGAAGCCAAAGAATCAGTTACAAACAAACATACAGGTGAAACTAATATAAGCGTGTTAAAAATAGTATGTGACTTAAATCTTCAAAGTGAGTTTTTTAATTGATATATTCTTGTTTACATACATACATACATTTTTTTCTTCTTTAAAACAAATACTACTGCGTAGATTTGTTCGTTCTTATCTATAATTTTCTTTTAAACCGAAATTGTTGCACATCTCACGATAAAATAAGGTATATTGCACACCCCTAAGTATTATCAATATCCAACGTCTGTAGCACGTCAACCTATTCATCAATTTAACCCCACACACATCGGTGTTCTGCAAAAATTTCGTTAGAATCTGATTGTGAGGGTCCTGTCCAGCGCATCAAGACGTGCAAACAAAAACATCGAATATCCTTGATCTCCTTTCTATCACCTAATGAATCGAGGGTACTTTTTCTTAATACACATCAGCATCAACGGGGCCAATGTTCACATATGACTAAACCGAATTGGCTCCTTTATTTGCACACACATCCTTCTCTGTTTGTCTAGGACTACTTGCAGTAATGCACGACTTTGCTATGTCAACAAATAAAACTTTTGACATTGATTTGCGAAATATATTTTTATGCGATATGGGTTACAGTTTTAAATTACATTGCGAACTTCATTCATCTTTTAGAGCGCTGCTTTATATGTATAAAACTATTTCGCCCCAACTATGAATAACATTGCTCATATACGGGGTGTTTTACAGGGATTCTTTTAGAAACATAAAAGAATCTTATTATTTTTAAAGATCCAAAAAAAAATATAAAATATAATTGTTTTAGGGTAGAATGCAGAAAATTGAAAAAGTAAGGCCAATTTGTTTTTTTTTATTTTGAGACATTTTCAGCATGATTTATCATTTTTAAGAACTGCTGAACTGCTTTTGCATCATACTAGCAATTTTATTCATATTTGGGATAAACAATTTTTATATAAAGCAGGAATGAACCGCAAAAGATGAATGTTCTACACCTATTATTGCGTCCATTCTGGGAGTGTCATGAAAAGGAAAATATATTTGTAAATAAAAAATTACTCAATAAAACAATTAACAAAATATGAACATTTATACTATGGCAATCCACTAGTAAAATTTAGTCTTGAAAAATTATAACACAATGGTATTAAAGAGTCTAGCCGTTTCTAGCTCTTTCGTAATATTCTTGTTGGATGCTTTTGATTTACTGTCAATTCCTTTTCTCTCAATTTGTTTACCCATAATTTTAAATTAAACTTGTTCTCATAAGCACTGCTCCATAGTCAATAACAAATTCACACATGCTCCATCCGAGGATAAATACGAGACTTGTTCATGCAGCAACATATTTTAGCTCCTTATATGCACTCCAGGAAAATCTATATCAAAGAAACAGAACTGGATCAGAGCAATTACGTCTCCTTACTGATTAAAATTCATCGAGGGTACACCTACACAAACTGGGGATGAAAAACATCCCTTTAGATAATGCAGTAGTGGGTCAGAAACAGCGAAAACTATCAGTACACAAATACACAAACTGGGACTGGAAAACTGTGCAAAATACTGGATCGCAGAAGACAAGCAATATTTGGGCAGCTTAAGCTGTTCCCAGATAAATTTAATAGCTAAATTGGCACAGTGAGAGTTACATAATGGTTGTAATACCTCCCAACTGGAATACACAAAAAGCCCTAGAGACTACGACACGGCTGGTGAAGAACCGACACCTAGTGAATAAAAAAAAATTCGCTATCCCTCTTCCGTTAATAGATGTAGAAATATGCTTTCCAGTTAAACCCTTACCATTTTTGGGTCTATCCTTCGTAGACTATTAAAAGGTAGAAAAATAATCATAAAATGTTCTATTTTATCCGCTTTGAATGCTGACTATCATCATGGCAATGTTAACTTTGTGGAGCTACGAAACAACTCCGCTTAGCTCTTTCCAAACCATTTTTTTAAATTTCGAACCCAGGATATTTTTCATCTGATAAGTCCCCTATTTCGTATATTTTTCCAAAATACTGTACTCTTGGTGGTGTAAATGAGTTCCATACCGTTACTCATCTTTCTGAGAACTTCTTCGTTTTTCATTTTTACAGTCCACGGTATTTTCAGCTTTCTTCTGTGGAACCACATCTCAAATGTTTCCATTTCTTTAATGGTAGCTTCATTAAGTGCCCAGAATACGACGCCATACAAGACCACGGAAAATACATAATATATGAATAGTCGTATTTTTGGTTCCAGCTTAAAATGTGTCATAAACATTTATTTGATTAAAAATTGATCTTGCTTTTTCTATTCTTCTTCTTCATGTGGCATATCCGGTCTGCTGGACGTTGGCTATTACTGTGGATAGTGCCTCTCTATTCTCCGCCAATCTAAAGAGGTCGCTCGCCTTCTAAAATCCTGTCCAGTCTCTGATGTTTCGGAACCAAGACATTTTTCTTCGACCAGCAACTCATTTCCCTTCTATTTTTCCTTTCATTATCAGGTGGAGTAGGTGATATTTTTCTCCGCGTAGTACGTGTCCTAGATAAGCAATTTTGCGTCATTTAATAATAGACAATGGCTCCCTTGTCGATCTTGCACGTCTCAGGATCTCTTCGTTTGTCACAAGGTCAGCTCAGAGCACTCTTAGCATTCTACGGTGTATTCACATTTTAAATGCCTTTATTTGATCCAAAGTACTCAATTTCAAGGTTCAGCATTCAGCTCCATACAACAAAACTGACCAAATGTAGCATTTTACCATGTGTTATCGTAGTTTGAGGTTTATATTTTCGTTACAGAAAAGGTTCCGCATTTAATTAAAGTTAGTTCTGGCAGCCTCAATTCTGCATTTAATTTCTAGACAAGGTCCAAATCCTCTGTAAGTATAGCACCCAGATATTTGAACCAGCTGACTCGCTCGATCGGTGTGTTATTGAGTGATAATTCTATACGACATTTAATATCCTGTGTATTATCCCCTGATAGTTCCTACCCAGGTAGCAATACTTTTCTACTCTCTCTATTTAGGTTTGGTTGATATAGATATTAGTTACAATAACTATCGCCAATTGAAAAATCAGTGCACAAATATTAATGAAGAAAAACTAACAGTCGATTGAACAATATAGACCTTGGTAAATAAAACTGTTGAAGAATGTTAAAATTAAACAAGATGCGAATGCAACAATAAACTTAGATAATACACAAAAAATTGCTATGCGTGTTAAAGAAAAGTGCTAGAGAATAGGAAGATAATCAACAACTACTCTGAAAAGTTATAGCGTGACTAGCAATTGTGTTAATTTTCAAAAATATCCGGTAAATAGTCAAACAATGATACACTGTCAGTAGCATTAATTCACTAATCTATTTCAAGTTTCTATTAATATATATATTAATATATTCATCGTTAAAGATAAATATTTTGTTAATTAAAAAATCACTTTAGTAAAACTTTTTGACACAAGGCAACGGTGCAGAAAAATTGGAGTACTAACATAAACATTATTTAAGGAGGTTCGGTGGTCAGAGCGGGTGATGGGTCCTATACTGAACATGTTAAATAATCAGCGCTGCCAACTTCAAATAAAAAATATACTGATTTTTCTAATTGAAATTGACAGACACTTTTAGAAAAAAATCATTATAAAATTCAAATAATATGAAAATTGAGTCCGAATTTATGTGTGTAGTTGTAAACGTGACAACAGCGCAAATAGTCATGAGATTGGCAATAAAACTAGCGTGTGTTTACTTTTATTAGAAGCTGCTGACAACTGATAACATAACCTCAAACGTTTAAATTGGATAAACAACTAAGTCAAATTGAAATACCGAAATCGCAAAGAAAGTTTTAAATGAACAAGTTAGCCAGTGATTTATTATCAATGACAGATGATGGTGCGCACGATGCCTGTTACGATGAATAAATGCTACAAAATCTATCATTAACTTATCTTAAAGTAGAAGATATTATTTTCCATCCATCTCGATTTTGGGAGTCACGGTGTCTAATAATATGTCTTGGAATGACCATGTTGCTAACATCGCAAAGTCAGCTAGCCAGATGCTAGGTTTTCTATGGAAAGCTAGAAAGTTTTTTACTTTTGATCAACTGTTGACGACGTACAAGGCTTAAATCCGACCTCTATTGAAGTATTGCTCGCACATATGGGGTTCAGCACCAAGGCATTCTCTTCGTCTTCTAGATTCCATTCAGAAAAAAACCATTCGCTTGATAAACAGCTCAACTCTCACAGATACCCTTCACCCTCTAGAACATGGAAGAAGAGTTGCAGACCAGTCATTGCTCTACAGATATTTCCATGGCAGATGCTCCAGAGAAATAAAAACTCTTGTGCCACCATTGGCCACATTCGGCCGAAGAACTCGGCACGCTGATCAGTCTCACCCATTTACTCTCAAGATTGACACTACTAGGACCAATCTCCATCAAGAATCCTTCTTTTACAGGGCTGCTACGGAAGGGAACAAGCTTCCAAAATAAGTTTTTCCAGAGAACTATGACCTGCAACTTTTTAAAAAGCGGGTCCACAATCATCTCTTTTCTATAATTCCTCCCCCTTCTAATAGCCGCAGTGCGGTCCCGCACGATAGTTCTACCCTTTTTGCGCTATTTTCAGTAAAAAAAAAACTACCCAGGATGTTTTATTAAGAATCAAAAGTATTAAGAATGTGAAAAACTTAGTTCTTATTCACCGATAAAAAATGTTTTGGGTATGCAAAAAAGATTATGCGAATCTAGCATCAGTTATGATCAAATTGTTAATATGTATGTCATATTTATTTAAAGTACAGAAAAATTTACTCTAATATTAACTTTATAAATAACATTATATTATTATTACTTATAATATTCTAAATTTATTAACTTTTCACTAATCATTACTTATTGGTTAGTGCACAACACACAGGTTATGTGTATTTACATGAGTGACTTGAGTCGTCTGCACGAATGCACCGTTGCCGTCGCTTTTTTAAAGCTCACGTTCTTACGCCGTAAATCAAATTTTTTCATCGTTAAAAATAAAATATTTCAAAAACAAGATAGTCGATAATACTTTTTAGGTACCCAAACTCTTTGTTATTAAATTTCCTACACACACGTATTTTTTTTCATCAAATTTTGAATTTTTTACAATGCTTTTGTTTATTTTAATATCAAGAACTCATAATTTCTCATAAGAACCCATGTTAAAGGAGCGAAAATTTTTTTTATTTTTTTAATATTTTTTATCAGTGAAAAATATAATTTAATATAAAGAACTATAATAACCAAGTTTAATGACATATATATATTCTTTAAAAACTGGGCTGCATTTTTTCTTTAATCCGCGAACCTCCTTAACCCTCAGTCTCTTAAAAATTCTAATTTTTTTGTTGCCGGTACTAAAAGTTTATTAAATTAACGCTGTTATACAATAAAATTAAAGCATGAGTTTTATATTTTATTTTTGCAGTTTTTAACAAACAAAATTTCGTTGTGAAATAAATATTTTACGTTTCTAGTCCTTTGTTTAAAAAAGCGCCATTTAAAAAAATATCATCCCCGTTTAGGGGCGACGTTTCTAAGCGGGTGCTGTCATGCGGTGGCGCCTGCTAGCTACTCGTGCGGATCATTCCCACTTCATCAAAAATATCTGCTCATGTAATCTCTACTTCACCAAGTCTTTCCTTCCAACCATGAACGAGGGGAATCCGCCCAGCTATACTTTATATCATGATAGATAAATGACGTAATCTGATATTTTCAATAAGTTTTGTACAGCTAACTCATATTTTCCATAGATTATTTAATAATTTTGCATTGAAAATTTAATATTTCGTGAACGAAGAAATTATATTTTTAATTAATTTGTATCTGCGATATCTTTTAAGAAAGTAAACTTTGTCAAATGAACATCATTTGTAAAAAAATATTTATTATGTATTCGAAAACAATCGGTTTTAAAAACTTTTGGCATATTATTTTTTAAAAAAAATGCAAAGGCATGTCAAAAATTAAATTATGTTTGTCGAGTATTTAAAAAAATATACAAAAGACAGTCTAGAGAGTCGTTTTTTTTGTTTATTTATTCCTGAATAACCACAAAGAGGCATTAAAAAATCAGTAAAAGTAAATATTTTATTTGTTTTAATTTAAAATTAAACTTAAATTGCCTAATTGTTATGTATTTTTTAAGTTTTCCACAAATTACTGTATCAAAAGATAAATTAAGATCGATCCCACTTAAATAAAAACACTGTTCATTTAATATCCATAAATTGACAAAGAAGGCTCCTGGATTTGATCTTATCACTTTAGAAGTGTTAAAACAACTTCCAAAGAAAGCTGAAATAAAACTATCACATCTTATAAATGCTTGCTTAAGACTAAAATATGTTTCAAAGATGTGGAAAGTGGCAAAAATCATAATGATTCTAAAATCAGGAAACTTTTTCATACAGGCACATCATTACCCGTTATATTAAAATAATACAAAAAATTACTTTTCAAAAGATTAAAGCCAATAATAAAAGAAAGAAATCTAATTACTAACCACCAGTTTGGGTTCAAAGACAGCCATTCAACGATATATTATACTTATATATTATACAAGACGGAAATAATAGTCAGTGACTCATTCCAAAGCAGACACAACTTTTTGGTAAAAAATGCACACCGTTGTCAAATGTACTGCGGCCCGAGTATCGGAGCTTACGGAGCATTTGAAACCAGCCTCTATTTTGATGAAGGTTCGCAGTCGAGGCATGTAATTTTGTATTGAAATTTTTTGAAAGCCGCGCGAAGATTGCAACACTGAAGGTCCATTACGTTGTTGAGTCAAGGTTTATTGGTCGGTCGTGCTTGTGAGTGGTTTTATATTAAATAATTATTTCAAATTTGAATTTATAAAATGGAACAGGGAGAAGCTTCGACAAGTACTGCCAAAAAAGTGAAAAGACATTTGACTATGGATGAACATACATTGGTAAAAACTTTGTATGAAAGAATTCGCGCTCGAAACCGGGATTTGTGTGCGGAAGACGCAGCAGAATTGTGCGAGAATTTAACAAAATTGTGTTTTTGGACAGTTTTCAGATCACTTTAAGTTGGTAAAAAAAAGGATAAAAAGAAAACAAGAGGTAGAAAGAAAGTTATTCTAGATGATCACATAAAAAATGTGAATCGCCGGAAAGTGCACAATTTTTTTTTAGAAATCAAATGCAAACCCTAAATAAAATAAACGAAGCTTTGAATGAGTCACTGACTATTATTTTCGTCTTGTAGTATAAGTGCCTCCTTTACACCGGTGATCAGGTAATATTAGCATCATCTGAGAAGGAGTTGCAGGCGAGGTGCTGATTAAAGGAGAAAGAGTGGAACAACTAATACTTTTGTTCAAAATTATGGGTACATTTTGTTTAAAATTTTTAATAATTAAATATCATTGTTAGACCATTGATAGGTTTAATATCAACGTTTAGATGCGTTTTCGCGCTAACCAGCCGACCCAAGCAAACGCCAGGTACCACGCTTAGTGCAACACGTATGTTCTTTAATTCTTGTTCCTCCTAAACTAATTAAGATCCCATTTTGAAACTTTTTTGGTATAATTAATATATTTTAAGCTTTATTTGGTAATTAAAATAATTAAAAAAGAAAGGAAAGAAGTTATTAAAATTATTATTTGAAATGTTTACTTCCGGTTTTGTACAGAAAAAAAAACTTTCAATCTGATTAAAAAATTAAAAAGACCAGTAAATTTTCTATACAAATCACCACGTTTAAAATTAAATTACAAATTTTTTTCACTCGGAAAATAGCTTCCAGTTTTATCTTCCATTCACTGCTCATATTTTATTACCGAAAGACTAGAGATATTTAATTCCTCCCTAACAACTTAAATTTTGCTCCAAATTGCTCTTACTGTTCTTCACTGCATACACATGATACACTTTTATTTTATTCTTTACCTAAAATCATTCCTGACCTTTGCATACATACAATTTAAAACAACAACTAATGTCTTCTTCTGTATTAACTTGTAGGTTGCTTTTGTCAAATAACACACTCGACGTTTCTTGTATTTTTATAAGTTACCAACTTTTTTGTCCATTTGATTGCAAATAAAGTACCACTTCCAAGTGATTTTGAAGTTACAACAGTCCTCAAAGTTATTGTTTTATCCATAGGGACTTTATTTACATGTTATTTACATTTACTAAACCACAGCAGGCGTAGTTAACTTTTCCTAGGAAAAGTTGTTCTGTTTATTTTTAATCAACTTTTACTGATACTTTTAGTAAGAGTTGGGCAGAGTTACTTTTCCTTAACATATACAAAGCGTTTACTGTTTTCAGTTCTTAAAGGTGATACATAAAAAACACTACTTTTATTATAACTTACAAAAAATATCTTAAACATACAGACACACTTTTATTGCAATTTTATAATTGTATAGATTTAAACAATATTTCACCTTTACAATTTAAATAATCGTTATATTAGGTACCCAGATATTAATATGTGCAGAAAGTTAACGCAAAACAAACTGAATGAATTGTATGACCAACATAAAAACCGATGACGTAAAACCTTTTTATACTGACCACAAAAAATGTGTGACCCTAACGTATCGGGGTCAAATCTTGCATGCTAACCTAACAACGACAGTCAGACTGACGATGCCGTGGTGGCGTATAAGGGTTAAAAATGAATGCTGTCTGACGGCGTTGGCGGGGTGAATTTAAATTCTTATCTACCTTCAAATCCGATGAAGGCTGGTGACTTTACGAAACGGCTGACCGTGATTCAGGGTTTAATTAAAAAGTCAAATTTAACCCCCTTTATGTTAATTGAACTTAAAAATTGGGGGAATTCACAGCGATTGCCATTATTGATGCAAATTATTTTAATGGTTAAAAATCACCAACCACTTAAAAGTAAGTAACAAAACAACGCAATTTCAAATAATAATATTATTCACTTGTACCTCTTGGTAGTGTTTCGGTAGCCTTTATAAATCTCCTCTATGGGTACTAGTATTAGACCAACAACATAATCATTTGTTGATGAAGCTACGGTATTACCAATCTAACAATTTTAACATTTAACCTGCAAGTCAAAAAATGGTGACTTGGTGCCACAATTACTGTGAAAAAAAAACGTATATACTTTGGAAAATCAACGATAGCTAAATTTTCCAAGCTTAAGATGCTGAAGACTTAAAGGACAAACTACTCACATGGTAAAAAAGTATATTTTCACAAAACTTAAATGAGTTGGGCACAAATAAAAACAACTTTCCCTGAACAATAAAACCTTACTAAATAAATCGATCCCACAGCTACGTATGAAATTCAACTATGTTGTACTACAAGTGATACCAACAATCGTCAGCATTCAACGGTTTCAGAAAGTCTTCCGAACTATGGTGGATGCTCATAAATATATTTCTAACAAAATATTACAATATGGCTATTAATTTACGGTACTGAAACTGTACATAGGCCAACTTTTGCTTAAACCTGTAAGAATTGACACTGTTATTTGACTTAAACATTGACGTTTGGTTTTGGTTAGATAGATAGATGGCCAAGCATTCAATTCATCCGCAAAAAATTTTTCGGGCATTTCAATAAACGGGAACCAACTAAATCTGTTGTACTGAATATTTTACCAAATTAAGAAGGACTGGAAGTGTGCTACTCCAAGAAAAAGGTAAAGCTGGAGGAAAAAAACAGTGGATAC
Source organism: Agelastica alni (assembly GCA_950111635.1). Classification (NCBI taxonomy): domain Eukaryota; kingdom Metazoa; phylum Arthropoda; class Insecta; order Coleoptera; family Chrysomelidae; genus Agelastica; species Agelastica alni. The sequence continues at coordinate 53,883,921 of OX467709.1, forward strand.
CAACGAAAATCGCGAACTTGTATTCAATCAAATTAATGACTCACCACTCTTCAGAAGATCATCTAAAGCCCATTCATACGTTATTCAAACGACCCAACAATTGAGAATGGGTGATTATGCTGCAAGACTTGAATACTGCGCTAGAATCCTGGATTTCAAGTTTCATCAGTAACAGCTGGTACAATGACGAGTCATTTTCATTTGACAGTTCATGTAAATAGGTGAAGCAATAGATTTTTAGGTTTCCTACGACCAGAAGAGGTGCAAGGAATACCTGTTTGAATGTTTCAGTACTATAAATTAATACTGTACAAAACATTCCAATCAGTGCAAGAAAAGATAACGAATAAAACTTATTGTACATCAAAGATGTGTTTAAGAGCTCGATGAAAACATTAATTTATTAAAATAACATAATTTATTTTGCTTGTAATCATCAAAACAACATAACATTATTAAATAATTTTTCAAACTAACAAAACTGCAATATATAAATATTTTGTGTACTAATGGCGTATTTTAGCAGTTTGAAAAAATTTAAGAAAGTGTTGCTCGTTGAAAAGCGTCTTCCCTTTATGACAGAGCCTGCTATTGATTTAACGTTGGATTGTAACTGTTAAAAAACATATTTGTTATTGTGTTATATGGAAAGAAGTTTATTGATTTACAAAAGAAACATCGTGAATACCAAAACGAATTGTAATACTCCTGTATTGGTATGGCGGAACTCTGAGGACCGACCGAAAAAACAACGGTGATGCTCTCTATCTTTGAATAGGGTAATTGGAATATTTATATTAAAATTAATTTATTAAAACTATAGCTATAACTGTACCTATAACTATTTATTGACTACTATTTAACACTACTCACTAATTTATCTATCACACACTTGTTCACGCCACTCTCTTTATTTTTACAAATAAATCAGCGCGACGCTCATGTTTCAAATTTCTGTCCAGTCTTTATCATTTTTGATAATGAGACTAGTTTTAGAATAAACATTTCAGTAACTCGAAGAACAGCATAGAACGAATTAGGAGTTCGAGTTTAAACATTCATTTACGACTGCTCTCAGTTTTTGTTTTTTTCTCAGAAAGTAGGTAACAGTCCTATCTTCGTAATTAAGTTGTTAAACCGCTGTACGCTTGTTCAATGAAAAAGCAAATACACAATTTTCCGGCCCAGAACCCTTCTGTGGACTCCCAATGCCCACTTGAAAGAAGAGGTTCGACGCTGGGAAACAGATGAAATGAAATCTCACTGGCATAAAGTGCCAGGACAAAGACATGCAAAAAGGCTCGCCAAAAAAAGCTAAACAGCTTGTCGAGTTGGATAAGAAAGACTTGAAACTGATGACGGGACTCCTTACTGGACACTGCTCTCTGAGGTATCACCTAAAAAAGATCGGCAAAACAGAGAGTGATAGTTGCGAGAACTGAAACTGAAACCGCAGAACATTTATTTGCTTTGCGAATGCCCAGCGCTTTTCTGCAAGAGGCTCAAGTTTCTGGAAGGGGCCTTCTTAAAGCCCTCCGATGTTAGGAACTTAGCTCCCAGGAAACTTTGTACAAAGTCTCCGAATCCCGGGCCTGGAATAGATTAAGGGGTTATGCACAAAAGATCCGAGGTGCTTGAGAGGCTGCATCGCCTTCACGACCCCCCTACAATATACATCTACAATCTCTATCGGTAATGTTATCAGTTTCTCTTTGAAAAAATATAATACTTTAGTAATAGATTTTTCCACGGTTTTATTTACGACATACACTTAGGAGAATCTGAAATTTGAATGGAGGATTTTAGGACGGGTTGCATAAATGGACTACCAACATAAAATATTATGCTTCAATTCAAATATGTGCCACAAAATTTTTTTTTAAAAAAAATTTCATTAAATTAAAAAGGAAATAATGGAAATTTGGCAAAAACGAAATGTATATCTAATCGGAACAATAACTATTACGAAACGATTTTATACTGTAATATTAACTTTTCCTTCACCATCATCCACCACAATCAAACGTTGCATGTTACAGAAAACAAGAAAACGACTTTCCTAGAATTTTAACTGGTAAACATAACCCTAACCGAGGTAATAAAACTTGCCGTTCTGGCACCGAATTCGTGTTGCCAAGAAGGAATATTGCTACTTTTATATCCTTTTGTTATTATAAAACAATTCCCAATTTTTACATTCGGATTATCTTGGATCTTTACACGCGAATTTATGCATACTAAGGAATACTGTGCTCTTTAATAAAATACAATTTTGTACCAAATAGTAATAATCACAACAATTTCCGGCAACATATTTATGCAAATTTTATGTTATTTATTTGAATAATCCGAATAATTTATTATAGAACTTAAAATAATTCGTTCCTAGTAATTTTGCATACTTTTTTGTTAACGTACTACTACTACTACCCGTCACACCATGCCTTTTGGAGCAGGAATCTGATTTTGTAAATATCGGTGTATAACGTTTTCCGATTTTCATTCTCTACTCATCTCTGTCATCTTTCTTTAATCCTATGTCACTTATTTCTTCGTTTATGCAGTCTCCCTCTTCTTCTTCTTTTTATGCCGCTTCTATCGAATATTGGCGATCATCATTGCAATATTTATCTTGGAGCCTGCGGCGCGAAACAGCGTTCTTGGGCTCTTGCCGAACCACTGACGCAAGATCTTTAGCTAAGATGTTCTTCGCCTGCCAGAAACTTTTTTTTCTTTAATCCTTCCTTGAACAATTATGTGAAGCAGACGATATTTGTCATTCCTCATCACATGACCAAAATACAGTGGTTTTCTTTTCTTGATCGATAGTAAGAGAGTTTTGGTAGTATTTAGCCAGAACAAAACTTCTTCGTTCGTAACCCGATCTCTACACGATATTTTCAGTACTCGTCGGCATACTCACATTTCGAAAGCGCTAATTGTATTATTCTTATTATTCTAATTATTATTCTCTATCTTTGTAACCACATCTTTTACGCCACAGCGTTCTCTTATCTCACTATTCTTTACTTCGTCCAACCGAGCCACTCCGGCTATACTTCTCAGACTACTCATCTCCGCAGCATTAATCCTATTTTTATGCTTCTTCTGCCAAACCCAATATTCACTACTATACATAAGTGTAGGAACCAACACACCTCTATGTACAGCCAGACGTGCCTTTTTTGACACTTTCTGGCTGTTCATAAAGCTATACAGAACAATAGGAAAAACATAGCAGCGGACCATTTCTAAACGAAGTTCGAGAGATAAATTACGATTTACCAGTACTTTTTTCATTTTGGTCTCTTTAGCTCCTTATTTTTCAAAGTTTTTTTTCCGCCTGGTGTCCACTTGTATGCTCTATTCTCTGAAGTGTGGCATTCTTTTTACATGCCCGAATTGTTTGCCTTTTATATCAGCTGGGTATTGTTTTGTGTCTTGCATCTATTATTTTTCTTATTCTGTCGTTTTTAATTTCTGTTACTTCTTTGTTCTTTCTTTTATGTTACACTTTAGCACTGTGAGTTATAATGCTTTGTACATTGGTATTATAAATGCTTGTTTCACTTTCCTTATTGATATTTTTTATCACAAATTACTTAGAATAGATTAAGCTGTTTCCTTATACGTCTTGGTCTTTAATGAACTCATCCAGGGTCCCAAATTTTAGCAAATTTTTTTATGAAAAAAATGTCAAATATTCTTTTTTATCCGTTCATCAGCCACGGTCCAAATAATGAATACACCGTTCCCCAAACCTAATAGAGTGTAACATTGTTCATTTCTATAGAACAACCAACAGATGATCGTCTTTCGTAGCCCGTAGGGCACGTTAGTGCAACTAAGGGCGAACTCCCTAGCGCCTAATAAGTCGACGATCAAAGCCATATTCGATAATTACCTGATTATGGCGCTGTACTGATTCAATGATTGTCGCATTACCCCAAACGTACTCCCTCATGTTTGTTTCTTGTGCGTCACTGTAAACCCGAGGGACTGCAATTGAATTTTCTTGCCGATCTGGACTTAATGGCATTAGATTTGAAAACATTTTAATTTATACGGTATTTTATCAGATACATTTTTGTTGTTGTAGCAGTGACAATTGAATAGTTTGTTCAGAAGGGCGCTACTTTTACGGATGCATTATTTCGGAAAAATTTCTTCCGATGAAATTTTTGAATAATTATTTTTTCTTATTAATGATCATCTTTGTATATAAAAATTCAGCTTTCGTATGTTTGTGTAAGCAAATGTAGAAAAGTGGTCGATGGACTGACTCGAAATTTTTACACAACGTTGCATTTTAATATACTTTTCATTCCGAAATCCACGAAAACGGAAAATTCCAAGCGTTTTGCTAGATTCAAATAGAAGAATTAAAAAAACAAAAGGATTAAAAATTATTTTTCATTTTAAACACCCATAATAAGTAGTATTTAAAAAGATTTAAAGGATTAAAAATCAATCAATCAATTTAAATATTTTTTAATCCTTTTGTTTTATCGGGGATATCTGACAAATGAGAGGTGTATGACATTTTTTCATCTTCACATTACTATTTTTACTTGTTTGTTTTTAAATATGTTAAATACTGATAATTAACTAATAGTAAACGTCAATCTCTACCAAGAGTATTAATGTAGGTAGTGAAAATAAACGTTATTGCGGAAAAAAAGGGTAACTGTGACCAGTTGATTGATGAGCATAGTATTATTTATAAATATTTAATCAAAAGCTCGAATTGATCTGATTTCATCAATAAATTATTACATTATCTGTTTTTAAAAAAATGAAGGTGAGTTAATTTCGTACTAAATGTCAATGAATTTGTGAATGGACAAGTCGGTCGAGATCGACCTCGGCGAACATATCTCGATCAGATCAACATTGTTTTAAAGAAAGACCATGTCAAGAGTACCAACAACCGACGAGCATGTATATGAGCACTGATAAAAGTAGAGGAAGCAAAAGATGTGTGTAAGAACCGTAGCAAGTGGAAGCAAGTGGTCTCTGCCCACCTCTACGGGAAAAAGGCGTGACTATAAGTATGTATGTATGTATGTAAAATGGTTTAATTGTCTGTTTTAGAAAATCAAAATGTGAGTTAGGTATGCATTCAAAAGTGTGCCATCTGATCTTTGTTTATGCAAAAAACGGACAAACAAAAGTGTAGTTCATTCACTAGCTTTACAATAAAAAACAATTTTAATTTATGAATATTTATCTGTCAAACTCTTACTTATATTTGGTAGAAAGACTTTCCATTTTAAAAAAAACTATGTAGTTGATCAAATATTCGGGAAATTGTATAAGAATAAATAAGTATTAGCCAAAACAAAATTAATTTGGTATATGTTTTACTACATTTCTCACTAGACCAACTAATATTTACCGATTTAAAAAGGTCCAAGTTTATTCTGGGGGGTAAAGCAGAAGGCATAAATCTCACTGATGAAGACGGGGTCGGATGAGAAAAATAAATATGTATTGTTATGTCAAATCGCGTAAAATTAAAGTAAAATCAGCCAGTTTCGCCAAAAATGTGTATGTAATAACAGTTGCTTAATACCGAAGTAAATACCTAACTCATTTACAAAGGAAACACAATTAACAATATTTTCCGGTTAACTTTTTTTATTCATTTATCTAAATTGAACTACTTGGGATGTATTATTAAATTCATATTTAGTGTTATAAAATAAAATTCGTAACAAACGCAATTCATCAATTAACATTGTAATCTTTCTTTCAGATCCGTATCAAATGTTTGGACCTACAAGTAGTCGTTTAGCAAGTTCAGGTAAGATTTTTTGTTTTTTATAGTAACCCAAATACGGTCTACTATAGTTTAAAAAATTAACAATTTTTACTTTTTAAAAATTTTTTTAAATTATTAAGGCTTACGAAAATGTACTGATAACGGGGTAATCTTATCCGGACACATACCATACTATTTTCAGCAGAGATGTCCAATGTTGGATCATAATTTGTATCTGAGATGCAAATTTTATTTGTATTCAGCACAATTTATGAATTCTAATAAATATTTAAAAAAAAAAACAAAGTTTGGTAGATTAGGTTACCGGAATTAAAACAAAGCAATGAAACTCGATAATATCGTTAATGTAACAAAAAATATTGTAGTACAACAATGAAAAAAAAGCAGTTTCTCCTATTAACCATCTTCAGACCTCCAAAAAAAGCTTAGGTTAGGTTAGGTTAAAACGGCGGTTCGGAAGAAACTCACTTAGGCCGTTTGGCCCGTTGTGATACCGTGATGGACGGCGATGCCCTCCCCCTCTACCGTGAGAACCAGTTAGAACTTTTAATGAACAGCGTGAGGTCTTTAATGCTAACTGAGCTAAGATCAGATAAGTCATAGAAGTTCGGTTGCCCTAGTATACTCGTAGAAAGCCGTTTTCTGCATAGTATAGATCAGTGGCAGAGAAGATGTACCATTGTTTCCACCTCTTCCTAATTGTGACAGCTTCTACAGAAGTCGTGTCCTAGCTTTGCGATCCACCTGCCCAGTGTCTGTTATGACCACGAACGCGTTTCCAACGAACTCCCTGGATAGAGTTAAAACATCATTAGTTCCACGTAAATCTAGTTTAGGTCAAATATGCTGCGATGATGTGCATGTGGGTTCATTTTGCCTCCTCAAGTTGGCTTTTTGAACTACTTTGCTGTGCAGGAGGAGCCAGCAATTTGCGGTACTCCTTGCTGAAATGAGACAGATACAGCTGGAAGGGTGGTGCCCTCTCTTGCTAGCTCGTCCGCCTTACAGTTGCCTGGTATGTCCCTGTGTCCGGGTACCCAGACAATTTGAACTGTGAACTTAGCTGCTAGCTCATTCATGGGGGCTCGGCATTGCACCGCTGCCCTAGAGGTCAAGTAGACTGATTTCAGTGATTTGATAGCAGCCTGGCTGTCGCAAAGAATGACTATCTCGCTAAACTTTTGTTCATTGCAGAGTGTCCAGACAGCTGCCTTGGTAATGGCTGTCATTTCGGCCTGATATACTCTGCAGTAATCAGGCAAATGCTGCAAAAGCTTAACTAAGTATATTTTTTAAGTATAAAAAAAGATAAATAGTAACGAATGTTAGATTATTGACAAATTTTAAAAATTAATATTCATTACTTAAGCATTGTATATAAGACGCACAAGGAACGAGGCATGTTTTTAACTAGGAGAATGGGAGAATAAAGGAAAAGATTATTTCGTCTTCAATTTATTTAAAAAATGTCTTGTATCTTGATATTTAATACTGTAGTTCAACTTTAATAATTTTAATTTTTGATGAGTGATCATGTCTCCCACAAGACAAACAAATAAAAAATATTAATAAAAAAATATATATCTTATAAAGATATCTGATTTTTAACCCCCCTATTTTTTGTACGACTTTCCCACAAAGGAGAATTACCTAAGCATAAAAAACAAAATCAAATCACACCCACCGCACAGGTCAGAAACGAATTGCGTGGTAAAACAATATCAAATCAAACAAAAGAACGTCAGGTAATTATCTCCTTGAGGCGATCACGTGCTAGACCATGTGTCAATAGCTGTAGTTACATTGGGGTCGATCGAAGGCTAGTGGTTAGCTTTTATACAGACGGGCAGTAATAATCAGGGGTGGAGAAACGTCGGGTTGTCAAGTTCATTTATTTTCAAATATTAAGAATACATGTGAAATAAACGAAAAAAAAATGAAAAGGTATACTGAAGACTGGATGGAAAACGGAGGTTGAAGAATACTTAAAAGAAATAAGAATTATCGGATGGAAAGCCAAAACAAAGGATGGAAAGAAGTGGAAGAATATAACCAATATAACTTAACAGTCTGCTAGGCTCTACTTACATAAATATGCAAAAAATAAATTTATTTAATAATTAAATAATTATTATTTAAAGTTGATGAATAAACTGTTGGATGTTTTGTCCAAACTTAGGGAAAAAACAAAATATTTCCGCCTAACGCTTTACCTCCTTATCTGATTTGACACAGAAAGTTTCCATTCTACATAAAATTTGGAGAAAGCTTTTTGTTTTCACAGATACATAACTTTGATTCTTGGGATAGTTCCTGGCATGCTAGGTATAAAAATACACGTAGAAAATTCGTTCAAAGTCCTCTTTCCGAAAAAAAATGAATGTGTGGGGGGAGAAATCCTCTTCCCAGAGACTGAATACGTAATGTACACAGGTGGCTCAAAAACCCCAGATGAAGTTGGGGCCGGTGTTTTCAGCAGGAAACCAGAGATTGAAATATCTATCAGTCTTGGCAGGTATGCTACAATATTTCAGGCTGAAGTCTTCGCTAACGAATTGTATGCAAAAGAGCTGACCAACATCCTGTAGCAAACAAAAACATAAGTAAAATATTAGACAGCCAGGCTGCTTTAAAAGTACTGAGCTCCAACAAGATAAATTCTAAACTTGTATCGAATTGCATCGAATCCCTGGAGTACCTTGGTGTGAACAACAGAGTGACACTGTTGTGGGTACCTGGGCACCAGGGTGTTAAGGGAAACGAAAAAGCCGACACCCTTGCACCACTGGGGGCCGAATCTGCGTTCACAGGACCAGAACCGGTTTTTGAAGTACCTACAAGTGCCGCCAAAACAATTATTTCGGACTGGACGGAGAGGAAAATACTCACGTACTGGTCCGATATACCAGGGTTAACTCACTCGAAGGCGTTCTTACCTAAACCCTTGAGAAACACCACTAAGCAAATCTTAGAAAGAAATAGGAATGACCTGCGAATTCTAACGGGACTGCTTACAGGACACTGTCGTCTAAGATACCTCCTCAGTAGGATAGGTCTAAATCAACAAAGGGACTGTCGGTTTTGATGCGTGGAAGACGAAGCTGCTGAATATATACCATGTTTATGCCCCGGCCTAGGAAGAATAAGGTTCAACTTATCTGGTTATACCAACCTAGAACCTACCTGTAACCTCTAGGGGTGAGCCACAATAGACCTACTAAAGGTCGCAGTGGAGGGGTGACCTACGCATTACTCACATGATACTTAATCTAACCTAACCTACATAACTTTGAAAGTTTAACAAAATTCCAAACGCCAACACTATGTTTCAACAATTCCCGATATTCCACATCTTCTACCCACAAATATCAAAATCAATCTTGCCTTCCATGATATTTCTTTTCTCATGACTTCATGTCATCCTTGCAGTCTAGCGATTTTTTAGGATCCTTCAAATCTTAAACCAGGCGGTTTAACGTATTGGTCTTTAGTGTCCATGACAACTCCGTACAGAATGGTCCTTACTTCCGTTTAATATATTTTTATTTTACTCTCTGTAATAATATATATATACATATATATATATATATATATATATATATATATATATATATATATATATATATTCGTTTTTCCAAACAATTTTCGGAGATTCCAAATGCTTTCATTGTTTGTTCTTATGCAACGCATACATGGAGAATTATATTACACTTTTTTATTGCGATTAATTTTTCAGTACAGGACGAAGTCAGGGGAAACCCTGATGGAGGTCCGTAGCGATTCTGACGTGCAAAGCGATTGTCGGAACTGGGTATAGGGGAGAAAGACTAATCGAACCATCTAGTAGCTGGTTCCCTCCGAAGTTTTCCTCAGGATAGCTGGCGCTCGTTGCGTACGAGTTTCATTCGGTAAAGCGAATGATTAGAGGCATTGGGGTCGAAACGACCTCAACCTATTCTCAAAATTTAAATAGGTGAGATCTCCGGTTTGCTCGAACTATATTTCATGAAGCCGCGAGACTCGAATCAGAGTGCCAAGTGGGCCATTTTTGGTAAGCAGAACTGGCGCTGTGGGATGAACCAAACGTCGAGTTAAAGCGTCAAAATCAACGCTTATGGGATACCATAAAGGCGTTGGTAACTTAAGACAGCAGGACGGTGGCCATAGAAGTCAAAATCCGCCAGAAGTGTGTAACAACTGCCGAATTTATTAGCCCCGAAAGTGGATAGCGCTGAAGCGTCGTGCTTATACTCGACCGTCAGCGGCATGTGCTGTACGCTTTTTTTAACGATTAAGCGACCATAAAGCCCTGACGAGGGTCGCGGTGGTGAGCGCAGAAGGGCTAGCCGTGAGGCTGTCTGGAGCCGCCGTCGGTGCAGATCTTGGTGGTAGTAGCAAATACCCCAGCAAAGCCCTGGAAGACTGACGTGAAGAAGGGTTTCGTGTGAACAGCCGTTGCACACGAGTCAGTCGATCCTAAGCCCTAGGCTGTACTCTCCGCTTATCTACTTTTATCTTTCACGTTCTTAGTTTGAAAACGTCTATGATAACCAAGGTGGAAGAATGTACGAATTTTTTTGACCACTTTAGATGTTTACCATAGTCGTGTCATCGTAGCGTTTTCTACACGGTATTTTAAGTAAAAATACCAAGGCTGCTACTCGAATGATAAGTGGGACCTGAAGGTCGAAATTAGGTAAAATATGGAACGAGCGAGAGCCACATTCTTACGTCTACGTAAGTTTTTAGTTGACCACCGACTAGACATTAAATTGAGCCTCAAGATGACCAAATGTTATGTGTGGCCTGTTCTTCTATATGACATGGAAGCGTGGACTCTTAAGGCTTCGTCAATTAACAAGCTCGAAGCATTTAAAATGTGGACCCTTCGTCGAAGACAGAGACAGAGGTTTAAAAAGTATAGATGTCGTCACTAACGCTTTTGCGTGATCCGTCATGTGTACATATAAGGAGTCTAGGATTAAATGTAGTTGTTTGGGAAAACCTGCCCTGTACTGATGAGGAGCAATCACTCCAAAACTAGTATACAGGTGGTTTCTTCGGGCAAATAAATTCAATAGCCCTTTCTCTTATTTAACAAGCATCTGTATACCTTGCTTCCTGTGATGGGGTAGTATACACGGTTATATATCAGATGTAATTCAATGCCTGTCGCAGGCATACAGCCAGAGGAGTATTTTGTTTTCTGATATATAATCGACCCACCCATACCTATATATTAAAAATATGTAGGTACAGACAGCAGTCATAATTTTCACATTTAATTTACGCTGTCGGGCTTCATTATACTTTTATAGTTTATTGCAATAATGCAGTTTTATTTAATATTTGGAGGACTGCATGGCACTTTAAGAAGAAGAAATCAAAACGCTTCCGTCGTCCCCTCGTAATATATTTAAACCTCCACCCTTGATATTCACCCTCTGTGAAACAAAAACCGAATGTATTTCGCAAGCTATCATTAAACATGCATTAAGTTTGGTGTTTAACTATATTTTTACCGGTAAATCTGACGGTCACACCCGCATTTGACCCGTGGTGTCATTTATAGTTGACTTTCTGTTTATGCAGTAAATCGCTCGGGAATTGGGGAGTGATAATCGACAAGACCCCAAGGAAAAATTAAAAAGTCGTTGGAATTTTTTTAACCGACCATAAAAAACAAACACGACACTATGAGACAAGAGTCATAATAAATGGAAATAATTAAAATTGAAAGGAATCATTATAAATTAATAAAATTGTTACTTTTCTAATTGAAAAATAAGTGTTTTGCGCTGAGCTAAATTTACAAAAATTAACACCTCCTGGTGAAATTTTCGCAATAAATAAACTTGTTTACAAGTTGATCGGGAGCATTTTCGAAGATATGAATTTACGAAAAATCTTAAAATTGTTAGGGAAAAAGATATGCAAATAATTTTTTTTAATAGTTTGATACTCACTATTTATTCCCGTTAAAACAACATACAAATATACCTCGGAGTGTCGGAGTTTTCCACAATTTTGACGATCTGAAACAGAGATCAGTTGTGACAAATAAACTAAAACAGACATTCCTACATGATAAACATTTTTATTTAGTAAACGTACCCCTTATTGGAACATTTGGTATCCCTAAAAATTTTTTTTATTGAAAAACAGCGTCAACGCCCCCTGTACATTAGGTTGTCCGTTTAGTTACCAAGTTTGCTTGGGTATCGTTTAATTTGTTAGTATACAATTTTGGAATAATAAAAAATTTCTGATGCCGTTTAACCCTGCCTAAATGACGATCCTGTTTCCATTTATTTAACATGAAGAAAATTATTTTTGTTCTTACTCATTATACTAAATAATAAAATATTGTTGATTCTGCTTCTATTATGATCCCTTTGGATGGAGAAATTTGAATATTGCGCTAAAAATTGATTTCATAAACTTTGATATAGTCAAAATTCATTTTTGTCGTTTTTGCCAATAATTTTATTTAATTTAACGACTGCTCAGCATTTAATTTATATTTATTACAGAGTGGACCAAAAATGTGGAAACGGACAATTATCTCGTAAATTGCTAGTCCGAATTGTACAAAATTTAGGACAAGCCTATTTTGAGATACGGAGATTTCAGATTTGACATTTGCAATGTTGTCAGATTTGCCGTTTTTCTGATATAATTAGTCACTTTCGTTTTTTAAATACATCACCCTGTATATTCAGTCATTATTGGAATCTCCTCTTCAATACGAGTTTAGCAACATGTGTCACTCATCATTTTATGTAGTCTAAAAGATCTTAAATAAATAAAATAGAAGTGTGGCAATGCCTCATTGTATTAATAATTTTTTAATACAAACAATTTTCAACTACATTAAAACGTAACAATTAAAAGATTACAACATTTTTAACAAAATGATTACTTAATCTAGTGCTCCACTTGTGAGTTGACAGTACCCTAATCGATGGTAGAATACGTCTACCACATTTCTCCATGATTGTTTAGACCTTGACTAGACCTTTTAGAGTACATAAAATCATACATATGGCTGAACTCGTATTAAAGAGGAGATTCCAATAATGACTGAATATACTGGGTGATGTATTTAAAAAACCAAAGTGACTAATATTATCAGACAAACGGCTAGTCTAACAACATTGCACATGTCAAATCTGAAATCTCCGTATTTCAAAATAGGCTTATTCCAAATTTTGCACAATTTGGACTAGCAATTTACGAGATAATTGTCCGTTTCCAGACTTTTGATCCACTCTGTATAAAGTTTTATATTATACGCTCCTAATCATTATTAAGGGAATAAATGAAAATTTTGATTTATTTTAATAACACAAAATAGAAACGATTGAAAAAAACTAGGGGGAACCTATGTCCAAAGTTGGAAGAATTGAAAGGCGAAAGAAGAAGAAGAAGAAGAAGAAGCTATAAAATTGTTAAAAATATAACGGAAACTTTTACGAACAACCTAAAAAAGGTAGCACTATATAAATAAATGTTGTACAATTCGGACTAGCAATTTAAGAGATAATTGTCCGTTTCCAGACTTTTGGTCCACTCGGTATAAAGTTTTATATTATACGCTCCTAATCATTATTAAGGGAATAAACGAAAATTTTGATTTATTTTATTTATATAGCACAAAATAGAAACGATTGGAAAAAACTAGGGAAAGCCTATGTCCAAAGTTGGACGAATTAAAAGGCGAAAGAAGAAGAAGAAGCTATAAAATTGTTAAAAATATAACGGAAACTTCTACGAACAACCTAAAAAAGGTAGCACTATATAAAATAAACCTAATGACCTAGCTAGCCACCATTTATCTACATGTAGATTTTTAAGCAGTTTATTTGATTAGCTGTCTTTCACTTTTAAATTTCCTTCTTACGCTTTTGGTCATGTTATGCGGTGTTAGTTATTAGCTCCCGAGAAACTATTTCTTGTCACGTAAATTATAATTGAATAAAAACGTCACGTCAATTTCCACTAATTACCTTAACAAAACAAAATGTCGGAATACATGTAAATATATCGTCGATTGTTCGCGTTTTTACAAAAAGCAAGTCTCCGGCGCGATGGAGACCGTATAATTCAGTAATTATGTTTTTGTCAAACGCCATATTAGAATTTCAAATAGCATTAAACTTGTAAATGTGTGCCAGTCGGAAGGAAATGAACGCATGTTGTTCCGATGAATATGATTTACGAATGAGATTTAATGACGATTTTTTATTTATTTTTTTAATTTTTATACCAAAACACCACCTGGCGATTCGGAAACTTGGACACATGTCCTTAGATCATTAATATTCATTAAACGGACAATTTTCTGTTGGTTGTTACATAAATAAGTGGAAGTTTTAAAATTAGTATTTAAATTCCATAACAAATTATACATTATATAGCAGGTCATTTGCATAAACAACAAATTTTGCATATTAATCGATTAAATTATAAGGCACTGAGCCTTTGTACAATAACATTGCCAACAGCAATCCCTTGGAGCAACCGACAAGAAAAATATCAGTGCGACCCGAAAGGTCCACACGACTAACTTCCCAGTGGAAAAAATACCATATGTTTTTTTGTTATAATTATTATTATTATTAAAATTATTATAAAAAACGATTTCAGATTATTTATAACAAATTATAATTGTCATTAACAATTGAAATTTTTTTTTAAATATTATGATCAATAATCATTTGTTAGTAACAATATTTAATTGTTATAAATAATGCTTTATTATTACTAACAATAATTTTTCACTGTTATAGCGTCTTCAATGCTTTTCTTTTAATAATGACACAAGTTTAAAATTCTCCAATTCCCACTTTTGTTTTCTAAAACCATCTCTTTTTATGAAATTTTGTCATCATATTTTTCATACAAATATTCCTAACATGCAATAATCATATTATTAAAAGGATCTTAAAATGCTGTATTATAAATAGTAAAATTTATAAATTGCAAAATTCAGGTAGTTTACCATTTTTTTCAGTTTTTTGATTTTCCATAAAAAACAGCTCGACCGATTTTGCTGAAAATTCAATCAGTTTTAAGTTGCGTAATTATGCGTCGAATGCAAATTGGTCTCACGTCGATATCATTTTTTTTTCTCGAGATAATCGGGACAAAAAATAATTCCGAACACACATGCGAACATACGCACATACGTACATACACACGCAGACGTCCACTTAAAAACTATTGTATTGAAATATGGAGATATGTCAAAATTTGGGATTCGCAAAATCGAACCCATTACACTATAACTTCCCACTGGGAAGTTATAGTCAATTAGGAAAAAAAAAGTCATTCCTACTGCTGAATTTTTTTCAAAACAAAAAGATAAAGGTTTTGTCAGAGGTTTTGTTCATAAAAATGTGCTGGCAGCAAATTAATCTTCTACAGCAACCGTAAATTATGAGAATAAAAGTCTTTCGTAATGCTGAATTTGGAAGAATAAGAGTCTTTTTTACTGCTGAATTTTTTGCAAAACAAAAAGCTAAAGATTCTGTTTAAATAAATGTGCTGGCAGCAATGTTGTTGCTGTATCTCGTACAGCAACCTTCAATTAGGAGAAAAAAGTCTCTCCTATTGCTAAATTTTTTGCGAAATAAAAATATAAAGGTTTCGTCAGAGGTCTTGTTCATAAAAATGTGCTGACAGCAATTTTACTGATGTATGACGTACATAAACCGTCAATTAAGAGAATAAATGTATTTAGTAGTGCTTAATCAAGTTTTATATTTGTCTGTTTTTTTATTTTAGGTATTTTGTAGTAGACATTTATAAAATAAATAATTTACGCATCATAGAAATGTTAAATTAAACTTTGATAACAGTAAATTAATTAAAAAAGGTATGTTTTGTTTTATCAACTATGTTATTATAAAAATTAATTTGAGTAATATTTTTTGCAGGCTCGGGACAAATACAACTATGGCAGTTCCTCTTAGAGCTGTTAAGTGATTCATCGAATGCAGCTTGCATCACTTGGGAAGGAACAAACGGCGAATTCAAACTTACCGATCCTGATGAAGTTGCTAGGAGGTGGGGTGAGAGAAAATCCAAACCGAATATGAACTACGACAAATTATCGAGAGCACTCAGGTAAAATAAAGCAAATTATCCAGATAAATAATTATCTTTTATTTACAATTTATGGTATTCACAAAATATAATATACTGTGATGGAATACCCTTGTTAGGACGACTATGGTCGATAAGCTGACCCTTCCAAATTAAATTGTTTCTCTTTTTCGAACAATCAAAACGTGTAAAAATTCCGGACAGACAGTCCACAGTAAAAATGAATTACTATTGAAAGGGACTGGAACTGGCTAAATTGTTCAGAGTAGCTAAGAATAACTTTTGAGGTGATCCTGTGCAACATACATACATATAGTAACGCCTTTCTCCCGTAGGGGTAGGCAGGGACCACTTTTTTCCACTTGCTACGGTTCGTACACACATCTTTTGCTTCCTCTACTTTCATCAGTGCTCTCATACATGCTCTTCGGTTGTTGGTACTCTTGACCTGGCATTTCTTCAAAACAATGTTGACCTGATCGAGATAAGTCGACCTCTACCAACTTGTCCATTCACACTCGCCTTTCAAATCTATTTCGTCAATCTTCCTTCATCCATCCTTTCTACGTGTCCAAACCATCTAAGTATTCCTTTATCAATCTTTGTAACCTCATATATCACAGCGTTCTCTTATCTCACTATTCTTTACTTTATCCAACCGAGTCGCTCCGGCTATACTTCTCAGACTACTCATCTCCGCAGCATGAATCCTATTTACATGCTTCTGCCAAACCCAACATTCACTACCATACATAAGTGCAGGAACCAACACACCTCTATGGACAGCCAGACGTGCCTTTTTTGAAAATTTCTCGTTTTTTTATATGTATCAGTTTTTAGCGAAACGATTTAATGCACTATCACGACAGACATAAAAAAAGGTACTCGTACATTGTTTTCTTTGTTTGCTGGTTAGACAACAAAAATCCAATCTGTCACTTTTGCTATAACACATTTTAACAATGAACGACGCACAACAGAAGAAATATTTAATATCGCCCCGGGAGTCACAAACACAATTCCAAAAATAATTTTCCATTATCGAAACAATCACGTTCAGAAATGACAAAAAAAAAATCGTTCTGTAAATGCATTAGCCGTTATCGGTCGCTAATTGCTACAAATGAACACAGCAATGCGATTACTCCACCCCGAACGAACCTGCTCCCCGACAAACTAACGTTTCCCAGTCGATCAATTCGTTAAAGGACGCGTTCCAACGTCAAAAAAAGCACCAACAAACCATTGGCGAAATGTAATGTGACAAATGCTATTTGCTCCTGCATCTATCTCAAATGGGAGTTTTTTTTGTTTCGGTCAAATGTCGTAGATTGCGACGGTAATTCATGGAGCGATTGGATCAGTTTTTGAGTTCTACTTTTATTTGTGAAGAATTCAGCGGAAAAAAATGGGAAAAACGACGTTTTCTACAAAATTTAAGAAATCTAATACAAAAAAATTTATATGTAAATAAATTTTATAAATTATTAAATATTGGTACGATATTGTCTCCTTCTTCTTGTAGTGCCTATCCGTTCCGGATGTTGGCTATCATATTGGCTATTCGCACTTTATTGACTGCAGCTCGGAATAGCTGAGTTGTTGTCTGGTTGAACCAAGCTCTTAAGTTTTTCGGCCACGATATTTGTCGTCTGCCTGGTCCTCTAGTTCCATACACTTTGCTTTGTAGAATATTTTGCAAAAGTTTGTATCGACTCTCATTACGCATTACATGTCCTAGATATTGTAACTTAACCGTATCGAGGACTTCTCTTTCCTTGCCCATCCTTCTCAGCACTTCTGCATTGGTAACCCGGTCTGTCCAAGGTATTTTTTGAATTCTCCGGTACAGCCACATTTCAAATGCCTCAAGTTTCTTTAAGGAAACCTCCGTAAGCGTCCACGATTCGACTCCATAAAATAGTACTAAAAACACGTAACAACGTATTTTCGAGGTAAGCTGTATGTCGTGGCTTGTGAAGACTTTTTTCATCTTGAGAAATGCGGTTCTTGCCTTTTCTATGCGAGTTCTGATCTCAAGAGAGTGGTTCCACTCATCATTAATGTTTTTGTCCAAGTATACGTAACTATTAACCCTTTCCAGTGAAGTTCCATCTGCTAATAAGTTTCCACGGATGTCTTGGTTTTTACTTATTATCATAAACTTCGTTTTACTCTTATTTATTTCCAGCCCATACTGTCGGCTGAAAGCTGTGATTCTGTCCAACATGCAGAAGCGGCAACGTAGCAAGGCTGTCTGCGAAAATAATAGTGTCATCTGCATACCTTATGTTGTTTAACCGTTCCCCATTCAGTAGTATTCCGACTTCAATATCTTGCAACGCCTCTCTAAAGATATATTCAGAGTATAAATTAAAGATGACTGGGGACAGTATGCATCCTTGTCTTACAGCTATTAGTATTTTTATGTATTCTGTTTTGTCTCCGTCTACTTAGACATAAGCCTCCTGATTCCAGTAGAGATTTCGGATGATCTTGATATCTTTTTCATCCAGGCTAGGTTTTTCATCATTTTGGTGTGTCGTACTTGGTCAAACGCTTTTGTGTAATCGATAAAACATGCATACACATCACAGTTGACATCCCTGCATCGCTGAAACAATACTTGGACTGAAAAAAGAGCTTACCTGGTTCCTACGGCGCTTCTGAAGCCGAATTAGGACTAAGATATCTGTTCTTCAAAGTTTAAATATTTGGTTGTGGATTATTTTTAAAAATATCTTTCAACAGATGACTCATCAAGCTTATAGTACAAAACTCACTACATTTTCTAGCATTCGGTTTTTTGGGAACAGCAATAAATTCAGATTTCAGCCATTCTACGGGTATGTCGCCCTTATCATATATTTTATTAAATACCCTTGTTAACCACTTTAGGTTATCTCCTTCCATTAGTTTAAGTATTTCAGCAGGAATTCCATCAGGACCAGTTGCTTTCCAGTCTTTTACATTCTTCAGCGCCGATTGTACTTCTACCTCTGGGTTCGTTAATTTTAAACTCTCAGTACAATAACTAACAACTTTTATTTAAATATTTCTTACACAATAAATTTTACTTTTACAAATCCATTAGAAACACTTTACAATAAATTTAAACTAACTTCAACTTAAACGTTTAAAACTAAACTTCAAACTTCGATCTATGATTCCGTTTAAATACCTCCAAATCAACGCTCTCGAATAATCGGCATTATTCAAGAGAATTCTAGAATCATCCAGTGTCTTCTGTGTATTACTAGTAGCTCATTAATATTCACCCCAAATTGTGGTCGATGCGCTGTCGCGACATACAACAGGTCCGGCTCGCAACAATATTTACATAAACATCACGAAATCCCTATAGTTTAGAATCGTGGAAAAACTCCAGAAGATTATAAAAGGCTCCCGATAGGATTTCGAATAATCTCAGCAGCGACAAGGAAATTAGGCGGGGCCCTGGAACACCATTTATTGGGCCAAAACCAATAATAGGGATACCCAAGGCCAGCGTTAAAGCAGCGATCAATGGCTGGGTCCAGCTGGGTTCAGCTGAAATGGGCACATCCAGAGGGAGCTAGACACAGTAAGTTAAAGCTGAAAGAACCCTCACAAAAGCAGGCAGGAAAGCTGCTCTCGCTAAGTAGGGAAAAACTTAGAACAGTTGTAGGGCATTGTACCGGACACTGGTTTTTGAGGAAACATCTGCACAATATAGGCGTGTCTGATACAGAACCTATATGCAGATTATGTAAGGGGAAGGAGAAAACATCCACTCATATAATCTTTGAATGCAAAGCCACCGCCCGGTAGAAGCACAACCTGGGGTATATACAAGATCAAGGAAGTGATCCACCCGGGGCAAAAGCAGTACATGGGTTTCTACTCCTTTCTACTCTAAGAAGATATTTGGATCTTTTGTGTTTTTTTTTTATAACTTATTTGGTACTTATTTTAGACACAGGTCAGTTATTGTAATATTTTTGTTACACCTATTGTTTTAGATAACTATATTTAGGGAAAAATACGACACCAGAAGATCAACGGTAAAATTTATATCATAGCACACAAATTTATTTTACTATTTTTGTTATAAAAACACGAACCACCCCCTTGTCTCGGCTTAGATTTGCCGATAACCTGTCGTGTTATCACCCAACCTGGATAACCTATAACAACGTAACATTAAGGGTGGAAGTAACCCGTTACAGAGTTAAATAGGGAGTTGTATTATTCAATAGTTAAAGTAAGTATGGTGGGTTTAGAAGCATAAAATTTTGCATAGGAGTGCCTTATACGTATAACTAAGTGAGCGATAAGAAAGGATTTTTAAAAAAAAACCCAAGTTGTACTATTGTTGTAATTGTAAGAAATCACAATAACCTATTTTATTTCAAAAATACATATATCGTAAAACGTAGTCAAAACTATCAATCTATTATAAAATGCGTCCTTACCCTTCAGTCTCGTACCAAAGACTGCCAAACTACCTGCTATATCCCGCACCCCTCCTCGTTTTCCTATTTTAGGTACCCAACAAAACAGATCTTTCTGTTCAAGTAACCCTTGTTTATGACTCCACCGATGGACCTTGCATACAGAGTGGATCCAAATATATCTTACATAATATTTAATAGTTTCAGTTGTATAATTTCATAGCTTAGTACATATAAGTTTTTAGGTTTATTCATTTATTTTGGTTTAGCATTTGAGTAATTTTGAGTTGGGTTTTGTTTTGTAAATAAAAACTTTCAACATTTGAGAAAAGTCGGACGGTCCTGTGATGTTATCGATGGAAATTTTGTAATCACGTAACAAAATGTGTACACTTTTATATGATAAATAAAAGATTAATGTGTACAGTAGGTTTTTTTTTTTGGAATATATTTTAAATTTTGGTTTTTTTTTTCAGATACTATTACGACAAAAATATTATGACGAAGGTTCACGGAAAACGGTACGCTTACAAGTTTGATTTTCAAGGTTTGGCTGCTGCTACTCAACCCGCGACCAGTGATCCCAGCAGCTATAAATATCAAAGCGAGCTTTTCATGAGTTCGTATCACCACAGCGCCAAATTGGGTGGTTTCATGAGCCCGCACGCCACGATTCCAAGTTCAGCTGGTTAGTACAAAAAGTTAATTTTGAAATTAGTAAAAAATTCTTTATATTTCGTTTCCTAATTCTCCTCTGCTACAGTTTGTTTGATTGATAGCACAGTTTTTTTGGGGTAGCAGGTAATAGCATAAGTAATCTAAGATATGCCGATGATACTCTCATATTGGCGACAGATAAACTCGAGCTGGAAATGATCATGACAAGAATGGGAAATATAAGCAAAGACTACGGCTTAAAACTAAATATCAGTAAAACCAAAGTCATGATGGTAGACTGGAAAACGAACAACTCTCCGCATATCCGACATGTAGCCGGTTTCGAAGTAGTGAATAAATTTATTTATCTTGGCTCCCTCATCACCAATATAGGAGGTAGCGAAGCCGAAATTAAGCGACGGCTAGCAATAGCAAGAACGGCCACTGCTAAACTGACACGCATATGGAAGGACACGTCAATTAGTAAAGCTACGAAAATCTCTAACTTTAAATCTCTACTTTAATTTTCCCAATTGCATCATACGCGGCTGAAACCTGGTCGATCGGACAGAAAGAAAATAGATGCATTTGAAATGTGGGTTTACCGACGAATGCTCCGAATATCATGGACGCAGTACCGCACCAATGTATCGATCCTAGAAGAACTGAAAATCGAGGAAAGGCTATCCAAGAGAATTAACCGGAACAAAATGCAGTATTTCGGGCACGTCTCCAGAAGACCGGATGCTTTAGAAAAGCTGGTGGTTCAAGTCAAAGTCAACGGACGAAGGTAACGAGGAAGATCTTCAACCCGATGGTTAGACGGAATCACAAGCTTGACTGGACTCTCTCTGCATGAGGCCACAGAACTAGCCCAGAACAGAGAGGAGTGGAAAATTGCTATAAAAATATTAGAAGCATAGTGCCACCAAACCCTTGTGAGGGTAATAGGACCGAGGAGAGAGGAGAGACCCCAATATAACATCATAAATCACTTGCAGAGAATTTCTAAAATAAAATGTTTGTCCTTTTCTTACAATTTAAAAAAATTCCAATTTATTCCAAAATCATTTGAATATGTTCTTGTCTCAAATTTTGCAATCATTTAATCAACAAATAATATAGGCATATAATCCTTTCAGATAGAAAACTAGAGGACACGTGTGCTGCTCCGCAGCATTAATTGTTGATAATAATTTAATAGCTTAAAAATACTGGTTGAAATGTTCAAAAGGAGAGGTGCTGAAATATCATAGGCGGAAATGGAGAGCCAATAAGAATGCAGTATGTGTTTGTACCACAACATTTGTCCATTTCCAATTAAAAAACTAATTTTGTTAAGAGAGTGTATAAAACTACAGCATTTCACATCAGAAAAAGGGACGTTTTAACTATTATATTGGGAGAATTCCCAAGAGTCTCTCTCTCTGTCAGTCGTACTCTCAAAGCTGAGAGGTCGTGATTCCATGATTTTCAATTTGTGTTGTTGATGATCTGCTTCCAAAGTGTTCTATCTTATGTGTCTCTAATGGTTGTTTGTAAGGGTCATCCCGTAATTTTCTTTACCTGGTCCACCCATCCGGTGAAAGAGCGACCCCTTGTTCTCTAGCCTTTTATTTTTCCTTGTATCATCAATTTTTCCATGTTTTCTCCTTGTGTTCTGTTTATATGCCCATAGTATTGGAGAATTCGTCATCGGCATATTGTTGACAGTCGATCTTTTATGCCTATTTCTTAAATAACTGATACATTTGTTCTCCGTGCTGTCCAAAGGATGCATAGTAGTCTTCTCCAGCACCAGAGCTCAAAGGAGTCAATTCTTTTCCTGTCTGCTTCTTTGATCGTCCAGATTTCTACACCATACATGAATATTGCGAATATTAGTGTTTGTACAAGTTTTATCTTTGTGTTTCGCGATATTTGTCTGTCTTTCCATATTATTTTTAGATTGGTCATCGCTGTTCGTCCCATTTGTATGCGTCGTCTAATTTCAGGTTCGCAGTTTCCCTGGTTATTTATCAAGGCTCCTAAATATGTTAGACTGTCGGTTCTTTCGATGTCTGCTAGTTATTTTCATCTTGTAACTGTTGTAGCTTGTTTCCTCTGTCTATTATCATAATCTTGGTTTTGTTTAGATTTATCTCTAATCCCAGCGTTCGGTTTTCTTCTGTTAATCGTTGTAATAATTGTACCATTTCCTGTTCGTCGCCTGCTATTAGAGTGGTATCGTCAGCGTACCTGAGATTGTTAATTCTCAAGAGTAGCTTTATCGTAATACGTAATAATATACAGTGTGTTCTATTTAAAATAAGCAAGTTATGGTCAACTTCCGGTATAACCGGAAATAGCTGGAAGCTCTAAATATTTTAGATCAATTCGGCATTTCCGAAAACCTCAAACCTCAAATTTTCAGATTTTATTTATGTCAAGTTTCTCTAAAACGTCCAATTGGAACTCCAAACGAATCAGCCTGTATTAATTGAACTGTTTTCGTATGAATTTAAATTATTTTGCTAAATGATATTTAAATGTTGTTAAAGTGAAAGTTTACCGCGTCCGAAATAAAAAGATATCTACTGCTGACGATTCTGCAAACGAACAAAACGAACAGACATATATCGAAATTAGAGCTTAATTAGGAACATCGGCGCAGACAAACTCGGCAAATAAATACTCGTATTTCCCAAGAAGGCCAGTGGCCGCACGTAACGATCGTTCAGTCTACAAAATATCCATTATTATCGCAGAAAAGAACACAATAAAATCTACATTCGGCGACAGTCAGCTCAGACATCGGGGTAGTTTGTTAACAATATCCTTATTTGGGAGGGGCCGATTAAATGACGGGTAATATCCACTCTCTCCAGAGGGGTGAAACAATGCACAATCAAGGCATTACGTCATTAAGGGGACGCAAGTGTTATTATCGTGCTGGGGTTAGTGTTAACTGCGGACCTAGAAATTTCATTGCAAAAAAACCTCGACAAACTCATAATTATTCATTATTCGCCCCTTTTATTACTAATTTTCTTTTAATCTAAACAAACGAAAAGATAATTTCGTCTCGGTTTGGTTTTTACGAACATTCAGCTCAAACTTATTATATCACAAAGAACACTTTATCCCGTTTCACTTCATTCATATCATAGCTGGAACTACAATATTTATCTATTTTTTTGTACATTCATTAAATTATAACCTTTTAGACTCCAACACATGCAGTAGATCATATTATCGTCACCGCAGCATTTGTTTTTATAGCAATGCAATAGTTAATTCAAAATAAAATTCAAAATAAAATTCGATGACACAGTATTGCCAAATTGTCAGAATTATAGGAGAGTCTAGAATTTGTAAAAAATTTAAATTACAAATATATACTTTTTAATATGAAACCAATTATTTTCTGGAAAGAACAGTTTTAATTAAAAATCAAATAAAAAAAACTGGATTTGGTACATAAAAGGAAAATATCTCAAAAACTGTCAAAGTTATGTGAAGGAAATTGTTAAAAAAATATATCAGTGGTCTGGGTGCGACCTGAGAGGTCCACACGACTAAATTCCCAGTGGAAAGAATGAAAAATTACCATATGTATTGTTGTTATAATTATTATTATTAAAATTATTATAAAAGACAATTTTAAATTGTTTATAAACAATTATAATTATCATTAAAAATATTTTCTACATGTCAACCGTATTCTTTCAAACTTTTTCTCATCATTTCATAAGCGGGAGCTATTTTCAATTGTTTATAACAATTGAAATTTCATTTTAATTATTATGATCAATAATCATTTGTTAGTAACAATATTCAATTGTAATAAAAAATGCTTGATTATTACCATAATTGTTCACTATTATAGCGCCTTCAATGCTATTCTCTCAATACTGACACAAGTTTAAAATTCTCCAATTCCTATTTTTATTTTCTAAAACTATCTCTTTTTATGAAATATTGTAATCATATTTTTCATACAAATATTCCTAACATGTAATAATTATATTATTCAAAAGATCTTAAAATTCTGTATTAAAAATAATATAATTTATAAATTGCAAAATTCAGGTAGTTTACCATTTTTTTCAGTTTTTGATTTTCCATAAAAAACAGCTCTACCGATTTTGCTGAAAATCTAGTCAGATGCGTAATTATGCGTCGAATGCAATTGGTCCCACGTCGATATAATTTTTGTTCTCGAGATAATCGAGACGAAAAATAAATCCAAACGCACATACACATACAGTCGTCCACTTAAAAACTATTGTATTTGACTCTGGGGACCTTGAAATGTGGAAATATGTCAAAATTCGGGATTCGCAAAATGGAACTCATAACTATAACTTCCCGCTGGGAAGTTAATTAATTGGTTATTAAGTGGCTTACCACAGAGAATAAAAAATATAGGGTGTTTTATTCACTGTTTTATTCATTGTTTTATTAAGTGGGATAGCTACAGCTTCGCGTTTTGACTCACCCTGTATACAGAGTTTAATAATTGCGTAACATCATTAACTTGGTAGACAAGTAGAAAGGGTGGATGAAAGAAGATTGACGAAACAGATTTATTAGGCGAAAGTGAACGGGCAAATCGCTAGAGGTCGACCTAAGCGCACGTATCTTGATCAGATCAAAATTGTTTTGAAGAAAGGCCAGGTCAAGAGTACCAGCAACTAACGAGCATGTATGAAAGCGCTGATGAAGTAAAAGAAGCGAAGGACGTATGTAAAAACTATAGCAAGAGGAATGAAGTGGTCTTTGCCTAACCCTACGGGAAAAGATGTGACTATATTGTTATGATCCGGCCCTGTGTCTGTCGGCGTCAGCGAGTCAATCACAATTAGGGGACTGCTTTATTAGGCCGGCGCGACGAAAAGACCGACAAATTCTAGAATACTGCGTCTAATGGTTCCGAAACGGCAAAAGGATTATTCGAGCACTTTCGAGAAAAAGGTCCAATAGTTGCGAATGATGGCGATTCTTCTAGAATAATGATTTAGAAATATAAAAAGGACAACGGTCGCGAAGTTAGTTTTAGTTCTAAAAAATTTAAGTTAAAGTTAGTTTTGAAATCAAGTATTTAATGTAATTATAAAGCGAATAAAAAAGTAAATTGTAAAGTAAAATTTATTTTGTAAAAATATTGGATTAAAAAATCGTTTAGTTATTGTACTGAGAGTTTAGAATTATCGAACCCAAGAAGTAAATATCGTAACAATATGTATGTACGTAGGTTTATTAGTTTACCTAATTACTAAATATTTTATCTCCTTACCAATCAAATGTTACGTCGTGTTAATTTTATTATCCGCAAACGACAGACACATTTATTGGCTCTCAAGTTATATAGTTTAAAGTGAGATTACTCAGATCCGTGACGTGAGTATCGAGGAAAGCTTT
Organism: Agelastica alni; assembly: GCA_950111635.1. Lineage (NCBI taxonomy): Eukaryota > Metazoa > Arthropoda > Insecta > Coleoptera > Chrysomelidae > Agelastica > Agelastica alni. The sequence goes on from OX467709.1 coordinate 53,910,309, forward strand.
AACCATTATTCAACTGAAACAGTGTGGTTGGAACCTCCCATCGGAATCTTTGTTTTCGCCCATCGACCCATCTACCATTAATGATGAACAGTAACACATCACGACACAATGGATTTATGAGTGCTTTAATGCAATTCATTTGAGTTGTCATCGCGAATAGGCAATTTGCTAAAATTTATGGGGTGTTCCATTTAATGCGTCGCTACGCCGATAGAATGGAAACTTTGTCTTTTCGCTTTTCGCTCTTTGGCCTCTTTTGAGAGAAATACTCAGGATCGTATTGCGTTTTTACAAACGACAGCTGAAACATTGACCGAGAGGTTTAAACGGTTCAAAGATGCAATTTCGTGAAAATATGGAAATTTTCGCGAATAGTGTAGTGTATCGCCCTGTCTGACTCCCAGTTTTATTTCTATTTTGTTGGTGGTGGAGTGAAGATGTGTTGTTGTTGTTGCCTTTGTGTAGATATTTTTGATAATATCACAGTATATATGATCAATTCTGCACAGTGGAGTATTTGAGGCAAAAACCTGGTCAAAAATATTTTTCATGTTTTTTACAGTTAAAACTACTGCTGTCGACTTTTGACTTACTTTGTAATTGTAAATACAGGAAAATATGTCGTTCAATGTACCATGTGGAAATTCATATATAAACAATCAGAGACAGTTTTCAAACGTATGCGTATGTTAAATTAAATTGAGAAAAAAAGCTGTTTCACAATAATTCAATCATCGAAGTCCAGATTCATCGTTTGAATCCCCTTCGTGATCACTGCTTTCGGTCAATGCATTTTCCACTGCCTTTAACTTAAAAATGTATTAACTTGGAAACAAAAAAACTATTCAGATAAGCACAAGTAAACATTCAATATATTATAGACAAACCTTGGTGAATAAAACAATTAATAATTTTTAACATAAATCCAATACTTGTGAACTACCCTAACTTTGGTGGAGCAGTTTATACAGTGTGGAACAGCCAAATTGAATAAATTCGATAACGAATAAATGAGAGCGTGTTGGAAAAAACGCTTAGACACCAGTCGATTTGTATTTTTAGATGCGCATTTTTTTCGAAAAAAAAAAAATTATATAGGGTGTGTCATGTGACAGTGGCCGATACCAACTTTCTTATTTTAAATACAACCCCCTGTATATTATTTATTTTTTGGATTCTTCAGAAAATTCTAGACATAATTCATGTACAATATCCCATACCTATTTTCAACTGTTTCGGAAATATTAAGTGTTTTCAGATGTATTACAAAAATTAACATTAAAAATAGAAAATTATTTTATTTCACAAATAATGTAAAAAAACAAAAAACATTAATTTCAATGTAAGAGATGATCAAAATGTTCGCCGCGAACGTCTTGGCAACATGCTAATCTGGTATAAAAATGTCTTCTAACGTTACTCAACATCTCAGGCGTGACTGATCTAATCCCAAGCGTGATTCGTCTTTTTAAGTCATGTAAGTTAAGTGGTTTGGTTTTGTATACAATACTTTTGACATATGCCCACAAAAAGAAGTCTAATGGCGTCAGATCAGGAGATCGTGCTGGCCATTCTATCGATCTGCGCCTCCCTATCCACCGATTTGAAAAATTTTGATTCAGGTACTGCCGGACATTGATTTGGTAATGGAGCGGTGCTCCATCTTGCTGAAACCATCATTGACAGGAACTTGTGGGTTTGCTGGATCAGGATATAAGTTTGTCAAAGTTGGCACGACATTATTTTCGAGCAGTTCTAAATATTTATCTCCATTCAAGTTGCCATCAATGAAAAAGGGACCTACTATATGATTTCCAACAATTCCTGCCCAAACAATAACTTTTTCAGGATATTGCGTATGTTCCTCTCTCATCCAGTGAGGATTCTCATTAGACCAAAAGCGACAATTTTGACGATTAACATGACCGTGAAGTGTAAATGTGCTCTCATCAGAAAACAAAACATCTTCTAATTGGATCACATAGTTATCTAACATTTCCATCATTTGTTCACAAAAATACGTTCTCCTGTCGAAATCGTCTTCCATGAGCTCCTGAGTTGGCATCATTTTATAGGGATGCATTTTACTGTGTGTGGCTAATGTTGAACAGTGAGGCTGCTTTTCGACCAGAATTATGTGGGTTTTCTTTAAACTCAAGCATAACGTCCAATTTCGCATCATCGCTTAGTTCATTGGCAACTACTTTTTTGTCTGTCTTACATGACCAAGCTCGCGAAACTGTTTTTCTATTTTGCTAATTGTTCCTTAGGATAAAGGCGGCAAATTTGGAAATTTTTCGTGAAATAAGCCAGAAACTTTCATTTGTGTCCGTGTGTTATCTCATTTGTAGAATGGTTATTTTGTGCATTTCTGTTAAATGAACCATTTTTCTGATATTATTACGTACAGTTAACGAAATTCAAACGACAATAGCACTGACACTAATCACTACTGTCATGCAGACAGACAAGTTGCTAAGGCTATGAGTTTTATACGAAAATAAACAAAACTGTTTTTTTATATTTCATATCAGTAAAAAGAAACGCATTAATGGTTTTTGCTTATTTTCTTAATATTAAGAGCTAAATGGGAAATAATTATTGAGTGTAATGTAGCGAATTTGTGAAATAAAATAATTTTCTTTTTTTAATGTTAATTTTTGTAATACATCTGAAAACACTTAATATTTTCGAAACAGTTGAAAATAGGTATGGGACATTGTACATGAATTATGTTTAGAATTTTCTGAAAAATCCAAAAAATAAATAATATACAGGGGGTTGTTTTTAAAATAAGAAAGTTGGTATCGGCCACTGTCACATGACACACCCTATATAATTATTATTTTTTGAAAAAAATGCGAATCTAAAAATACAAATCGACTGGTGTCCAAGCGTTTTTCCCAACACGCTCTCATTTATTCGTTATCGAATTTATTCCATTTGGCTGTTCCACACTGTATATATATATATATATATAATAATTGTAACAGTAATAGTATAATATAAGCTTACTTTAGTATATAATTTATTGTAAACGAAATTGGGGCTCATAAATAAATTAATAAATAAATTAAACAATCTGTACCAATACGCCAATTTAAATTAAACTATGGAAGGTGCAAAATATTATTTAAATTGAAAAAAATCTGCTTGTATGCCAACGATAAAAAATATTTGTTAAAATGCTGAAAAACTAAATTAAAATATTATTATAAATATTGACGCACATTTTAAAAAGAACTAGTTAATAAAATAATTAAAATATATTATTCAAATAATAAATTGAAACGATGTTTGTACACGTAAACCTTAAGCCACCTCTGCACGAAGCTGAATTTCAAATAGAAAATTAGGAAAGGCCCTGGAGCAGCGCACAGTCACGAGCCATATTTACAAAAGGCTAAATGGTATGCTAAGTTGCTGCGGATGACAAAGTGTGACGAGCAGTTACAATTTTATGTTTGCTCAGCTCTACACTACGAATGTTATTTTATTCAGATTATGCTGCTAGTGAATTATCTTAAATACTTTACTAGCCAATTTTATTGGAAATCAAATTGCAAATATTTCTACAGAAGCCTCCGTACGAGGAGATAATATGGTATGCGTCACGGGAATTGTTTTCGTCGAATTTATTTTACCTCGCAAACTTAGCAAACTTGTTTTTATCCAAATTACTGGTTCTCTACTCTCTGTTTACATACTCTTGCTTATACTTAGTTTATTGCTTTAAAAAAAAATTGGCAGTCATTGGAATTGCCGACAGAAGTGAAAATTATGAAAATTAATTGCAGTATTAAAAATAAAAATTTCATGATTTGTAAATTAAAATTAGTAAATAATAAATAACCTAATAAAAGTGGGCAGTTAGCTCGAGGCCACTTTTTGACAGATAGAAAAAGAAGAAGCTATGACACAACCGTTGCTTCCGAACCCTTTGATTACGTGAAGTTTTTTTTACTATTATGTTGACCACTGCTGACTTATCAACAATAATTTTAAATATTCCATCCCAGCTCTAAATTGTAATCGCACAATAGCTTCGATCATAACCAGACTACGAACAAAGCATGTAGCAGGAATGAAAATCTTAACCGACGGACAAAGAAGCTACTCAAAACACTGCCCAAACTGTCCTGGTGTCTCATTATCTCCTCAACACACCTTTGGCTGCCCAGCAATTTAAGCCAGGCTTATCAAGATTAGCCTTGAAGACCCATAAGCAATAATTTTTTCTGACAAAGCTGTTGAAGTCGCCGAAGCTGTCGAAGACAGCTTCGGAGCAATATAAATTTATTCTCCATTTGCACAGATCATGGACACGACAACAATTGCTGACAGCCACCATCACCTTCTACATCGAAAACACCCACATGTCACTGATGCATGAAGCTGATTCACTTTAAAACAAATTGTCAAAATTCTTCTTCTTCTTCTTCTTCTCGTCCCATGTGCATACCTGCACATAGGGGACCCTTATCCGTTATAAAATGACAAATGTGTTGTTTTCAGCATGGCGAAATATAGACCCTGCATCTGGTATTCCGCACCAATCTCTAATATTCCGAAGCCAAAAATGCTGCTTACGTCCCTGTCCACGTTTCCCTTCAATCTTGCCCTGGAAAGTGAGATTTGGGATAGAATATCGGTCACTCATAAGTATGTGGCCCAGATAAGACGTTTTTCGTTGTTTTACGATATCTAGGAGTTCTCTCTCTACACCAGCTCTCAACAAAACATCGTTGTTTGACATATGCTCGGTCCAGGAGCTCCGAAGCATTCTTCGTAGAATCTACATTTCAAAATATTCTATTTGGTTCAGTGTTCTGACCTTAAGCGATCACGTTCTACACCGTACAACAAGATGGGCCATGCTTAGCACTTGATTACTCGTAGTCGAAGATCAACCGGTAGGGTTCTCTGGACGAGTATGTTTTTCATCCTTAAATAAGTGGCTTTTGCAATTCCGATACGTGTTTTTACCTCTTCATCACTATTCCATTTTTCGTTGAGAGTTGTTCCCAGGTATTTGAATTTGGATACTCTTTCAATTGCTTTGCCATTGATTGTAAGGTTGATGTTACCAAATTCCTGCCTGCTGATAACGATCATTTTAGCATGTTTTGCAAATCTAGATTATTATCTAGAATTGCGGTATCATCTACGTATCTAATGTTGATAATGGGTTTGCCGTTGCTGGTTGGAAGATCTTCTCAACGTAGATATTAAACAGCATGAGAGATAGAATGCATCCTTGTCGGACCCCTTTAGCGATGTTAAATTCCTGTGTCAGGAGATCTGTTCTAATTCGAATTTCAGCAGACTGTCCCCAATAAAGTTGTTTTATTTTTCTAACTTTTATGAACTGTATAACCTTAGTTTAGGTAAAATATTCGGTTTAGAACAGAATATTTTTATATACATGGTGTTAGTAAATAAGTCCGTATCTCTGCAAATGCTTCGTTTTCAGAGATACGGGGTGTTAAAGTTTTGGATAGGTAGTGGTGGTACGGAATATTAGCCTGCTCGATCGCCGGATTTAAATCCTCTAGATTTTTCCATTTCGAGTTTTTTTAAGTCATTAGTTTATTTTACTCCCATCGAAAATGTTGAAGACCTGAGGAATCGAATTATAGCCGGCTGTGAGACAATAAGAAATGCACCAGGAATACAACAATCAATGAGTCGAAGAGTTGAATCTTGTGTCACGTCTGAGGGAGGCCATTTTGAACATTTGTTGTAGCTTTGCGCCTATTTAAAATTTAATTAGTGTTATTTTCTGTTATTGTTCTGGTTTAATGTTATTGCATTAGATAGTTCTTGATGACGTACATATTAAAGAAATGAAAAATACGCGTTAAGATGTTTTATTTTTTTCATAAACACGGCACTCCATACAAATAAAAGGCAAGAGAGATTTTTTGCCACAAATTTACCGAGGAATTCAAATATGATTTTGAATTTAAAATATCTCAGTGTCGTACCATTTTTTTCTTTACACCCTTATGCGCGCCAGTTTCAGGGCAATAAATAAATCGTCAGTTTTTAACAAAAAACTTTAACACCCCGTATTTTTGAAACGAAGTATTTGTGAACATACGTTTATATAGCAAACTGTCATTATTTTTTCATGTAGAATCACCCCTTGAAATTTGTCGCACTTATTTACTAACACAACTCCTACTAACGACAACTCCTAACTACAACTCCTTGAAAAGGCTACAGCAGAGACCAAAATATAAAAATAAATTAATTAGCTTAGGAAAAAATGACAAAATAACCCTTGAAACTTGCTAATTAGATATTTCTATTGTATTTTTTTTTAATGTTTCAGCTTCCATATTTCCTTCTCCAGGGTCGTATTGGAGCAATCCTAGCGCAAATTTATACTCTAACATTGCGGCTAGCACTCACTCGATTAGCCATCACGCAGGACCTCATCTAGGAGCGCCTCCTCTCGGCTCTTACCCGCATTACGCATGACCTGCTCCGAACACATCGTCTGGATCGGATTGGACAAAAAAGCTGACCATGTAAGAGAATGGTGGTGGCATAAAAGACCTAAGGGGACTCCTTTCTAGCAGTAGTAGGTATTGTACATCTCAAACATTGAGATTTGAAATTGTTAAAAAACAACGGTCAAGTTTTTGAGGCATGGTATGTTCAGCAACAAACGTAATTGTTTTGAATATTTCACATATTTAATCAGGAATGATTATTAAATTAATTCATTCGTGAAAATAAAAAGGTAAAAGAAAAACACAAAATCTTAATTTTGATAAATTTTGTTAACTAAGTTAGTCTTGAAAACCAATTAATTAGTTAAACATCTGTCTTAAAAAAGTTCTTTAAAAATAATTATGTTCCATGTGGGAGACTTTCTATTAACAATGATATTTTGACAGACATATACTTATAATATTCATAAACCAAATATATTTGTTAATTAAATACTAATTTAAAAACATATATTTGGCTACTTTTGCAAAAATTGTAAATCTTAAAGAATTCGTTTTCACAGAAATTTATTTTTTTTCGAATAAGACCAGCCACAAAAACGTAAATATTTAAAAATAAGATTTGTTTCATTGTCAAAATGTACATTTTTATGGACAACTAAAAACATATTTTTTAAATTCGAAATTAAGCAAAAGAAAACTAGTTTCTCTCCTTATTAGAAAATTTTCGCTCATTATCAAATTAAATATTGTTAATTTAAATACTAATTTCAAATCGGTGAAATATGCAACAACATATGTAGTTAATAGCAACACAGCCTTCCATAATGTATTTCATATTCTTGAATAAATTAATTTTTAAAATAAAGTTTGAAATTCCTAATATTAATATTTTTTATTACGATAATTATATCTTTTTAATTAAAAATTTATATCCAATACAGAGTCTTAAAAAAATTGGGGCAATAAGAAACAAAAATTTCTGAGTGAGATTATTAAAAACATTATCCATGTGAACTTTAAATTTGGTTTTTTTTATGAAGTAAAAACACGCCGTTTCATTTAAAAATTTATTAATTAAATATCAGTGGTCTGGGTGCGATTTGAGAGGTCCAAACGACTAACATCCCAGTGGAAAGAATGAGAAAATACTATATGTTTTAAACCATAAACCATATGTTATAAACAATGCTTGATTAAGTTTAAAATTCTCCAATTCCTATTTTTGTTTGCTAAAACTATATCTTTTTATAAAATATTGTCATCATATTTTTCATACAAATATTCCTAACATGCAATAATCATATTATTCAAAAGATCTTAAATTTCTTTATTAAAAATAGTATAATTTATAAATCGCAAAATTCAGGTAGTTCACCATTTTTTTCAGTTTTTTATTCTCCATAAAAAACAGCTCGACCGATTTTGCTGAAAATCTAATTAGTTGCGTAATTATGCAATTGGTCCCACGTCGATATTATTTTTTGTTCTCGAGATAATCGAGACGAAAAATAATTCCGAACGCACATACGAAAATACACACATACGTACATACACACACAGACGTCCACTTAAAAAACTATTGTATTCGACTCTGGGGACCTTAAAATGTGGAGATATGTCAAAATTAGGGATTCGCAAAATCGGACCCATTACTATAACTTCCCACTGGGATGTTAACAAAAGGATATCATAAAATATCAGGAAGTATTATTGCAATTACGAAATTTAAAGTACATTTGCTACAGATATCATTCTATTTTAATAAACTTATGGAAATAATCTAAAGATTTTCTATTCTGTGCAGGAAATTTTAAACTTAATTAAAGTTTTGTAGTTGATAAATTAAAACAAGTTAATTTTTACAAAACTATCTAAAACCTTTGTTTTTCAAACAAAAATTTGTTCACAAAAATATAGAAAAACTTGAAAATAACCTAAAATAGTCCAATTTAAATTCAATTTTATTCCAAAGCCATCGGACTCGGCAAACGTTGTCCAGTCCGAACGTTGCCTTGCCTGATTTGAGAATGTCGCTTACAAACTCAGCGATCCCGAAAACTACGAATTTGATACTAATATCGGCGTTTTTAATAGTTTTTATATTTCATCTACTTTCCACACCTTCTGCATGGGTGTTAATATATATTAGTAAGTCACTATCAAACACTGCGTCTCCGAAGACTATGAATTCGATACTAATATCAGCCGTTTTTGATAGTTTTTATATTTCATCCCCTTCCCACCCCTTTCGTTAATCCGATCGCTACCAAACTTCACAGGATCACCCAATCGGCTGCAATTTTAATCAAAACGATCCAACCGTTTTAAAGTCCTTAGGGAATATACACATACACACATGGACTCTTATTTATAATTTAGATAAAACTGGTGTATTCTCTATTCTTTGCATGGAGACAGTCAAGTTATCTATTTTGTTGAGGTATGGTCCCACTAAGCTTCAAATTATTTTTTAGCCATACTTAAAATTCTTCCACAAACCATTAATGTACCTCTTCTATATGAAAAAAAACCTTCAGTACATTCTGCAATCGTGCTTCAATGTCCGGTACTCTCCATACTCTTACACGTCTTAAACCAGGATGTATCCCAAATCTTGAATGGTTTGAAAAACAAATAGGACTCCAATGGATATTTTGCCATAACACGTATTCCTCAACCCAAGCCAAACGAGCAGCGCCATTGTTTTTGTGGTAAAGTAAAAACATTAACTTACAGTGACACTACGTGGGTAAAAAATAGAATATATTTATCGAACCAAATATTTTTAAGAATAAATTTTCATATTCCCATCGGTATTTTTATACAGGTACATAAAAAATTTAAAAACTGTATTATTCGTCATTCCATAATTTTTAGCGTCCATAAAAATGTTCGGGATTGTGTATGCAAAGTATGTCTTGACGTACTAAAAGTTAATTTTTTTTTTTTGATAAATGTATGTTTCTTAATAATTTTTTGTCCAAAAAGTTGATATTTAATCCTATTGTCTCTCAAATATTTTCAAAAATGTATCAAGTGTAATTGGATTATAAACTAACTCTCTAAAGCTAAAATAAAGTAGATTTGTTTGTATTATAATTTTGGTACGTGTGATTAAAAACAATTTTAAATTTTATTTAATAAACATTATCATTCTAACCAACTTCTGGTAACACTAAAACATTATTTTCTCTTAGGTTATTCAAGCTACATGCTTTTGAGTTTATATTACTTTAATGTAATGTAAAAATGTATTAGGTAATAGCTGTTGCCCAGGACATCTTCGCGTGGAATTTAGTTTTACCCTAATATGTTTAAATAATGATAACTTTTTTCTTGACATCCGATTTAACATCAAAGACTCTCTTTATAGACCCACACACGCGTTTTAAAAATGAACCGTGACATGCAGCGAATTTTTAAGGAACTAAATATTAAAATGATGCCCGCCAGGGGGATTGTCGTAAAAAATTTTTATAGCGGGTTCTAAATATATACAGCACCAGCTATGGATTTTTTTAGGAACCAAACTTAAAATCTAACCGAATTGAAAACCGGATTCAAATCCGTTTAGTAGTTTCAGAGATGTGCTCGGACAAACAAACAGGCAGACAAAAAATTAAAAAATGCGTGTTTAAGTTTTGGTAACGTACGAATAATCATATGAGCTTTTTTTAAAATCACAGAGAGACAGTTCAATTTTATTTATGTATAAAAATTATTTATTTAAATCTTCACATCATTTCTATAGAAATTATATTGATTTTAGTGTAGAAAAATTCTAACCTTAAATTTTTTTAAATAATTTAAATAAAAGTCCTTAATTCAATTACACTCAGTAACAATTAAAAAATGAAAATAAAAATATTGGAAATGTAGTGGTTGCATTTAAGAAAATACAATAAACGTCAGTTTTTAGCATAATTGAGTTAAATCTATTTTTTTTGGCTATCGGAAATTTAAACACTTTAAATAACTACAAACTATTTTCAAAAAATGTCTGTACATACATACATTTCCTGATTGTATAACGCCTTTAAGTTTTTAAAATACCATTATTTTGGTAAACGAAATTCAACACTGAATAAAATAGTTTATACCGTTTTTTCTGATGGTAAAGTTGATAAAGAAAATCACTATCAAGCGAACTTTCTATTTTCCAAATTGTCTTTTTTTTTAATTCTCATTACCAACAAACTACTCGTCTGAAATTTGAGCTATTTTTAACAATGATATATGTCGAATTTACGAAATCATTACAATTTGTATTAACGTCATCGATAAAGAAGATATCTTTATCCGATTGATGGTAATGTCAGAATTTTATACTTTCGTTTATTGCTTTATTTTAGCTATTTAATGTTTGTATATAATTTTAATTATATCTTAATCTCTTCGGAACTTAACAATAGACAAGAAAAGGGTGTCGTCACAAATGTCATTCTTGTCAAAAACTAATTCCAAACAAAGAATTTGAGGTTACGTTTTCTGTTGACGCTTTACAGACTATCTTTTTTAATACTTTTAACACAGTCTTTTATCAATACATATAAAATGCTTTGTCCTGAATGACTGACTGACGGATCAACGCACAGCCTAAACTGCTGATCGTAAAGACCTGAAACTTTGGAGGGTGTGTTATTTGTATGACGTAGGCATCCGATGAGAAAAGGATTTTCCGAAATTATGCCCATAAGGGGGTGAAAAACGGGGGCAAAGTTTGTATGGTACAACATGATTCCTTGGTCCAATCTACTTCAAATTTTGCATAAACATTCTTTAAAAGAATTGATGGAAGAAGTGTTTCGTATTTTATTGAAACCCATCGCCTAACGGGGTTAAAAAGGGGTAGAAAGTTATTTTGGGGATAATTTGCATCGAAGTTGATATCAATACTCTTTGGTGCTTTTGATTTAAATTACAATTTATTTTGACACATGTTTGAAAACTTAATCCGATTTTATTAAAAAAACGTTGAATTCAGATAAAAACTTGGTGCAATGCAATATTTTTTAAAATTGAAATGTCAAATATAAAAGAATATTTAAATCGGATTACAATTCGAAATTTCAATTTTATTTGTTCTTGGACATTTGAATAAAAAACTTACCTTATACCTTGACTGCACACTCCGCGTTTAAACTTCTTCTCGTTTTTATACAAACCGAAACCCAATCTGCAATACACCCAAACAAAGTCATGGGGCAGAAGTACTCTGAAAACAAAATAAATTGTTTGGGATGAGAGTACTATGGCTCATAAAGGAGATTCGAAGCCCTAAATAGATCTTTACAAGATATAAGGAATAATAATTATCAAATGGGAGGAGTTACTGTATTGTTAGCAGGCGATTTCCGGCAGACTTTACCAGTAGTGCCCAGAGGAACACGAGCCGTCGAAGTTAAAGCCTTTAGTCACAAAACTGAGCCTTACCAAAAATATGACAGTCCATCTTAGGGGAAATGTTACTGCCGGACAGTTCTCAGATCTGTTACTTAAAATAGGAAATGGTGATTTTCCGGAACTGGATAATAATATAATTCTCCCTATTGAGTTGGGTACAATTGTTTCCACTGTAGAAAAGCTTATAGCTAAAATTTATTCAAATTTAACCTAATCTAACCAAACATTAATAATATTCACGATAAACCTGCAGAATGGTTTTGCGAGCGTGCCATCCTAACACCAAAAAACGAACAGGCCTCAGTCATAAATAAAATACTTTTGAGATCATTCGAAGGGGTCGAATATCAATATAAATCCGTCGACTCAGTCATAAACACCGATGATGCCATTTATTATCTAGTCGAGTTCCTGAAGTCACTGAAGCCTCCTGTTATCCCAACTCACATATTAAAATTGAGAGTTGGCGCGTCAATTATGTTGCTGCGCAATATAAATCCACCAAAATTAAGCAATGGCACCAAATTTCAAGTAAAAACATTGCATCGCAATGTAATCGAGGCAACTATACTGATAGGTTGTTTTCGAGGAGAGTCTGTATTTATTCCTAGGTTTCCCCTAACACCATCAAAGTACCCCTTCGAATTCAAGAGAGAGAGCAGTTTCCCATCAAAGTCTGCTTCGCCATAACCATAAACAAAGCTCAAGGTCAAACTCTTAAGGTAGCGGGAGCAGACTTAAGAGAAAGCTGCTTCTCTCACGGCCAGTTGTATGTTGCATGCCCAGAGTAAGCGCACAGAGTAGCCTGGTGATTCTAGCACCCGAAGGAAAAACAAAAAATATTGTTTACAAAGAAATACTGCGGTAGGTATAGTATTTCGATTTCGTTGTAAAAAGATAATACCCCCGTGTCACTTTCACCAGACCAAAGGCCGAGCTTCGTGTTCATAAAATATAACAGAATTTTATTTTATTTTCATGTTTATTTAACCTTTAAATCCCTACACTATAATATCGTTATATTTTATAAGTATTCAAACATTTTAACATAATAATTTATATGTTATAACAAAATTAATAAAGTAAAAAACCAATTAAAAATCCTATTAGAACCATTTTCGACTTCTACGCGGACGAAGAAAGTTATTCCTCATAAAAAGTTCTGCATGTTCTGAAATCCAAAATACAATCATCAGATATTAAATTTATCTAGTCGTATACGAGGTTTGTCAAAAAATATAAATTTTTCTCGAGAGTAAAGAACCTTTATTTTTAATAATATCGAAAATTGTTATTTACAAGAGTTAATCAGAACTAAAAATCTCGTTTTAATATGCAATTAAATTTTTTTACAATGTAATATAAATTACATGTAATCTAGGATGTACTGACATACACAAATGAATTGTTGATGAAGGTTGAATATGTCAAGACATTAGTGGAATGATTAAAAATTAAATTTCTATTTATTTCTAATATTAATATTATGTTATTTAAACAACTTATTATTTGTATTAATTTTCTTACTTGCAAGATAAATGCATGTTACGTGATTAAATTGCAAAATTGTTAAAATTAGAAAACGAAGAGATTATCATATTTTTAATATTCACAATGTTAATTCATAATTTATAATGCGGAAAAATTAGTAAAATATAACAAAACCCAATTTTTTATTGTAAACGGATGTAATTGCATATTTAAACGTGGTTTTTAGTTCTTTTTTTAATAACAGTTTTCAATATTGTCAAAATAATACTTTACTCTTGGGCAAAATTCATATTTTTTAACAATCCTCGTATACGAATGAAAAAATTTAATATCTGATGATTGTATTTTAGATGTTAGATTATGCAGAACTTTTTATGAAGAATAATATTTTTCCTTAATATTATTAATAAAAATGTTTTCCATATAGTTCCAACTTACGGAGACACGATGAACACAAATCTTCTTCAAACACCTTCTCAGGATCAATATCTGACAAGCTAATTTAAATTTGTTCGGAATCACTTTTTGACAAGAATGACATTTGTGACGTTATGACTTTCCTTGTCTATAAGACCCTCAAATTGATTATCAGTAGTGCCATCTAGTGGTTGTTTATTAAATCTTAAAAGGCGTCATTCGCAATTATTACTCTTTCAATACTCCAAGGAATACATATCTTCCTTTTTCCAAGCGTCGGTCAATTTTATTTTACAAAAAAAACGATAAAGGTTTTAGAATAATTTCAAGTTCTAGTCAGATTCAGTTAATAAAATATTGCATAATTTATGTAATAAAAATCGTATTGTAGTTAAAACAGTGCAATGTTTTTAATGTAAATAAGTTTAGTAAAAATGTGTAAAAAGGCAAACAACCGTATAACCGGTAGTCTGTGATAACATTTTACCTACGTGTTTTAAATTTGCAATATATATATATAGATGTATTTTTGATCGTTTTAAAAGCAGTAGATTTTTAAATAAGACATTCCAATAATTTTTACAATGTAAAATAAACGTGTGTAATGGTTTTATATTTAATAATATAAGTTTAACCAAAGAATAAAGATTAAATAATTCATAGTTACACTAAGAAAACTAACAAATTTGGAACTTAAATAAATTTATATAAAATTCTAAAACGTAAAAAAAACCTTAAAAATGTGTTTCATCTACTGCAATATTTAGTAATAAAACTATTAAACTGCGTTTAAATACATTGTAATCATTGCGATGAAAGTAAATTGCTCGAAAACTTCAGACTTTCTCATATTTTTTAAATGGTTCAAAGACATCAGTGTACAAGAAATCTCAAAATATAATAAACAATTTCTGCAAAGATAATAACCAGTAAATTTCGTTTGACGATGATTTTTTTAGTTTTGAATTTTAAATCATTATTCATACAAATTTTATTGCTTAAATAATTTTATAATAAACTACGATATTTAATTTACTGATTTTTAATTGATAAAATAATAACATCATTTACAGTTTGAGATTTTTTCGACACATATTTATTTTTTTAATTTCGTTTTTAATATTTGTTTTATCTGTTAATTTACTGAAAAAATATTTCCTTAATAATACTTTCACTTTCAAGTTTCCAAGTATCTAAAAATAAATACATAAAAATATTATTACCTATATTTTTTCATTTATTCAAGAGATACCTACTTGCCTATTAATAATTTATTGCTTAAAAAGTAATAATTACTCGGTTAAATGAAACTTATTTATTTTAATTTAGACTATTGGCAACAAAAAATTTTGATTTTTAATTAATAAAATAAATAATTAAGGAATAAGTTTAAGAAATATTTTTTCAGTACATACCTTTAATAAAAAATGTTTATTGTGTAAATAATATGTATAATACAAATAGATATTTATGTTGTAGGGGGCTTTCTAGTAATACCTACTAAAAAAAACAAAAAATTAGCTGAGATATTAATGTTCACCAAAATATCATAGATATAATGTAAGACTAGTCATGTAATTGATGTCGAAAAAGGAATTTTATTACGTAACCACATAAAATGACTACAATAAATTAAGATGTATAAATGTTGTGTATTTATTATATGAAATATAGCCCATTACCATATACGTATTTTTATTTTTGTACTATTAGTATACTTTATACGAACACGATAATGCCACGTAGAGCAT